>JAJHZJ010000288.1:0-672500 GCA_023548195.1 Bettongia penicillata ogilbyi | reverse complement strand
TAGATTGCAGCTCTGGAATCCTGCAAGCTGAGTTATGGTGTCTGTGTTATTATTGGAGTATCACCAGCAGAATCTCAGTTTTCTTTTGATCCAATGAAGTCTGGCTGGATACTAAAAGGGTGTGCATTAGGAATAGGAAGAAAACTTGAAATGATTGGGGGTTTAAACTCTAACAAATCCCATTGAATTTTCTGGAAACTTTGGGACAGAGAGATATAACAGCTTACACTTACAGAATAAGAGACAGTAGTGAAGTCCAAGAAGTTTTAAGAGACCAAGAAATAACTAAACAAAATATAAAGAATGAAAAAAATAGAAGAGTGAAACATCTCATGAGAAAAGCAACTCATGTGGAGAACAGATCAAGAAGAGAAAACATAAGAATAATCAGACTCTCTGAAAGCTAAAATAAAAAAACAGAATCTTGATATGATAATGCAAGGAATAAATAAAAAAAACTGTCCTGAAATGTTAGAACAAGAAGAGAAAGTAGAAACAGAAAAAAAAAATCCACCAATCCCCTAAAAGAGATCCTATAAGGAAAGCCTACAGGAATATCATATCTACATTCCAAAACCCCCAGCTCAAGAAGAAAATATTACAAGCAATAAGAAAAAAGCAATTCAAATATGATGGTGTCACAATTAGAATCACACAAGACCTAGCAGTGGCTGCATTAAAAGATCACAGGTCTTGGAACACTATAAATCAAAAGCAAAAGAACTGGGGGTTGCAGCTGAAAACATCATACCCAGCAAAGTTAAGCATAATCCTGAATGGGGAAAAAAAAGTGGACATTCAACGAATTGCCAGACTTGCAGGATTTTGTTGCAAAACAACCTAAAATCAATAGAAAATTTGACATGTAAGAGCTAAGAGAAATATAAAGACAAATTACAAGAGGCTCAATAAGGACAGACTGTTTACTTTTTATATGAGGAAATGTAAATTGCATGTCTAACATTGTTAGTAGTACTTAGGTAGTTTGAAAGAAAGATTGGGGTAGACCTGAATGTGATGTGATACTAAAAAGTAGAAGCATTTAGGGAAAGGTAAATTATCTTATACAAATGAAGAACAAAAAGAAGAACCAACACAGAGGAATTAGATGTGGGAGGAGGGTTGGTCATTTTGGAACCCTACTCTCATTGGGAATGGGTTAAAGAGGGAACACTACATATCTATCTAGGAAGGCATAAAAGTCTTCTAACTTCAGAAAGAAATAAAAAGCTAAAGGGCTAGGTAGTGGGGAGAGGACTAGACTCCTATGAAGACAGGACAAGGGTAAACAGGAAAGAAAGTGAAAGTCAAATAAGGAAGTATTGAATTTGTCAGTGTTGGGGATGAGTAAACAATGGCATAATGCATGATATCATTAATGATTAAGCCTTGACAATGTCGTTGGCCTTTGAAGTTAAGCGAAAGAGCATAAGCTCCAGCAGTTTCTACCATCCTACAAAGGGTTCAGGTCCACTCCCAACCATAGGCTAGGTTTGCTTTCTGAAAACAAACTCAAGTATAAAACTTTTTCTAGGTATTATTGGTTTAAAAAAAAATAAGATTCTTCCACTTTTCAAAAAAAAAAAAACTCAGTAAGAGAGGCCATCAGCAGTAAGCTAGTCATTTGGTGATTATTTCTTTGACCATAGCTATCCATGAAACAACACCCACAACAAAAATACTATACTTGCCTCACTTCTGTGAGACTCCATGCGTTTGAGGGCAGGGATTTGAAAAAGACAAGGAAAGTATTCTGAGAATTATATAGTTTTTAGATCTAGTCTAAATTTGAGAAATAGATGTAGTTCTAAGGTGGGGCTGATACTGAGCTACACAGTGGTGGGGGCATCCTTTCCTGTTCTGCATCAAAGCATGCCATGTGGATCTAGTTCATACCTGGGAGACTGTCTCTCATTAGAGAAATTAGCCTCCCTTTTCTCTCACTCTTTGGCTCACCCTGGCACCTCAGTGGAAAGTAGCTTAAAGATTAGGTTATGGCTCAGGTCTAGATCTCCCCAAGTCAAAATTGGACTCAAAATACAATACGAATCAGATAAGGAACAGATAATTTATTCTTTCTCTCTCTCTCTCTCTCTCTCTCTCTCTCTCTCCTCTCTCTCTCTCTCTCTCTCACACACACACACACACACACACACACACACACACACACATGCTCACATGCACACACACACACACACAATGCTAACCAATAAATATGCATATATTAACTGGATTCAGTAACTTAACATATCTACTCTTACAATCCACTTTACTACTATTTAAACCTCATTAAAACATAGAGCAATTTCCTAAAATCAGGTATTTTACATTTCACCTCAGCTCTTCAATGTCTAAATGTCTTGGACCAAGGCTCTTGTCCTACCTGCCCTTTTTCCCTACCACTATTCAGTTCCAATCGAATAGGATCCTTGACCTCCAGACCTCCAGACCTTTCCAATTTACAAGATTATATCTAAGCATGGACACATCATTCTCAGAGTATTTATTCAAGAAAATCAAGAAAGAATAAACACAAAAGGAACAAAGGCAACCAGGGGCACAGGTACAAGCTTGCCTTGGCAGGATGTGTACTCACCTGACTCTTAAGGAAACAGCTTAGAATTTTCCTCACAGTCAATAAAAGGAAAAGAGATGTAGGAGAACAGGTCAATCTGCTTCTGTGGTTTAATGTCCCCAGTTAATTCTGTAACAGTGACCACCCTGGCTCATACTGCCTGAAGGTATATTACATTTCACTTTTTCACTAGGCTCACCAATACCATTAGAGGGATTTGTTACCTAGTATCTACCACTGACTCCAGCCACCACAGATGGTAGAGAGGGCTTCCCTGCAACTCAGTCCTTTTAACGCTTAACAGTTGGATTTGCTTTTACAAAGAATAAACATAAACATTCTCCCCAAAACCTGGTGGTCATAATCCTCCCTATATTACCTTCTACTCTATAGACAGGGAAGGCATTCAGTTTACAGCTTAGATCAGTTCCTCTATAGCACAATCCCACTACCTCCAAGTCTGAAGCCCTATATTGGGCTCATGTCATAGGTGACTTGTTTTTTAGGGCTCCCCTGCAGGGCTAGCTGTCTACCCATCTGGCCTAGAATCTTGCCACCATAGCTACAGCTCTCCATTTCCATGGGTAATCTACCACCTCTGCCTTGAATTGAAAAGGACAAATGAAACAGATCAAAACAGAGCCCCAAACCCATTTCTCAGGACCATAGAGTAAAAGGGAAGAGGAAGGATAAGCAGTAGCCCTTTTTCCCATCAAGATGGTTCATGGTGCCCAAGCTAAGGGTGAATGGAAACTTCACATTCTCTGTAAGCCTCAGGAAAGAAAAGGAGTGTCCCAGTCCAGCAATTTTAAAGAAACCATCTGTTTTACCTAAGCAGCAAAAGGAAAAGTCTATTCCCACCTGTGTGGTAAGGGGATACAGAACCAGGCTCTCACAGAACCC
Source organism: Bettongia penicillata ogilbyi (assembly GCA_023548195.1). Classification (NCBI taxonomy): domain Eukaryota; kingdom Metazoa; phylum Chordata; class Mammalia; order Diprotodontia; family Potoroidae; genus Bettongia; species Bettongia penicillata. The sequence continues at coordinate 669,022 of JAJHZJ010000288.1, read as the reverse complement.
AAACACCTCCCTGTCAGGCGATGATCTGGGCAAACACAAAGCAAATCTCTAGTTACTCCTCAACTGACCTTCCAAGAGCCTGCTCTTGAGTTCCTTCCTTTATTGACTGTGTAGTTAAATTGTACTGAAAAACTCAGAAGTCCTAATTCCAAGGGATTGTAATGTTAATTAGAGAGTTAGAGATCTTCCCGCCCATTGATGGACTTGCCTATTAAAGGAAGCTTGATTAAGGGAGACCCACACCTTTTGTTAATTTTCTAATGAGGCGCTGGTTCTCAGGGGTCATGATGCCCTCTGGCTCTGAAAAGTGTATAAAGACTCTTGAGGTGAGCTTTTGTTTTGGGAGCTTACTCCCTGGAAGTGTTTATTTGGTCAGACAAGACTCTGGGTAGCCACTAAGGAGCCCTCCAGCTTTGAAAAACAGATGTTGGTACTTCTTTCTCTGGTATTTATGTATTTATGGTTAGACAGTTGGATCTGTCTGTTGATCTGTGATCTATGTATTGCTTACAGTCAGACAGTTGGAAGCCCTGTCTGTTGATTATTATTTCTTTGTATTTTCTCTGAAGTTCAGAGTGTTTGATTAAAGTGATTGTTGATCCTTCAAAAGTTGCTTTCCTTTTAGAAAAAGTAGATCTAAGAACCTGTACAGCAGGCCTTCCAGTGTATGCCAGGATCCTTGCTGATACAGGGATAAGGGATGGGGGCTCAGTAAGTGCAAGGGTTAGTCCAGGTAAGCAAAATACAGCCTTAGGCCAAGACTCAAGAAATTTCAAGAAAGAAGAGCTCGCTTTTGAGTGAAGGACTGTGTTGACAAAATACTTTTCTGGAACTTCTTGGTTAAACAAAAGTAGAGGCAGTTGCTGTCAGGGAGTGTTAGGGCCAAAAAACTGAGCAGCAAGAACAGATACTAGGCCAGAGATATCTGAGAATAGGTGAGCTGGCTCACTCATCCTGGAAAGCAGACTTTGCAGCTCTGATGAAGGACAAACAGAACTTACTACAACCTCCACAAGGTTGCAACATGTTACTTGGAGTCCTCAAATATTTGTTGACTTTACCTGTATTGAGAAAGAGTTTACCTGTAAGGGGGTTGTAAAGAGGGCTTTTGCTGTAATTCTAGAAGCCTCCGTACATCTGGGCAACAAAATTATCATTGTTGATGACTTTGGCAACCTTGGTAGTATTTTGTTCCTTTTGAGTTCCTGGAAATAGAGGCTTACACTGTCCTGAGATCCTTTTTGCATCCCCCAAGGAATGATACTTGGAGGATGCTTCTTCAATCTCCTTCCCCATCTGCTAACATCTGTCACAATGGATGACAGAGAGTTGTATCTGAGTGCAAAACAAAGCATATTGTGTATGCAGATCAAGAGAAAGGAGAGTAGGTTAATTATGCATGTTCTACAGGTTAATGAGTAGCAAATGTGAGATAGGGCAGGAACCAGTGATGAGGGAGGGAAGGGGGGTGGCGAGTAACCAACTACCATCTAAGAAGATTTTCATCAGGTCCTTTCATTGTCTTTCCACATAGTTGCGTTAAATAGAAATGTCAGCTCTTGGATGAAGAGCTGGAATTGGAGGATGGGGGAGGGGGATTGTTGCTGAAGAATGATAGCTTAATTTGCAAATTGGCAGGGTAGGAGGTGCGGAAGGAGAGAGTGTAGGCCAATGAGCCCAGCCAGGCCTTAGGACTATGCATAGTTTGTTGTTAAGTCATTTCAGTGTGTCAATCCTTCACAATCCCATTTGGGGTTTTCTTGGCAAAGATAATGAAGTGGTTTGCCATTTCCTTCTCCATGTATCTATTAGACCTTTGTAAAGAAGAGTTCTCTTTATTAAGTTGTAGTACCATGTATTTGGAAGCATGCAAAGGATGTGAAGTACTTGATATAATTAGGATCAGTGCTACAGGGATTTTTTTTCCTTGTTCTCTTTATTTCTTTCCTGGTTCTCTTTAAGATAAGGCATGGGAGAAGTGTGTGTTCATCCTTCGTTGCCAAAGAAGATCATGCCATCCAAGAAAAAATGACATGACTTGCACTTGACTTTTTGGGCTTTTTTTGAATGAGAGAGGGCTGTACAGGTCACCAGCCTCACTTCTCCTCCAGAGTCATCTGCATCCAGTGACCAGATATTCATCAGGATGACTGGAGATGATCCAGGATGAGGCAGTTGGGATTAAGTGACTTGCCCAAGGTGACATAGATAGTGAGTGTCAAATGTCTGAGGTGAGATTTGAACTCAGATCATCCTGACTCCTGCACTAGTGCTCTATCTACTGCACCACCTAGCTGCCCTATGGGAAAAGTTATTCAAAATGGAAGCATAGAACCTATCCAAATCACTAAAGAGCTAGTCAGGATCTGACCTTTGCCAAACATAATCTAGAAAACTAACTAAGGACAGCAAGCAGCTGATTAGAAAGGAGAAAAGATCAGTATTATGAGGGTTATAGGATCATGTCTCTTATGATTCTCAAATCTAGGATTTTTAAGTCACGGTACCTATCAGTGAGATTGCATTGGAGCCTTGATTCCTTTTACCGCAAAGACCATAGGGATCCAACATTTATTAAATGCTTACTATGTGTCTGGCACTTGACATCTAATGGCAGGATAGACTATTCCTTTGAGGTTATTGAAAAAGTAGATACTGTAATAGGTGTCCCACTGGAGTGAAAGAGCCGTATTTCTAACTGCTTCTTTCATTTTAATTCTTCTGCCATCTGGGATCTCGTGAATTGGGCATGAATTGGGAATCAGAAGGCAAGAGTTCATAATTTGGCTCTGCCACTGCTTTGGTTTCCTTCTCTTGTTTTGACTAGATATCTGTAAGGTACAATTTGTGTGCTTCCTTCGCTACCATTGATCCCAATTCCTCTATGTAATGACCTCTGTGAGTTGGTGTTATTAAAAAAGAAAAATCCGCTCCTTGGGACCCTCCTTCTGCTAAGCCCATCCGAATTGAGCTAGACTAGTGCTATATTAAAATGCCAGACCCATATTTGAAGCTTTTCCACAATTGTCAAAACTTTTAGTTATCTTAAATAGCACTTTAATTAAAATTTTGTCTTTCTATCAATATTCCTCACACTCATCTAGCTTTTTCTCATGTTCCGCTGTGCAGCTTGTCTCCTGTGATCTAATGAGAGAAACCTCCTTACTACCAAGCAAACTTACTAACTCCATGATCCCTTCTCAGATTCCTTTCAGATCCCTCTCTCTCTCACCCTCCCTCATTACATTCTTAGGCAGTCAAAATCTCCCACTCCAATTTCTCTCAAAAAAAAAAAAAGGAAATTGAGAATGAAAGAAACTACAACAAATCTGTATAATCAATGAAAACAAATTTCCACATTAGCCATGTCAATATATATATGTACACATATATACATATGAATATTTATACATATATGTGTAAATACATTCACATGTATATGTATATGTGTGTGTACATATATGCTATATATATATATATATATCTACTTATATATTTTATTCTGTACTCTGAGTCCTTCACCTCTCTGTTGAGAGGTGGGTAGCATGTTTCATCATTAGTTCTCTGGAATAAAAGTTGGTCATTACAATGATCAAAGTTCCAAATTCTTTGTGTTGTTTGTCTTTACCATATCGTTATCATTGTATACATTGTCCTCCTGGTCTCTTCATTCTACTCTCCACCAGTTCCTGAGTCTTCACAGATTTCTCTAAAATCATTTTCTTCCTTTCTCACAGCACAATAGTATTCTATCACATTTACAGCTGTCCATCGACTGATGGGCTCCTCATCAGATCCCCATTCTTTGCTACCTCATATCTTGATATCCTTAGAGTCTGTTTTGCAAAAACTAATCCTTCCCTTTTTCTTGTTGTTCAATGGATCAGTCATGTCTTGGTCCCATTATGGTGTTTTCTTGGCAAAGATACTTGAATGATTCTCCATTTCCTTCTCCAAAGGATTAAGGCAAATAGATGTAAAGTGAATTGGCCAGGGTCATAGAACTAGTAATTTCTGAGGCTAAATTTGAACTCAAGTATTCCTGACTCCAGTACCAGTGCCCTATACACTAAAGCATCTAGCTGCCTCCCTCCTTTACTGTTTATTCCCCCTTTTCCTCTTATTTCGCTACTGAGTGAAATGGTCTCTGTACCCAACTGTGTGTAGATGGGTAGTCCTTACTCTTTTGTCTGTTTCAGATGAAAGTGACTCAGGTGTCTACTTAACACACCTTGATTAAATGAGACAATTTTAACTAATCCTCCTTGGCCTTCTCTCCTCTGCTACCACATATTTATTCCTTTTCCTAGCAGAGGCTGCTAAATCGCATGTGATCCTGACTGGTTCCCAGCACTTGAATTCTGTCTAACTGCTTGAAGTCTTTTTTCTTTTACCTGAAGCTCTGAATTTCAGCTCTGATGTTCCTGGAAGTTTTCATTTGGGTTTTTTTGCCCCCAGGAGGTAACTGCTGGATTCTTTGTATTTTCACTTTGCCCTCTGATTCTAAGAGATCTGGGGAGTGCCCCAGGATGGTCGTGGGACCTCCTCTTGCTCCAGTGTAGACTCTCTCCTCTTTCCCAGTGTCCACAGTCCTCTCTGCTTCCATGTACCATCTGGGCTAGAAAAAATGATTCATTGTGACTTTTCTTGAATTTCCCCATAAGAACTTGATCTGGTGCATTTTTTTAGACCTGCGTGGAAGAATTGAGGTGGTGGAAAGCATACTGCATATCCTGCTATCTAGGATCTGCTCCCTCTACCCCTCTTTCATTTTTTTTTGTTAAATTTATTTAGTATTTTATTTTTCCCAGTTACATGTAAAAACAATTAATATTTCTTTTTAAAACTTTGAATTCCAAAATCTTACCCTTCCTCCCTCCCCAGCTCCCCCCATTGAGAAAGCAAGCAATTTTATATAGGTTATACCCGTGTGGTCATGCAAACATTTCCATATTAGTCATGTTGTGAAAGAAAACAGACAAAAAAGCCTCGAGGAATATAAACAATGTAAAAAAAAGTAATCTGTATTCACATACCATCAGTCCTTTCTGCTGGGATGGACAGCATTATTCATCCTAAGTCCTTCAGAGTTGTCTTGGATCATTGTATTGCTGAAAAATAGCTAAGTCATTCACAGCTGATCATCTTATAATACCACTAGTTTGTATTTCACTTTCTGTCAGCTCATGTAAGTCCAGGTTTTTCTGAGAGCATCCTGCTCAGCATTTCTTTTTTTTAATTTTTATTTATTTATATTTTATTTGTTTTCAGTGTTCTCTAATCACTTCCATATATCTTAGATTTTTCCCCTCCCTCCTCTGCCCTTCCCCACTCCCTCCCCACTCCCTCCCTGAGATGGCATACAATTTTATATAGATTCTACGCATACATTCCTATTAAATACATTTTCACCTTAGTCATATTGCATAGAATTAAAATGAATGGAAGAAATCATAAAACAAACCAAAACATAATACAAAAGAAAATGATCTGCTTCATTCTGTGATTGAATTCCATAGCTTTGTCTCTGGATGTGCAAAGCATTTTGCCTTAAGAGATCATTGGGAATTTTTTAAATCCTTGCATTGCAATGAAGCAGTAAGTCTACCAGAAAAAGTTCTCACACACTGTGATTGTTGCTGTGTACAGAGTTCTCCTGGTTCTGCTCCTTTCACTCAGCATCAGTTCATGTAAGTCTTTCCAGGTCTCTCTAAAATCTCCCTGTTCATCATTTTATAGCACAATAGTATTCCATTACATTTATATACCACAATTTATTCAGCCATTCCCCAATTGATGGGCATCCCCTTGATTTCCAACTTTTGGCTACCACAAAGAGAGCTGCAATAAATATTTTTGCGCATGTGGGATCCTTTCCCATTTTTATGATATCTTGGGGATACAGTCCTAAAAGTAATATTGCTGGGTCAAAGAGTATACACACTTTTGTAGCCCTTTGGGCATAGTTCCAAATTGCTCCCCAGATATTGGATCAGCTCACAGCTCCACCAACAAAGAATTAGTGTTCCAACTCTCCCACATCTTCTCCAGCATTGATCATCTTCCTGTTTTGTCATGTTAGCCAATCTGATAGGTGTGATGTGGTATCTCAGAGTTGTTTTGATTTGCATTTTTCTAATCAATAGTAATTTAGCAACTCATCATTTCTTAAAGCACAATAGTATTCCATCATAACTACATGCCACAATTTGTTCAGTCATTTCCCAATGATAGACATCCCCTCGGTTTCTAATTCTTTGCCACCAGAAAAGAGCTGCTATAAATATTTGTGTACTTATAGATCATTTTCCTCTTTGTTTTTTATCTCTTTAGGAATACTGACATAGTAGTGGTACTGCTAGGTCTTCCTTCTAAAGAAAATCCACTTAAATTCTGAACAGAATTAGTCTAATAAAGTATGCTGATTGAATAGTTATGTCAGAGAAGATCTAGCATTTGCCAGTTCCAAGTCAGATACAAAACTGAATAATTGACAGTGTGAAAAAATAAATTTTTCCACTCCAGTAGTTATCAAAGTGATTAACATTATCAAATAATTAACATTTATGGAGGTTTGCAAATTACATATGTTGTCTCATTTGATTGTCACAGCAAGATAGGTATTTTACAAATGAAGAAACTGAGGCTAAGAGATGCTAAATGAGTTGCCCAGGGTCACACAACTAATAACTATCTGAGGCAGGATTCAACCTTCAAGTCTATTAGTCTACTGTGCCAACCAACTGTTTCCAATTTAGATTTTGGAAGGGACCTTAGAAATCATGTAATTGAGCCACCTCTTTTTCCAGATTTTTTCTTTGAGGGAGGGGAAGGAATCAGAGTCAGATCTCCAGGGAAAATACTCAAGATCATGGGATCATAGATGTTGGGCTGGAAGAGACCTTGGAGGCTGACTTGTTCAATCTCCTCTTTTTCCAGGCAAAGTAAGTGAAGCCCAGAGAGATTAATCCAGAGAAATTGACTTGCTTATGGTTACCGGGACATGAACTCAGAATCTGTGACTCCAAGTTCAAATGTCTTTACACAACATGACAATAACTCCTTTTCAATACCCTCCATGGATCCACCCAGATTGACTCTTTTTTGAAGGTCATCTTTTGCCTCAATTCTTACCTAGCTTTTAACTACTAAATGGGTGTTGCCTCAGACAAACTGAGACCTGGGAAAGACCATAACTTAAAAAGTCTAAGATCTCCCACTGCCTCTTGGACCATCTCCAGTCATTCTGACCTGTGTTTTTGCCAAAGGACTCCTATGATCCCAGAGGAGAAAGAGGCTGGTGACTTTCCATGGTCCTGCCTCACTTAAATCCAAATCGACATCACTCTCCTGAGGTCATTGATCCTCTCTGAGAACAAAGGACACACTACTACCACAACAACATGGGTCCAAATTGCACAATATTGGGGATAGCTGATTTATCTACCTGAGTAAAGATCAAACAAGAGAAATCAGATTACCAAGAGATTCTTTCAGGATTTCACCTATTCTATCCAGGAATTTGCGGGAATATTAGGTTATGTGCCTCAACGTGCTGCATAACTAGTCAAAAAGGTGAGATTTATGTCTTTTAATCCAGTGGTGGGGAACCTGAAGCCTCGAGGCTACATGTGACTTTCTAGGTCTTTGGGCACGGTCTTTTGACTGAGTCCAAGTTTTACAGAACAAATCCTTGTATTAAGGGGATCCAGGAAGGCCTGCTAGCACAGGTTCTTTTATCTACTTTATAAAGAAAGACACTCTTGAAAGGGGTTAACAATCTGTCTTTAATTAAACATATATAAGTCATTCACTAGTTCAGGGGAATGGTCAACACCCTGAATGTGGAGAAAATAAAAGCAGAGAAATTAGCACAAAGATCAACAGATAGGGCTCCAACTGTCTGATAGAGTAATACAACCACCTACATACACCACTGGATGGGAGAGCACAAACCTCTGAGTTGTTGAGGGGCTCTTAACAAACAGCTACTCACAGTCCTGTCCAGGGAATCAAAAGGTCCTTCTCATAAGTGAACCTTCAAAGCAAAATACCAACCTCCCAGTATATATAACAAAGACTCAGCTCCTGATTGGCTCAGAGTCAGTCAGCCAAAAACTTACATAACTCAGCACAGCTGTGAACCATCAGTGTTCAAAGGAGATAATTCCTTCACATGTTTTCAATGAGCCTGGAAAACTGAACTCCAAAAAGAAAACAACAAAAATCCCATTTTTCTTGCTCTTACATCCTTCCAGTCTTGCTTTAGTCAGATAGATGTCAGAGGTCTCCTTGGAGGTGCCTGAGATCTGTCACTCTTCAATGGAAAGAAATGTGTAATACTTTAATGTATAAACATTGTAATAATTACTACATCCCTACTCTAGACCAAGGTGTCAGACCTTCAGTTTACCAGCTTTCACAAAGCTCTCAAGCGTCCTGAACTAGATTGCAATGTATTAGGAAATACCTAATAAAATAAATAAAAATACAATAAAACATAGATAATATTAATATGTGGTTTTATAAGTCAATGTGCCACCATATATAATGGGGCCAGTTTTTTTTAACTTGATACCACTGTTTAGACCCTTACTATTCCATTTATGCTTTACTGACCTTTCCTTTCCTGACCAGTTTCCCTACACCCAGTCTCCCCTTTCTTCCCTCTAATTTAAAGACCTTGACCAACTCACTTAACCAGTCTGAGTCTCTGTTTTCTCATCTATAAAGAGAAGATATTGGACTAGATAAGTTTAAGGTCCTTTCTAATTCTCAATGTATGATCTCATGGGCCAATGAAAATGAAATGAATCTATGGTATATGTATGAGAAAGACATTTTCCTGCTGCCTCAAAGATAGTAATGATGATGATGACAATGATGATGATGATGTGGTGGTGCTGGTGGCTACACTCACATAGTGCCTTAAGGTTTACAAAGCACTTTATAACAGCTGTGTGACTCTGGGCAAGTCACTTAATCCCCTTTGCTTCAATTTCCTCATCTGTAAAAGAACTAGAGAAAGAAATAGCAAACGATTCCAGTATTTGCAAAGAAAACCTTAAATGGTGTCACAAAGAATCAGACAGCAATGAAATGGCCAAACAACCAAAACCAAAGCTGGTTTCCTCAATTACCAATTCCTTTTATTATTTTTATTTTATGTCTTATTTATATCTCACCTTCATGTGTAACATGTTTTCCAAGATGGCAACACAACAAATTTTAATTTTAATTTAATTTTGATTCATTAGTTGCTAACAATTTACCTCTTGAGAAAACCAATGAAGGGTTTCAGTTGCTGAGGATAGGAAAGGCATTAGTTGTTCTCAGAATCTCCTGAAAGGGGAAAATGCCAGAAGCTCTATGAAATCATGACAGATTCCTCTTAGCTCAGAGATGAGAATCTTTGTTAGGATTCAGCTCCCAAAGAGGAATTTCCATACTCAAACAACATTTGCCCAAGTTCATGTGTATACTTGAAAATTCCATTTTCCTCCAAAGAAGAAAATGAGGGGGGTATTTTGTGAAGGAGACTGATCTGGAGATTACCATCAAGTGAAGCAGGCAACATGCAAATATATATACAAAGCAAGCTATATACAAGATAGACAGGAAATAATTAACAGAGGGAAGACACCAGAAATAATGGGGTTAGCGAAGGTGGGATTTCAGTTGAAACTTAATGGAAACCAGGGGAGTCAGTAGTTGGAATGGAGGAGGGAGAGTGTTCCAGACATGGAAGACAGCCAGAGGATGACCAGAGATGAGAGATGGAGTATCTTGTTCACAAAAAGAACTGCTACAAATATTTTGTGCATGTAGGGCATAAGACGACATACTTAAAGAGAAGGAAGGGTAAGACACTGCTGCCAATGAATAACTAGACTAATTAAAATCTTATTGTCTTTACATGGATTTGGTTATTTGCAGCGAGACTCCATCATTGTGGGCATTGTGCCTACAGGTACAGACAGAAGAACTTCATGCCTCAGAAGTCTTATTTTCTTGAATGCCTATGCTCCTCTCAAAAAAAAATTATTTGATAACCACACCCACAGTTATGAGACCTCTGAATTAAGTTAGATTCACCCTTCAAGAGCAGATAGACAGGCACAATTCTTTACCAGGCTTGCTGTTTGCAGTACTTTTCAGAGTTTATGTTCTATTGATGCAGCCTTTGAGAATACACACTCTGATGGGAGACGAGTAGAATTTTAGAGGAGGATCAACTGGGTCAGTAAAATAATAATGCCTTATTAATATGTAGTTCCTTTTTTACTGTGATCTCAAAGCACTTTTATGCCTCCCATCTCATTTATTTTATTTATTCATCTCATTTATTTTTAGTAAATTATTATGGCATGGAAGCAAACCAAAACTGGTTGCAGACTAAATCAAGAGCAATTGTAGATGAAAGTGGAAGGATAACAAATGTATAATTAAATAAGTATGTATATTTTTGTGATGGAATAGATTCATTCCACAAGGATGTGTTAGGCAACTACTCAGTGGCAGGCATTTTTCTAGGAGATGAGAATACAGACGAAAACCAAAGAGTCTGTCAACATTTCTACAATCATCTGTTCTCATCAATTACCATGGTGAAGACATTACATTTGAAAAAGATCATATCAATGTTCAATGAAAAGTGGTCATTCCATTTAAGCAAAAAGTGGAGAAAGTGGCTAAACCTTACTAAATAAAACAGTATAAACACATGTTTATTGAAAAGACACAAAACAGGGAGAAATAAGCTCACCTAGGCAGTTTGACACCTCCATAGAATATACGGTGGACAGAATTCATATTAAAGATTATGAAACTCTGCAAGTGTTTCTCTTCACAGATAACACTGGAAATATTGAATTAATGTCTGAAACTTTAATAAATTTCCCCCAGTGAAATGTATAACAATTTGGAGGAAATTGATCTACCCAACAGATCTGAAACAATAAACTGGATAATACCTACACTCTGACCTATAGATGAAAGGGAAGTCCATTAAATTAGTGTACACATACACACAAACACACACAGAGTATAACAATTTTGGTGCACTTAAAGAAGTAGAACATAACAAAAAGTTGTCTACTCCACCCTTTCTTCCAATTTTGCTAAACAAATTTATCTAAGTGATTTTAAGGGGCTCAGGCTAATACCCAGGGACATGATGGAAAGTCAGAGAAATGGATTCACTTCAAATTAAATAATAGACTGAACTTGGGAACTGCAACTCAAGAGGAAGTGAAGCATTCTGAAAAGACAAATCTGACCTAACCTGGAGGTACTCTGATGGGTGACTTGGTACAACTCTAAATCTGATTTTTTTTTTAATTGCCGAGACAGCTGTCTTTTGAAAAAGAAAATTACACATGACTCCTTTGTTATAATGAACAGACTTTAATGCAATTGTGCTAAAATTTGGAACAGGATCCAGATGGAAGGTTCAGATATTTGGGATATAATATGAAAAGGAAATGGAACATCATGAGATAAATATTTAGACATCTGGGGCAAGGGTTCCAAAACATGGGGTCAGTAAACTTGGACAAAGGAAAAATACATCTTTACTTTCATTTATCACCAACTCAAGTTTAGCATTTCCTTCAATTAAGCTTTTCAAAAAATATAATCTGAGAATGCATTCATGGATTTCACTAAACTACTAAAGGAGTCCATGAAAATAGAGTTCAGTCCTTTTACTTCAGTGTTTATGCTTTTGTGTTAGGTGAAGGAGATTGATCTGGAGATTACCATCAAATGAAGCAGGCAACATGCAAACATATACAAAGCAAGCCATATACAAGATAGACGGGAAATAATTAACAGAGGGAAGACACTAGAAATAAGGGGGTTAGCAAAGGTGGGATTTTAGTTGGAACTTAATGGAAACCAGGGGAGTCAGTAGTCAGAATGGGGGAGGGAGAGTGTTCCAGACATGGAAGATAGCCAGAGGATGACCAGAGATGAGAGATGGAGTGTCTCGTTCATGCAACAGCCTGAAAGCCAATGTCACTGGATCAAAGAGTATGTGTCAGGGAGTAAGACCAGCATGAAGACACTTCTAAGAAACCAGACTGCCAGAACGGAAGGAAGGAAGGGAAGAAAGAAGAAAGGAAGGAAGGAAGGAAGGAAGGAAGGAAGGAAGGAAGGAAGGAAGGAGGAAGGAAGAAGGAGGGAGGGAGGAAGGAAATGCATTTTCTTCCTTTCATTGAAAAGATAGGGTATAGAATATTATATATTTATTTATATTATATTATAATTATTATAATTAAATAAATATTATAATATATAATATTATATTTATTTATACATTTATTTATACATACATATGTATTTGTGTATATTATATTATATATGGGGTTATTTATAATGAACTTAGCTTTTTCCTGAACAAAATCAATGCAAATAGGATAGGATGGGAAATGGTTGATTGGGGGAAAATTTGTAAGATATACAGATATGTATTATATATGTATGTATATACATAGTATAGGATATATAATAACAATATATGTATATGAGAGTATATAAATACAAATATAGTCCAACATTGTCAGTGTGTTGTGTTTACTGAATTACTTTTTTCATTTTCTTTTTAAATCTTTTATTACTATCAATAGTCAGGGAAAAAGCTATCTTCAGAAATTTATGTGTCATAACAACAAAAGGTATTTATAATTTTTTAAAAGAAGAAGTGGAGAGAGAGGTGGGAGAGATAGAGAGGAAAGGAGGCAAATTAGGTAGAAGTGAAGGAAGGATGAGCAAAATAAGAGAGACATGGCTTACTCTCCCCTCTCTATCCAATCACAGGCTATTAGATTCTCCTTTTTCACCTTTCCTCTGATGAGATCAAAACATATTCCTTATCATGTTAAAAATTGTTTCCTAATGGAAGAATTGAACTCTAGCAAAACTTTTGCTTTTATTATTTTATATTTCTCTGCTTGGGCAGCTAGGTGACACAGTGAAAAGAGGGCTAAACCTGGAGTCAGGAAGGCTCATCTTCCTGAGTTCAAAGCTGGATTCAAACACTTGCCAGCTGTGTGACCCAGGGCAAGTCACAGCTGTTTGCCTCAGTTTCCTCACCTATAAAATGAGCTACAAAAGAAAATGACAAACCAGTCCAGTGTCTTTACCAAGAAAACCCCAAATGAGTGAACTAACTGATGTCCTTGAACTCCTAAAATGCCATGTGGGGAGGTGGGGCTGGAAGTCAGTGAGAAGTGGGGAGGAAATTATTCCTAATATTTATCCTCAAAATGGGGAAGGAGTCCTCTACAGAAGTCACACAGGAGTAAATAAGTAGCTGTTTACTGGACTTCCCTTGTTCAAGTTTTTGCAAGAATATCATGTAAAGAAGGTATCAGAATTCAGGGAACACTCTGCCATAAGTGTGGCACACCAAGGAAACCACTTTTTTCACATCATTCACCTTGAAATGATAATTATCCAATGATATAATTCTGAGTAATTCCAAGAAAACTCTGAAGAAAGCACATGAAAGTAAGTCAACTGGAAGATTTGAGTCATAAAAATATGAATCTCCCATTCATCTATTTTCTCAACTTTAAAATTAATTACAACCTTCTTGACACCGTTAAAAGCATCTACGTCCAAATGTCTCACCAGTATACACAAAGCCTGTAATATCCATCATCAGCACTTAGAACCTTTGTTTGAGATTCTCATGGTACAAAGGAAACAATTTAGGTGATTTCTAGTTAATAGTTAATAGTTTACAACCAGGAAATCAAAGGAAAAAGTCATAGGATCATAAACAAAAAGCCGAAAGAGATCTTCAAGATCACCTCTACCACTTCTTTTTACAGATGAGAATGGGAGAAGTAATTTGGCCAACATCACATGAATCACAGATGCTTATACCAATATTCCAGCTCAGATTTTCTCATTCCAAATTGGGAGCTCTTTCCCCTGCAATCACTCCTCTCCCCTCCCCATCTCCACCCCACCCAATACACTGAGGTAAATTGCAAGCACCCAACTCACAATATTTCAAAAGAAAAATTTATTAAAATATAATGTAGAATATTAAGGATGTATAAGTAGTTCTGGAATGCCTCACTTTATATCCTAGAAAATTGGAATTCCACCTTTGTGGAAAATTAGAGGATCAGTATGACTTGGCAATTACTCTCTCACTCGCCTGTCTTCAGGGAGTGGGGTGCCAGATGTGAAATTATATCTTTATATTATCCATCAAATATTTGACATCTAAAATGACACAGGGGGTTCAGGATAAAAGCAATTTTCCAAAGTCTTTGGGGGTATAAGTGCTAGGAATCAAGGGACATGTTGGGGCATCTAATTTCTTGCACATACTTTCAGCTCTAGAGGTCAGCTATTCACCATTCTAAGTCCATGTTTTCCTTATTCTTACTGGGTCTCTCCTCCTTTTCTCTACTTCTTTCTCATAAGTCTCTCAGCCAATCAGGAGTCATGTCTACCTATATATGGATATCTGGATAGCATCACATCAGAGATCACGAAGTCTCCTGTATATGGAGTTAAAAAATAGAAAAAGCACTATATATATATATATATATATATATATATATACAATATACACACCTACATTAGATAGATATGCACATAGACACGCATGTATATGCATACACATATATATGTGTGTGATACATGTTCAATATATTCAAATGGGTTGTCTGACTATATAAACTTGTCTCAAAGGTAGATCTGAGGTCTACCTTGGACAAATAAGAACCAAGGTCACACCAATAGCACGTGAACTGTTGGAAAGACTTTATTTAGAAGGAGGGAGGAAAGTAGATCAGATATTATATCTATTTGCTTCCATAAAATATTTGCAATCCAAAGGATAATAGATTCCAAATAGAAACCACTTCCCTGATGACTGAAGGAAGAAGATATCCCTTAGCTTGCACTTGCCAAATTTGCATCTTCCCTCTAAAGACTGACTAGACAAAAGCCCATCACAAAGAACAAATAGGAAGTAAATCCACCTATCCAAACAAAATAGCAAATAGAAATCTTTGATATTCGGTCAGACTAGAAAGTACCAAAAAATATACAAGAGTGGATGGAATGAGATCTCAGCTCAAACCTGGAGAAAGCAATTTTACCCAGGAGAAGTCCCTTCCTAGTAGTCTCTAGAATTTTTTAACAGACCCAAAGATGTGAGAGGGTCAGCTTCCCATGAATGACTGCCATTTCTAAGTCTTTCTCTCCCTCTCTATTACTTGCCTAAAATGTCCTCCGTCAAGTACGTGTTCCAAAGTATATCCCTTTCACAGGTACAGCACCATGCACAGCATTCTCCCATTTTTCAGGAGTCTTGTGTCTCCCTTAGTACTGTGGAAAGCAAAACATTCCCAGGTACTGGTTTCCTTCCAGGTCCTCCACTTGGAGGAGAAGCCCAAACCAGCCATTTTTCATTCCATTTTCTCTCCCCCAATTTTGTCTGTGATCTTCCAGATTTCAATACCATGCCCAGTGAGGATATTCTCACTAACCTTCCCTGCTTTTCAGCCCCATTTTTGTGTCCTGTATTGCCCATT
Source organism: Bettongia penicillata ogilbyi (assembly GCA_023548195.1). Lineage (NCBI taxonomy): Eukaryota > Metazoa > Chordata > Mammalia > Diprotodontia > Potoroidae > Bettongia > Bettongia penicillata. Next base: position 653,459 of record JAJHZJ010000288.1, on the reverse strand, counting down.
AGAGTATAAGGTCCTTGAGTGCTGGGGGCCAGGGTGGAATGTGGTTGACAAGATCAGGATAGACCTTGGGAAAACTGTTCTTGGAGACTGTGCTCATTATCATCCGGAATGGCTCTCCATGCCCCCCAGATGTTCCTGTCTCTGTGAGACAAACAAGAGAATTACAGAAAACAAGGGATGTGTGAAATAGATGTCCCTAGGCTCACAGTCTGATCAGATCAGTCCTGACTGATTTAATCACTAGGATGGAGACAAGCAGAATGTCAGGCAGGCTTGCAGTTTCTGTCTGAACAATAAAGTGGAGTTGGTCTTTCTCCTGCCGTGTCTTTCTTCTTCACCCCATCACTGAGCCGTGTAGGGATGAAGGCCATCCGCTACACTTGAGGGCAAGGACTATGTTTCCTTGTTCTTGTATTTTATGCCCACCACTTAGCACAGTGCTTAATATATGCTTTTTGCCTTGCCTTGCCAACTTGGAGAGAAGCCAGTTTACAAACAAAAACAGAGGTGCAAAAGCACATTTGTGTGTATATACATGTGGATTTATATACACATATACATACATAGGGGAGGAGCACAGGCACGTGTGCATGTGTATATGTCCCCCCAGGTCACTTACAGGTCTAAGTATAAGGATTTTTCTTGGGGAAGTTCCCACAGAAGCTCTGACATATATTTCAATGTACCCTGGCTGCTCCCTCTTACTTATAAGGGGTTGGAGGCAACAAATAGCATTCTTTTTCTGTCCTTTTTTCCAATATCCCTCCATTCCTTACGGCTTGACCACTCAGTCCTCAATTTCTCAGACCATGCCATCTTGAATCCCTCAAGATTGCAACATATTCACTGATACAAGATGAAAGCAAATACCTTTCATTCCTTCTTCTTACCCTCAGGTTTCCACATCTCTCCTACAATCCTTTCTTCTACCTTCTCCATTCGCTCCCAGTGCCTCCCTTTACTAGTCTCACACATTACTTCAAAACAACACATTTTCTTTTATGGGAGATGCAAATATCCCGGTCCTTCTTGCTCTTGGGTAGTACACACTTACTTTGCAAAGCACATTGCCTTATATGTATTTCTCTTAACCTAATATCATTCCTGCAAGTCAAACACAGATTTATTGCACATTAAATATTTTTACTAGTGTTTAAACTTATTTTCCCACTTCAGTGGGGAGGAAAATAGATGATATTAATATAATTTAAAATTGAGTTTTGTTGAAAAATAGGGATGGGTAATATTACACTCTAAATTCAAGATCATTTTTTCATATAATTGGATTATGAAATTCTAGAAACAACCTTTGAGCTCCTGCCATGTACTTTTGACAAAGTTATATGATCCCCTTTTTAAGAGATGAGGAAACTGGTCATTTATTGGGCCAAGTAATACCACCAGCCTTTTGACCAGCCAGTGACCTCTTCAGTGCTCTCAGTGATTTCTCATTTGAGTGTGCTTCCACCTAAATATAACCTATACTTGTAGCCTGGGAGGCCAATTTAGTTTTCAAATCTTTGGCTTAATGTCATCTGATCCTTGAGATTACATTATCACAGCTACCAGTAACCATCAATGCACATTGACAGTCTCTTAGCTCTTTTGCTCTCCTAGGAACAACTAGGTAGCATGATAGAGAGGGTTCTGGACTTGGAATCCAGTTGAATTGGAATCCTAGAACCCAAAATAAGGATTTTGATTTTGAATCTTTCCACAAATACTTATTAGCCGTATGGCCTTAAGCAATTCACTTAAACCCTATGTGCCTTGGTTTCTCCATCTATAAAATGAGAAGAGGGACCTCAATGCCCTCTAATATCCCTTTCAAATCTATGATGCTATGAATCTCACTCTTGGAAAAGCCACTAAAGGGTTAAGGATTGGTTATAAGTACCAATGAGGATGTAAATCCCAAATTTCCTTTGTTTTGGTAAACGCTTGCATAAGTAAATGATCCTTATTAAGGCATTCTTTGAGAAGCTGGTAAAGAAGTAAAAACAAAGGCTAATCAGCTGATTGAGCACTTCAAGAGACATTATATGGATTATGTAACTCCCCACCCATGAAACTAGAAGTGTTGGATTCTTAAATATGTCTGTCTGGTACTAATTCTCCACAGGTTTTCTCTCTAATCTTATGGTTGCTTCAATTCTCATTAACCTCATAATTATCTAGGTTTCTTGTAGGACTTTGGGCAGGCCCTACAATCCCTAATTATCATTTCCTCATCTGTAAAATGAAGATAATACAAAACGATAAATGTAATTCCTGCTTTGCCTGCCTCAGGGCTTGTTGAGAAAATCAAATAAAGAAACTTATGCAAAATATCTTGCAAACCATAAAGAACTATATAAAGTCAACTCTTATAATCATCGTTTTTAAAGTTGTCCTCCGGTGACTACTTTTATTTGTAGAGATTCACTGTGAAGTAAAACCAGCAAAGACTAATAAAATGAAACTGAACATTAAATAATTTTCATAGCCTAGCTTGGGCCCAGAAGAGATGAGAAAATGTTCAGTCCTCCCTTCACCAAAGAGTTGCATCAGTATGGGTCAGAAATACTCCCTGTGTGGGTTGGTTTTATTGGGCCATTTTTCTCCTTGAATCTTTGTTACAAGGAAAAGTTTGATGGAGAGGGAAGAAATGAATGGGATTCAAAAGCAAAAGGCATTAACAAAACGATTTTAATCCCTATTCCAGTGTGATTCCAAAGAAGTGGTGTACCAGGAAACGTTAGCAACTGCCTGGTGGGGAATGTGTGCTGCACACTCTTAAATTTAATCTGCATCATTAACATTTTCTCCATTCCTTTCTTAAGGACTTTCTTTGGTCCAAACTTTGGACTTTCTTAAGTCCAAACAATCAACAAAACAAGCAAAGCCCTGGTTTGTAGCATTTGCTGATTTCTGAGGTGCTCGTGCTCAGACTAAAAATTTAACTAGTGACTCTCTGTTGGAGATAACTCCAGCATAACCTGTGCAGAACCTGTGCATGATTCTGAAGGCTTCCTATTCAGAGAGGGCAGGTCTATGCTAAGAGAGTACAAGAACGTGTTAAGTGTGTGGTCAAATGGAAACAACACTGGATTTTGAATCAAAGAATTTGCATTCAAACTTTGCTTTTCCACCTAAGACTGTTATGACTTTATGGAATTTGCCTAAGGTCAGATTCCACATTTGTAAGAAGAAGGGATTGGAGAAATCTCAGGTTTCTTCCAGCTTTATATTCTACCATCATAAATATCTGGCTGGTAAGACCTCTGGATAAGATGGAGGCCTGAATGGAAAGCAAACTGCCTAGTTCATACACCTATTCCAGCAAAACCCTCAAGTTCAAACAAGACTGAGTAATGATTAGAACATCCAGGAAGAAACTACAATAAGAGACTTCTTCCAATCCAGACATACCAAAAAAAAAAGTCAGCCTCATTGTAAGTGAGTACCTGAATAAGTCAAGGTCTCCCATTGTATCCTGGGCCTTCTCCAGTCATCCTGATAAATATCTGGTCACTGGATCCAGATGGCACAGGAGGAGAAAGTGAGGCTGGTGACCTTGCTCACTCAAAACAAAGTCAAGTGCAAGTCATGTCATCGTTTCTCTAATGGCATGGTCATCTTCAAAAACAAAGGACAAAACACACACACACACACGTACACACATACACACGCACAAATGGTCAAAGGATATGAACAGGTAGCTTTCAGATAAAAAAAATCAAGGCTATTTAAAGTCATATGAAAAAATGCTCTAAATCATTATTGATTAAAGAAATGCACATTAAAACAGCTCTTGAGATACCAACTCACACCAATCAGATTGGCTAATATAACAGTAAAGAAAAATGATAAATGTTGAAGGAGAAAAGTAGAACACTAACACACTGTTGGTGAAATTGTGAACTGACCCAACCATTCTGGAGAACAATGTAGAACTAAGCCCAAAGGGCTATAAAATGGCGAATATCCCTTGATCCAGCAATATCATTACTAGTCTGTACCCCAAAGAGATCAAAGAAAAAGGAAAAGGGCCTATTTGTCCAAATATATTTATAGCAACTTTCTTGTGGGGGCAAAGAATCAGGTAATGGCTGAACAAGTTATGGTATATGATTGTAATGGAATACTGTTGTGCTGTAAAAAATGATGAACAAAATACTTTCAGCAAAACCTGGAAAGACTTACATGAACTGATGCAGAGTGGATTGAGCAGAACCAGGAGAACACTGTACACAATGACAGCAATATTGTATGATCTTTTGCTTTAAGCAGTCTTTTGAGAGAGACTTCTATTCACATTAAAAAATGCATAATGGGAAAGGGAACACATGGAAAAGCTATTGGAGGGAAAGTATTGATAGAAGAACTCTATATATGTCTTGTTTTCGGGGGTGGGGGGTGTTTTTGGTCAATTGAAAATTACTGAATTATTGAAAATTACTCACACTAAGAATGGGAGAAAAGTTTTTCATGTCTCTGAAAGAAAAGAAAATTTGTGGCCAGATGCAAACCCAAGTCCCAAGGACTTTGGTTTGAGGGAGGTAGACCTTACCTCGTCAGAGTGAGACCAGATTCTTTAGAGTTTTTTGCCTAGGTCATAGTGCCAATAGTGCCAAGCAGCCCAATGGGAGTGACTTCTATGAACTGCTACTGGCAAATATCTGTTCCTGGGGTAGGTTCCTCTTGACTTAGTTTCCCATACAGGTAATTATTTCATCTGGATAAATCTAAGACTTTTGCATTTCATCAATAAAATTAGCTGCCCATATGACTCTTGTTTGAAATTAACACTAAACCAGGGGGCACTTTCTCCTTACTATAATTATGTCTTTCTTTTTCCTTTATAGCAAGTTTCTATAATCATGACAGGTGATCATTGGAAGATAAAAACAAAATACCTATTCTATTATCTGATAGACTAATATTAGAATGCATCTAACTTACTATAATAATATTCGAGTATGTGACATGTAAGTTATTCAGTCTGAAATTATAGCCCTTTCCATATCCTAAGCAACTAAGTTAAGGCATACTTGGGTTAACCATCTGTCTAGTACTAGTTATACATTCATGTATCAAATTAAGCCCTTGAAATAAACCTGTATGCAAAACATGCTCCAAAACAGAAGCAATCAGCACAAGAATTACCTTAAACATGTCCCCATTGTTTAGAAGGTATTTAAGAGCACTGGTCTATGTGGGTATATTATAATACCTATTCCATTTGAACATGGTTAATAACTAAACATGTTTTACTATAAACCATTCATTTGATATATACTGCTTTCTGTATATATTTTAGAATTAATTATTTAGTGTATTTATACATTTTAATCTTGGTCTTTTGTTATAATTGTAGTAAAATAAACCTTTCTTAGGTAAATTCATTTGTGTGGCCATTAAATTTAGGCAAAGAAGTTTACAAAAGTGTTGTTACCTATGTGCTCACATATAGGATTATACAGTTAGCCTTTCACCCCCCTAAAGGGGCAATGTCTGCAAAGACTGCTTAGCTGGAGTGGAAAATTTTTGAGAAAGCAAAAAGAACAGATGATCATATATATCAAATGTAATTATTCTAATAGAACACATAGGTTTTGAGTATGTTTTAATACCAAGTTCTAAAAATTGGGCTCAGAATATTATAGATGCAATTGTATTATTCACTCTTTGCCCAAACCAGGCATTTTCAAATGTTTAGCTTCTGATTTCTCAGTTGTTATTTGAATTTCATAAATATAACATGACAATTTGCTAGTGTACATCACAAGGCAGTTATAGATAATAAAACTTCAGTTTTATACTCTTTGTGGGTGTAATTCTAATCAAAGAGTTAAAGATCTTCCCCACCCATTAGTGGGCCTGCCCATTAAGGAAAGTTTGATTAGGGAGGACAACACCTTTTGTTAATTTCTAATGCACTGGTTCTCCAGTTTTGTGATGCCCTCTGGCTCTGAAAAAATGTATAAATATTCTGAGGTGAGGTTTTACTTTGGAGCTTACTCTTTGGAAGTGTTTGTTTGGCCAGATGAGACTCTGGGAAGCTACTAAGGAGCCTCCCAGCTTTGAAAACCCAGATGTTGGGGCTTCTCCCTCTGGTAACTATGTATACATGGTCAGTCAGTTGGATCTGTCTGTTGATCTGTGATGTATGTATTGCTTTCACTCAAGCAGTTGGAAGCCCTGTCTGTTGATTATTATTTCTTTGTATTTTCTCTGAAGTTCACAGTGCTGACTTACTCCCCTGAACTAAGTGAATGATATATGTGCTTGATTAAAGTGATTGTTGATCCCTCAAAAGTTTCCTTTCCTTTTAGAAAAGCAGATCCAAGAACCTGTAATAGCAGATCTATCCTGGAGGTGTCAGGGTGCTTACTTTTACAGTGGGAATGTATCTGAAATAAAGAATGAAATAAAGAAATCTTTGAAATAATGAAATAAAGTCAATCTTATCAAGTTAAATGATAGTAGAGTCAATACCAATTTTAACCATAGCTTACATGTCTCATTGATAAATATTAAATCTTTTTAACCAGAAGGACTCACTTTACAAGTCAGATCCTCATAGATTTTTTTAACATTCTTCCTTCAGTCTGTTATTGGCAGTGTCTAAATCAATTACAGGGTTTAGGTAAAGATAGAAACAGTAAGAGGATTGTAAAAACTTAAATTCTCCAAAGTTTCAAGTGAACTCTGGGCTAATAGAATTAGAGTCATAAAGTTTGAGCTAGTTTGCACCACATAATGTAGTTATTGGCAAATAAGAAATTGTGGCTGTATTAAATTGTGTTGAGATCTATTTTGCCAAACATTTTAACAGAAATCTCTAAGAATCTCTACAGAGATATTGTAGGTTTGGTTCCAGACCACCACAATAAAGTGAATATTGAAATAGAGTCACACAAATTTTTTTGTTTCCCAGTGCATATAAAAGTTATATTTACACAATATTGCAGTCTATTAAGTGTGCAATAGTGTTATGTCTAAAAAAGTAGTTTACCTACCTTAATAAAAACAAAATATTTTATTGCTAAAAAATGGTAACCATCATCTAAGCCTTCGGCAAGTTGTAATCCTTTTGCTAGCGAACGTCTTACCTTGATGTTGATGACTGCTGACTGATCAGAGTGTGTGTGTGTTTGTCCTTCGCTGCCAAAAAAGACCATGCCATCAGAGAAATAATGACATGACTTGCACTTGACTTTCTTTTTTGAGTGAAGGAGGGCTGTGCAGGTCACCAGCCTCACTTCTCCAAAGTCATCTGAATCCAGTGACCAGATACTCATCAGAATGACTAGAGATGACCCAGGATGAGGCAATTGGGGTTAAGTGACTTGCCCAACGTCACACAGCTAGTGAGTGTCTGAGGTGAGATTTGAACTCAGGTCCTCCTGATTCCTGCACTGGTGCTATCCACTGCACCACCTAGCTCCTCCCAACTGATCAGGGTGGTAATTGTTGAAGGCTGGGGTGGCTGTGGCAATTTCTTATAATAAGACAATGAAGTTTGCCACATCAATTGTCTCTTTCACTTGAACGCTTAGAGGCCACTGTAGGATTATTAATTGACCTAGTTTCAATATTGTTGTGTCTCACTGAATAGGGAAGCCCAAGAGGGAGAGAGAAAGGGCAATAGCCAGTAGGTGGAGCAGTCAAGAACACATGCAACAGTTACTAATTAAGCTCACCCTCTTATATGGGTATGGTTCATGGTGCCCCAAAGCAATTATGATATCAGCATCAATGATCACTGAACATAGATCATCATGACAGATGTAATAATAATGAAAAAGTTTGAAATATGGTGAGAATTAACAAAATGTGACACAAAGACACAATGTAAGCACAAATGGCTGGGAAAATGGCACCTTTATCATGCTGGCTACTAGTGACCTCAAGGCAGAAGGTCCATCAAATTGATAAAGTGACATTAGTGGTGTCTGAGAGAACAGTGGAATCTGACTGGGAACACTGCCTGAGAACAGCAGAGGCTGTGGTCTCTCAGAATAAAGGCAAGAAGGCTATGGCTACTCCAGGAATGCAACTCCCCCCAGTCAAAAAGTCCAGTGTTGCCCCACCTACCAAGAGAGCAGTCAGGATGCCTAGCAAGGAGGCAGCCGCTTCCCCTGCCAAGAAAGTGGGCACCCCTGCCAAAGACACTGTCAAACAAGGCAAGAGAGGAGCTACCTCAGCTAAAGCAGCAGCTGGTCTCACTAAAACTAGTCTCCCCAGACAAGGTGACTATTGAACCAAGGTTGAAGTCAGGAAGAGCTGACACACAGAGTGTCAAAATGTTGGACTCAGTGCCTCAGATAACCCCCAAAACTATAAGTAGTAGATGAATTTCCTTCATATATGTGTATGTGTGTGTGTATATACATATATATGGATGTCTAGCAAAAATACCACTATCACCCAGCTATCTAAAATGTATTTTGTTATAAAAATAATAGCTCTCATTTATGTAATAAATACATTATCTCATTTAATCATCAAAACAACTCTGTAAGATAGACGTTGTTTTTATCTCCCTTTTGCTAATGAGGAAACAGATACTGAGAAAGGTAAATAATTTGCCTAGGTTAATACTAAATAAGCAAAGTTATTAACATTTTAATTTTTAAATAAATTTAACACACCACTACAGATACTATAAAATTGTCTTCCAGCAATACACTTGTTTTCATGAAAAGCACTGGTATCTAAGGACTGCATCTCAAAATCTAATTGCTGTACACATACCTTCCTATTAAACACATTTTCACATTAGTCATGAATTATTTTAAATCCTTGCATTGCCAAGAAGTCCATAAAGATCAGTCATTGCACATTGTGGCTCTTTCTGTGAACAGCGTTCTCCTGGTTCTGCTCGCTTCACTCAGCATCCGTTCACATAAGTCTTTCCAGGATTTTCTGAAGTTGTCTGTGGATTTCTTATGGTGAACATATAGAAGGACACAGACAAGCATCACCCAAGCTGAGCAAGTGTGGGTGTGTAGAAATCTGCATCACTGGAGGGACCATCCCACTCCATGAGTTCACAAACCCTCTGACTATTAAGGCATTCTTCTCTAGGTCATAAGGTCCTTGGGAGCAGCAACTATGTTTTTCTTCATCTTTGTATCCTTAGAACCCAGTATATTGCTTTACACAAGTGGTAAGCCTTAATAAATGGGGAGAAAGGGAAAGAAAAGGAAGGAGGGAAGAAGGAAGGAAAAATAGGAGCAGAGGGAGCAGGAAAGGAGAGAAAGGGGAAAGGAGTGTGGTTGGAAGTCCCTGAACTGAAAAGTGAGGGAAAATGATGCTATTGCAAAAAGAAAAAAAATGTAAATGATGCACTTTATTTCAGAGCAGCTTGTAAAATATAGCCAGACTATACCAGTTTTCAATTTTATAAACAGTAGTGAAATGATTTAGAATCAATCAGTTTTAAATATTCTTTAATCTTGAATTAAATGTTATCATTATGAAGAAAAATATCCTTGTGCTCATCTACATGTCCTGGTGAATTATGTTCCTTTTTCCCATGTGACTACAGTGCCCTCTGGTGTTCTCTTAATATTTGTTAATGTTTGGGTTTATTTTAAGAAAAAAAGAATTCAATGTGATAGAATACTATCTTATATTTATATCTCAAGTTATATTTTCAATGCTTTTGCATATATCCTGTTGGACCCTCACAAAAGACCTGCAAGGTGAACAGGGCATGTATTACTTTCCCATTTCACAGCTCAGAAAACTAAGGCTCAGAAATGTGAACTACCCCATCCCAGATCCTTAACTAGGATCATAGCTCATGGGATTTTGGAGTTAGAAATTATCTTGGATGTCATTTAATCCAGCCACATCATTTCATAGTTGAGTATCCCTGAGACCTTGAAAAAGAAAATTATATGGGACTATGGTATTTATGTTGGAAATTAATGTGGTGAAGGGCTTCACGTTCAAGTGATAGTGAAATCAGTTGAAGGAAATGGGGCTGTTTAGCCTGGAGAGGTGAACTTGACAGCTAGAGCTTAGAGGCCATTAGACAGCTGTCACAGACAAGAGGGATCAGACTTGTGTGACCCCATCCCAGGGAAAAGAGACTACAAGAATTGGTAGAAATTCCAAAGAAGCCAATTGATGCTTAACTCAAGAATGCAGTCCATAAGGGGAATAGGCTGCCTCCAGAAGGAGTCAGTTTCCCCTCATTAGAGGATGTATTAGTCTTAACGTTTGATCTGAGTTGGCCCCAAGACAGTACCTGGGGCCATAAAATTCAAATGAAGCAGTTGCTTTCCCTGAGCATCACTCCTTGAAGTTTTGCCTTGTCTGCAAATACTCACTCAGTAACTGTAGGACTGTAGGAGGAGGAAGCCCAGCTTATTTTTTTTTAATTCTTAGTTTTCAAGGTTCAGTTCCACAAGCTTTTGAGTTTTACATTTTCTCTGCCTCCCTCCCCTGCCCCTTCCCAAGACGGATGCAATCTGATATATACATTCATATTAAACATATTTTCACATTAGTCGTGCTGTGAAGAAGGATTAAAACCAATGGGATGAATGACAAAGAAAGAAGAAACAAAAAAGAGAGAGAGAGCAAATAGTATGCTTCGATTTGCATTCAGACTCCATAATTCTTTCTCTGGATGTGGATGGCATTTTCCATCATGAGCTTTTTGGAGTTGTCTTAGGTCCTTGCAATGCTTAGAAGAGCCAAGTCTATCAACCTTACTCTTCACACAATCTGGCTGTTACTGTATGCAGTGTTCTCCTGGTTCTGCTCATCTCACTCAGCATCAATTCATACAAGTCTTCCAGCTTTTTTCTGAAGTCCTCCTGCTCATCATTTCTTAAAGCACAACAGTATTCCATTGCATTCATATACCACAACTTATTTGGCCATTCCCCAACCGATGGGCATCCCCTCAATTTCCCCCAGATAGTTGTCCTGTATTGACTGAAAAGTTCCTGAGGTGAAAGAGGAACAGCCTCTGTCCCCTCATCAGAGAGGACTCTCCCCTCCAAGTGACTGTCCAACCCCTTGTATCCCAGACAATCCACCTAGGGAGACAGTCTGCATCAGCTATGGCCAGCAACGCAGGGTTCAAGTCAACAACCTCCTGCCACAGAGGGCCTTGGGCAAGGGATAATCATTTAACTACTTATGCTGAAGAAAGTTCTCTTCAGGGGCAACATGGCGGTCCTGTGGATAGAGCTCAGATCTGGAGTCAGGAGCACTTGAATTCAAATCTGGACTCAGACACCAGACACTTAGCAGCTATAATCCTAGGCAAGTCACTTAACCCTAATTGTCTCCAAGAAAAAATAAGTACCTTCCTAACTCTGAAATTCTGTGATTCTAATTCAAGAATGAGCATACAGCCAAAACACAATTATCTACCAGGAAATCATGCGTGTTCTATTGGGTACAAGGAAGGTCTAGTTATAGATCTAGAGATGAAAGGGACATCAGAGAACATCTAGGACAAACTCTTCATTTTACAAGAAACCTGAGGTTAATTTTGAAATACATGGAAATACTTGAATGAAATAATTGAGTGAAATGAGCAGAAAGAAAAGAACACTGTGTACAGTAAAGGCAATGTTGTTCAAAGAATAACTGAATGACTAAGCTATTCTGAGCAAAATGAATATTCAAATCAACCACCAAAGACCTATGAAGGAAGCTGTCATCCACCTCCAGAAAAAGAACTGAGAAGTAGAAGTATGCATAGCATGAGGGGAAAGGGGATTTTAATATGTGTATGTGTATGTATGTATATGTGTGTATATGTATATGTCTATGTGTGTAAACATGTACACACATGTTTACACATGTGCATAATCATATTTATTTGTAACAAATGGTCTTCTCTAGTGTGGAATGGGAAGTTTATAATTTAAAATGTAAAAAAAATTAAAAACAAAATAAATCAAAGTAAAACAAAAAACAAAGAAACTGAAACCCAAGAAGTTGTGACTTATCAAAAGCCATACAAGTAGTAAACATCAGAGAAAGTATTAGAACCTAGGGTTTCTGGCTATAAAACCAGGACTCTTTCCAGAGGTATCCTAGTAAATATTTAACAACTGGCTCTCTGGAGGGAAAATGTAGGCAGGACACACTTTCAAGCTTAATCTGAATTATTAACATTTTCTCCTCCAATTTTTTAAGTCTAAGCAATCAACAAAAGAATAAATCAAGCCCTGATTTGGGGTGTTTGCCAATTTCTGAGGTGTAAATGCTCACACTGAAAATTTAACAACCAGCTCTCTTGAGCCAGGATGAGCTGACTCCAGCACACCCTTGTATGTAATCCTTGATGATGAGGAAATTGGACCAGGCTTCATCCAGCTCTCAACTCTATGATCCTAAGGGACTTGCCCAAGTTTACAGAGAAGAAGCAAAACTGGATTGCAACCCTGGCCAACCATGAGATACACTCCATTTGGGGGAACAAGAGACTCACTTGAGGGTTTATAAAGCATTGGCCAATGGTATTGGTTATATATGTATATTTTTAATACAACTTCTGAATAAGTACATCCATATTTTTAAATTGAAAACAAAGTTCAAGTAGAAGTCAGCAAATGAAAAACAGGAAATTCAATCTAGCAGGTAGAAGAGAGCAGAAAGCGAGTACGCACTTTTGGGCAACCTAGTCAGTGGAGACATTCTTTGCTTCACCCAATTCATGACCCTGATGAGAGATCATTTTTACTTAGGCACCATATGATAACCAATAGAATTATTCTGTATTTAGTATAGTTGCTCTCGAATTTCTAAAAATCCAACCCTATAAAGACAGGGTCCTAGGAGAAAGGGGCATCTCAGATCATGAGGAAGATCTGAGGGCCTCTTCACTGGAGAGGACCATGGACCCTTTTATAAAGTGCCATTGGCTCAGAGCTCCACCTCAGAATCTCAATAGGTTGGATAATTTTTATTGCCACTGTTGCTTATGGCTACTGCACACTCTGATGTCCAAAATATGCCCATGTGGTATGGGATCCACAAAGATCGAAGTGACACTGTACCTAGGAGTCTGTTATAATTGTCCTCAAAGACTTTAATGAGGGTAGCAGGTAAGGCAGAAGGGAGAATGTTCAGACAGATACTGTGGAGATAAAATTTTCAAAGTTTGGTATCGGACTGACTCTGTGTGGGAGTGAGGATGACTCCAAGTCAGTCCATCAATCAATCAATACTTAATAAGCATCTATTATATGCCAGCTCCTGTACTAAATTCCAGGCACACACAAGAAGCTGATTGTGCCAAATAACCAGTCACAGGAAGTGATGTGTTTAATCCAGCCTAACAATCAATCTAACAACCGAGACATCATGTCCTCCGAGTGAGGGAACAACTCATCCACTGGCTAAGTCATAACCAGAAGAGGAATCAATTGGTGGGGAAATATTTTGAAGTAGCCACTTTGTTTGGACTGCCTATTCCTAGGGGCTGAGATGATAGAGAAAAGTGTGTACCTGGTTAGGGAGATTATCATACTTTGGAACTGATGTCACTTGGTTGAATTATATTGGGAAGATACTCCTCAGCCCCTCAGGGTTACGCCCAGAACCCTGAGGGAGGATGTAGCTAAACTAGCCTTATTCTTAGGGCTCAACCTATCCTGGAGTGGGGGTTGGGAGGCTGTGGATAAACCAATTTTCTGTTACATAAACCTTTCCAAGTTTCCCAGAAATTTTTGTGGAATACTCTTCTGCAAGAGTTGGAGTACTTGGTTTTATTGAATACTGTATTATTATATGCAATTGCTGAATCTTGAGGCTTGAGTCACTAATCTGCTCCATTTCTCCTTTTTAATCAGAATCAGATAGTTTTTATGATTACCTCTTTGTAATATACTTTGGAATCTGGTACTCATTTCACACTTTTTTCACTATTTTCTTTTAGTTTCTTGACTTTTTGTCCCTCCAGATATTTTGTTATTTTTGTTTATTTGTATATATCACTAGTTTGACTAGCATGGCACTGAATCTATAGATTAACCTAGGTAGTATTGTCATTTTTGTTGCATTGGCATGACCCAACCTGAAACAGTTTCTCCAATTAATTCATGTAACTGTTCCCAAAAAGACTAATTCCTAATTTCATCAATTTGATGGAGTTCTTAGGTTATCCTTTCTTTGATTTTCAAAATTTTTTTTTCTTTTTTGCTATATGAGGGGAAAGGAGAAGTCATATGTTGAGAAATGATATAAAACTAATTATGTCAATAACTTTTTTTAAATTCCCACCATAAACACAGGATGCACTCTCCCACAAATATACACACTATAGTTAAGAGTCACATATGGAGAATTCCTGTGAAGGGAAAATCCACCCTCAGTGCCACAAGATTCCTTCTGGAGAGGTTATGCTGCTCCACAGCCTTGTTCCTAGTTAAGCACAGCATCTCTACTGGGCATATAGCTCTGCTGTGTTCACTGTTCCTGGGTTCACTCCTTGCTGAGCATGGCATCTCTACTTTGCTGAACCTGTAGTCTATTGGCATAGAGGGGCTAGAATCTGCCCCAGTAAGGGTAAGCTCAGAGCCCTTTAGTCCTAGCCACCATAGGCAGATAACAAAAGCCAGGCGAAATGTTTCCACACTAAAATTAGGGCACTTAGAGGGGGAGGCATCCAGAGATCAGATTTCTTCCATTACCTTATTATGTTTAGGGCAAGGTAGAGAAAGTGCTGGGCCTAAATTCAGGAAGACTCACATTCCTGAGTTCAAATCCAGCTTCAGACACTTACTAGTTGTATGACCCTGGGCAAGTCACTTAACACTGTTTGCCTTAGTTCCTCATCTGTAAAATGAACTGGAGGAGGGAAAGGCAAACCACTCCAGCATCTTTGCCAAGAAAACCCCAAATGGGATTATGAAGAAATGTATATGACTGGAGGTGGGGAGGAAAAGTAACATACATTTCTAGAAAATTCCAAGTCACCTCTAAAGAAAAACCCAACTTAGAAAAAATGGCAAATCACTCCAGTATCTTTGCCAAGAAACTCCCAAATGGGGTCACTAAAAGTCAGAAATGACCGAAAAATGACTGAACAACAGAACTCTTGAATACCCTCAAGATTCTGTCTGACTTAGCTACAAATAACTTCAAGTCAGAACAAAAGACAACTTAAGGAGGACAGATCAGTGTTCTCCACTTACACTATCTAATGGGAAGATCTAATTTTTGTCTTTCTCATGCATATTTGTTGATAGCAAAACTGAAATTAATTGAACTATATTTTGACCAGCAAAAGGTTTCTGTCACTTATATTAAGGATAGAGCAGACCTGAGCATATGTATTTGTATCTGGGAAGTAACTAACAGAAAAAGACAGACTCATGGTTACAATGAAAGCGGAAATGATTGGGGGGCAATGTACTGGAGAATACAAGAAGATAGAATCAATTAAACAAATAGAAGACCAGCCTCGGCAAAGAGAAATCCCATTTCTTCACCATAGGTTGCAGTAAAGATAGAAAGAATGGAAAATGATAGCAAGGGATTTTAATAATAATAGCTAGCATTCATATAGTACTGAGGTCAGTAAAGTGTTTTACATGTTATCTCATTTGATCCTTACAACAACCTTATAATGGAGTGGCTATTAGTTTCCATTTTATAAATGTGGAAACTGAGGCAAACAGAGGTTAAATTACTTGCCCAGAGTGACCCATCAAAAAAGTACCTGGGGTAGGATTCAAATTTAGGAATCAAATCTTTCCTGAGTCCAAATCCAGCAGTTTATCTCTTTTGTGAAGAAGAGAAAGCTAGAAGAAAGCTTTTATTTTCTCGGTAAATCACAAGGCAAGGTTCTTTGCTGAGAAGGGACATAGTTTGGGAGACTTGAAGCTATAAGAGAAAGTTTAGAATTGTGAGGAATGTAACTGACAATCATTTAGGGAAAAGGAAAGGGAATTTCTTGTTACAATAAGGGCTCACTTGGAAGTAGATACCATAACTGTCTAGTGTGCCCAGAAAACCCTCATGACATTTCTTTCATCTCTGTTCAACAGCATGAGAACAGGAAGGGAGCTGGCAGATCACCCAGGAATGGTCCAGGGTTGGAGTTAGGCAAGCTACAAGCAGTGATAGGAGAAGTGAACAAAGGATTCAGAGTAGGGGGTGACAGAGATGGCTTGTTACCCAAAGGGTCAAGATTGTGAAGGGAGGAAAGTGAGGTCAGAACAGGAGACTAGAACCATGAGAATTTAAATAATAAGCTTTTATGAAGCATGCCAGCACTGCTGGGGGATGTGGGGGGAAACAACGTGTCCATATTGGTATATAAGATTAGATAGATAGCTAGATAGCTAGATAGATAGATAGATAGATAGATAGATAGATAGATAGATAGATAGATGGATGGATGGATGGATGGATGGATGGATGGATGGATGGATGGATGGATGGATGGATAGATATAGATAGATAGATAGATAGATAGATAGATAGATAGATAGATAGATAGATAGGTGGATAGATAAATAACTTTAATATAATAAAATAATTTTGGAGGTGAAAGTTCTGGTAGCTGAGGGGGACTGGAAACAACCCTCTGGCAGAACGTGGCACCAGAGGGATTTTAAGTCAGAGAAAGTGAATTCCAGGCATGGAGTTCAAAGGCACTGAGAAGGAAGATAGAATTCTTGTATATGAAAAACAGCGCCATACTGCCTTACAGGCAAGAGTGGTAGAGGGATAGTATAGAAGTGGCTGTGGGTGGCAAAAAATATTTCAAATGCCCATCTAGGAGCAGAGCATGGTTTTAGCAGGGCATGGGAGAAGGTGCAGCCAGTGTTGGAGAGGATGGCCAGAAATGCACCCCATATTTTTGGAGGGAAGCCAGCTATGTGAGAAAGCCAGAAGATAAGGGGGTAAAGTACAGGAAGAGGTCCAAAGTTAAGGGACATGTGGTGATTACGGCAGAGGAGTTCCAGACGGTACATTGGAAGTCACAGACACAACTGGAATGGGACACAGGAAGCGCAGCCTTAAGGGGCCTTTCTCACCTCCTTCCCTAGCCTCCTTCAGTGCTCAGCTCAAGAGATGAAGAGCATGAATTCTTTCCTGTTTCCCGCAGTGGCTAAAGCTTCACCTCCCTCCCCTCCTCCCTTCCCCATTCTGCTGTTCCCTCCTCCCCACCACAAATTACTTTGTATTATTCTGCATATATTTTGTACCTACTTTTATATGTAATCATTGTAGCATTCTATGGAATAGAAATGCATTTTAAGAGAACTTTAAGGAAAAATGTACTACAGGAATCTTTGTATTATTTTAGATATCTAAAAAAATTTTTTCTAAAATTAGTCATTTGTAAGATACTAGAGTCACCAAATATTCATCCATCTGACCAAAGTCTTTGATATTGTTCGAATGCCAAATTTATAATTGCCTAAAATACTATTTTTGGAAGAATTCACACAAGGCAAGTGCTCACATGGTGGTCAGAACTGATATAAGAACACTCTTGAGATGTCTCTGAAGAAGTTTGGAATCCACTGCGTAATGGGGAGGTATTGACAGAGTACATTACATGGTGTGCCTGCATCAAAGAAGGTGCTGTGCTCTCTCTATGAGGGAAGCAGAATTACAGTAGCTCGAAAGAAATGTGAGATGTGCAAATTTAGAGTCATCTCTGCTCCAAATGGACTATTTGTGCCCTATCTGTGGTAGAGCCTTCTGAACTTATATTGGTCTGATCAGCCAGTTGGACACACTGTACCTTGACTCCAACATAGTAATATCATTTTGGTCCTCTTGGAGAATGAAGGACAATAACTAACCAGACCTCCAAAAATTGGGAGAAAAAGATGAGTTTTAACATACACCATACAGGTGGATTAGCAAGATGGTTTGTTGAACGCTAATCACAGATGAGCTCAGCCACAGGCTGCCACTCTAGAAGATAAGCTCCTTCAGAGACACCTTAGTTTCTGCATCCGTATGACCAGTGCCTGCACAAAAGCAGGCACATACAACACTAGTTTCCTAATGAATAATGATTGTTGAGTCTTCTTAACCTTTGGGAGACAGACTTGATAGAAACACACTTGACACTAATAAGGTATCAAGGAAAATTTATTGCAGCAGAGTTCAGAGGAATTGAGCACTTTGGCCAAAGTGGACTCCCACCCTCTTTTCAGGAGTTGGAGGGAGCAGTAGATACAGAAAGGAGATGAGCTACATACCCTTACTCCAAGGCAGATCCTCCCACCAGTAGATGGATTGCTCCATCCTCCACTAGATCGCTATCTTCTCTACACGACCATTATGTAACTCCCCTTTAGTATGCTCTCCCCTTCCAAACATGCTCTAACCCCATGACCCATGATCAGAAAATGGAGGGGTAATTTTTGCGAGGTGTGTCTGCTTATACGTATGAAGTCCACTAGGCAAGTTCAGTGAAGAAAATCCTTCTCTAGGTAACTCTAGGTCATTTTTCTTGGCCAGTTCCAGCTAGCTGTAGACTTGGTTCCTTTTTCAAAAACTTCCTAATTTTCTGAAGGCCACTGTCTGTGTTTTGATTCGTGGAGTCTACCTGAAGTCTGCTGGCCTTCTTATTATCTAACTTATTCTCAATGACTTCATCAACAATAACTCACTGCGAAAACTTAACTTTTGCTGTGTCTCCCAGTCTAGTAGACAATGCTGGTTCTGGAGTCAGGAGGGCTGGTGTCTAATCTGGATTCTGCCATTGACCTTGGGCAAGAACCTTAAGTTCTCTGGGTCTCACTTTCTTCAAATGCCTTAAACTATAGGACCAATAAAACTCTGCTCCTGTGACAGATGTCGTTTTTTACTCATTTGTATTTCTGTTCTTGTGCTATGTGCTCAATAAATATCCTTTTATAAAAGCTCATTGATCTTAATTGGTTAAATGGTACTGGGGCACTAATTACTGGGGACAGCGCAGACACTAAGAACCCTGTCACGGATTTCTAGCTCTGGGGGAGTATAGTCAACGTCTCCCCATTCTTTTGTATCATAAACTTCAATAAACTTCTAATTTTGTTTGAATGAAATGTGAATAAATAAACGTATTTGCAGAAACTTTTGCTAAAAAGAGCATGACTTCGTTTTTTTCAGGACTGACAGGGATTCACTACAGAAAGTTGGGAAACTTTCTCCTACAATCAACACTTTCTCCTCAAGTCGAGCATAGGTTGAATGGCTGGCGGACAATTACCCGCGGGCCTCCCGTTGCATCACAGTCACCTTTAGACCAGAAGACTAAAGATAACGCCTTTCGATTAGGAGAAATTACCCAGACACCCACCGACGCTCTTATATTTATAAATCCCTCCCCCGGAAACAGGCTCAAGCCAAGAGAAGCTGGGGCACTGCCCTGATGCTCTACAACCCGCGCCCGAGCTGCGGGAAATGTTGCGCATTTCACCCGGTCCCCGTGGCACAAACATAAAGTAACCCCACGGGTGCCCCCACCTTGGGGATCACATTTCACGTGATGGGGCAGGGGCAGCGGCCCCGCAGGCCGGCTCGGCCCTCTCCCGGAGCGGGAGGAAGGGGAGGAGAGTTCCGGCCTCCACGCTGCGCGGGGGGCGGTGCCGCGGCCGGACGCACGGCAGAGTCGGGCACCAGCCTTGGGCATCGGGCTCTGCGTGCAGCGCGGAAGGCGGGAGGACATGGCGGCCCAGGTAACACGCTGTACGGACGCGGTCCGGTGGGGGCCGAGGAGCGGGGAACCGCGTTCTCGGGCAGAAGCGCCGATCGGGCGCCCCTGGCCCCAGACCTTGGGCCTGGGTGCTGGCTGTGCGTGGGGGAGAGGCCGCGGATGGAAGGAAAGCGGCTGCGGGCAGGGCGCGGGAGCGCTGCCCGGCTGCGGCCTCCAGCCCCCGGACCCAGGGATGCTCCATGTGGTCTGGCTCGAGCTGCCTGGGTGGCGGTGATTTGCAAAGTATCCTGCGGAAATTCGGAAATCAAACTCGCTACATAGTATCTGCCTCTCTGAGAAACAGGGTGGAGCGATAGCGGAGAGTGAGCGTTCATGAAGCGCATACTGTGTGCAAGAGCAGTTTTTAAGCGCTGGGGATACAGCAGTCTTTGCTTTCAGAAGCTTATGGAGGGGAGTGAAAATTGCAAATAGGCATGTGAGAAACAGGAAATATTCAAAGGCATTGCAACCCCATCTGGGGACTCTGAAAAGACCCATTGTCCCGAGAGGCAAATGTAAGAAGGGGGGATAACCTGTAACAAAGGCTCGAAAGTAGGAATAATGTTAGTGGACCAATCTGTCAGGAAGGGAAATCGTGTAACAAATTATATTGTGTTAGTCTCGACTTTGGAGTCCACATCCCCAAGTTCAAAACCTGCCTCTGAGCTTTGGGCAAGTTACTTAACCTCTCCTCTGAAGTCTGTAAAACCGGGGTCAGAGTTGAGGATGTATAAGGTCCCTCCCAGCCCTGAATCTTCGTTCCCAAGTGTGGGAACCGTATCAGGAAGGACTTTGTAGGAATTTGTCACTAATAATAGCTAGTGTTTCTAGATGGCTTTATCATTTATAACGACCTTTCACAATTACCTTTGTGGGGCAGGTAATATATGTCGTGCTGTTCTCAGGTATCATAAACCTCCAGCCTTTCAGGTACAGAGTTGTTATGGTCCTGTGAATGGTGTGGTAGAAAAATCACCCGGTTTGGCGTCAAAGCATCTGTATTCAAAGCCCCTTCTCAGGGCAACCTTGAGCACTCTCTGGGCTCCAGTTTCTCACCGGTAAAATGAGACTGAACTAGACAGCCTCCAAGGTCCAATTCTGCATCAATGCGCCTTTGAACCATTTCGCAAAGGAGGACTCTGGCTAAGTGATTTTGCTTACCACACAGCACTGGAAGAGACTTGAACTCAGGTCATCTGCATGCACCCATGGTAGCTAGCCATTCTTAGGGAAAGGGGCTTTGCCTCAACCCTGGTGTGGTCTTAGATAACTTAAACCCCCAACATCTGGATTAGGAGTAAGTAGGGCTTTAGTCCAAACCTGCCATTAATCAGTTCTGTGATTTTGGACAAGTCATCCTGTCTTAGGACTTCAGTTTCTGTAAAATGATGGATATTCACTATATTCTCATAATCCATTGAAGAGCCCTGAAATTCTGTGACTATAAATCATAAGACTAGAAGGATAGACAAATATGCATCAATCCTGGTTCATCTCATTGAATGCTCCTTTAGGGTAGGGCCAGTTTAATTTTTTGTCCCTATCTGCCCATTCAGTGTGTAATGGAGTACCTTGTCTGTGCTTAGATTTCAAATGGTGGCACCAGTGGCCACTTTTGAGACAAGTTTTTGGTACAGGCATACTATGATTCCTATTTTGCTTTTAGAAACAAAGAGGTTATCCAGGTATCCAAAAACCTGGATATCTTATGATGGGCAGGCAGAAAGAGACGAGGAAAATAATTAAACTATGAACAATCTGTGTTTTATCTCTCAAGTTGCTAATTTTCTAAAATATTTCATAAATAAGCAACCTGAATTCATTAAGGCCTGCTGTTTTCCAGGCACTGAATAAAAAGAATAACTCTTAGTTACTGTTAAGAAGCTTAAGAGAGCCATATTTGGGAAGGAGGCCACCAGCAGTTGGGATCAGGAAAGACTTCAATTCAGAGGCACTGCATGAGCCTATCTTGAGAAAAGAGAGGGATTCTTAAAGCATATGAGAGGACAGATTGTTTTCTAGGCACTGAGACATCCAATTTAAAGGCAGGGAGAAAAATGGAACCTGGGCGATCCAGGAGGCCTGTTTACCTAGACCATAAAGTGCAGAATATGCCATGTATAATAAAGCTGGAAAACAGTTTGGATCCAGATTGTAAAAGATATCAACAGCCAAACAGGAGTTAGTTAATATTTTATCCTAGTATGTTGATAATCTTTGAGTTTGAGTAAGGGAGTGACATGGTCAGATCTATACTTAAGAAAAAAATCACTTTGTCAGAGCACTTAGGATTGGCTGTTGCATAGAGAAGAAGGACTGAGGTCCTGAACCAGGGTGGTAGCTCTGGGAATACACAGAAGGCATCAGATACAGCAAGATGTGGCAACCCATTGGATACATGAGGTCATTGAGAGTAAAGAGACAAGGTCATGAACTAGGCCACAATTTCTTTAGAAATTGGGAAGTTTGCAAAGTCCTATGAAAACTAAATGTTGAAAACTATCTTTCCATGCAATTGGAAAAAAATAAAATACTATTTATGGAAAAGATAAAGGAACTGAGGCTAAAAAAAATGAAATATGGAAATTTGGAAAAATAGTAGGTTTGAAGGAAATGACAAGTGGTTAGTTTTGAAACCAATGGCTCAAAACTTATTTTTTTTAAAAATTGTATAAGCTGGTATCCATTCCTCTTTTAATTCATTCTACAGAAATTTATGAAGTACCTACCATGTGCCAGGCATGAGGATACAAAGATACGCCTTAATTGACAAACACTTTCTACTGGAGGAAAATACAATGGTTATATAAACAAGGTCAAAATATTTGTACATTACCAATGTACTTACTGATAAATTTGTAATGGACATGATCAGGTCATGTGGTTAATAGTATTATTTAGTAGCAGGAGCCATGAAAGCACAAGACAGGAATAACTCAGGGCTGAAATATAGCAAGACATGAGCCAGGATAAGAAGCCAGTGAATCAATGGGAAAGAAATGTATAATTGAACTTGCCAACTCTAGGGTCAGGACTGGGAAGATGTACTAATTTGTCTTGTAGCTGGGTAGTGTCCCAAATATTGAAGTGCTGAATATCCCAGTAGACTTAAGATAGTATTTTTATTTTCCTAAAACTATCATCACTGAGGAGAGAAAAGTGAAGCCCTTTTGAGAGGCAAAGTAGATAGAAAAGTTAAATTTTTGGCATAGGTGATAAGTAAAATCTGGATTTTGTGCTTTTTAGATTTCTGTGAATGACCTCCTACGCCACTGCCTTCAAGGAGAGAAAACACCCAAAAGTACCTGCCTTGGAAACTTACTTTTTTTCCCTGCTGTTGCTGTTATTTGTTCTAAGCACTGGTTTCCAAAGTGGGCAATAGCTGGGAGGCAGAAGGGCACATGCTGGAATAATCCAGCGGGAGTTGGTAGTAGCCTCAGGTGTGTGTGGGATGGCAAGAGCCCTACTCAAATTGACTGCTACGAGGCATCTCAAAGTATAAACAGAAAGTCCTTTATTTGGTTCTTGCAAGAAGCAGACGGTCCCTTCACCAGTTTCCTGGAGCAAGGAGGCGTTGTACAAGAGCAGATGTAGGATTATAAAGCTAAAAACCACAAAACTCCCCCTCCCCCCAACTTAACCTTTAACTCTGTTGGTTAATGTTTTGAGCAAGTGGTCTATTCTCAGAAATTCCCCTGATGCAAAGAATTGAAAAAGAAACTGAACAAACATTTTCTTTGTTCTACAGGGGGGAGGGGAGGGTTGATTGTACAATATGATAAGGAAATGGATTAAGCAAACAAGGGGAGAGGGGTTGCAAGTGGTTTTATACCTTTAAGTTTAGAAACTTAGGCCTAGGGTCTGATCTACTCTAGAGGAGAAGTCTTCACTTTATCCCACTCAGGTGCAGTTGGGGGCATTGAATAAAAATAAGGGGGCATTGGAAGCATAAGGAAAATTTAAGAAACTGTTCGTATGTGTTTCATCTGTTGTGTAAAAGAGTTAAAAGTCATAATGATTACATTATTTTCCAAAGAAACACACAAAATGCAAGTTATAACCCATGGGTGGTCAAGTCTGCCAACAGGTCTTAACAAGCAAGTGTTGGCAGGCGAGCATGTCATATGTTGTCAGGAATTCCAGCATGCATCAGCAGGAATATGTGCATGTAATGACATTTATAATATGATGCTATACAGTTACATGACACAGTATTGCATCATTAAAATTTCAGTGCAGGAAAAAAACAAATTGACAATTATTAAACTTAAGATGCAACAATTTTAAAAATTTTATGTTTTTGAAATGATGCAAGTTTCAAAAAAAAAAGCATTAAAGGATTAAAGAAAGTAGATTTCCAGGGGAACACCAAGTTTTGGAAACTCCTGGACAATGGAGGAGGAATTCACACCCTTCCCAAGATTTAGATTTCTACCAATTATTTTATGATACCCTATCAGCTAAGGGGAAACCTTGTATTTACATGTAATCATTCTGGTAATCACAACTACCTAGGTTGAATACAAAATCAATGGACTAAATGAATGAATAAAAAAGCATTTAGCAAACACTTACTGTGTGCTGGGCACTGTGTTATATGCCAGGGATACAGTTTGAAAAATGAGCAGTCCCTACCCCTAGGAACTTTATATTATATTTAATAGAAGGAAGACAACACTTATCAGCTAGTGGTGACCAGAGAAAGGACTTCCAATATGGAGAGTCACTGGAATGGTAATTGCAACCTTAGCATAGTCAATCGATGGGCTTTTTTGAAGCAATGATAGTGTTATTTTGATTGCAGAGAAGTATAGCTTAGATACCGTGTAGACTTAGTAGTCATGGGTTTCCAATGCTTGGCGTGGTTTTTGCTTTGGATATGCAATAAACAACTCCTGCTATGTTTTAGAAGCATATTTGTGTGTGCCACTATACTTGTCCCTAGGCACTGTTGTTTATAGTCAGGTATTCAGAAATCTTCCTCTGGGATTTTGCTTTGAGGCATACATCCTTCTGAAATGACAAAGAATCCTAATATGAATATCTGAATCCTTTATTGAACTGTCAGATTTAATATTCACATTTCTGTTTTAGTGAAAACTTCAGCAAAAGATTTTTGTGTTTGCTGATAAACTGATCACCAGAGATTACTTGTTTACTTTATTTCTTTTATCACTATTATTTATTCAGTGATATCCAGATGACTTGTGAACCTTATTTTCTTAGGATTAATATTCACAGACAATTATCAGTAATCTCCCAATTAATCAGAGTGGTTTATTCTGTTTTTTGAAATGTATTTTATTGAGGCCTTTTGTGTGTACATCAAAATAACTTCCAACCAGGTTGAACTTTCCTTTGTAGCAAAGAAAAACATCAATACATAAACTTTGATACTATTTACAATAAAAGAGGCCATTTTTGCCTCATTTCTTACGTAGCCTTAATCACTGAATGGGTGTTGCCTCAAGCAAACTGAGACCTGAGAAAGATCTTAGCTTAGAAAGGCCAAGATCTCCCACTACATCTAGAGCCATGTCCCCTTGTCCCAATCTATGTTTTACCCAGATGGCTCCAAAGGAGAGAGTGAGACTGATGACTTTGTGCAGCCCTGGCTCACTTAAATCCAATTCACTTTCAAGTCAAAACAGCACCCTTCTGATATCATTGGTCATGGAGAACCAAGGAAAAACAACAGTTCTGTCCTAGTAGTCTCGCTTCTCTCTAAAGCAGATGGAATTCTTTTAATGACTTCTCCTGAACCTCCATTGGTTATTTCCCATAAGAGTGCCTTACTCAAGAGAATAAAAGCTTGCCCTTCCTTCTTTGCTCTAGGTTATAAAGTGTAAGGCTGCTGTGGCCTGGGAGGCTGGCAAACCTCTTTCTATAGAGGAAATCGAAGTGGCACCACCAAAAGCTCATGAAGTTCGAGTTAAGGTAATTACACATCTGAGTCACTGGCAAAGTTTGATCCTTGATCCAGGTTTTCTGGATAAGTGATTTGAGTTGGGAGTTCTTTTAGAGAACCCTTCCTATAGGACAGAAATGGAGATAAAGCAAGATCAATAAAGGCACTTGGAGATCAATAAAGCCACTTGGTTTTTTCCCCTTTTTCTTCCCATGAGGCATTGCTTGGCCTCTGTCTCTTTTAGGCTTCCTCTGGGGTTGAGCTGGTTGGATCCTCCCATGTGAAACACCAGCTTCCTACAGCTTCCTTACTTCTCATGGTGGTTGTAAGAAAAATGTCACTCTCTGGAGTCAGGACAGCCAAGGAGGAGGGAACAAACTGGCCCTTCTCCAAGGCACAAGTGTCTTTATAATACTGAAAATGATCATGTGTGCCTTCATTGGCCCCAGCTTCTGTCCTTAGCATGTTCTTCCATAAAGATATGTCTGATAACATACATGTTGAAACAAATGAAAAGCCTGAGAGGCAGTTTCTGGGTAATTAATAATTTATTGATTAGGCTGTCTGGTAATCAATAAATTTTGGTTAGTGGTCTCTCTTGCTAACCAAAGAAAACCATGGAGATCACTGAATGCTTAAATACCCTTAGAAAGGGGGACACTCCTTATAGGTAAAAATCAACCTTGATTGGTGAACAGTTAATGAGGAGGTAGACTTTCAAATGAGGATATGGGCTGAAAGCCTTCAGCTCCCCCTGCTTGAGAATGTGGCTCAATCATGCGACTCAGCCACCTCCAGCAATCTGGACAGGGAAATCCATCTCTGTCCAAGCCACTCTGGTTAGTTTTCTCCATCATAAGCTGAGTTCTTCTAGACTGCATTGGAGGGGTACAAGGCTATGAGCTCAATGCTTTGGGGACAGAATGCAACTAATAGATTCTGTTTACACTAGAAGTAAAAGTAAGGTGTCTTAGTTGACCCCCAAGACCATGAAACGTACCCAAAAGATTAGGTCAGTCTCATCTATTAGCCTTGTCCAGCAGAGACTGTCTAAATGACCTACAAGGGCTGGTCCTTGAATGAGGAAATAGATCCTAAATTCATCCTCATTTAATAATTGGTTGTTAATACAACAGAAAAATAATCACTTTTCTCAGTGTTATTGTGGGTGTATATATCACTAAAATCAATCAAATAAGCATTTGTTAAAGACCCGCTCCATTCCAGGCACTGTATTAAGGCTCTGGAGAAACAAAGAAAAAATGAAATAGTCCTTATCTAAAAGGGATTTCTTGATAGAAATCAGAGAAAATGGATCACATGGTGTTGTGATTCCATTTGAAAACCAGCTACTTCTCCCTTGTGTGAGCTTGACCACTCTAAGCCTCTGTTTCCTCATTTGTAAAATGAGGGACCTGGATTTAATAACCTTTAAAGATCTTTCCAGCCCTAAATATATGATCCTAACAAAAATAAAGGCAATAGCACCTATCCTTACATATATTCTGAGTTACCTGCTCACATGCATAGGCTCATCCACATTCTGCTTCTCTGAACACCCTGACAGATTCTTGCCACTGCCGTTTGCCATACTGATGCCTATACGCTAAGTGGGGCAGATCCAGAAGGGTGTTTTCCAGTGATTTTGGGACATGAAGGAGCTGGAATCGTGGAGAGTGTTGGCGAAGGAGTGACTAAGTTTCAAGCAGGTAGGTGCATGATTGGACACTTGAATTCCTGGGCTTGTTACTATAAGAAAATCACTTTTCTGATTATCTGCCCGCATCATTCATTGAGCGGGAGATTGCCTGCTCAGTGACTTGTCAAGATTGATCTCACTCTTCATTTGACAAATACAAGGCTTTTTGTTCTCTGATTTCATAGGCTGCTGCTTCTCTGAAAGCATTTGAAGACCCTAAGCCAGCGTTGCTCCAAATTGTTCTCAGTTAAGAACTCATTAATAGTTCTTTTTTAAATGCTTTACCAAAGTTAAAGTTTTGTCAGTGTCTCTGTCCTGGGATTATCACTGAGATAAAAACAGGACACTTAATATGGAAAGAGAAAGGTTACATTGCCTATACAGTAGTTACATCGTTTCTCTCAATTCCTCTTTTTTTTTCTTTTTCTTTCTTTCTTTTTTTTTTTTTTTGCAAGGCAGTCAGGGTAAAGTGACTTGCCCAGGCTCACACAGCTAGTAACTGTCAAGTATCTCAGGCTGAATTTGAACTCAGGTCCTCCTGATTCTAGGTAGGTCTCGGCTCCTTTTCTCAACAGCTTTTCAGTCCAGCCAAAATCAAATGACATACTGAGACAAGGATACTTTTCGTACTTTTAGTAACAGTTGCAAGATCTTTTTATTAGGAAATAGAATCTATCTGCTAAAAGTGCTTACTATTTCTACATGTTTCCAGGTGACACTGTCATCCCACTTTACATCCCCCAGTGTGGAGAATGCAAATTTTGCAGGAATCCTAAAACAAACCTTTGCCAGAAGATCAGGTGAGTATCATTGCAGTTTTTGTTTATTTTTTAATGAGTGCACAAAAATCACCTAGCAAAGATCCATTTGATTTTTTAAAATAATAATGTAATAATAATAAAATTAATTTCTTGTTTAACTGTTGTGGACTATTTAGTGAACAATGATAATTTTGTTCTAAGATTTCTCTGAACTGACATTTTTGTCTCTTATGAGGTTTTTGGTCCACGGGCAAATTTTAAAAATTTAGCTAGATTGATTTTATTTATTACTTTTTATGGTAAAGACCTGTGATTTCATTGGTATAGGAGAGAGTGAGAGACTACCCTATGATGAAACTTCTACCACGGTGGATCAGCATGTGCCCTTAGCTTCTTATAGTCACAGAAAGGTTTCTTAACCTTTTGTATGTCATGAACCCCTTGTCATTCCAGGGAGCCCTGTGGACCCCTTCTCAGAATAATGTTTTTATATGCATAAAATAAGATACATAAAGGGGCTGCCAGATGGCACAGTGGCTAGAGCACCAGCCCTGGACTCAAGAGGATATAAATTCAAATCCAGCCTCAGACCCTTACTAGCTGGGTAATGCTGGCCAGGTCACTTAACCCCTCTTTCCCCCCCCCACCCCCCCAAAAAAAGATACATAAGATTATAAAAGCAAATCAGTTATATTGCAATAAAGATATTTTTTCCCATCCAAGTTCACTGACTCTTGGAAATCTATCCATAGATTCCTTGGGGCTCCATAAATCCCTGGTCTTTTATTCTAATCTTATTTCAGTTTATTTCAAGAGGAAATTTACTAGCTGCTGCTTATCTCGTTTACTGTGTTATTGTTGTTTGATATTTTGAGCAAATGGTGGTCAATCCATCGTCAAGCATTTATTAATTGCTTTCTGAAATCAGATACCAAGTGCTGGGGATACAAAGGATACAAAAAAAAGACAAAAACAGCCCTGCCCTCAAGAAGCTCCCTTTCTAATGACTGCCAAGAAACACTGACGTGAAAGTCAAAACAAGTGCACATGGTGTGAGTGCCTCAAACTCATGGCAGGTTTTAAAAAGAATACCTCTTGGAATATAGACATTTTGTGATTGGTCATTTCCCTTCATGAACTTCTCTGAGGCATTAGTTGATCAGATCCAAAACTTTGCCCACCTGGATACTGTCTTAAGATATTGATTATTTTATGTTAGCATTTATTTTAGAGAAAAATATTTGATTGAAATGAATCTAACTTCATCACTTTTTTGGTTTTTCTATTACTAATGGGGAATTTCCGTCCTGTAAATGTTTGTATAGATCAAAGCAGCATGGCTGGGTGAATGAATGAAAAGAATTTATTAACACTGTGGAAAGCACTAGGAACACAGTTAGAAAAGTAGTGATGGTCCACTCCCCAGCAGCTTGCATTCCAGTGGAGAACACCACACGTTTAAGAGGTTTTAGCTTTAAGTCAAACGGAAAAAGGCCCTGGTTTTTAGGGTACAACAGCATCTTAAAATCCATTAAATGAAAATAGCACCTTAAATATCCATTTCTGATGTTGACATCTGTCATATCATTGGAGCCTCATAGTCACTCCATGAGATAATTACTGTATGTGGTATTATCCCTATTTTATAGATAAGAAAATTGAGGCTCAGAAATATTGGATGCCCTTCCTTAGAACATATAACTTCTATGTGTCTTTCAAACTCCAAGCCTACAGTATTGTTCCTTTGACCATCTCATATGGGTTCTCAGCTCTGATGGCAGAAGTTCACACACCCTGAGCTCCTCCAGGCAGAGGAAGTCACAGCTCCTTCATGCTAGTAACAAAAAGATATAGAAGAGCACATGGGTCCAAGTTGAGCCATTTTGGTGAACTCATCACTTCCCTTTGGTCTAACTGTCATCTTTATTTAGGTGATTCTTAAATCTTTATATCTGGCCCTCATTTCTCCTGAGCATCAATTAATCCCATATCAACTGCCTGCTAGAGTAGATATCTCCATCTTGATGTCCCACAGGCATCTCACATTCAATGTATCTAAAACACAATTCTTGTCTCAGCCCCCAAAACTTTTTCAAACGTCTTTTTCTCCATCATGGTTACCATTATTATTCCAACCACCCTGATTCACAACCTCAGAGTCATCCAGGATCCAATCTTTATCCCTCCCTCAACTCCCTTAGCCAATCAGTTGCCGAGTCTTACCGATGTTTTCTCAACATCTCTCATCTCTCTCCACTTCTTTCCACTCTCATGTCCACTGTCTTAGTCCCAGCCCTCATCTGTCTCCTGCATTATTTTCGTACCCTTCTAATTCATCTACATGCATCCAATTTCTCTTGGTCAGCCATCTTTGACAAGTCTGCCAAATTGCCATCCCTAAAGTATAAGTCTGAACTTGTCGCTTTTCTGATTAAGAAATCTCAAAGCACCCTACTGACTGTGGGATCAAATAGAAACTCCCCTACCTGTCATTTAAAACCTATCACATGAGCAGCTAGATTTCAGAAAAACCTGGAAAGACTTGTATGAACTGATGCAAAATAAAATGAGCAGACCCGGAACATTGTACACAGTAACAGCAACACTGTGTGATGATTAATTATGCGGCTTAGGTCTTCTCAGCAATGATCTAAGACAATTACAAAGGACTCATGATGGAAAATGCTATCCAGACCAGAGAAGGAACTGATGAACTCTGAATACAGATTGAAGCATGCTATTTGCGCTTAATTTTTTCATGCATTTTTTTCCCTTTTGGTCTATTCTTTCACAACTATGACCCATACGAAAATAAATCTTACATGATTGTACGTATGTAACCTATATCAAATTGCTTCACATTGTAGGAAAAGGGGAGGGAGGGAAAGAGAAAAATTTGGAACTCAAAATTTTGTAAAAGATGGATGTTGAAAATTGTCTTTATCATACAATTGGAAATAAATTAAAAAATAAATAAAGTCCATCATAGTCTATCTGGAATCTGTCTTTCCACATTAATTTCACATTATTGATCCTTATACATTCTGCATTCTAACCAAGCTGGACAACTTTGCTATTCCTCATATATATAATATTTGACCTTCCACCTTGAGAGCAAGGGACAAGGTCTACTGTTTTTTGTCCTTGCATGCCCAGCACCTAGAATAATGCCCAGTATATAGTGGGTATAATAAAATAAATATTTGTTGAATGGTAGACTTCTGTATTTTTTCTAGATTTCCTTTAGAGCATGGTACATCGCATGCTTAGGATTCTCCGAATTATGACTTGAGATTAATGATTATTTTGGAATCTTGACTCCAGTCGTAGTATTCTTGGAGTGAAAGGGATCATTGACAAGTCAGCATCTTGGAGTCTGGTCCCATTTCAGTAACTAAGTAGCTATGAGATCCTACAGTCACTTAACCATTTCTGGCCTCAGATTTAGAGTCTAGTCCCATTTCAGTCACTAAATATCTATGAGATCGGGCCTCAGATTTCTCTGTAAAATGAGGGCACTGGCCCAGATGACAAGTTTCCTTCTAGATCTGAAGATTCCCTGGTTGTACAAATCTTTCTTTAAATTTTTTCCCCTACTCTCATGGATTTTATGAAACCCTGCTTTTTCTTTTCTTTAGAGTTACCCAAGGAAAGGGATTGATGCCTGATAATACAAGCCGGTTTTCTTGCAAAGGGAAGCAAATTTTTCATTTCATGGGGACCAGCACATTTTCTGAATACACAGTTGTGGCTGATATCTCTTTGACTAAGATTGATCCTTTAGCACCCCTGGATAAAGTCTGCCTCCTAGGTTGTGGCGTTTCAACTGGATATGGTGCCGCTATCAACACGGCCAAGGTAAGAACATGGTTCTTCTTAATTTCTCACCAAAAAAAAGAACAACAGTTAGCCTGATCAATTTTGTTCTTGACCTAGCATTTTAAAGGTGCTATATAGCCTGTTGGGG
Organism: Bettongia penicillata ogilbyi; assembly: GCA_023548195.1. Lineage (NCBI taxonomy): Eukaryota > Metazoa > Chordata > Mammalia > Diprotodontia > Potoroidae > Bettongia > Bettongia penicillata. Next base: position 621,446 of record JAJHZJ010000288.1, on the reverse strand, counting down.
CCATTTGCTGTGCTTATCTATAAAGATGATGTTGGTTTGGCTTGTTTTGAAAGTTGGTGGTTTAAATGTCTTCATCCTGGGAATTGGAGTCTCATAGGATTTCTTGTCCATCCAGGTGGAGCCTGGGTCTACATGTGCTGTCTTTGGCCTGGGAGGTGTTGGCTTGGCCGTGATCATGGGCTGCAAAGTGGCTGGAGCTTCCCGCATCATTGGGGTAGACATCAACAAAGACAAATTTACAAAGGCCAAGGAGTTTGGAGCCACTGAATGTATTAACCCTCAAGATTTCAAGAAACCGATCCAGGAAGTGCTGGTGGAAATGACCGATGGTGGAGTGGACTTTTCTTTTGAGTGTATTGGGAATGTGGGCGTCATGGTAGGTGTGCTTGGCTTCATTCAGTCTTATGTGGCAGTGAGGTTTTTGCTTTTTTGTAATGCTGCTTCCTTAATTAATAATACAGACAGCAGGATAGTAGAGCATCAAGTGAGCTAGGTTCCCACCTGCAACATTTTCTGTGTAATCTTGGGCAAGTCACTTAATCTCCCTTTGTTGATAAAATGGAGATCATCATACCCATGGTACCTCTCTCGGGCTCAAATGAGATGTTTATAATGTAATTTGTATACTTGAATTTATGCTGTTTAAATGAAAATTGCTGTTATTAATCTGTCATTATTCATCAAAAAACATTGAGTACCTACTATGTGCCAGGCACTCTGCTAAATGCCGGATTACATTGATACCGTCTTACTGATATAGTAATAATAGCTTAGGATAAAATTCCCTGACTTATAAGAAGATAAACCCAAATTACAATTAAGTAGATTTTAATTACTTGGGCCACAGTAGCTAAGTGATAAAGGAGTAGGAAAGCATGGTAAAAGAAAATATCTCTTTGCACCTAAAATGACTCAAACAACAACTTTATTAAGATATTATATAATTTATAAATGATATTATTTGTTAAGGTTTGAGGTCCCCTAAGCAGTATGTGTATATAATATATATCAGGGGTGGGGAACCACCACATGTGGGACCACATGTGGCCCTCTAGGTCCTTAAGTGCAGCCCTTTGACTGAATCCAAACTTTATAAAACAAATTGTGTGTTTGTGTGTGTGTGTGTGTGTGTGTAAATATGTACATATATATGATAAGCCAACATTGAAAATTCTAGGAACAAACACAAAACTAAACCTATGAACAGACAACAAACTCTTGCTAATCTCAGTGTCTCCAACATATTTATTAAAAAAGTGACAAGCTTTTAGAGATTCAGGGTAAAATTTTAAAATGAAAGAGGTGGAAGAGAAGCTAGTTGAGCTTTACAGGGTTATTTTGTTAGTGTTATTTTGTCTTTTTAAAATCATTTATACCATTTGCAGTGAGAGTTCATTGTTATGGATTGTGAACCAGTGCTAGACTCATTTGAGTTGAGAAATTATATTTTAAAGTAATGAACAGCTAATAGGTTGTGGGGTGAAATGGACCGAGTTAATAAGTCACAGGCAAAATTCAATTAGGAATTTCGAGAATGTCATTTATTAGCCAGGCTGGCAGCTGCCTCATGTAGAGACCCAGAGGAGACAGTCCCGAACTGAGGTGGGTGAGTGCATTTTAAGCATTTTGGTGCTACTCGGTACAGCCTTGCGGTTTCCACAACAAACAGAGTTCTGACAGAGCAAGAGGGGGGCTTGCTGCTAGGCAAGAGCCCCCAAAACAGAGGGGGTTGTCAGGGTGCTACTAGGCAAAGGACCCCAACAGAGGAGAGGTAGCCAATCACAGACTGGTTGTCATAGTTGTCAGGAAGGGGTGGTGCTCAGCAGAAGGTGGTTACCTGGTAGTGGGGGTCTAACATTAGGTGGGGCACAGTTGGTTACCATGCAAATGGACTAAACAAGAAATGACTGTTAACAATTCATGAGATATTAAACCAAAGGGGAATAACATTTTGACAGGGGCTTAACAACAGAAGGAAACTGTTACTAGGCAAGTTATCCAACCCTGCCCAGTAACCTAACAGATATCCCTTAACCTAGGAGCCCAGGGAGGAATAATGTCCACTTCAGGGGGAAGGGTAATTTGTTCTTTAAAATAAGCTTGGGTTTCAGTTTTTTTATTTTTTAAAAAGCCTACCCTTCTTTAGAGGTCTCCATCACCCCACCTCATAAATACAACTCCTGACGGTTTCTGAAATCCCTCACTGTGTATATCTCATTTCCTACTCTGTGCTGGGTCTCTGTGTCTGGGTCCTCAGCGAGCAGCCCTGGAAGCCTGCCACAAAGGATGGGGAGTCAGCGTCATTGTTGGAGTAGCCGCATCCGGTCAGGAGATCGCCACTCGTCCATTTCAGCTGGTAACAGGCCGTACGTGGAAAGGGACAGCCTTTGGAGGTAATTCATTTCTGTGACTCCATTTTGTGTGCTTTTCTGTGGTAAAAATTTCATCTCAGAGTAGTTTATATCCATCAACAAAGCATGGCTTAGTTGGTATGTGAAAATTTAATATCTGCCTAAGCACCCTAAATTTTTTTTATTTAATACAATATCATTGAAAATACTAAGGGTCCTCTTTATAGAACTGCACAAAAACCATAATGAAATATATGTAGAAAATCAAGCAAAAATACTGTTTTAAGAATGACTTTGAGTGAATAAGTCATTTTGGCTATTATAAATACCAAAATTAACTATAAAGGATATATAAAGAAAGATGCTATCTGCATCGAGAAACAACTGATAAATAGAAGCATGTATAGAATTATTTTGCATATGTGTGTATGTGTACGCACCCACACTTTTTTGTGTCAAATGGTAGCCATCTCTTGGGCTAGGGGGGAGAAAGAGAAGAAAAAGAAAGAAATTTACATGATAACTAAAAGAATAGTAAGTTGTACATCATAGATTTGCTGTTTAATAATTTTGTTATACTATGTTATGGAAATGTTTGTTTCATTCAATAAATTTTTAAAATACCTATTTAGAAAAAAGCATATTGAAAGGAAAAGCTGATTTTAGAAAAGGGGTCTTCAATTCCCCAGACCTTAAAGCATATAGTAGAATGATAATCCTCAAAACTTTCTGGGACTGGGCCAAAAAATCAGCTGATCAGGGTAAATAAAGCCTGCATCCAAACAAATTTGTATCATGCATGGTTAGTGCCTCATAGATAGCCTTTTAGAATATAAAACCTGGGCAAAAGATTGTCAAGAGTAGGCATTAAGCCCAACTACCTTAGTGAATACCAGTTAGATGACAGATTTAAACAAAAACCTAAAAATGGAGAAGGAAAGACAATGCTACGATATCTCAATCATAGGGGAATTTTTTTTTATTCAAAAAATAGGAAGCCTCATTAAAGATAAGAGATATGTTGGACCACTTCAGAATAAAAACAAATAATTAAAAATAACAGGGAAACTATAGGTGGTAAATCATAGAACTCGGCATCTAAAATAACACTGTTAAAAAGCCACTGTGCTAGTTCCCAAGCCTTAGTAAATAAAGTCAAAGGATATGAAGAGTTTTCAAAAGAGAAGAAATAGGTTGTTAATAATCACTTTGAAAAATACTCAACCTCACTAATAATCAAGAGACGTACCATTGAAAATAATTAAAAGCCATGAAACTCAGTGCTGAGAGGCTCGGGGAGGAACAGGTTCATTCATCTTTTTGGTGGAGTTGCAAATTTGTCAAGTTACTTCTATAAGCAAAATTTTTTCCCTTGCAAAATGAGACTGTCCACTACCTCTCTTATACACTCATTAGATTTACACACCCATTTCTAACTTCTGGAACCGTGAAAGTCAAGTCGAATACCTTTTCCTTATTATACCTATGGTTCAGATTTATAATGGCAACATGTCTCTTCCCCATCCACCTTTTCCTCTTCCCCTGACTCAACTCTTAATTCATAAGATCATGGATTTGGGATCTGCAAAGAACCTCAGAAACCACCTAACCCAACTCCCACATTTTATAAGTAAGGAACCTGACACTTAAGGAGCTTATGACTTGCTCAAAGGCACACAACTCATAAGCATCAGGTGATTCGAACCCTGATCTTCTGACTCAAAACCATGGCTCTTTCCACACATCCTTCCATTGAACTTCCCAGGGCAGGAGTTTAAAGTCCTCTTCACTGTGCCAACTGTCAACTTTTGCATGTGTTCTAGCTTGTCACTGACCTTCCTAAAATAGGTTCTGGTTGCCACAGCTCAGTATGACATTTGTGGTCTGGCCAGGGCAGAAAAGAGCCCTCACCTCCCTTGCAGACGAGCCCCTTAAGGTAGCCTGAGATCATGTTAGCACTTTTGAACATTATAAGTCAAATAAGTAATTGATATTTTTTTTTAAATAAGACTGCCCAAACTAATCATAAAACACATTTCTAAACCCAGGATGATTTTAAATTTCTTTTGCTATTCTCCTTCCTGAGTAAACAATTGAGAGTGTAAATATTTGGTAGACCAGAAGTAGACTGTCAGAATAGTTTCATATGCCTTGTTGTTCAGAGCTGTTTTTCATTGTATCTGACTCTTTGTGACGCCATATGGAGTTTTCTTGGCAGAGATAACTGGAGTGGTTTGCCATTTCCTTCTCTAGTTCATTTTACAGATGAGAAAACTGAGGCAGACAGGGTTAAGTGACTTGCCCCAGGATCACACAGCTAGTAAGTATCTGAAGCCAGATTGGAACTTAGGAAAATGAGTTTTTCTGACTCCAGGCCCAGCATTCTATCCACTGCACCATCTAACTGCCTTTTCTTGGTCCTTGAGGGGAAGGAGGTTAAAAAATGGAAGAAGTCAATTAATTTCGGTCCTGACTATGACTTTGTCTAAGGCCTGCTGGCATCAGAAATGCATTGCTTTGCTGATGGCAATAGACTCTGTAAACTCCATTGGCTCCCTAACAGTTCTAGGATCAAGTATAATATCCTCATATGTGTTTAATAAGAATGTATGTGTAGAACCCATGTAAAATTGCATTTCATCTTGAAGAGGGAAGGGGAAAAATTCAAGACTTATGGAAATGACTATAAAAAACTGAAAATAAATTAATAAAAATTTTAAAAAACAAAGGGAAAAAAATATAAAATCCTCCTCTTTGCATCTGAAGCTTTTTGTAACCTAGCCCCCTCCTACCTTTCTGTAGCTTCCTCCTCATTGCGTTCTCTTTGCTCCAGTGATTCTGGCCTCCTGGCAGTTCTGTAAACATTCCGTCTCTTAGCTCTGGACATCTCTGATTGTCCCCTCTGCCTGGAATGGTCTCCCTTAACCCTTACTTGTACCTTTCCTGGCTTCCTGCAGGTCTCAGTCAAAGTCCTACCTTCTTCAAGAAGCTTTCCCCAGACCCCCTTAATGCTAGTGCCTTCCCTCTGAGATTATCTCCAATATATCCTGGATATCTTGTTTGGACATACTTGTTGCAAGCATATTGTCTCATCCATTAGATTATGAATGCCTTGAGAACAAGGACTGACTTTGGGTTTCTTTATATCCCCAGCTCTAAACACAGTATTTGACATATAGTAGACCTTAATAAATTTTAGCTGACAGACTGACAGTCCATTATCTCGCTGTCAGGCAACAGGCATGACTGGAATCATGTCACATTCCCATGTTGATCAGAGTTCTTAAGTCTTTCAGGGCTCTTTTTGAGATATTTAAAATGATTCAGAATCATTTTTACAGTGTTGTGGTTGCTTATATGAATTGTTTGCCTGCTCCTGAAACTCGCTTTCTATCAGTGTCTACAAGTCTTCCCAGATTTCTCTCAAACTATCTATGACATCATTTCTTATACTGCTATAGTACTGTTGTATTGGGGCAGCTAGATGGTGCAATGGATAGAGCACCAGTGCAGGAGTCAGGAGGACCTGAGTTCAAATCTTACCTCAGACACGTGATACTCACTAGGTGTGTTGACTTTGGGCAAGTCACTTAACCCCAATTGCCTCATCTGGGTTATGTCCAGTCATCCTGATGTCACTGTATTCAGATGGCTCTGGAGGAGAAGTGAGGCTGGTGACCTACACAGCCCTCCCTCACTCAAAACAAAGTCAAGTGTAAGTCCTGTCATCATTTCTCTGATGGCATGGTCTTCTTTGGCAAGGAAAGATGAACACATACAATATTGTATTGTCTTCATAATACCAAAATTTGTTCAGCCAAAGCCAGTTAATGCATACTCACTCAATTCCACTTCTTTGCCTGGGGTGGTGATCATTTAACACAGGGTATGAGCCAGGTGACCGCTATAGAATCCGTTCTGGAACCAACAGGGGTCAGAAGGCATTCTTAGGGGAATGTTGAAATGGAAGGTGGGCAGTTCACAGCTGACAAACTTACCTTCTCCAGTTTTGCACAGATGCCTCATTTTTTACTTCTCATATTTTGAGTGATTGTCATCTATTTAAGGACAGATCTTAAAGTCAGGAAAGTCATAATAAGAAGTTAAATCTAACCAAGTCTTCTCCCCATCCCCACCCCCAGTACCATTATTTTAATTGTTTTGCCCATGAATTATTTAAGCATACTCTCATGCTAGTAGTTGGGGAAAAAAAACTCAGATCAGTCCCCTTCCTCATCCACTATTTCATTTATTTGTGGCAATCTACAATACTGATGTTTTCTTGAAATGGCAAACATCCTGAATGAGGGAGGCCATAACCCAGCCATGTTGTGCCCTAGACAGACCACATCTTAAGTATGTTGTTGAGGCCTGGGCCCCACCTCCAGAAGAGAGGTGGTGCCCAACTTTTATTAAACTTCTGTTTGTTTGGATTTGCAAAGTGCTGTTCTGGGAGCTAGGAATAACAAAGACCAGAAAGAAACAATCCTTGTCCTCAAGAAGTTGGCATTGTAGTAACGGTGAAGGGACTTGGAACTTTGCTTTTATGCAAGGAACTGTGGGTGTTCAACCTAGATGAGAATCTGGAAGTTCAGAAGTAGAAAAAATTTAAATCGGAAGTAGAAAGACCTAAGTAGAAAGTAAAATAGACTGAAGTAAGGAGACTTAAGTAGAAAAGAAAAGCTGTCAGCTCATCGAACCCTTCTCTGGAAACTTAAGTAGAAAAGAAAAGCTGTCAGATCATCGAACCCTTCTCTGGAAAAGAATCCTCTCTACACCATCCCCTAGAAGTGGTCAACTAGTCTTTGCTTGAAGGCCCCCAGTGAAAGAAAATCTACTTCTTTCCAAGGCATAAGAAAAAACTTGGACAGAGGGAGGCTGTTTTGGGGTTGTATCCAGATGTTTTGAGTTGTAACATGGAATCAGAATTTGTCTTTATTTTGCTAGTCCCAAAGGGTAGAAAAAAAGCCAATAGGTGAATATTATAGAGGGGCAGATTTCAGGTCAATAAGAAAATTAGAGCTGTGCTTCAGGAGACTTTTAAAATCAGAGGAGTGTTAAAATAGAGACTGTCTGACCACATAGTGATCATTAGTGTTACAGAGGGGATTTTTATTCAGGTGTGGACTTGCCTCTGAGGTCCCGATAAAGACTTTGCTAAATCTTGAGGACCATTGAAGGAAAAGCCGTGATCTGCTAGCTGAGTGGTCTGTTCTCTACTGCCCGTAGACACAGACCATCTTCTGACTATCCAGTTGTTCACTGGAACTCCATCATTTCACTTATCTTTGGGTTACTTTCAGGATGGAAGAGTGTAGAAAGCGTCCCAAAGCTGGTGTCTGAATACATGTCCAAGAAGATCAGAGTTGATGAGTTCGTGACTCACAACCTGCCTTTTGATCAAATTAATGAAGCCTTTGAGTTGATGCACTCAGGAAAGAGGTAAACTTTCCCTTTGGCTGGGTCACAAAGGATGGTAATTGATCGAGAATTTCGGGGTTGTATTTTATTGACATTTCTACAAGCTGAGGAAATCACAGCTTATTATCTGTTATCCTTCACATGGAAAGAGCCTAAAAGAGGAGTAGATAAACTAAGTGTGAATACGCACCCTTGGGTGGCCCCTACGAAAACTGCTTTGCCCTCCTGTTCCTTTAAAAAATATTGTCACCTTCTGTGTGCCTTCTCTTCCTCCCCCTCCCCATCAAGCACCCATAGACATCACTTGACCAAATTGATGGTGCTTTGGACTGCAGAGGTTGATGACCTGACAGAGTTCTACATCAGGCACATCTTTTATCTAAATACCATAAAAGTACCTTTTATTCTATGCTGTTCTCTTCCTGATTTGGGGGGTGGAGGGAGGGAGAATAACCTTTCTAATTGTTAGTAGTTTATGAACTATAATACCAAGGCTTTTATAGACTGTTTCAGTAGCTTAATGTGTATTGGGACAAGAGGAGGCAGGTTTTTTATTTGTGGTCAGTAATGCTGAGCTTCTTTTCTCTAGCATTCGGACTGTGTTGAAGATATAAATCCCAAGAGCAGAATGCAGTCTTCTCTCAGCTCCTTCTACTTCTCTGTATGCTAACAGATGGGAAGCTAAAGATTGACCGGCACTTCCTACTACTGGAGTTTTCTGATCTCATGAATAATAGTTTTATGTAATTCATGATATATCTGTTGAATGTCAGTAGAATCACAGATCTATTTTCTAATCTCTACAGAGGTTGTTACTGAACGAATTGTAGGTTGATTCGAGATAAAACGATTTCTACACTGCTCTGGAAAAGCTTTGTTTCTCTTCTCATATTTTTGTCTGAAGGAGGCATTGTGGTCTAGTGGATAGCAGGGCCAACCTTGGGAGTTGGAAGTTTTGCTGCTGAAATATACTAGCCTCTGCATCTGGGGTAGCAGTTCTCTTAAGACACAGATAGTAATAAGGATGATGATAGCATTTATGTAGCAGTTGAAGGTTTACAGGGCACTTTACAGATATCTCACTTGATCCTCTCAGCAGTAGGTTAGGAAACTGAGATAGACAGGTTAAGAGACTTGTCCAGGATTATATAGCTTGTATGTAAGGTGGGATTGGAACTCTGGTTTTCCTAACTCTAGGTCCATCTGTTTTGCCATCCAGCTGCCTGACATTACTGATCTCTATCAGCAGAGGGTGTTTTCATACAGTTGAAGTCATAGGTATGAACTAATATAAAAATTTCCCCACTATGAACTCTCCATGAATGTGTCCCCTACTGTTGAATAATAATAGCATTTCTATAGCACTATATGTCAAGTATTTTATAAATATTATCTCATTTAATCCACATAACAATCCCAGTAGGTAAGTGCTATCACTATCTCCATTTTACAGGTAAGAAAACTTAGGCAAACAAGTAATTTGCCCGACATCTCACAGCAAGTGTCTGAAGCTATTTCTGAACTCTAATCTTCCTGACTCCAGGCCTGCCACCCTAGACACTATGGTATCACCTTAACTGCCTATTGAGTGTTAAATTTAGAAAGGACCTTAGAAATTATCTAGCCCAATCCTGATCTCTTTTACAAATGAAGAGACAAAAGTGGGACCATGAAGTAGACTGGGTTTGGAGTTGGAGATCCTGGGTTCAGATTCCACTTCTGCCAGTGTATTTGCTCTTGACCTTGGGTAAGTCATGGCAGGGTATGTGATCCTATGATGAGTTTCATTATTTATTAGGGTGAGGTCAAGGAAGCAAAGTAGCCAAGTCATGAAACCAGTTTCTAAGTTCGCCCTAATAAAAATGAGAGATGTTGCCAAGAAAAAAAAAAAAAGACAAAATTGATAACAAAAACATAGCATCATTAGTTTAGAGCTGGAAGGAATCTTAGAGGCCATTGATTCCAACTGCCTCATTTTACATGTGAGGAAACTGAGGCACAGAATGAGAGTGTTTTGCCCAGGTTCTCATAGTTATTAACTATCTGAATTGGCCTTTGAACTCAAGCATTAATGACTTCCAATTCCTGACAACAGCTTCCAGCAGGGACCTAGTTGCTGTTATAGCTACTGAAGGTATCCAGTCAGCCTAACCACTACCAACATGGCACCATATGAACCTTGGAGATGTGCTCCCCCAAGATCAGTAACAGAGAGTGCCTGTCTTAGCCTGACCACCCTAAGACTGGTAGAACTGGACCTTCTCAACTCCTTAGCAATACTCTTCTTTTAAATTTGTGCTGACATTTTGTGCTAGGCCCATTAAAACTGTTCCCGATGACTGTCTCTTGTGTACATGTTCCCCGGGGCGCACAAACTTAGTTTGGCCTTTTTTTGGCAAGTATGCCAAGTTAAAACAAATATTGGTTCTGTGGGAGGAGAGTTAGTTCAAAAGCAAATATGCAAATCACTCATGAAAATAAAAATTAACTCCATCAGATCATTATTTTCTACTAAGAACTTAGCTTTAATAACTTCTGACATAAAAATAAAAGGTCAATAAACATTATTTCTAAAAATTTATTTATACATACCACAGTCGGGCATATAGAATACATTACGGGTGTGAGTTAACAGGGCCATGTTCACGAGAGGGCTAAGATGTGAACACAAGATGGGCCAGTAACTGAAAAATACCTTTCCCAAGGTCCTGTTGGACCAGTTTTGCTAGAGTTGAATCTCCTGGCTGGGCAGAAAGCTAGAAGTCTAGGTCCCCTGGCAAGCCAAGTTCAAAGACCAAGCAGCCAAAAAGTACCTTTTTTAAGTCAGGCATTCCTAGACACTGGAAATTCAAACACGAAGACAGCAACAATCCTTATTCTTAAGGAGTTTACGTTCTGTTGCGGGGGGAATCATCCATATATAAGTATATATGGAATAAATTGGAGGGATGGAATGAACTAGCACCTTGGGGCTCAGGATAGCTTTAGGTAGAAGATAGAACTGACATACTAGCTTTAGTACCTCCAGCAATTTTCTAAGACTAATAAAGATGATAGTAATAAGTAGCATTGGAAGAAGAGTCAGAGATGACAAGGGAGTGCATCTAACCATGGGGTGGAATGTGCAAAGGTGTGGAGATGGGAGACTGAGTGGTTTATGTGAGGAACTCAGAGAAAGAATAAGATCACAAGTGTACATGGAATTCTCTACAGCAGAAAAATGCATATACTCAACATTATTCCTAAATAAAAACAGACACAAGCTGCTTTAATTATATTATTTACAATACAATAAATAACTCCTCCAAATGGTCTTTTTCAGTTTTATTTTTTTCCAAACTTCAGAATACATACCACCACCTCCCAGTCACCTAGGCTCACACCTGGATCACCCTGGATTCTTCATTCCCACACACACACATGCAAGCTATTGCCAAGGGATGTCTGTCCATTTATACCTTTGTAACATCTCCCAAACGGACCTTCTTCCCTACACCCTGGTTCAAGTGCCCATCACCTGAACTATTACGATAGGCTGTCTGCCTTCTCACTTCAGACCATCCTCCATACAGCTGTCAAAGTGATCTTCCCATGACCCAGATCTGGCCAAGTCTCACACACACATACACCTTCAGGATCAAATATAAAACCCTGATTTTTCACAAAGTCTCTTAGGACCTGCTCTCCACACCTTTCCAGTCTTCTTACACCTTAATTTCATTCCACTACATACAGAGATCCAGTGACACTGGCCTCTTCTGTTTCTGGAACAAGACTCTACCTTCGGACTCAATGTTTTCCCTGGTTGTCCCCCTTACCTATCTGCACCTCCAGGGCTTCCCTGACGTCTGTCAAACCCCAAATAAAATCCCTTCTTGAGGAAGCCTTTTCTGGTCTCTAATTCTAGTGCCTTCACTCACTGGTTGGTTACTCCAGCATATCCTGTATGTAGCTTGTTTGTACAACCTATGTTTCCTCTGTTTCAATCTGTCCTTACAAACATTTGTTCCTCCTCTCATATAAGCTGCACAAAAGATTATTATAGTGCCATTAAGTGTCTTTTTTGTATCTATAATTAGTATTTTCTTCAAAGGTCCACCTCCTCACACCTCCCCCCAACTCTGTCCGAATGAATAAAGCAAGACAGAATCCCTGTTACAAACGTGTGTAGCCAAAACAAATTCCCAAACTGGTCACATTTAAAAAAAGGTCTCATTCTCTATCCTGAGGCCATCATCTCTGCCTCCAGAGGTGGGTAGCCCATTTTGTCTTCAGTACTCCTGAGTCGTGGTTAGTCATTTTCATGGTCACAGATCCTAGGTCTCAAAAACATTTGACTTTACAATATTAACTTTGCATAAATTTTTCGGGTTCTATTCACTTCACTGCATCACATCATGCAGATTTTCCCATAGTTGGGTTGGATGTCTTCTCCAAGGACCAGTAATCATTTTCTGCTGAATACTGCGATGATAGGCTCTCATACTTGGCAGATTTAACTCTTCTCAGTAATACAATGGTCCAAGACAATTCCAAATGACTCATCTTGGAAAAGGCTAACCACATCCAGAGGAAGGACGATGGAGTCTGAAAGCAGACCAAAGCAGACTTTTGTTTTTTCTTTCTCGTTTTTCCCTTTTGTTCTGGTTCTTTCACAACATGGTTAATGTGGAAATGTGTTTAACATGATTGCACATGTATAACCTACATCAGACTGCTTGACATCTTGGGAAGAAGGAAGAGGGTATGGAGGAAGGAAGGGAGAAAAATTGGAAACTCAAAATCTTTAAAAAGTGAATGTTCAAAACTATCTTTACATGTAATTGGAAAAAATAAAATACTCTTTCCAAATAAGTAAATAGAATCACCAAAAATAAATTTTCTGCCGAAAGGGGAGGAATGTGTTTGTGGGGACAGATTGTAAATTATCTACTGCCAAGTTCTGGACAGACTGAATTCCATAGTTTTTTTTTAGGCCTAATTTTTTTTTTAACCCTGGGTAAAGTTTGGACTGAGTCTGGAGTTGTCAATGAACTGTGCCATCATATTATCCTAGACATATAGTAATCAACCAAGTCTTCAGAAAAGTTCTGACAAGAAATGGCTTCTCCTTTGATAACCACCTGGAACCAATTCAATAGTGAGACATAATACTCAAGGTCCATTATTGACCTTCCCGAGCAAACCAGTAAGTATCCACAAAGAAAGACCAAAGGATTATAATAGATGCTTCTGATGTGTGTTGCCCAGGATCAAAGGGGAGGGGCAGCAATAGAGATCAAGACATGAATATCTGGCAGAAGCTTGCCTATTGTGCAAGTAGGATAGGGCAAGGTAACCCAGTCAGTCAACGAGCATTTAATAAATGCCTGCTAGGTACTGGGGATATAAGAAATCAAAAACAGCCCCTGTTCTCGAGGACCCCATAGGGGGTGGGGGGGGTGGGGGACAGAGCATGCAAGCAAACAAGATACGCTCAAGGTCGGCTGTAGATAATCAAGAGAGGAAGATGCTATCACTAAGGGGGACTGGGAAAGGCTTCTTGCAGGAGGTGGGATTTTAGCTGACACATGAAGACCAGGAAGTCAGAAGGCAAAGATAAAGAGGGAGAGAGGTCCAGACATGGGGAGTGGGGGGGGGGGGGGGTAGCTGAGAAGAATGCAGAGATGATAGAGTGACATATGTAAAGAACAGCAAGGAAACCTGTGTCATGCATGGGACCACAGATTATGTGATGAAGAGTGTGATGTCAGAAGACTGCAAAGGTAGGGAGGGACCAGATGAATTTACTGGGGGAGAAGGCAATCTCTTAATCCAAGATCACTTACCTCAAGATGTCAAAGAGAAAGAAACAGCAAAGGAGAAAGCAGGGCTTATCTAATAAATAACAAGTCAAAGAAAAATTCCCAAGTCAATAAAAAATATCCTGAAATACAAGAACTAAGACAAATTAATATACAAAATTTTTAATTATTTCTATATAACGAATAATGTAGTTAATTCTGCAGCAGAAGAAATGGAAGAAACACCAGAAGATAAAATAAATTGTCTAATAACTGCATTCAAGGATGATTATAATTTCAGCAAACAAAAACAAGAGATAAAGGAGATAAACGATTTCCAAAAATGAAAACATAAAAATGTTTAAAATGTCAATGAAAAAGTCACAAAGAATAAATGAAATTATACAAAATTCTATTGGACAGGGAAGCTAGGTGACTCCGTGGACCAAGTACTGGCCCTGGAGTCAGGAGGACCTGAGTTCAAATTTGGCCTCAGGTATTTACTAGTTATGTGATCCTGGGCAAGTCACGGATTGTGTCCAAAAAAAAAAAATCTATTGGAAAATGAGAATAAAATTAAAGTCCAGGTCATCCCAGAGCTAAGAGAAATGATGACAATGTAGCAGATACAGGCTTAAAAGAGAAATCTAATGCTGAACATTAGAACATAAGATCAGTTGGAATGTGTTGTGAGTTTTTGCATTTTTAGCATTTCTTTTGTCTGGAGGAAACAAATACCTGTCCTATATCTGATATATATTGTACATTGAGGAATTTTTTACTCTTATATTTTGGGGAGGCCCCAAAACAGGAGCTAAAACCTTAAACTTCAAGTAATTTTCCTTAGGGTGCCAGATTGGGGGCATAAAGAGCCAAAGAATTCAAATCTGACCATATTTTAGGAGGTCATGTTTCCCTGGGGACTGAATATAGTCACCACATGAGAGGGATCCTTCATTGGTGATGAAACAGTACTTCACCTCAGTGTCCCCTAGACCCAATGCCAGGTTCTAATTGTTGAATATGGGAGAGGTAAAATAGCCCCAGAGAGTTTAAGAACTTAACCAAGGTCCCTCAGGTAATAAACATCAGGGACAGGATTCAAATGGAAGTTCTCTGACTCCAGAGATAAAGGCCTTTCCAGTGTATCACACACTTTTCCACTGTACCATACTTGAAAAATGTTCAACTGAGAGAGAGAGAGAGAGAGAGAGAGAGAGAGGAAGGGAGTGAAAGAGAGGGAGGGAGGGAGAGATATATAAATCATAAGAACTCTGAGGTCCCATTTCACAACCATCATACTAGCAAAAAGGCTAAGCACAAAACTCAATGGTTTGGGGCTGTGGAGAAGCAGGTTCTAAAAGATACATCTTTGACAGGATTTCAAAACGGCAGAAGCTCTGAGGGAGGCAATTCAGCAGCACCCAAGTCACAAAAGTCAACTTAACTTTTGACTCAAGGATCCTATTTGTGGCTTTGGGCCCTGAGTAATTTCCTAAAGACATATAAGTTCAAAAAAATATATATAACAGTATTATTTGTAATTGCAAAGATTTGTAAACAATTTAAAATATATATAACAACATTTTTTGTAATTACAAGGATTTGTAAACGATTTAAATGTCAACTACTTGGTAAAGGGCTGAATAAAATCATTTTAGCAGTGAAGTGGAATATTAAACAATTCCACAAAAAGTGATAAACATGAACAATATAAAGAAATTTGGAATGACTGATTGAAATAATATGAGCAAAGAAAACCCAGAAAAGTATTCACATTGATTCAAATTATGCAAAAACTGGGTTTATATAACTATTGAGATGAATTGAGTTTCTGAACATACTGGACATAGAAATGCATTTAAAAGTGTAAATGCTTTTAAATGTATGCCTATTTGATTTTATAAGTGTTTAAAGGTTGATGCAGAATGACTTATTTAACATATATACATACACACATGTATTTTATTTATTTTAATTGCTAATTTAATATTTTATTTTTCCCAATTACCTATAAAAACAATTTGAACAATCTTTTTCTAAATTCGGAGCTCCGAATTCTCTCCCTCCTTCCCTTACCTCCCCTGAGACTGTAAGAAATCCAATATAGGTGTAATTATGTAAAATGTTTCCTTATCAGTCATTTTGTACAAAAAGACTCAAAGAAAATGAAAGAAAGAACATGAAGAACAGCATGCTTCAGTAGGTGTTCAGACCGCATCAGTTCTCTCTCTGGAGGCAGATAGTGTGCTCCATCATCAGTCCTTTGGGATTGTGCTTGGCTCTTCTGGGCTTTGGCTCGTTTGAATTTCCTAGATTGCTCTCTGGGTAGGAGTGTCATGTGCACTGCATGCCAAAGCAGAGTAGTTTAAAATCTGATGGAACTTGACTTCACATTTAGGACTAAGGTGACTGCTCTCTCGGGGCTCAGAGCTATTGGAGTCTGCCTACCTCCTTATTATTGCTTCCTGGGCTACACCTTTCTGCTTCCAGATGTTGACAGTTTTGTGCTGTTAAAACTAAGAAAAAAAGTACATATATATTGCTTGCCTTCTCAAGGGGAGGAACAGAAAGAAGAGAATTTGGAATTAAAAAAATGCAAAAATATAAACATTTTTTTAAAGAGAAAAACAATGTATATCAATATCATTTGGTCTTAAATCCCCTTTATCTCCAAATATATTCCCTTCTACCTCACCTTCCCAGAGAGTCACCTCTTGTAAGAACAGAGAAAAAAAAACTAATTTCAGCAAAACTAATGGATACAAGTGAGTGTAAGAATATATGCCATGACCCTTCCTATCCCACCTCTCCACAGAAGGAGCATGCATTTTCTCCTCTCTTCTTTGGCCATTATCATCATACAACATTCAGTTCTGCTTTGTTGCTATCATTATTTCTAGGTATATTACTCTGGTCACTGTATGTTGTTTTCTTGGGTCTGAAAAGATTAGGAGACAGAGATGAGGGGGAAAGTAGTCAAGGAGGGAGGTGCAGTGGGGTTGCCTCATCTCATAAAAGAACACGGAGTCAACAACTGTTCTCACTGAATCTTTGGTTTGAACTGGGAAGAAGAAAGTACATTTTGACTAGAACGGGCTTTGCTAGTATCAGTGTTTGGCTTTTTGTTTTGTTTCTAATTAAGAGGAAAAAATGAACTGGGATAAGAAACAGTGAAACTTCATTATCTTCTCAAAAGGTAGATAGGAAGAAAAGATACAAAGCAGGGAGGTAGAATTTTATAAACTATTTTTATTAATAAATTTGCTGGGGAAAGAAACATAAAAAGTTTAAAATAATTTTAATGCTCTCCAAGTCTTTGATGTACCTAGGTTTTTGTAATTATCAAGAAATTGAAATTCCCAGGAAACAAGCCCCATTCAACAAGTATGTATTGTCCAACTCCCCTATTTCTTCCTATGGAGTATATACAGTTACACCAGGGCATCACCATTTGCCATGGAACTAATGAGTGAGGATGGTTTATAAGGTAATTGTGTAACTGAATCCCCTTCACGTGTTCCATAGAATGAATTCCAGTTTATGGTAAATGTCATTGTAGCCAGGTACCTAGATACTTAGGAGTTCATTTTTAGGACTTCCAAATCCTAAATCTAATTATCTTCTACGACTCTCTTCACTCCCCAAGCTGGTTCACCATGAATGTTTTAGTCTTTTGTTTTTTCTTTCCAACCAGAAACACAAACTTCATAACCTAATGTTTGGCCACCCCAGCAGAATTATTGAGGCAAATTATGAAAAAGCCCTTGTATGCTGCTTGGAGGGTCTGAATACAAGTCAAGATTCATAGGTACTGCTGTTAAAAAAAAATTGGGGAAGGGAAAGTGAGTGTATTAACTTTAAACTACATTTTAATAATTAATGTCACATAAGGAGAGTGAGGGATGATAAACATCCTGAGTGCTATCCTGATACCTGTAAAATGTAAAAAAAAAAAAAAAAAAAAAAAAAAAAAAAAAAAAAAAAAAAAGATATAGAACCCCCTAGTGAAAACCATGAAGATCCAGGGATCTTTCTGGAGGCTCTTGCTCGTCACAGGGCTCCTGGACTTCCTACTGCAGGCTTTGCCTGAGGTCCATCCCCTCTGTTGCTGAGCTCACAGGCTTCAGGCACTGCTCAGGCTGGATTTGGACCAGGACCTTAGGTAGCTAGGTGGTACAGTGGATAAAATGCTAGTCTGGAGTCCAGGAGGCCTGAGTTCAAAGCTGGCCTCATACAAAGCAAGTCAGGCCCAAACTTCTATTTGATTTAGTTCCTCCATGAGCACCTAACTTCCAGAGTTAATGTGAGAATCAAATGAAATAATTGTAAAGTACTTAGTACAGTGCCTGGCTCACAGCTGGTGTTTTATAAATGTTAGCCTTACCACTGGTGCCCCAGTGGATCCTGCAGAAATGTCCTGTGGCAACTCTGCTGGGCTAGGGCTGGGATATGGCCCCTGAAGGACAAAACTAGCCTCAGGCTCTCTTCCCATAAGTGCTGGACCTGCCCAGAATAGCTTGAGTCTGATCTCTCTTGAACTAGGTTCGGACGGTCAGCCAAGGGTTTGGGTAAGGCTCTTCCAGGGTGGGCTCTGGGGTGATTTCACTTGGTTGGAGAGGCCCCTTGGGCTGAATAAAATGTCCTCAAATAGCTCTCCTGCTGCTAAACAGATCTGGGAGAAAGGTTCAGGCGTGGCTGGACTTGGACACTACCGAGCTCACTCTGTTCTTTCCTGCTCTGCTCTTAACATGCCCTACCCCCTCTATCTCAGGATCCCTACAGGACTCCAGGGGTCCCTCTGTAGATTCTTGGGTTGGGTAGGGGACTCTAGAGATGATTCCTTCCATGGCCTAGTAAAGTGGGGCCTCTCTAAGCCTGATGGAGTAACTTTGCAGGGTATTTTTGAGTTCTAGCACAACACAATCTTCCCACAATACTCTTTATTTTTAGATTACTTTCATTTCTGAACGTATCTTTTCTCTACTCCACCAGCTATCCCTTATGACAGTAATAAATATAAATAAGAACTATATTTGTATATTTACTATAAGAAATAAAAATTTGCATTTACAGCAAATGAGAAAAAAATCAATTCTGAAAAATTAACCAAAAGTCTGACAGCATATGTAATACTGTATGCCCAGTTCCCTACCTTTGCAAGAAGGGAAATGCATTTTAATGGAAGATTTCTGTAAACAGCTGTCATGGCTATCTGAAGATAGGTGTGCTTCTGTGTGTAGGTTGCTAAAATAAACAGTATACAGTATTCCATTTTAGGTGGGAGGGAAATCCACTGCACCATTATCGGACTCTAGCCCCGTTAGCATGAAAGTATATTGCTAAAGTCCACTGAAGAGGTATACTATTCATGTTTGCCAACATTTCATGTAAACATAGCTTTTCAAAATAGCACACTCTGTCTCCATTCCTTCTATAACATTTAAATGTCACTTTTAGATTGATATGCTCTTCAAAACACTGACTTGGGGATGGAATGTATATATGTATACATATACATTATATATGGGGATAGTGGGGGAGACAGAGAAGACATGATGTCCAAATCCAGACTCCTAAAATGTAATGATAGGGAAAATTGTATAATACTCTATTCTGATTTTTGATTCATTATATTCCAAGCTCAGCTGGTAATTAGTCTAAAATAATTCATCTTGCCTTAAAATTCTGAATCCTTTCTTGGCCCAGAAGGTACCCACTATTCCCCTTATATGCAAAACACTTTGTTCCAGAGAATATTTATGGCAAAAGGGGATCCTTTGGGTCCGTATTCAGACACTCGTTCAGTTTATAGTCTTGGCCAAATTAGGATGCCAATTTCCCACCCCCCAATGTTAATCCTCTCTTAAAGCAAATCATTATGGGTAATCTGACAACATGGTCAGGAAACATGTATACATATGTGTGAGAAAGAGTACTGGCTTTAGAAATGAGAAACTGGATTCAGATCCTGCCCTGCTGTTTTGGGCAACAGAATCTCACCGGGTCAGTTTCCTCATCTATAAAGGGCAGGAAATGGACTAGGTAGCCACTGAAGTTTCTTCCAAACCTAGAGTTATAATTCTGTATTTCAACCCCAAACACCCAACACAGCTTGAAAAACACATCAAATTTTATTGTGTATTTAACAATGTACAGGACATTGATAATCAATATACATAAATATCAGAATGGCCATCCCTGTTGAATAATTTTGGCTACTTAGACAAGTGACATCTGTCGCATAGGATTTCTTGTCCAACGGAATTTGCTGTATCTATATCAGCAAAGATTTATTTTATGGGCCATCAGTCAGAATGGACACAGAAATGTTCACTTTTATAAAAACTGATTTTATATTTGTTGAAAAAAAGAATCTACATGTATCTGTGCATATATACATATACACACAATATATACATGTATCGCTACATATAAAAAGCTGTTTCTTTATGAAGGACTAGTAATATAAATTGGTAGACTACCTCCAGTTTATGTCAAGCATACTGCTGAATCCTCAATCCTAACAGTACTAAGATTTGTTGCACAAGATATTAAGGCAAAATCTTGCTGAAAAAACAAACCAACCTGCCAAATCTCATTTCTCTAAATTTGAGAAAAATCTTTCTTTTTCTATCCATTTAGTCTTTTCTCTCTAGCAAAAAGGGTTCAAGTAATGCATTCATTTTTTCATCTGATTTCACTGTGTAAACACAAAAAAAAACCAAGCCTAGCAGAAAAACTGTCTAATGCATAGATGAACATATAAATCAGTTAAACCAGGCTAACATCACAAAACCAAGTTTGAAAACAATTTTTCAGTTATTTTAATATTATAGTAACAAATGCTAGCTATTAAGGGAGTAGGCATACAATTGGAACAGAGACTGAGACAACTGACCAAGTTCTCAAGGACCTTCTCGTGATACAAACTTACCACTTTTGCATTTCAAACAAGTCTCAGGGTCATTTCATATCCAAAGATGTTTATTAATTCTAGGATGAAACACTTGTTGATTTCAGTCAAAATCAATACTAGTTTACTGAGAAACTGAAAGACCCAGTTTGGCTTTTTATGGAAGCAGTCTCATTACCATTTTGCAAAAAGAGAACCTGGGGGTCATAATGTAACACTGTAAAATCTTGTAAGAAGAAAATCAAAATTTAAATTTGTTATGCAAAAAGTCATTATTTGCTATGTGCTCATAAAGGGGCACTGAGCTTATGTCTAAGTTGTGTATTTGAAAGAGTGGTTCTCAATGTGTAAAAGACTAAAAATAGAATTTCTGGCAGGAAAAAAGTCTTCAGAAGGAAAATGTCATCAAAGCCAGATAATTAAGTGAAATGGACTTTAAATACTTCCAAACAAGGACACATTTTATACAGCAAAAGGAGACAGGAAAACATAAAAGATGATTTTGACACTATAACAGACCATGATAAAATCTCGTATTAATTAGGACCCACTAAACTAAAACCAAGTCATTGTTTCTAACCTAAATGAAATCAGAGATTTGCTGACGCTACCAGAATATGAAAACTTAAAACTACTTAGAGATCTAGCCCAGTGATGCTAAACTCCAAAAGAAATGGGGCCCTATACATAAGGATCCAGGCTGGGATCACGTTGACTTAGCAAAGTACATATTAACACCAGGTAACTCCTATTTTTTTTTTTAAATGGTTATTTCCCAATTACATTTTAATCTGACTCTGGCAGCTCTTGACCGCCTGCTTGACACCTTCCATTCATTCCTGAAATTAGGAAAGTGACGCACAGAATCTAAGTGATTCATAGCAGCCACACAATAGCGAGGTTGCAACTAGAACCCACATATTTGATGCCTAATTCCACTACTACACCATGCTATTTCTAGAAGACAGATCACTTTGGAATAATTTTTAAATTTATTTTTTGCAAAATTTGCAGCAAAGAAGATCATCAAAGAAGATGTCCAAAATCAAAACAAAAAAGAAAAATTGGGGTACTATTCTAACAAAAAACTTGGAAGCTCAATGGGCTCTTCCTTGTTTTCCAGGCTTATTGGTAGCTCATTTCTCAAATGTTTACTTTCCTACTAAAACCTTTAAAGATACATTTCAAAGCCAGTTTACAATCACAACTTATTACTAAAATGGTATGGTGAACTACAGTAACAAGAGAAAATGTAATCGGGAAGCTCTCTTTGGGATTATTTTTGGCACGTTTCAGAAAAATGTAGTAATGATAAACTAGCACACACGTATTTTTCATAAATATTCATAAAATCACCACACACAAATAGTACTATTGCTCACCCGTAGTCCCCAATACCAGAATATCAGGAGAGCCTGGTGGGACACTTTTAAAAGGCAATAGACCAACAACTATATCACAAGGGTGAGGGAGGGTAGAGACCCTTACAAGGTATTCCAGTTTTCTTCTGGCAAAATCTTGATTGCCCTCTTGAAAGGTGAAGTGGGGAGGTCACACAGTGAGTAGCTGGGGCCACAGCAGCCGAGAGGTCCTTTTCCCTCAAAAAATTCAAACACAATTCAGCCAGAATTAACAGCACAAGTTCTATGTATGAAAAGGTATGCTTTCTTCAGAACTGAAGGTGTAGGAGGGTTCGTGTGGAAAGCACACATGACTTAACTGAGTATTGTCCCATTAGTCCCGTTGCTTCAAAAGTGTTGGAAGTCCAGATGTCGCCTTCCACTCTTGTCGAAAGACAAAGGAGGCAGCAAATCTAGATGGTCTCCAGTATTTGTCTTAATGGCATTTCATCTCAGTCCATTCACAGAGCAAACCGATGACCCATTACAGGTGAATTATGACATACGTTATGACAAGATGCCAAATTTTCTCCAAAATCTCTAAAGCACAGGTTCTTAACCTGGGTTGATGGATAGATTCTTTTTTTTTTTTTGGGGGGGGGCCCTAAACTAAGAAACTACAACTTTACGTTCACTAGCCTTTAACCAAAATTCAGAATTCCTTCCAATTATGAATGTAGGGAACACAGGTTTCACCACAAAGCTAAAAGGATATGGGCCAAAAAAAGGTTTAGAACCCTTACTCTACCCCCCCCACCCACAATATACATCTCCCCTTCAAAGGGTATGATGGCTTCATATTCAATTAAGGAATTTTAAGAGCAATGAGACACATGGCTCCAAGAGAGGTGCATTTTCCTCTAAAGACTAGAGCTTTCCACCTTCAATTTTAATCAGTCAGTTCAAACTAAAAGTCCGCTTTTGAGTGTTCAGACATTTAATAAAACACATTTTAAAAAATAAGCTTAGGAAAAATTAAATGAGATCACTAGATGAAGTCTTGCTTGGTAAATCAGTGTGATGGTGACAAATGGCATTCTTATGGTAGTCTGTAATATGTAAGTAAACCCTTACAGAGAGATGCTAAAAGAGTACAAGAAAATCATAACTGTAAGAATAGTAGTAGTAATATAAAGATAAGCAAGTGCCCAAGTATTTCACCAGAGGCGTATTAACTCATTCAAACGGATGTGAGATCCTTTCTATTTAACAGAGGAAATTTGTGTTGGAAACTGCTAACAGTTTTCCTCAGACCAAAGCTATGCTTTTTTCAAATTGTAATAAGATGTAAAATCTTGGGAAATAATCCATGCAATATCTATGGTCTGATACAATAAAAACAAAATCTCCTTTAACTGGAAAAAAGTCATTAAAAGAAAAAAAGAAGCCATATCTCTTGATAAGAGAAAAGGAAGGGACACTGGAAAATGCAGTTGATATAAAAAAACAAGTTTTCAATAAAAATTAATTTTAGGACAACCACCAGCCCCTTCCTCCAAGATTCTGCCATTTGCTGGACTTGCTCTCTGGTTACAAAATCAGGTAGCTGCCTGCTTTTTAACCGAATCAACCTCCCAGAAGCAGATAATTTTTCTACTTAAGAAGGTCAGTACTACAATTGTAATTTACAGTCACCAAGAAGTATTTTATCACTAAACAATGTTACTGGCTTTATTTAGATTGGAAAGGTAGCTTCCTCCTTCCCCAAACAACCACAATGAAGCAGATGATTGTGTGATAGGATCATCATATGATCATTTATAATACCCCACATTACATTCACAAATATTGCATTCTGTGTAATGAATGTCTTCACACATCATGCTCTACCCTCAACCTGCCCCAAACCCAGTTGGTACCAAGAAATCATTTTGCTTTATCATGAAAACAGTAAGAAAGTTAAGAAATTGCAGTCACCATTTTTGTATAAAGGTTTGAGGCACTCTGGAAAAAAAGACATTTTCTTGAAAGGCTAATGCTTTAGAGGTGCCAAACATGACATAAGTTATCATCAGACCGCCCCCAAGAATGTGCCCATTCATGACTATTATTTTATGTTTTGCTATGTCTTCACCAACTTTATTTACTTATTTATTGGAGGTGGCATTTGGAAGAACAGATATCAGGTCTAAAGTGGCAGCTGAGGTTACTCTTACAGCTTCAGGGGCAACAATGGTCTACTAGAATCCCTGTTCTACCAAGTTGGAAGGTTCCAGTCCAGTAACCTATTTAAACACTAAGAGAGTATTTGTTTCCCACATGGAGAGCATTACCAGAGGTATGGGGGAAAGCTTCACCCCTCTGCTGACAATCTCAACACCCTGAAGGGCTACAGTGGTTTGCTCCATACTAATATCAGGTCTATTCAATTTTAGACCACACATCCACACAGCATTTTATTTTTCTTCCTCGTATAAGCTGGGTACATGCAACAGACCTGTCTTTTTGCATCTTCTCTCCGAGGGCAATCTGCACCCTAGGATGGTCCCTAGGCAGGCTCAGGAAATAAAGGGGAGAAGACAGAAGTCTATAAATTCTTTTTTGGTTTAAATTCCAATATAAGGAAATCTGAAATAGCAGTACATTGCATTCATCCATTAGGCCCAACAAAGCCAGCCCCCATTTGTGGACAGGGAGCTCTGTCATAAGTAGGGAAAAGACCAGTGACTTTTCCCACAGTGGACTTGTTGTATGCCCCCACTGGTGTGTGTAAGAGTCCACAGAAGCCAAGTCTCATGAATTGAGGGTTTCCTCAGTTACAACAGGAGCTGCAAAGTATGAGGAAAAAGAAAAAAGCGGGGGGGGAAGAAAATAAAACTAATTCCCTGATTGAGAATTACATCATATCATAGACAGTGGGCCCATTCCTTTCCACATCCTAACCTATATAATAACCCTTGCACCAGAATCAAAGTCAGTCCTAGTCCAAAGTGTTATCAGCAAGTAATTATGTGAGTCTGAGATTTGTGTGTGTGTGTGGTGTGTGTATATGTATATACAAATGTGTGTCTATATATGTAGAGTGTACATATAATGTGCACACACATGAATACACACACAAATATAGGTGTGCATATATATGTACACACATATATAACTTTAAAAAAACTGGCTGAAGATGTCAAGAATTCCCATGTACAAACGACATTCAGCTGGAAGATAGCTGGCACTGAGACACCTGTCACAGCAGGGACAGAAGCAACTGTAAGCTGGTTGAAGGTAAAGTGTCTACAAGGCAAATGAGGAAGCAGGGAATAAGGGTATTGGGAGAGAAGAAAGGAGCAGAGAAAAAAATTTTTTATTCTTCGCTGCTTTTTCAGACCCACAAGTCCTTGAAGGTACACACACCCAATGCTGTATTCTTGTCTTAGCCACAGACAATGAAAACAAAACAAATGATAAAATACCCTCCTCTATTCTGTACTCTCAACAAGATACACAGTACAGTCAGAAGATATTTTAGATGTGTCATCTTAGGAAAACTTAAAACTGGGACATGAAGTGAGGACGCACACCGTCTAGTGGCCGGGTTAAGATTTCACAGCCAGTGTCCGTGACCAGCAAGGTGTGCTCAAATTGAGCAGATCGCTTTCCATCTCTTGTTACTGCTGTCCAACCATCTGGCCAGGTTTCATCTTGCCACCCACCTTAAAAAAATAAAAAATACAGAACAAGTTGGAAAACATATGAACAAGTATTCATAACTTGGCAAGTATAAATTGTCCAGATAGACTCACCAAATACTACTATGAATCATGCTGAGACCTTGCTCCCCCTTCCCTCTTTAGATTACAAATTACAAAATCATATTGAGAAAATACTTTAAGATCCTTCATCTCACCTGGATAAAAAATCCTCATCAGTTTTATTTAACTATCAATTCCAAAATAATGCCTTCCACTGAATTTTTCCTCCCTTTAGCAAAGAGCTAACCACCTAATTTGAGGCTCCCTGGGTTAAAGGCTGGAGGAACTGTTCTCTCTTTTGACAGAATTGGAGAGGTGACCAGAACGCGCCCCGGATCAATCCACTTAAGAGCACTCATTCTCCTCTCCCCTTTGCCCCATTGGGTTAGGAAAACGACCAGAGTGAGAGTAGGAAAAAGTCTGTGATTAATTCAGCTTACAGAAGAAGTATCTCTTCAGCTCCCCTTTGATTAGCTGGAAGAGAGAAACTTTACAGGGAGTGAATGTTCCAAGAACCATTAAATGATTTTAGATAAACTATTAAATGATTTAGACAAGGGTGTGTTGGATAAAATGAAACATTACTGAATTTTCACCTGAGTTTAAGTGGAGGATCTTTCCCCGCCCCCGGCTTATAATTTGTGTAATCTCTCAAACAATGCTTTTTGGTCTGCATTCAGAAGTTCTGGACAGTTTTCTTAAATTACTGCTTGCAGGACTTAAAAAATTTCCCATGGACTCGAGGCAAAATGCCTCGCACATTCAGAAAAAGAACTACGGAACTGGATCGCAGATAGAAGCAGACCATTTTCTTTTGTATTATGGTTTCATTAATTTTAATTCTTTAATGCAACAAGTATTTAATAGGAACGTATGTGTAGAACCTATATAAGATTGCACGCCATCTCAGAGAGGGAGGGGGAAATGAAGGGGAGGAAGGGGAAAAAAAATTTAAGATACATGAAAGTGATGGTCAAACACTGAAAACAAATAAAATAATCAATTAAAAAATTACTGCTTGCATCTGATATTTAGGCTATTTAGCTTATTCTTTCGGGAGACTGCACATCCTGTCTTCAAGATCAGTTACTTTGGCTTGAATAGAATTTGGGTCCCTTTTTTTCTCTCTCATATCTTCAAAAAACACTATTGCTTTTGATTTTCTTTTGCTAAAGTTCCTTCTACTTCAAAATTTGTGTGTTCTGAATCTGTTAATCTCTCATTCACTTTTTAAAGAGATTTTCTGACATGAATTCAACTTTTCTAAATCAACCAATTCTAACTGCATTAATTCTAAATGGGCGCTCTAAATTTCTGATGTATTTACTCATTCCTAACTTTTAAAAAATGAATTTTGTCCTTCTCAGCTACTCCAGAGTTTCATATTATTTCATGTTTTCTTAGAATTTTACAGGATTCTTTAACCAGATATTATTGGTTCACTTTCCTTTCTATTATATTTGTTGTGAGAGCTTTATATTCTTTGAGGATTTTTTACTCATTTCTTTTTTTCTAGTTTCCCCATTAATTTGTCTGCTTTTGCCCTGGGCTCATGTTGAGACCTTTTTCTATTAACATATTTGATATTTCAGCCTTATTTGATATTCCTCGTCACTCACTTTCTGGTCCTGGCCCTTTTACTAGGTAAGCAGATCTTCAGATAGGGTTGCAAAGTTGCTTTAGCCTCTGTGCACTGTGGGATACAGCTATAGGCTTCATTTGATTGGTTCCATCTGCATTTGCATCCATTTTCCTTCAGGAATGATGTAGCTGACCAGCTTCATGTAATTGGGCAGAATCATCACTATCATTTCTTAAAAAATGAAGGGGATTTGGGGAAGTGCCTTCCCTTTAAGTAAACTAGATAGGGCACATGAAACTTAAGTAAGTCAATTATTTTTTATTAAAAGTTTAGAAAAAATAACGAAGAACTGGTACTAGATATTTTAAGTTATTCAGAAAATGGAAGAAGACCACAGAATACTGGATGAGGCCATATATCTAGTTCAGAACCATTCAAAACCATGCAACTGAAGTGAGGAGGAGGAGAGGGAGAGACAAGTGAAGAAGGGAGGAGAAAGAGCATGTAAGAAAGGGAAGATGCGACGACAGCTGGCTGGCAAGGACAGAAAAGAGAGAAGGAAGCCAGGGAAAAGGAGATGAGGAAACAAAATGGGGTAAAAAGAATAAACAGAGAAGAAGAAAAGAGAATAAGCAAAGGAAATAAAAGAGCAGGAGAAATAGTTTGGAGAGAAACAAAGAAAGGAAAAAATAAAGACAAATGCAGGAGAGTGAGAGGAATAGACAGAATGAGTGAGAAGACTCAGGAGAAATCTGCGGCAAAGCTATCTGGTATAATAATCTGTACTTACGGAAGGAATTGCCTTTACAAAAGTTGTGTAATTAAGAAAATGTGACACATTATTCATTCTGAACAAATCTTGAGTCAAACATTATTTCTAGGCCTCATGAAGATTAAAAATCCAAGAACAGGATTTCTATTAAATATTTCTATAGAACATATTTCTATTAAACTCCAATCTCAAGCTCAAAAGAAAATATGGAGAAGCATAAGAGAAAGTAATTCATGCTTTAATAAGCATCTAAACGACTGAACAACTGGGTATTTCAATTTAATAACTTTCAAAAAAAATTTGATATGATCTCATTTACTTTTATTATGACAATAAAATGGAAAATATAAAATAAAAAACAAAATGTCTGAGTGTTTGACTACTTATCTAGAAATAAGTCTAAGCATACTGGCCCTTTAATTCTGAACACGAGTTCTAATGAAGTTGTGCTATGTCACAAAAGAGATTGTTTTATTTTGTGATTATCTAAACCTGCAAGTCCTGTTAGACTAGCAAACTGCTCTATCTGGTGAACTACTAAACACACCTTGTTGACAAAGACACAGTACACAGTGCCAGAACCAGACTCTACATATGGACAGGGAAAGATAGGGCGGTCCAGCAAAGGCCCCGTGGTGCCACTCCAGCTAGGGACTCAAGCCTCCCAACTCAATCTCCAAAAAACAACAGCTTTAAATCTCAGATCTAACAAAGGGCTGTATGTCTGCTCTAAAAAACCTCTACATCATCAAAATGATGTTCATTGAGAGCAGGGAGTACACCATGCTTTATATCTTGTACATAACAGGCATTTTACAAATATTTGCTGAAGACTATTTGTTTCCCTTTTTCTAGGTAAACAGCTTTTGCTAAAACTTAGTAAGCATCTCCAAGCTAAGTTCCCACTCCCTAAAGACTTTATGATTTAATCTCCACTCTATGTACATAATTAACTTTTATTGGAGTAAGAAAAGCCACCATCTCCCAACAAAATCTATAATCGTAACAGAGAGAATTGGCTTTAAACCTAGTAACAAGAAAACCTTAGGTCAGCCATGTGGCTTCTTGTACTACAGCAACACATTTTTAAATAAGGAAGAAATGCCTCCAGTTTTCTAATTTCCCTGGCCAGTCTTCAGCACGTGCCTCTCCTGTTGGTCCTAAGATCCTAAAGATGTCACAGGGAGAATCAGAAAGCCATAACAATCCAATGAGAGAGCCAGAATAAGAACCCAGGCAAAGCAATGCTGATGACATGCGGCTCGGTCCTGCCAGATCTTGGCTGAGTAGTGCCGTAGAAGCCAAGAAAGGAAAAAAGACATTCTCCTGGACAAGGGCTGCTACTTTATGTAAGCCAAGTAGCCTTCAACTAAATCAAAGTATAGAATACTTCCACTGCTGTGCCACCTGACTTTGGAGGGACTTTCCAGAGCACTCTGCTTTCTACTGTTAGATAAAAAGGCATCTTCCAAATAAGCAGCAAACAGGCAACTGCTGATAGGGCTGGGCCACCGGCTCGGACTGCCAGACCCAATCACAGGAAGTCGGCAGGGGCTAACCAGACAACAGAGAGAGGTGAACCAGACCATACTGCCAAAACGGGTATTCCCCTTTGGCGCCTGCTGACCTTTTGGTTAAATGCAGTATAGAAAGGAAAAGAGGGAAGTTCAGAAGGAATCACAAACAAGCTGGACAGTTCTGAAAGTTCTATGTGGAATTACTATCTCTACAAGCTTTAGCCACAGACATTCTGGAACAAGCTGACAAAGCCAACGGGGGTTCAGACCCCAGAGAGGAGGGAAACTGGGCAGGAGTGTGTGCTGCTCTGATACCACAGCTAGGAAGGTAGGTAGGCCAAAAATGACTCCTTCATGGAGAGACCAAGCAGGACACGGCTGCCCTTGTTACTAGTATCTACAATCTGAGAGGAGCCCAGGTAAGAGGCAGCTGCCTTTCATTCCCAATGCCCCCCACCCCCACCTCATGACACCACAGATGCTGCCAACACCCTTTGACACGCACATAAAACTCTCTTCCTGCCTAGAGCTGTGGTCTCTTAAAGATCTGGACATGCCTGAATTCTAGCAGTTCTTGGGGTGACTTCAACAGGAATATACTCCCCTATCTATTGATGTTAACATGGAAGCACTGACGACTTTCTAACCAATTCTTTCTTCTCTTTTCTTTTTTCTTTTAGCTAAAACACTTTTATTCTATTTTTAATCTTTTCCATATTTCAGTAAAATAAATTCAAGCTAGCCTACAGTACCAAACTAATATATTATATGGAGTATCTCAGCTTCCTTCAAGACCCAACTAAAAGCCCCTCCTCTATAAGAAGCCTTTCCCAACTATTTTTAATTCTATTGCCTTCTTTCTTTTAATTATTTCCTGTCTATTCTTTTTTAATATGATTTATTTTTCAAGTTTTCAACACTCACTTGCACAAGAATTTGAATTCAAAATTTTTTTCCCCATCTCTCCCCACCCCCCACACAAGGACAATATGCATCTTCTGTTTTTTTTAATATAATTGAAAAGTGAGGTCAGAGTAGACAGCAACAAATCAAAACAAATCAAGAGACTGGTGGAAACCCGGTTGCAATTTACCAATCAAGAAATCAAAGAGTTGTCTCCTAATTGACAACTATCATAGGCTTGTTAACTCTCACCTTCACAGATCATGGGTTCAATTGTAAATACGTGACCAGGCTTCATCACTCCAACAGCTTTATTTTCTGGAATAAAAACATGTAACACAAATGAATGAATCTCAAGATGTAGCATTCTCCTCAAAGTCTTCTTTCAAGTCTTAGCTTATGAAGTAGATAACTGGGAAAAAGAATTAAGAATACCTAATATTTGTATCAGCAATTGTTAATATTTTATTCCATCTTTCAAATGTAGTTTTTCTACAAATACATTTCACTACTTAAAACTGAGTTTTCCAAAAGGGCAAAGGATGCCTGTGCTTTAATTCAGATATGCTGAGCCATAGCTTAACTCCTGGGGGAAAAAAAGTAGTGCCACTGCTCCTGCCTGGGAACCATCAAGCGCTCAAGGGTGGATTATGGAAGCAAGAACAATTTCCAGCTATCTGTCTAGCTGTAAATGCTTGAAATGAGAACGGGACAAAGGTTTCAGACCGAATAAGTTGCATTTTGTATATGTAGTGGGGAAAAAAAGAAAAAGAAACTGTGGGGTAGTTGGCCAGGGAAGCAGCAAACCAGGAAGTGTGGGAGCAGGAAAAAGACATACAAATGAGACAGCCTAAGTTCCAGGCTTGGTTCTACTACTGGCTTGCTCCGTGACATGGGCAAGCCATTACATTTCTATTTTTCAGCTTCCCAGTCTTCAAGTGCACATGTAAAAGCCCCCTGAAAACCATCACATGCTCACACAAATAAAGAACTGTATCATTATTCTTCCCTCCCTCCCTAACTGCTTTGGAGCACTAAGGCTAAAAGGGGGAACAAATACACCAAATTTTTAGGGACCATTCATTTACCACTTTAAGGAAATACTATGCCTAGAAAGGTAAGAATCAAAAAAGGCAGGGCTTAGGGACCAATGGAGGCATGGTGTTCAAGCCTGTGCAACCCCAGGCAAATCACAGCCTCTCAGGGTCCCAGGCAAATCTTAAGAATATGAAATTTGTGGAGCACATGCTGATCTCCACGGGTTGAGGGAATTCCTCACCTAGAGTAGGTCTGGTTTAAAAAAAAAAAAAGGAGGAAGAGAGACCAGACCACTGGAAGAGGATGCAGGAGTCCCAGGGGATACCATACACACTGGCCATCTCTCCTATGCTAAGAAATGGCCTAAGAGCCTCTAAGAGAGAGAGGTACTTATCCTAAATAAATAAACAGGGCCTCTTTTCAAGGCCCTAGCTTTAAAAATTAGTCACTGCTGAGTACTGAAAATGCCTGTAGCATCATTAGCCCCTAGAAATGTGAGAGGCTGGCTGATGTTTTGTTGTGGCAAAGCACACAAATAGGCCTCACTAAACCACCTCCAGTCTCCTTGTTAGAGGTTCAAATCTGCCATTAAGCAGGCTTCTTACAGCTGCTAGGTCACAGCAATGTGGCCGGTCACGCAGTGGACCTCACTATTACTCTGCCTGGTATCATTCCTCAATGTTTAGCACAATACTATCCTTTCTACTTACCCCATCCCTTTGATACTGAACATGGAAAAGATAAGCCTTGTCCTTCATCAAATCTGTCTGCTTCTTCGTTCCCATGCCCTTCATCTCTACCCAATAATATCCCACTCCAGAAATGCATCCTTACCCTAAGTCTCTGCAGCTCCCATTCCATACTTAAGGAACTTCCTGCAACCTTACCACTTCAGATGTCTGGCATCTGCCACCTTAGGGATCCCTCCTGTCGTCGCTGTTTCTCTGGCTACCCCTTCAAGTCCTGGGAGCACCTCTACTTCTAAGACCCACACAATCCAGTCAGGTGGCTATTGTCCTCTGACCTAGATATTCTGCCTTTCTTAATGAGTTCACTGCCTGGTTCGTAGCCTTCCATTTTGTCCCACTTTCATTCTAGGGGACTTCCACATATGTGATGGTATTACCTCATACGTCCTAAAATTCCCATGTCTTTAATCAAATCAACTCTCATGATCTGTTCTACGCTAACTCACCTAGACACAAGGATGATGATATTCTTGACCTTGCCATCACCCACAAATGTTTCAATTCCTTGCGCAAGAAATTCCTTTATCGTCTCCTATTTTATCTTTCCATCTCTCTCTAGGCTTCAATCCTACTCAATCTATTCTTCATCCCCACAATGACATCACCTTTGCCATAGCTACCCTCTCCTCTCCTTCCAACCTTGACCCCTTGTGAACCATTTAAACTCTACATACATTACTCTCTACTCCTGAATCCACTCTCTTCCCCCTTTCCCTTACACACTGCTCACACCCTGCCAAAGCCCTGACCCTGGATGGCACCCAGCCATCTGCCTCCTTCCCTCTTACTCCCATGCTACTGAAGGGAACTCTGAAATCCCAGAACTATGATCCTTTACACTTTTCTTCCAGTTGATCTTGACTGTGCCCTCACCGCAAGAAACTAATCCTACTAGCCTTCCCTGATTAATCCCCTCCCTGCTCACAACAGAAGCTGCTTCATGACTTTTCTTCTTTTCTCAAGTCTCTCACAGTTTACTCAACATATTAGGCTGAAGACTTTGTCTCCCACAACTGAGGCCAGGGCTCCCTTTTCTCCTCCTCCTCCACACCTGTCTCTGATCACGTCAGTCCCTTATCCTTGCCAAGGGCAACTTGTGCCATCTCCCACAGCAGGCTGCACTGACCACTGTCTCCACTCTTTTAAATCTGCACTCTCCATGCACTGGCTCCTTCCTTGCTGCCTATAAACACTGCCAAAGTGACACCATTTCTTCTCTTCTGAACCATATGTGGTTGGGCTTCTGGTTTCATCATTTACCTGAAACTTCTCTTTCTGGAGTTAACAATGACCTATCTCTTCCCTGCCAAAAACAGCTCTTCTGGCTCCCTGCCCCCTACTTCAACACTGCTGGCCCTCCTCTCCTCCTACTGACTCTCTCCTCTCTGGAGGTTTTGGTGATGGTAATTTGTCTTTGTTCTCCTGTCTGACTCTTCTCAATTTTCTTCACTGGACTTTCATTTATGCCATGTTCATTAATGTGGTGACCCCAAAAGCTCTGTTCTAGGTCTGCTTCTTTTCTCTCCTCACTACTCTCTCATTTGGTGACCTCACAAGCAGCCTCAGGTTCAATTACATCACTATACAGAGAATTCTTACATATCTACTTATCTAGTGCTAGTCTCTCTCCTGACTTCCTGTCACATACGACCAACAGCCTTTTGGCCATTTCAAATTAGATGCCAGAAGCATCTCAAACTCAATACTGAGGCAGCCAGGTGTTCAGAGGAGAGGGCACTGGACCTGGAGTCATGAAGATTCATTTCAAATCTGGCCTTAGACACTTACTAGGTGGGGAACCTTGTGGATGATAATAATAGCGCCTGCCTCCCAAGGTTGTTGTAAGACTCAAATGAGACAATATTCATAAAATGCTTAGCACATAGGAGGCACTATATAAGTACTAACTATTATTATATCCCAAACAGAATCTCTCTTCCTCAAATCTTCCCCTCTTCCCAAGTTCCCTGTTACTATAGAGGGCATATCCATCCTTCCCATTATCAAGTTTGCAATCGATATTACCCTTGACTCCTTTCTCTCCCACTCACCCCACAAATTCAATCAGTTGTACTGGCTTATCCTTCCTGCCTTTTTGTCATATCCTGTTCATACAGCCACCACCCTATCACCCTATTCTGGCCCCCCAATCACCTCCTACCTGGACTACGGCCAGAGTCTCTTATTTTATCTTCCTGTCTCAAGTCTCTGCTCACTGCAAACAGCCTTTATTTGATGCCAAAGTGATCTTCCTTAAGTATGGTTGCATCCACAACTTATGATACTCCATATAAACTCCATCAATCATGTGCACTTAAAGCTTTTCATAACCTCCTCCTGCCTTTCTTGTCTTCTGGCATTCTACTCTCTTCCATGCACTCTACAATCCAGTCACACTCTCTGAGAGTGTCCAACTCTCAGAATCCCTGGATTCCCCCCTTCCACCCACCTTCCAGAGTCTCTCCTGGTCCCTCGGCTGTCTGCATGTTCAATTCTGTAGCTACTTTCTTAGCTCCTTTAGGTTTACTTTCCATTTGCTCTGTAATTATTTTGTACATACTCATTTATGTAGATCGTTTTCAACAAGCAGATGTCAATTCTTTAAAGGTAGGGGCTATTTTTGCTTTTTTCTCCGTTTTCGCAGCAGATGCTGGGCACAATGGACATAGTAAGTATTCAGTGAATGCTCATTTTTGGGGGGATTATCAAGTCCAACTCTAACCCTTTATAGGTAAGGAAACAGGTCCATAACGTGACTTGCCCAATTCTAAGTCCCTGCACATGTGATTTTTCCCAACCTCTCATCCTTCTCAAATTCTAATATCCTTCAGGGCTCAAATATCACACCTTCTAAATCTTCCTGGCCTATCTTCTGACCCTGAGAGTCTGCCTGTTTCCTATCTTGAGATAATAAAATCAGAAATCTAAATGGAAGGGACTTCAAAGGCCTCCGTGTCCGAACTCCTCCTTTTACAGATGAGGAAAGTGAGGCCTGAGGAGCTTAAGTGATCTGACTCCCCACCAGATGACGGACTCTTTCCTCCTCTCAGGGTGTAATCCCCAGCTCCATTTTAACAGCTTACATTATACTGCACAGTATTTTAAGTTTTACAAAGTACTTTTCCCAGTTCTTTAATGAACATCAAAAATAGATATTTAAAATTTTAGCTGTTTCATTTTGTTGTCTTAATCATTTTCCAAATAACTACACCCATCCCTACCTTTCAAAGTACTCCTCCTAAAACAAAGAGAAAAGTGTTACAAATACTTGTACAACATGGTAATTGGGACTGATAGCATATGCAACGTTTTGTTTACCATCTCCTAACACAAAGAAGACTGTGTGCTTTAAAGTCAGTCACCTGGAACCAACGATGGCCATTGTGTTCAACCTGATCTGTTAGTTTGGGGCATTTAAAAAACAGGCATACAATAAACTTGTTTCAAGTTTTTTGGGTTTTTTTTTTCATGGAAAATCATGCTTATACAGGATGAACTTAGTAAAGTTTTTTTTTTTATTTTAATGTAAAATATATTCTCTCTTAGGTCAATTAATCACCAGGGAGTTGTATGAGAGTGACTGCTCAGTAACTAGTGGAAAAGAGACTCAGGTCTGCTTCTAATACCTCACTGTGCTCTGTGCGTATCTGGGTGGGGGAGAACCCTGGTTCTTAAAGGCTAACCATAGTAAAGCAAAAAAAGGTTGGGTAGCAAAAGCTGGAGAGCTAGGGCTCAGCAATGCCCTTGCAGTGTCTGTCACTCGAGAACTACCCTTGTTAAATTTCAAGAGGCTCATCCCCATTATAGCTAAAGAATACTGCCTATGAACCAAAATGACTCCAAAGGATTGTCCTGGACTCAAATGTGTATAAGAATTGTGTGGTTTATGCTCTCTGTGCCCAAAGGAAAGTACAAACTCACGCTGTACACTTGGAGAATACAAGCACCAATAAACCACTGGAACTTGTGTGCACTGACTTTCTGTCTCTGGCAGTAGAGAATAAGAACACAAGTTTTTCTAAATTCCAGTCTGCAATCGACTACTATCTTTTACCCAGTATACAAAGAACACCCACCCAGGAACCAGAAAGTTTTCTGAGAGCTTTTCTTTTTGTAACCTTGGTGGTCAGCACAATGCTTGGTACACAACAGGCTATTAATAAATTCATTTATTCATTGATCGATGGTAGCCACTCCAAATTTGCTGACTCAATACCCAAAATCTCAAGCTCACAGGTAGGAAGTACTCACTGGCATAATGTGGTACATTGGGGGCTGTATGAAAAAGTTTATGGATTCCATGTCCACAGTAGCTTCGAACAACTGAAAAACCATTTGCTTGGGCATGCTTCTGAATGATGTTTCCCAGCTCTCTGTATCGAACTCCAGGTTTCACTGGAAAAGAAATGACCTCTCAATAAATTCCCAACAGCACACAATAGGATCCAAATTAGAGGCCCTTCTTTCTCATCCTGTGAGCAGAAGTAAGACTGGCTTAGCTCTAAGTCCGTGGGAAAGCCCAGGAAGCTGTCAGATGCCCCTATTCCAGGCTCTCTATCAGGCCCCCCCCCCCCCATCTTCCTCAGATTGAGAGGCTTAAAGCATCCTGAAGGAAGGTCTTTTTCTGTTCTTTCATTAGAAGCAATGACTCTACATCAATGATTCTCGAGCTCTTTGTTCTCATGATCCCTTCACACACTTACACTATTAAAAATTATTCAGAACCTCTACAAAGAGCTTGTTTATGCGGGTTATATTTAGCCACATTTAAACATCTTAGTATTATGAAAATAGTTTTGACCTCAAAGATGCCTTGAAAGGATCTTGGAGAAGGCTAGGGGGATCACACTTACTGCTATTCAACAATGCAGGAGGCAGAAGCTAGGTTTTCTGACACTGATTGTGGTAACCTACATCACATTTGGGACAAGTTGTATTATAATAAGCAAACTGTCCTCTTAAAAAATGAGTCCTCTTAAAAAAATTTACTGCTATCTTATGTTTTTACATCACTTTCACTTCCAAACTCCTCAGTTCTTTCCCTTTTCTAACCAGTCAGTCATCCCTTGTTAAAAAAAAGAGAGACAGAAATTAATCAACACAGCAAGATAATGGAGTATTTTGCCCAAAGTCCGCAACTTCTGTAAAGAAGGAAAAAAGGTGTATTCTCTCATCTCTTCAGGGATAAGCTACGTCATTAAAATCACACAGCATTCCCTCACGTGCTGTCCACTTACATCACTGTACTCGTTGTGGATAATATCTTCTTGGTTGTCCTCACTATACTCTGCATCAGTTCTTAAGACTTCCTGAGCTGCTCTAAATTGTTGCTAATTACCCTTTCTCCTAGTACAGCAATTCTGTTGTTTTCCAGTTGTTTCAGTCATGTCCGACTCTTTGTGACCCCATTTGGGGCTTTCTTGGCAACAATACTACAGTGGCTTGTCACTTCTTTTTTCAACTCATCTGACAGATGAGGAATTAAGGCAAACAGGGTTAAGTGACCTGCCCATTGTCACACAGTCAGTAAGTGTCTGGGGACAGATCTGAACTCAGAAAGATGAATCTTTCTGAATCCAGCCCTAGTACTCTATCCATCGTACCACCTACGTGACTAGGCACTTAATAAATATGGACTGAACTAGAAACAATGTCTATCAGTTGGGATTTATTTAAATGTTCTTTTTTCTCAGGAAGGTTTCAGCATGTGAATGTGCATATGTTAACTCTCAGCTGTGGATAGATAACAAGTCTCAGAGAGTAAGGAGAACAGGAATCAAGTCCCATTTCTGACACAAACCGTCCATGTGACACTGAAGCCATTTAAGCTCTGTGTGCCCCCAAACAACTCTCTAAGCCTACATATTGAAGAACAGGCCTTCATCTGCCTGGTAGCTCTTTACTATCTATGCAGTCCTTCAGCTCAATAAAATCAAGAGTCTGAATCGTCAGTCAGGATATTAATAGTCTTACCGAGTACTGGGCACCACACTTTAAGGTGGACACTTAAACCACAGCATGTCTATACGAGGATGAAGAGAAAGCTGAAAATTTCTGAGAAAGATAGTTTTGGTCAGCTTTGAGGACTTCTATGGCACATGACAGTTAACTCCAAATTTTTCAAGTGTTGTTTCATGAAAGAGGAAATAGAAGGATGATGTGCTTCCATGTACAGTAGAATGAGGCCCAAGTCAGAGGGAGACAGAAGTTGTATAACAGAGTAAGGAAGAGCCTGCTCTCAAATAGGTATCCAAAAAAGCAAGGGGCTGGCTTACAACACCCATGTCCAAGCAGAGATTATGGGTCGAGTATGTAAGTAAGGAAGGAGTCATGACATAGCTCCTGCCCCCAGGCCTACCTGCATCGATTGCTTGCATGAGACATTCGTAAGTTGTCTGGACCAGCTTTCTTGCATTCTCATCCACTTCTCCAACAAAAAATGTCTCATTCAGGTCCCCATGATAACCATTTCGATAGATAGTGATATCCACTAAAAAGAAAAAACTCACAGTTAAATATGTCACATCTAACCTCTTAGAGTTAGAGCTTTGTTTTAGTTACAAAGATCCTGGAGAGAAAAGGGAAAGCTTCCACATAATCCAAATAAATGATGAAGGTGAAAAAGTCATCGTTTAGTATAAAATTCTTTCTCCTAAGACAACAGCTGTAAAAAGAAAAACTCATGCTGGTTGAACATCGTTTGGACACGACGTTGACTAGTTTATATTTCAGAAAGTGTTGCATTAAGGTTCTAATTTTAAAAGTTAGGGCTGGAAAAAAGGTGAAAAAAAAATCTAGGCCAAAAGATAGTAACTACACTGTAAGATTAAAGTTACCTCTTTGTGCTCACCATATAAGCTAGAAGGAGCTTTAAAGTGCTATGATCCAAGCGCTCTGGAAATTTGGAATTACGTTAAGAAAGTGACTATGTCTGTATCCTTCCATCGAGCGATTCCCTCCACTCTTTTCTGTCACGCATGGGGGAATATGTTCTAAAGCTGCTGATGGAGAGATACAGAAGGTTACCTACCCTGCACCCTTAATAAAACCCTGCCCTCTTTTTGGCACTGCATGACCACTCAATTTCTTTGAGTTGCCAAGACTGGGGTTATAGTTCAAGGATAAGGAATGTAAAAGTATCACTAGGAACTCACAGAACAAAATGTCAAGAATATTTAGTCATGAGTGAGGAATTCATTGAATGGTGAGGGGTTCCTGAAGGTGAGCATGCAAACAACATGTAAGAAACAATCACAAAATCATTTCTAAAAGGAGTTACCTTTTACCACTCCATTTTTAAAAATGGAACAGCATTAAAGATAAAGGTAAAGAGGAAAAATGAAGAGAAAAACTTCCATCTGTAATATTCCACGCCTCTAATATGTCCCACCCAGATGAGATCTCATTTCTGCTTCTATGATTTTTCTCCGTGGAGAGGTAACAATTTTCTATTTCCTACCGTTAACAATATCACCATCTTGCAAGGGCCTCCTGTCTGGAATTCCGTGGCAGATCACTTCATTCACTGAAGTACAACACGATTTAGGAAAATTATAATAATTCAGTGGAGAAGGATAGCAATTTCTTGCGATGCATGCCTGTACCATTAAAAAATATACGAAAGGAAAATAATTTAGAATGTGAAAAAGGACAAGACACATAATCAGTAATTATTCAGTCATACTATCTGAAGGATTTCAAGGCAACTGCTGCTACTCCAGTACTTTTGTGCCTTATCCAATCCAATATTCAGTAATTTTGTGAATGTCAACAGTAACTGTTTCTGGTCCAGACAACAATCTTGAGGGGCTCCTTCCTCTCTCATATTGATTCATTTATTTATTTTCTTTTCTCTCTCACATTGATTCATTTATTTATTTTCTTTTCTATTTAAAGGGGACATCCCCTGACTACCTTTAAAAGAGGCCTATTCACTGAATGGGCATTACCTCACTTTAATTGAGGCCAGGGTCTCCCATTGCATCCTGGGCCATGTCCAGTCATCCTGATGAATATCTGGTCACTGGATCCAGATGGCTCAGGAGGAGAAAGTGAGACTGGTGACATTACACAGCCCTCCCTCACTCAAAACAAAGTCAAGTGCAAGTCATGTCATCATTTCTCTGATGTCATGGTCCTCTTAAAAAATGAAAGTACAAAGACAACAACAAACACAACTTTGGGCCTTAAGCTCACTCTTAAATTCATTATCTCCCAGATGTTAAGCTGGAAGAGGCTGAGTAAAGTTCAACCCCCCACCACCATTTCACAGACTAAGAAACTAGTGAGGTTCAGAGAGGTTCTGAGACCTGCCTTGTAACACACAGGCAGTAAATGGAAAATCTGGGAGATGAAACCAGATTCTCTGACTCCACATGCATCATTCTTTCCATTGGACTGTGGCCCCTCTCTATTGTTGCAAAGTTGCCAAAGGCTGATAACAAGACAGAAAAAGCTTTATGGTACCATGCATTCATAATTTAACCTTTCCGGAAATCTGGAATTATGCTATGGAAGTAACTAAAATGCCAATTATCCTTTCACCCAGAAATCCCACTGCTAAGTACATGCCCCAAGTAGGTCAATGACAAAAAGAAAGACCCTTTACATAACAAAATATTTATAGTAAAGTACTTCAATAGTAGCAATGAACTATAAAATATTCTCCTGAAGTGGGGAATGGCTAAACAAATTCTATTACATTAACGCAAAGGAATATTACCAAGTTATATAAAATAATGAGTGTTTGTGATGTATGCAAATTAATCAATAAATATTTATTAAATACCTATTATATGTCAGGCACTGGGGACACAAAAAGAAGTAAAAGCCAGATTCTGCCCCCAAGTAGTTCGCTGTCTAATGGAGGAGACAGCATTGCAAACAAGTAAATAAAAAGCAAGCTGCAGACAGAATAAACAGGAAATAATTGACAGAGGAGGGACTTTAAGACCAAGAAGGGTCAGGGAAGGCTTCCAATAAAAGATGAGATTTTAGTTGGAACTTAAAGGAAGCCAAGGACATCAGTAGGTGAAATGTAGAAGAGAGAGCATTAGTCAAGTTCAGAATAACCAAAAATAATAAACAAAAAAAAACCCCTCTCCTGAAAAAATATTTACAACAAAAGGCTAATTATCATTTTTAAAAACTGACCATCTTAAGAAGACTTTTATAACCTGATGTAAAATGACAAAAAACAAATCCAGGAAAAAAAAAATCAATATAGATGTAAACACCACCACCACAACAAAAACTGCATGCTGGGAAATGTAACTGTCATATGTAATGTACAGAGACATAATGGCCAAGATGGGCTCCCCTGCTTCTCTACAATGCTGGGGCATTGCTGGGGCACTACTGGTACAGAAGGCTACATGTAAATCTGGGGTTGGTCCATTTGTTGACCTCTATTTTTTCTTCTCTGTTAATCGCTGCCGTAAGATGGGGCAGGGGAAGAGGAAAAAATATATTTGAAACACAGGCAATACCAAGACGGCCATCCATCCGTCTGTCTGTCTATATAGTTTAATGTCAAGAATTCAGAATGTCAGAATCAAAAGGAACAAAATCATCAGGCTGATGATCCTATGGTGATTTTAGTCTAGAGTAATATTCATGATGTCTGTCAATCAGATCACACTTCACATGTAGTTACTGAATTTCTCTCTGACTGCAAATAGTCAGGTTAAGTCATTTATTTAATATAGATAGAAAATCTTTCTACCCACTTTAGATAAATAGAAGCATTAGCTGGGGGCCCTTTTCCCTACTTTACAGAAATACAACTGTTAGTTGTGTGACTCTAGACAAGTCAAGTTAATTTCTTACTCTCAATTTCCTCATCTGTACGTAAAATGGGGAGAGTGATAACACATCTACCTCACAGAATTATGGTGAAGATCCAATGGAATATTTGTAATGTGCTTTGCAAACCTGAAAGCACCACAAAAATGTTAGCTATTATTATTTAAAATATGAAGCCTCATCTTTACAGAATGACAGTATCATAACTCTGGATCTAGAAAGGACGAGCTTAAAGGCACAGAGGTCCAACCTCCTCATTTTTCAGATAAGGAAACTGAAGTCCAAAGTCATAAGAGTTAGTAAGTGGCACAGATGCAATTCAGACTCAGGGCCTGACTCAGAAAATCTTCCACATGAAAAGGAGACAGGGAGTTAATTTGTCCACCCAACTTCTATTTAATTAAAATTTCCAAATGAGAAATAGGTTTACATCTTTAAAAAAAGAAATTAACAAACTGATTCTGCTCTATGATACAGTGGTTACAGCATTAGAATGATACAACAAATAAAACTAAGTCGTGAAAAAAACTGCAGTTTCCACAATGTTCTTTAAACTAAAGACTTCTCTGTTGCTCTATGTGTATCTTACAGGCAGCTATATTTTTGAGAATATCCTACTCTGTAATTAACTATAGCATTCTTTATTTAAGATAGTGACAAAGGAATGGTTAAGACTTCCAAACATACAACAGTGAGAGACTAATATATCAGCATCTTATGGAACAGTGGGGCTCACAGGTGCTTAATGCCAACACTGGTCAAAGCTGGTTTTGAATTAGTTCAACTCCCCGAAATTTTAAAGACATATAACTTTCATGCTATGTCTAATTTAGGATGTAGATAAGAGAAAACAACAAACTTGAAAGTATGAAAGTAAAGCTAACTTACTAAATGGACGGCATGATCGATTTCTTCAGTAGTTACACCTGGTTTAACCATCATTGCAGCAACATCCAACACTTCTCTTGCAAGCTGTAAAAGAGTTAAGCAAGAGAATATTTAGAATAAGGGAATGGGGAAAAAAAATGACATCCTTTTCACTCTGCCTTAGATTTTGTAAAGAAATGGGAAAATTTATTTTTATCTACATAGGGAGATATTAAGGCTGAATTTTTTTTAAAAATTTCATTAACCTTTGTAATACTAGTCCAAACAGTAACCATCCTTCTAAAAGAGAAATGACATTAATTACTGTGTATGTATTGTCTTCCTGAAACATAAACTGCTCATTGTAAAATGGGCAAATTTTAAAAAATTTTTATGTCCAGAAAGATAACTAGATAATCTAAACAGTAATCACCTAAGTCATTTCTGAAGTATGAGTACTACAACATGTGAGTTCTTCTAGTATGGTACACTAAAGTATACATTATTCTACCCCGTAAGCTCTTAACACATTAGCTAGGAGAACAGATGATGCAATGCAATATATTTAACTCATAATATGATTTTTATCCCTCAACAATCCAATCAAAAACAATTTTTTAAGTGCCTATGACCAGCAAGACATTGTGCTAAGCGCTCAAGAAAGAAAGACTAAAGGAAAAATTGTTCCCTGGCCCTAAGTAGTTCACATTCCAAAGGTGAATACTACATTTACACAGATATGTAAATTGACTTTGAGAAGGTCGAAACAGATTAGTAATTCAAGGAATCAGAAAGGATTTTCTGGAGGAAGTAGCACCAATGATTAGCCTCGAGGGAAACTAAGAATTTTAAGAGGCCAAAGGCAGGAGGGAGTTCATTCCAGGCATGGGGGAACTGCCTATTCTGGAAAGAACATAAATAAAGTGGAAGTAATATGAAATAAGTACAGAGAAGTAAAAAAAATCACTCTGAAGGCCCTCTAAGGCCAAGATGGAAGTGAACCCACAGAATATTGTTGGACAGTGAATGAAACAGATCTGGGGAGAGGTAAGGGGAGGATAAACTGTCAGTGGCTGTCTGACTGAAGAGAAGGGGGGGATATTTCAGAGATTGAGAAAATAGGGGTGACTGGAAGGATAGGAGGCCCCCAAAGAAACAGGGAACTGACAAGACAGTCTTAGGAGTGAAGATGCCCAATTCCATTTCGGACATGTTTGTTGACTTTGAGATACGCATAGAACCATCAGAGGGCAGGCCAGCAAGAGGCAGTGACATCAGACTAGGGCTCAGCAAGGTCAAGTCTAAATGTACAAACTGATGAGCTCAACAAGAGAAGGAAAAGACCCAAGTCAAAGGACCCAGAAAAGAATCTTGGGAGGTATCCCTGGGAAAGCAGCAGGAGATGATGGTCCACAGAAGGAGCAGTCAAGGAGGAGGAAAGATAAGGAATAGCAGTGTTGTGAAAAGAAAAAGGTGAGTATACAGAAAGACTATACAGTACTAAGAGCAGCAGGGAAGGAAAAAAGGATGAGGACTGGGAAAAGGTCATCAGGTTCAGCA
Organism: Bettongia penicillata ogilbyi; assembly: GCA_023548195.1. Taxonomy (NCBI): domain Eukaryota; kingdom Metazoa; phylum Chordata; class Mammalia; order Diprotodontia; family Potoroidae; genus Bettongia; species Bettongia penicillata. The sequence continues at coordinate 577,097 of JAJHZJ010000288.1, read as the reverse complement.
AATAAAAAGACTGACAACTTTGGAAAGAGCAAATGGGTCTGTACACAGATCAGAAAGCTCCTCCAAACAAAAAAGTCTTGTTATTTTTTGTATATGGACTTAAAGTGGTAAGGTATCCTAAGACTATATCCACTATTTCAAAACATGAAGAACTGGAGGAAAATGGACCATGCCAGATGACTCGCTATTTCTATTTTAAAATAACAAGCTGTCTAGTAAGCTAGGGGAGAGCAGATGCATCAAACCATCACATAGTGTTCTCAATCAATATGTTTTGTCTCACTGCATTGGCAGCCACAATCTTAGAATGCAACTCTTGATCCTTCATCAAACTACAAACAGCTGACTTCCTGAGGAATTGCTTCAACATATCAAAATCAATAAAAAAGGAAAAAAAAAAAGTCTTACCCTACACACTAACCGCATGCCTTCTAAATCTTCAGAGGAAAGTATTTTTATTTGAGAAGTACCTTTGAGAGCCTGTTCAGATTCAGACATTCCTAAAAAGAAACATAAAACCAATACAGAACGGGAAGGAGAGCAGACATGTAGTAATTGACAGCAATGCCACTGATGACATTACAATAAAATCTCATTCATTTAGATTCTATAATTTTGTGAGAAGCGGCTGCCCTCAGCAAGTTAATTATCTAAAGGGAATTAAAGCCAGAATTAACCAGTAAGTCAAAACATTTTTAGGTATTCATTATCCCCAACTATCCACCCTACTAGCTTTTTTTTTAGTTCAAGTTATTGTCATAGGAACAAAACAACTCTCTTTAGTAGCATTTTAATTAATATGACTTTGTAAAGTCTTACTGTATTTTAAAGCATTCTGATGACTTCATGTAAATAATCTTCTTGGTCCACATTTACACACATACAAGTACATAATAACTCATTTTTTAAAAAGTTTGCACTCAATCACACAATCCATCCAACAGCATGTTCCCACTTTTCTACAGACTTCATCAAGGTGTAAGCAAAGTCCTAAATGATAAAAATGGGTACAGTGTAAAAATTAATGCAGTATCACATTTCTAACCCTCACCATAGTAGCAATGCTATTCCACATTTGTCCACTGGCAAAAATTCAATTCTATTTGAAGAGAAATTAAGTTTTTTTAAAACTTTCCCAGAACAAAAACCAGATTCTGCCTAGAAAATTAAAGAATCAAATCTTATTCTTTCTCAGCAAAGTGTACTTATAAAGACTCTCTTACCAATTTAAATGCTATCCATCATGTTTTCAAAAGACTGAAGACAGTGGAGAAAACCCTGTCATAAACATTTAGGTGCAATCTCCTAGAAACTATGAAAGAACTCCTCGTCTCTCCTAGTTTATCCCAAGGGGCTCTGCCTCTCCCTGAGTACAGGAACACCTTCTAATCCATGCAACGAACACAAAAACAACAGAAAGCAACAGCTACCCTGGGAACAGAAGTCATTCATCATAGCTGTTAATACTGTTGATCCTAACTCTCCTTAATTTCTCACACTCTCAGCCTGACCTACCTGCACTCAGCACTTATCTGCTCTTCAGAGCTCTGGACTCCCCTCTCCTTTATGCTAACAAGCCCCCCTCAATTCTACCTGTTGTTGGTGTCTACTATTCCTGTTTAGACCAAGCCCTTGGCTCTGGCCCCTCCTTGGTGACCTGGGTCTCTTTTGGAGCTCATACTGTTTGTGGTAAAAACAAGTTATTTCTTTGATAAAGGTCATTCTAAAGGCATCAAAAAAAAAATCACATCTATTTTTATTTACATATGATCCTTACTCTCTGGAAATAGTTATCCCTTCCACATCATGGGAATTTGCAGTATGGCACCCCTGCGATTCAAAAAAACCATGTAATTTTTTGGTCCCCCATTCCTATCAGAGAAGTCTGAATTTTTTCTTTTTCTTTTATGGGGTGATTATGGTACTTATTATAAAATTTGGGTTAAGTATAAAAATTGGCTCTGTGCCATCTGCATCTCTGCAGCTTCCCCAAAACTTCTCATTAAATTTCTTATGCTGACCCATGATAATATTAAAACCACAATGGGGAAAGTCACTATTAAAAACACAACAGGGAAAGTCATGATGTGGGAGGAATAACTATATTTTAAAGGCTGAACTCGAATGTAAACTCCTTGAGAAAAGAAACTGGCTTTTTTGTTTATTTTGCGGGGAAGGAGCTTTCTTTGCATCTCCAGAGTTTACACACAGTGCCTGACACATCACAGGGGCTTAAATATTCGTTGACTGTCTGCTGATTGAAAATAGTCTAAATCTGAAATAATCCAAAACACAGGTGAGGTTAAAGGTCTAAAGACTGAAGGAAGTCACTTAGGAGGGAACATTCTTAACTTTTTTCTTCCAATACAGATCCCTCTGGCACTCTGGCAAAGCCTATGGACTCCTCATAATAATGGTTCTTTAAAAAATAAAATAAATAGGATAACAAAGGAAATCAGTTACGTTGAAATATAGTCATATCACAAAAAGTCATAGCTAAAGTCCCTGCCTTAGAGATCATCCAATCACATGTGTCACACTACTTTAAGTGGTTTGTCCAGGTTCACACAAATACTAAGTATCAGACTCTGAATTTGAACCTAGATCCAGTGTTTTCTCATATCACAATGCCTACTCTATGATGCTGGGTACAGATGTGCTAGGGGCACAATCATATTTTTAAATTGAAATATTTTTCCCTGATGCCACAACAAGAATTATTGGGGGGAAAGGGATAAGAACTAGAAAATGCTGATTTTTGATTCTTAATTCTAAAACAAAATGGTGCTCTTGTGCTAATAGGATTATATATTAAAAGAGATTAAGCAAAATGCTTGTAGGGACAAAGTATTGCCTTTAAAAAAAGAGAGAGGAACAAAAACAATCCTACTTCAGAAAAAAAATCAGAGACAAATGGAAGAAAATATAAACGACACTTCTAACTTTAAAAGTGAATGGATGAAGCAATCGAATAAAATTAAAGAGAATAACAGACTGATGAAGTTAACTCCAAACGTATGGCTTACAAGAAACATCCCTAAAAAGCAGAAACATGCAGAACGACAATCAGAGGCTGCAACACAATTTATTCTGCATCAAGTAAATCCAGAAAAGTGCAACTCACAATCATGCTATCAGGCAAAGCAAAAATAAAAAGTCACACCACAGAGAAGAACAAGCAGTTTATAAAACGAAACAGTGAACTGAAGTAGGGGATGAAATCTGTACGTTTGAGATTAGCACATAAGAAACCGCAAGCAAAATAAATTCCTGTTGTTAGAGACAGCCCCCAAACACACAGACAAGTGTAAACAGTAAGATACATAACTGAAATTACCTAAAGGGTGGTCAGCATAATCAGGTCTCTGAATATAACTTGGCACGGGTCTAGTTGGCATCTAAAAAACATCCAAGGGCAGAGTAAAAACGCATCGAAAGCGCAATGAGCATTCATTATGTGAATTAGCCATTACTGAGGAAAAATAAACCTGTTAATTGGAAAATTGTATTCAGTGCATCACTTTTACTTGGTTATAATGCAGATTTCTCTTTCCTGATACTAACAATTTAAATTGTAGAGGAAGAGGAGCTTAACGATAACAAGAGTAGCAAAAACAATTCTTATTATGCACAGAGGCTTGCAAAACACTTGGGAAGCAAAAGGGATTTTTTCCTGAATAAAAAAAAAAAGCAGGGAAGGGAAGAGGAATATTCAGACACATACCAAAAGAGGATTCTGTGGGAAATTCTCAAACTCAGAGTGGTTCTTTTTACAAAAACACTGTCCTGCTTGTCTACTGCTCAAAACAACTTTACAAGTTTTACAGATGAATAAACTCATTAAGTGTCTGAGCCAGAGGCTGAGTGACCTGTCCATGTTCGCACCACAAGCAAGGGTCTGAGACACAAATCAGGACCCAAGTCCAGTTCTCTAGCTCTCACTCCGTTGCCAACAAGCAATATCGATATAAACAGAAAATACAGACACTACCAGTGTTCCATGCAACACATGCAAAAATTCTGTCCTCTATCCCTGCAGGATAAGGAAAAGAAAAAAGAAATATTTTCTCTAGGAATTAGCTATTCTGTGCCTTTCAAATAGTTCATTATTCTACTGTGCAAACAAGACAGGACAAAAGATAAAACAGTCAAGTCATTTAAAATAAGTGTTTGAATAACCATATGGTTTATCACAGAAAATGGAATCACTTGAGAAAAACTGAAAAAGTTAATACTTACTCTCAAAGTTCTAGCACATCTAACTACTGTCTAAGGGAAAAAAACTATTTTAAGAGATACCATAAAACAATAAAAATAACATGTTTATTGAATTTTTGTCTTCTTTTTAAATGCTTAAAAAACTTAGTAATGGATGGTTCTCAGGAAAAGGTAGCAGGAGGGACACAGAATTATAAGTGTTAAAAAGATCAGTAAGTTATTTTAAGAAAATAGTAAGATAATCACTGAATTTTCTTCTCTTCCTCTTTTAATTTTTTTTTAAAAAACATTCTTTGTTAATAAGGGATACCCATCTGGAAGGGGAAAGTGGATACATGGGGAAAACCAAGTAACGTAAAAATAAGAGAGATTTGTAAAACATGTGTATTTTTAAAGGACTAAGACAACTGAAGTAGTCTCCTCAAAAAATTTTGGAGGAGAGCACAAGTATAAGTGATTTCAATCTTGCAAAATACAGTTCTGAAATTTTTCACTTAACATGTAATTGTTACTTAAAATTAAAATATTACTTTATTTACTCACCAGTGGATAATGTGGTCTAAGTTTACCAGTGTATCGATAACCTGCCCAAGGATCTGTGTTAATATCCCCTTCCACCGTCCAAGAAGACACTTCATGTTTCGCTTTTTCATCTTCTAGAAAAAGAAATACAGAACTTTTAAAGAAATCTAAATATTTAGAGAAAAATAAATGTTTAAACTAAACATTTAAATACTTCAAATACACGAAATGTAAACTTTTCAGTGATACAAGCCATCAACAGTAAGGTAAAAAACTTAAGAATCAGTGACACAAACAAGAAAAATAGAGCCAGTCTGTCTACTATCACTAGCTTCCCAGTAACCCCCTCACTCCCGGTGGAGGAAACAGCTTCCAAACCCAAGTCAAACTTTTGAAAACAACTTTATAATTTTCTCCCCAATGGTTCAATGTCACCAATTCCCAATAATGTCCCATTATGGCCACGTATTATATTTTTATGCATGAGTACCACATACATTTGCTTCTATTATTTCAAATACCAAGCTTATTCTAGAATGTTACTGTGCACCAAGAAATGATGAAGATGCAAAGGCAAATAAATAGAAATAAGAGCAACATTTTATGGTGATTACAATTTTATATTATAAATTTTATATTCATTATAATTTTATAATCATTAAGTTGAACTTTGAGTAAAGGAAAAATTTATAACAGAGCTTGAAGCACATCAAAACCTACCGTCTCCCTGTCCCAGAAGAAAGGTGAGAAGGCCAACAGGACAGAATATTAATGCACTCACTACTAGACATGGCTTTTGTATTAGATTTTTGTTTAATTATTTTATGCTGAAAGAGGAATGGCTCAACCCCAAAGGTAGGTGTGGAAAATGAACTTGATGTAAAAGCAAATGACACCAATAACATGCACGCACGTATAAGCACATTTTAAAACCAGATTATAAAGCAAAACCTTCCTAATAGACGTAGCAAGTGTTTACCATGAACTTTAGACTAAAAGCTCAGATTCCTGTATCTCCAAAACAAAGAGACAACCGAAAATCTGCCCTAGGTTTATCAAAGTGGCTTCTGATACACCTGAAATATTTAAAGTATTGCCTAGCCATGACTATTGTGCCCTGTTCTCAGAGCTGACTGCTCAAATTCATACAAATAGGACAAAGAGGGAAGCACAGACAAGTTAGTAAGCATTTTTGAAGCATCTAGCGGATACCAGGCATGTTGCTTATGCCAGTCAAAAGAGAGTCCCTGCTCTCAAGTCTAATGCTCTGAAAGAAGAGAGACCACAAGAACAATATTATACAACAGCATAGACACAGGGTACCTGGAGGTAATCTCAGAGGGAAGCCACTAACGAAGATTAAGAAAGACTGGGAAAGTCTTCCTGCAGGAGGTGGGGTCTGACTGTTAAACTGTGTCTAACCTTTGACCTTTGATCTGTACCTCGGAGACCAAACACAAAGGAAAGGGGTTGGTATGTACAAAAGTATCTATAGGAGCCCCTTTTGGTGAGACAAAGAAATGGAAACTAAAGGGATGTCCATCAAATGGGGAATGGCTGAACAGGATATGATGGAATACTATTGTGCTTTAAGAAATGATGAAGGGTATAGTTTCAGAAAAACCTGGGAAAACTTGTAACAAACTGATGCAAAATGAAGCAAGCAGAACCAGAACAACTGATACAAATGACAGCAATCTGTGGAGGTAATCAACTATGAAAGACATATCAACTCTGATCAACACAATGACCCTCCACAATTCCAAAGGGCTTATGAAGAAACACACTATCCATTTTCAGATGGAGAGCCAATGTATTCAGAATATAGATGGAAACATATTTTTTCTCTTTCTTTTCCTTGCCTTTGTTTTTTGAAACATGGCTAATGTGGAAATTTGTTTTGTATAACTACGTCTATACGTAATGAGTTTTATTTTTCTTTTCCTCTTAATGGGTGGAGAAATGAGAGAGGAGGAAGATAATTTGGAACGGAAAACAAAACAAAACTGAATTAAAAATAAAAAAGGAGGTGGGGTATTGGATGGAACTAGAAGGAAGTCAGGGAAGGCAAAAGTTAGACATGAGGAGAGAGAACATTTTAGGCAGGGGGGATAGCCAGGGAACATGTCCAGAACAGAGTCTTGTGTGGAGACCAGTTCCACTAGACTGCAGAGGACGCAGGGTGGAAGAGTCTAACAATCAAATATAATACAAAATACTTTCATTAACCACCTCCTCTGTGATAGGTGCAGTGTTAAGTGCTGGTGACACAATTAATTAAAAGACAGTCTCTGCCCTCAAGGAGCTTATGATCTAAAGAAGACAGGATACAAAAGGTGGCAGGAAAGGGGCGGGAAATGTAGGAAATGGTCCATGTTATAAAGTGATGAAAACCTGAACAGAAGATTTTACATTTCATTCCAGAGGTAAAATGGGAGCCATGTGGCACCAATTCAGTTACTGGACAGAATTCTGCACTTCTGGAAGATCATTTTGACAGCTGAGTAGACAATGAACTGAAGAAGTGAAGACACCAAATAGGCAACAACAAAGAATCCCTCACCCCCAAATAAAACCACTTGAAAGAGAAATAGAAGTATTAGCTATTAATTCTAAATACATAGATAATATATAATACACAATAATATACATACATAATACACAATAATACAATACATAATAACTCAATCTCTCAAGAAGTACATATTCTAAAGCCAACTAAGGCAGTGTCAAAACTATTAGCTAATCATAGAGAACTAAAACTGGGAGCCATTTGAAGAGCTTCTTTAGGAAACTAGCCTGAGCTCCCTTCCCCCACCTCAGAATGACCAGATAATCACTTCCTCCTCCCCCATCAGGGATCAATCTCTGTTCCAGTAATCCTCACGCTACTGGGCATCAGTACAAATTTAGAAAGCTAAAAACTGATTCAAGATGCAGAATGAGACACACAATCTTTCAGACATGGGCAATGTAGGGATTTGTCTAACTTTTTTGTTTTCGTTCTTCTTTTAAATTGAGGAGGAAGAAAAAAGTACATGCTTGTTAATTTAAAAAAAAAAAAAGATGGTTTTGCACCTACACAGGAAAAGATCAATTGTTCTATCAGTTGATGCACCAGGAGTTGGTATGGAACACAGAAGGTAGAACTGGAACATCATTTCATACATTTTTACACATGAAAACCTTGAGGCTAGAAGTGAACTGGCTTGCCAACATATTCCAACTAGTTGGTCACAGAGGCACCATTAGAACCCAGACCTTGAGTTCCAGTGCCTTTTCGCTCTATCACGGTCTATGTTGGGTTAAAAAAGTCCCAGAGGGCATATTTTGAGTCCAGAACAATTAAAAGAAACAAAAAAAGTGAAGCATGAAGCAAGACTGAAAACAGAGAAGTTATTACTAAATTGCATTATACTACTCAATTTCTGACTCTTTCCTTTCTAAGAGTTGAAGACAGTCACAAGGAATATTAAGAGATAACAATCAGACTTACTTTTCTCCTAACAAGAGCCCTGAACAATATTTGCTGCCAGCAGGTCCAAAACATGGAGAAAAACAAGGTCGAAATGCAGACAGCTTGGATGCCTATTGCAACTGTAAATGGCACGAAGCAATTCTATCCCCAAAACATGAGCCTCAAGAGTAATTTTTTACCAGAAAGCAAGAACAGAATAACAATAGGATATGGACTTTTTGCATTTAATATATTCCTGAATTTAAAAAAAAAAATGTAAAAAGTCTTGGGTTTCCAGCTGGTCCTGCATTTCCACAATCTGTTTTTCTCCCTAACTCCATTTTCAAAAAGAATTACAAACATGCCTGTGGAAAAAATCAAGCAATCAAGACTAATGTGTAGCAGGCTGCATTCCATTTTAGAGGCATGATTCACACTTGGAGATTGATGGTTCAAATGTTTTTGCTTATTTGCTGTATCATACAAATGTCCCAGGACAACATGCAAACAGATTCAGCTCATTTGCTCTTCACCCTCAGCGAAATAAAAATGAACGGCCTAGACTACTAAAATGAATGAAAACTGGAGTCAACTCCACACAGAAAGGTCTTTTAATGCATTCAGAGAACAAGCCAGGAAAGGACAAACCCAACTTAACCCTATGAAATCATAAGCTCCGGAGCAGGTAGGAGAAGAAGGCACACACCTTGGATTCAGGAAGACCTAAGCAAAGAAAAAAAAAAAAAAACCAAAAAAACCGCCTCAGGCACTTACTGGCTATGCAATTCTAGGCAAATCACTTAATCTTCCTCAGTCTCAGTTTCCTCTTCAGGGAAAAAAAAAAAGGATAGCAACAGCTTCTAGCTCAGATGGAGAAGACAAGAGATAACAAGCAAAGTACTTTGCAATATAAAGTGTTATGTAAATGCTACTATTATGTAAGTGTTACTTTTTTTGTCTCGGTACAAAGTAGGCTCTTCATGGCAGCTGGATAGAGGGTCGGACCTAGAAGTCAAGAAGACCCATCTTCCTAAATTCAAATCTGAACTAATGAGGACTCTTACTAGCTATGTAACCCTGGGCCAATCACTTAACCCTGCTTTCCTCAGTTTTCTCGTCTGTAAAATGAGCTGAAAAAGGAAATGGAAAACCCCAAATGGGGTCATAAAGAGTCAGACATACCTGAAATAAATGAACAATAAAAGGGCACTTAATAAATGCTAATTAAATAACTGAGCAACATGGTATTACATAAAAGTTCTCACTGAGGTTTGTATTTACTTGAGAGGCACAAAAAAAATGGCCAATCCTTAAATATCTAAGAACATCAATTAGATAAAATCCTGGAATATCTCTACAATCCTGAGAAAGGTCGAGACTACTTCACCTTAAGTCCCAATCTTACTCAAAGCGCATCAAATCTAGATTCTGATTTTCCCCTTTAACAGTTCTGTATGAATTGGGTCACTCAGCCCACTAGAATGTGTTTTCCTGAATAAGGACAATAGTTGAATTCATTTTCTGACATTAAAATGTAGTAATAGTGACACTGCAGCCTTCCAGAAAGACTTGAGCCCATCTTACTGTTTGGAAACACAGGATTCCAGCTGTGGAGTTGTAAGACACCACAACGACCATCTGGTCTAACATCTTTAATTTTACAGATGAGGAAACTGAGGACCAGAGGTTAAATGACTTGCCCAAGGCCACAAAAGCAGTAAATTACACAGAAGGTATATTACAGGTGTTGTAAGGGAAGAAATGACAAGAATTGGTAACTTTGGTTACCAATTGGTAAGATTGGAAATGTGGGCTAAATGAGGAAGGAGTCTAAGATGGCACCTGGTGGGGAACTGAATTTTACTCAGTGTAATTAGAGAAAATATGCCCATTAAAAACAAGACAAAACAAAGACAAACAGAAAACAACTTGTTTCAAGCTGAATTCACTACTGAATTCACAAATGGAAGCTAAGGGTGTATTTTTGCAGCACACCAAACATGATTAGAATCTGCCAACTCTTTCAAGTGATCATGAGACAGATGGATACTTTGACCAACAGGTATGAAATGATGAGGCCTGAGATGAAATAAAGGCCTCACGACAACTATCACAACTGTAAATTGTGGCAGCCCTCCAGAGATGGAATATCACAACATTGTGCTAGAACATTAAACAATGCTAAAAATAGATAAGTTCAGATGAAAGACAAATTAAATGAGGCTGACTAATGACATCTAATGCTTTCTGCTACACTTAGGATACAAGATATATAGTCTTTCAGTAAAAAAAAAGTTCCCAAACGGCAGGGTATTACTATGCTATTAGCCAGTGGGTTATACCCATCCATAGTGGGAATAACAAATGTGGCCATCATACCAAAGCTGAAGCTCCCAAGTTGGTGCCCACTGCTTGAGGAATGTCTAAACAAACTTCTGCAGCACAGTGTAAGAAAGAAAGATAACCATACCATAAGAAACAAATTTAAACAATTCAGAGAAACTCAGGGAAGCTTATACAGACTGAGGCACAGGCAAGTTAACAGAAGAAGCAGAAGGGTGTGTATACACACACACACACACACCCCATGACTACAACAATACAAGAACAACAAACCTAAAGACACCACGGCACTGTAAGTTTGACTTCACAAGACTGAGAGTGGAAAGTGGCAGAATATGTGGCAGGTGAGGAATGAGACAGACACTTAGCAAACATGGCTAATGTTGATTTTATTTAGCTGTATTTCTTTGAAGTGACAGAGATAGACAACCATTTGTTTAGAAAAATGAGCTTGCAAGACTGAAAAAAGTGGGGAAGAAAAACTAATCATCTTCATTTGTGTATACAAATACACAACTAGGAGTACTTAAAACAGAATATCTAACTATTTTCCCTCGAAATTTCTAATGGAAATAGGGCATGCTCTTCAAACATCAACGCTGATGACAAACCACACTAGTATTAGCAGGCCTGTGACTGTGTCACCAATAGCAATCACAAGTAACTTTACATCATATTATGTTACATAGAGATATAGGTATCTCAAAACATTATTTATGCTTATCACTTTGGAATTACTTAAGTTATTAGATTGGTCATATGGCTGGTCACTCTTCTTCTCTACAGAGATGCTTGTGGGTTGTAACTGGCCACGTGCTGGGGTCCACTGTGACTTCTTGGGCTAAGAAATGGGCCCATGACACGAACAAGTTTTTAAGAACTCCTGATACTGAACTGTAAGATCTGCAAAGCACTGTGCACACATTAACTCATTTTTATATAAAGAGCAATATATTCTACAAATCTTAGTTCAGAAGCATTATGAAAATATAGTAACAAGCATATCCCTTTCAGCAAGAGATTTTTTCCTGGGGAGTGAAAATCCAACCCAATTCACCCTAACACACAAGCACCTACCACATTATCAGGTACTCTGCTAGGCAGTAGGGATACAAAGACAAAATGAAAATCAAAAGCACTTGCCCAGAAGGAGCTTACGCTCCAGGTGACTGAAATTCTGAATAGAATGCTTATGAGAGCAGAAGAGAGATGGGATTTTACTTACTTGCTTTCTTGTGAAGTAACTTGTGAGTGGCCCAGCTTCCCTTAAAACACTCCTAAAATTGCAAATATTATAAAAGTTAGTGATGTACCTTCCTTAGTAGAAATATACTGAAATTTTGGGGAACGAGAAGAGTTTTGATTGCTTACATGGCCAAACAGACCATGAATAATTGTGGTTTCTCCTGGTAAAATCTTAGGGAAAAAAACATTCATGATATCACTTCAAATATTCACTTCAAAAAGTAGATTAAGCTTAAACCCCTGGTAATACAATGTTTAAAGAGGTCTAGGTCATATTACTGAATACTTGTTAGTACAGTTTCATTCTATTATGTCCTTATTTTAAGCACAGTCATTTTTCAAAGTATAACAATGATTTTATGCAATGTTCATTTAATTTGAAATACAAATGGTTTACAGTTTATTTCACTTCATTTTTATATACTTTTCTTCACAGAGCTCAAGATACTATACAAGTAACAAAAATTGCAGCAAAAGCTTTCATATGAATATAAACACATATTTCATTTTCAAACACCCAAAGGTCATGAAAAGATGAAAGGAAAGGCAACTCAATCAGTCACCTACTGAGCTATTAGTGAGCATCGGCCACATGCCTGTTAAATCTGAGATGCTGTATTTAGTTCTAGGGATGTAAATTCAAAAATGAAAATGTCCTCCCAAGGAGCTGACACCTTATAGGAAGAGACATTAATAAGTTAATGCAAAATAAACATAAAGTCAGAAAGATGAGCAGGGAAGAGAAATAGCACAGGATGATCAGACTGCTTAAGTAATGTTCAGCCTAACTGTATGAAAGGACCATAAAGGCACCTATGGTACACTAGGAGCCTGGAAACTCCATTCTAGGCCTGGCTCTGTCTGTCATTAAAGCGGTGTGACTGTGGGCAAGTCTCGATTCCTCTGGGTTTCAGTTTCCTTTCTCATCTACAAAACTAAGATATTACCTGCCCTATCCCATAGTATTACTTGGAGAATCAAATGACACGATGCAATGTGGAATGATGTATGCTAAACCACTTTGAAAACTATAGCCTTTTATTTTAGTATTATTTAATTCAGTTCCACAAATATTTATTAAATGTCTACTATGTGGAATGCACTCTGCTAGGAAATGTGAATTTCTTTTGGGCAGGGGAGTTTCACACCCATGATGATTTCATCTGTATAAAACACAGTGGTGTATGGAAACTCCTACTATAGGTACCTATTAACAATGCCACTTTAACTTACATATAGTGTAAGAGAGCTGCCTGGGCCAATGAGAAGTCAAGTGGCTTGCCCACTGTCGCAGTCAGTTTGGATCTGAAGTTACGACTTGAGCTCAGGTCTCCTATCCACTATGTCACACTATTTCTTGGATGAAGGAGAAATAAAGCTTAACAATGTCATTCCCTACATGGAGTTTATTGTATAAATTTTGTTTTGTACTTGTTTCTGTAGTCACCACTATTAAATTTCAAATGTAACAAAAATTAAGAAAAAAAATAAAAAGGCAAATGCACTGGCTATTTCGGAAGCGGTCATTCTTGGGTATATTTGTAGAAGAGACCTCATATTAAGCATATTGAGCTAGACAGATTATTTACTTCTAGAAGTAAAAACTTCCAGCTCTAGGGATCTATGACTCTTACACAAATATGCTTTAAAAAAATACTGGCAGATTTTTAATATGACCAAATATGTTGCTATGCCCTGGTACTGCTTTTCCCAGGAAATAAAAATATTAAAAGTAACTGACAAAATTATGTATGTAAAACCAAAACCAACATATTTATGTCAGTGCATTTAAGCAAAACAAAGTTATATAAGCTAGATTTTTTTTTTACAATAGATTCTCTTTTCTCTCCCCCTCCCCAACTATTTGAACACTTTGTAAGTGAGAGATTTATTAACAAAAATGTAAAATATTATTTTAGGCAGGTTAAAATAAGATTATGCATTTCTCAGTTCTCATCTTCCCTTTGTAGTTCTTCATGAGCTGGAAAAGAAAATCAAGTTTTCCCTGCTTTTTTCAACTTCACAATTTACAATAAAAGAATTGGGGGTGGGAAGAGAAAGCATTCTTTAAACTTACACCTCAAATTATTCTGCTACTGTGAATCAGACAGAAGGAGTTGCTATATAGTGGCCTTGAAAAGAGGACCCAATATGACACAGAATAACTATGACGAGCAAGTCATTCCAAACCGCAGGCAACTCTCTAAGAACAGAAAATGCAGAAGACTTTGGTAAAGAGAGCTGGGAGTTCCCTTCCACAATGCGATCACAAGTCCCAACCTTTTCCCTATGATTTGAATATATTTTAGAATGGTCTCCTTTCATATACAGTACTAAAAACAGAAATGGGGTGTTACTGCATAAAATACTTCCTTTAATCTTTCTGAAAAATCTACAAAGGGGTCTGTGAATGCCATTTATGGCCCTGACAGTCAAATCGAGAAGACTTTATAAGCATCTACCATGTACCAAGTGCTGTACTAGGTGCTGGGGATACAACGGAAGGCAAAAATGTAGAGCTTGTATAGTGCTAGCCCTAGGAGTCTGAAGAAGGAGACAAAACACAAACAAGACACAGGTGGATAGACTGGAAGGCATCTCAGAGGGGGCACTAGTGCTGTGTGGGACGACCCCTTAATAAAACTAGAGTCCTGACCAAGGGAACAAGAAGGAAAGGTAGATTTACTCAGCTTTCTCGAGGAAGGGCACTTGCGCCTGCACTCAACATGGCGAGTGTGCCATGCACAGCAGCTTTTATAGACCCCCACTCTAACCCCCTTCCTCTTAGCCCACTGGCTGAGTCTTGAGGGCACAATCTATCCATGGAAAATCTACCCCAGTGACAAGGAATAAGGATACAAGAGCCATTTTTGGTAAAGGGGGTAAGGGAGTAAGCAACTTCTGTCAAGGACTGCCACATAGCATAGGGTAATGCCTGGGAAAGGAGATAAGGGAATGAGCAAAGGCAGTCTGGGAGTAAGCAAAAGCAGTCTTTGTCAAGGACTATCTTGTAACACAAAAAGAATTTTAAGAAAAACAGAATCTCTACTGTTTGGTTTCTCAGGGTCTGGTGACACAAATGGGGATGAGACGAGGCCCCTGAGGGGTCTTCCCTAAATATATCTGTTCTACTCAGTATTAAAGAAAAAGCTTAATACATAGTCCATAGCTTGTTATGACTTATGTGTAAAATTTCTTATAAGATTACATAGTATACTGCCTTAAGTAAAACTTCCAATTCATAGTACGATGTTCATTTTGTCCTTCCTCCACAAGGAATTGATTCATAATAAATGATGTCAACAACTTTTTCAGTTATTTCTTGAAAAACAAACCAGGAAAGCACGGACAAATTTAACAGAATCTTGAGATAGTATCACCCTTTTCTAATGCTCTCCCAGCACACAAATATCCTAGCTAAAATGATGATCGAAAACTGAATACTAGGCTCTAGACAGATCTGATCTAGGTAGAGTTCAGGACTATTACCTTTTATGCTAATTTCTATGCCTCCTCTCTTAATCTGGTCTTGAATCACAAAATAACAATATATGTTAACACACACTCAGCTTGTAGTCCATTAAAAGTCTTAAATATTCAGGAAAACTGAAATCTAAGCACACACAGGTCTCATCTAATACCTATGCTTTTCTCTTTTTAAGCCAAGTATATGACTTTATATTTATTTCTATTAAATTTTCATCTTATGTTTTCCAATGTTCTAGCCTGATGACATCATTTTGGATCCTGGTCTCCTAACGTGTCAATGGTCCTTAACTATTAAGGATGACTCTGGCAGGAATCTTTCCAGCCATGACTAAGACAGAGACCCCCCCGCTGTGATTGTCACAGGACAATCTATTTCCTTTACCTTTATAGAGATGGACAATCTATTTCCTTTATCTGTACAGAGATGGACAATGGAGGCGTCCTTGAACTCCTGGTGGATAACCTCCTCTTGCCATATAATCTGGAGAATTTCAGTGAACTTTTTTATGAGCAATGGACCCCCTACCTTGTAAATCTCAGCTGGAACAGAATTAGCACCAGGTGCTTTGCCACATGAAAGGAGTCTTAATGGCCCTCAAAATCTCTTCTTATGTTGGAAGTTCAGCTAGGAGGGACTGACTTCAACCTGAAAATGGTCAATGGCTTCAGCATGGATTGATGATAGTCTGTTGAGAATACTATGGAAGTGTTCAGTCCATCTCTCTAGGATCATGTCCTTATCACTAATCAACGTGGCTCGATCAGTACTGAGTAGCTAAGATGCACCATAGGTCTGTGGCCCATAAATAGTCTTCAGGGCATCATAAAAGCACTATGGATTGTTACTCTCAGCATAAAACTGAATTTCATCCACCTTGTTGCTGAGCCAAAAATTCTGCATCTCTCTAAGTTCTGCTTGTACGTTACTTTTGATGGCATGAAATGCTGCCTTCTTAGGGATGGATGAACTGGATGAACTATCCTGCTGGTAAACCCTATGCAATTTTGTTTTTTGGGTTTTTTTGTTTGTTTTCCTTTAGCAGCTCTGAACTTCCCCATCATTTTCATCAAACCAGTCTTGGTGTTTGCTAATTGTTGTGTCCCAGATGAGCAAATGCAGTGCTGTACACCAGATCTCTGAAAGCTGCTCACTCCTTTTCTGCTCCATTGTTGCCAACTGTGTGTTGGCTCAACTTTCCCTTCAAGTTAGCAACAGACCGGCTCACACTTAGAGAAGAGCTCTGATTTGTTGACATTGATTCTTCAGGTTGTCATTTTGCCTTGGGGGCAGCATTTTGATGAATGCGAATATTTAACTTGGAAAGGATACGTCTATGATCAGTCCAGCACTCAGCACCACACACTGCCTTTGACACTCTTACATCCCTCTCTTTTCCTTACAAATACATAGTCTAGTAAATGCCAATGTTTAAGCAAAGAAATATACTATTTTAAACTTATAGTCAACAGTTATTTATTAATAATCTCAAAATTGATTCTCAGTTTCACCTGCTAGTCTGTCAATATCATTGGGAATTGGAATGGAAAAGCACAGGTCTAAAGGTCATAGAGTATTTTACTGTTTCATCTCTCAGATGAATGAACTGAGAGGAAAATGCTTGAGAGTAAAGCAAGGACTGTGGCTGCAGGGGATTTTGGTTCCTCAACAACAAGTATATATGGTACTTAAGTTTGGGACACACTTTACAAATATTATCTCATGATAACCCTATGAGGTGGGTGCTATTACAGTCTTCATTGTATAGATGAGTATAGAAACTGAGGCAGATAGAAGTTAAGTCATTTGTCCAAGGTCAAGAGGCTAGCAAGTACTGGGGGCCACATTTGAACTCAGGTCTCCTGTACTCCAGGCAAAGTGCTCAACCCACTATGTCACCTAGCTGCCTGCTTGGTGAGGTTATAACTCACAAGGTGGTAAATCAAATAACTCTTTGAGGATTATCGGAAAATTAAATAAATAACATTGATTTCATAATGTCAGGTGGGTTTCATGAGTTTTGCCTCAGTCAGTGATCACCAGGAGATTGCTTTAAGGCATTGGAGTGGTGAAAAAACAAAAAACAAAATCTCAGTGGTGAAGGAACTGAGACGAGAAGCAATCAGGAAAATCTGCCATGAGGTTCAACTGCTTTGCTGGGGAGCCTGCTGAATAGCTGGGAGCAAGGTTGGATGAGCTCCTTTTCCCTCTAGCCAGAGAGCTCGAGAGTTGCTTTCTACTGCCCTCTCTGCTTTCAAAGACAACCAGGAAAAGCTGGGCTTGGCAGCTGTTCCTGCTCTAAGAACAGATTTAGAGTCCATAGGACAGTATGGAATCCTGAAGAGTGAGGAGTTGGCCGGGCAGGTCTACACTGCCCCAAGGACCAACCTGGAGTTTTGCCTAGAGCTCTACTAGGCTGAGAGCAGATCTGACAAGGTACAATCCTGCGGTCTCTGCTAACCAGAGCCAGACTGGGGTATGCAGCCTTCCCAGGCATAAACTCTGTAAAGGGCCATTGTTGAGATCAAAGAGCTTGTCAGTGAGCCATCCAAAGTGGAGATGTGTCCAGGAGAAGGGTGAGGAGGATCAAAAGGAAGTAGCAAGCAGTGGAATGGCACTGTGCGAAGTGTCTAATTCTGAAGAGACCAAAGACGCCAAGATCTGCAGTCCAGAGCAGAGAACTGCTCAACACATGGGTCTTCCTCACTAAGGTGGCTCCAAGTTAGGCTTCGGTGTGTGCCAGTCTCTACCTCTCCTCCCCCAAATCCCAAACCAGACAATGGGCATATCAACCAATCAACAAGGATGCCAAGCCACAACAAGGTGGTACAGCGGATATAGCAACTGGGATTGCAGTCAAGAAAGTCTGAGTTCAAATATGGCCCCAGACACAAGCCGTATGACCCTGAGCAAGTCACTTAACCCCTATCTGCCTCAGTTCCGTATCTGTAAACTGGGGACGCACTGGAGAAGGAAATGGAAAACTACTATTTTTATGCCCTGAAAACCCCATGGCCTCTCAATACTCAAACGGGACTGAATAACAATAACGTGCCAGGCACCCTGGAAGCACTGGTGATACAAGCACAAAGGATTCCTACTTGCAATGAGCTTACTTGCTAATGGGAGAAACAAGTACATATAAAAATACACACAAGATAAACATAAAGTTAATACAGATATACCAAAAAAGGCATTTAAATTGAAGTCACATCAGCAACTGGGATTATTCAGATATTAATTCAGATATTATCATTGTATTATTACTTTTACTTTGTACAAGGGATCTCTCCTAAAGCAAGTGTTATCTACAAATGTTTGTAATGTAAGAAAACAAAACTGGAAGGAGAGAGAAGGAAGGGACTGCATGCACCAGTTGTAAAGCATAACCAGTTATGTAAGGTTAATGTAAGGTTAGTGGTGGGTGGGGAGAAGAGTTAAAGATCTTCCCTGCCCTCAAATGCCTTTTTTTACTTTCTAATGAGGCATTGGGTCACAAAGTTCCTGCCCTCCAGCCCTAAAAAATGTATATATACTCTGAAGTGAGGTTTTACTTTGGGGCTTATTTTTTTGGAAGGAGGTTTGGACTCTGGAAAGTCATTTTAAGAAACCGCTCGCTCCAGGCTCTTTGACCAAGATGTTGGTGCTTCTCTCTCTGGTAATGATGTATGTATTGTCTATGGTCAGACAGTTGGAAGCCCTGTCTGTTGGTCTGTTTTTATTTTCTCTGAAGTTCAGGGTGCTGACTTTTTCCCCTGAACTAAGGGAATGATATATACATTTGATTAAAGTAGATTGCTGACCCCTCAAAAAGGTGCTCTCCTTTTAGATAAGCAGATCTAAGAACCTGTACAGCAGGCCCTCCTGTGTATGCGGGGGTCCTTGCTGATATGCCAGTACAAAGGGACAGAGACAACAGACGGACAGTCACATGTGAGAAACAGGTTTGGGCCAGGTAGCTTTAAAAAAAGAGGAGTTTGTGTTTGTTCCTGGAGACAACAGGAAGCTAGTGGACATGGAGGAGAAGGGGAATCACCAAATCAGATCTGTGCTAAAAGAAATACTTGGACCAGGGAGAACAATTACTAAAAAGCTGTTGTGACAACTGGGTGAGAGATGACAAGAACCTGAACTAAGGTGGCAGCTGTGTGATTGTAGGGAAGGACTTAGATGCAAAAAATGTTGTGAAGGGAGAAATGGCCTAAAATGCCTAAAAACTATCTCAAGTCAGCCAAGATTCGATCTTTTTGACAAAGAGATATGATAGCCAAGGACAAAAATGGTGGAGAGTATGAGCTCATTTGTACAATATTACAGAAGGGCATGGTGGTACAGTGGTTAGAGAGCCAGCCTTGTGACCAGGAAGACCTGGGTTCAGTTCCACTTAGGACACATGTAGGCTGTGTAACTGACCAAATCTCTTACTTCTCAGTGCTCCAGGCAACACTCTCAAGAACAAGGAATTACTGAGAACATGCTGATCCATATTGTAAATGGACTTTCTTGACCAGAGAAGTTCCCTACTTATCAACAAAATCACAAGTCTCATCCCTAACCTGTTACTGTGAAAACCAGGAGCATCAAAAGGTTGTCAAAAAGATTACTGTGAAACCCATCCAAGCCAAAACACATCCACAATATCCGTAGGAAAAAAAGCACTGGAAGAAGATCAAACAGACATGAAATTGAAGAGACAGGCAATGCAACCTAGCGGATAGAGTAGTGGCTCCGGGAGAGGTGCTCTGACATTATTAGATGGGTGAGGCACTCAGCCTTGAATGACCACAGGAAAGTTATCTATGTCCTACACACCTCTGGGAAGAAAAAAAGCGGTTTGCAAATATTAAAGTTGTATAACTGTTGCTGTTATTGTTAGCAATTGTCAATAACAGCGTAACAATCACATTTGAACTCAACATCACAGCTCCTAATGTGCTCTAAGAAGGAATGAATATGGCTTTTAAGACTGCTAGTGGCAGTGACAAAGGAGACCAAAAGAAGTCTATGCTGGAGGCCCAGAGGTCATAAAGCAGGCAGGGATTGTTTTTCTCAAAGAGGAGGACTGAATAAGCATGGTGAAATTCTTGGATAGTATTATTGCCCCCAAGGGCAAAAGTGAGAAAGTATCAGCAAACATCATTCGCACGCCTCCTTCCACATCTCCGTAAAATTGTTAGGAATGGTCTACGTGTAAATCAAGGATATCCTTATTAAAAATGGGAGGGAAACACTTTCACAGACAATCTTTGCAGCAAGCTACACTTCATATCACACTAACCACTAATGTGTCTGTCAGTTAGCCCTCCCCCTACCAAAGGCACCTGACTCAGCAGAGCAAAATACAGCTTTAAAGGCTTTCTTACAACTGCCTTCCATGTACATTTAAAAATCATACAAGATCCTTGACAGATACAACTATGGGAATATTCTCATTTCTAATGTTCTCTGATTACCAATTATCAAGAGAGACAGGCTCCAGGCTTGTGAAAAGTATATCCCGATGACATGGAGAACTGTCCTACGCAAGGGCATAAAATGGAGTGATCTGAAAAGGACTTTTCAATATTTCAAAGTCTCCTCAGTAAGAACAGAAAAACAACCAAGCAAATAAAGGATGATATACCGTCCAGATTATAACAGGAAGCTGGATGAGTGAATTAGTGTATGCAGCTGAGTTAAGTATTAACAAATAAACAAGCTGAGGCCAGATTTGAAAAGTCAAAGGAGAGCTAACTAAATTACTTTAGGGAAAGTTAACTGCATTTTCAAAAATCTTCAACTGTGTCCTGATAAAGAGCCCACCTTTCTAACACTACAGTCCTCCATTCAATGATCTATGTGGCTGTCAATCAAGGAAAAACATAACCACTCATTTATTTCTGGTCATGACCAATGTGTGGATTTGCTTTCCTTAACTATGTTTATTGGCAACCTGGGTTTTGTTTTTCCTTTAGGTCACCCTAAAAAAATGTCCTGAATTATACATTACAATTTCACAATGAACAGCCCCAAAGCCTGGTAATTTGGTAGAAAAGGAAATCTTCTTAAGTATAGCTTATACTCATTCTTTGGGGATCCTTCATGTTGAAGGTATATCTAACTGCTCTTTCTAGAAAGATCATCTCTTAACTTTGTTATGACTCTTTATCAGTCAAATCACCCTATTTCTTAATGCCAGATAAATTTAGCCTATTCTACCTACCCAATGATCAAAAATTAAATTAAACCTTTGTTAAAACCTGTACTTGGCCTATCTCCCTCCACCCTGGGATTCCTGACTGACTGGATTACATGTATGCCCAGGTTTAGCACAGCGCTCCAGCACCAATAGGAAGTACTTAATAATTAAATTCAAAAAACATTTATTAAATGCCTACTACTACATGTCAGACATGGTGCTAATCACTGGAGATACAAAAGATAGTCTCCTACTTTCAGGGAGCTTACAATCTAATGGAGGAGAAAACATGCAAATCAATATATACAAAGCAAGCTATACAAGATAAACAGGCAATAATGAACAGAGGTAAGGCACTGGAATTAAGAGGAGCTAGAGAAGGTTTCTAAGGAGGTGGGATTATAGTTGAGGCTTAAAGGAAGCCAAAGAAGGTCAGTAGTTGGAATGGAGGGAGGGAGAGCATTCCAGGTGTGCAGGACAGCCAGAGAGGCTCCTGGAGCAAAGAGATGGAAGGAAGAGGTCAGTGAGCAATACCAGCTCACTGGCTATGTCAATCTGTCTACTATCTCCCTACCAGTTGTGGGCAGAGGCAATGTGCTCAGCTAAGATGCAAAGTTGAGTTCAAACACTGAAACTGCCCAAATGGCCTTTACTAAAGGCAGGTGAGATGAGCTATAACCCCAAATTAACTGAAACACAAAATAACCGTTAGATGAGAGGAACAAAAAAGAGGATATGAGACTAAAGGAAAAAGATGGGCATTAAAGACTAGGTGGAATCAGGGAAGGCTTCACAGAGAAGGCAGAATTGGAGTTTCAAAGGACAGATAGGAATTTAAGATGGAGAGTAAGATGAGCCATTCCAGACACTAAGAGTTGTGATCAGGTTTGGGTAATGACAAGTTCCACCCTGTACCAATGCAGATCAGACACCTCATCTTCAACTTAGGGCCATGGCTATCTAGGAAGCTTCTCTCCACTCCATCCCCTCCTGCAAAGTGGGTTTTTATTTCTGTGGGTTATGAGGAAGTAACCAAGTCAGTATTATCATGTGAACAGCTTTGACCTGGTGAACTCTCCGTGGTTCCCCAACCCCACCTGGAGAACCTCGCCCTCCAAAGGTAACTTGTCCATAAGATAAGCACAGCAGAGGCCAAAGGTCAGTAATGATCCATTCTGCCAATCTGTCTTTTCTGTGGAAACGAAGCAAATTATTTAGCCTTTCTAGCTAAATGAAGGGGTCTGTGGCCTTGTCACCCACAAAATAGAGGGGCTGAACTAAACTCTTTTTTCCATCTCTTAAAACTCCACACTATCTTCTTTGTGGATATGGGAAGGCCAGTGAGGATTTCTAAAAAGTTTCTCCCTTAGGTGACTCTAGGCATTCTAATTAGGTCAGAAAGAGTACATGATTCTGTATACCACAGTCATCCCACTTCTTGTACTTCACTATCAAAAACTATCCCACCAGCATTTTTATCTACCCAACTGAGTCAATGGCAATTCTCACTGCACAATATTTATGTTGGTATGAGCTAAGTCACTAGGTCCATCTAGATATACTTAACAAAAACCTGAGCTGCCTGCTATGCTCACTGTTGGGCTAAAATGCTTTGGAAAATAGAAATAAAGTGAGAAGCAAGGTCCTTATTTATCAAGGGATTTAAAATCTGAATAAACAAAGACAGAACCAAGGTAAGGCTGAAGAAGAATGCAACATATGATTATGTGTCAAGTGAGTGGAGAGGGCAAAAACAGGGGACAGAAACCAGATGCATGTGTGTATATGTGTGTGTGTGTGTGCCTGTTCATCTGTCAAGTGTAACTTTGCTCTGCTATTTCATTACTTCCCTCACATCCTAGTAAGGAAAGAGGATTTCAATGTTTTTTGGATGGTCGACAACTATGGCAGTCTGTTAAACTTCATGAATCCCTCTTCAGAATGTTTTAAATGCTTAACATACATAGGATTATAAGAGAAAACAATTAAATGGGAGAGAAAAAAGACAGGAATAAGCATTTATACAGCACCTACTAGGTGCCAGAATATTGCTAACAGCTTTTTTTTAAAAAAAACAAATATCTCTTTTAATCCTTGCAACACACTTTTGAAGTAGATGCTGCTATCATCCCCATTTTACAGTGAAGAAACTGAGGCAAACAGGTTAAATGATTTGCCCAAGGTCACATAGCTACTGCACGTCTGCGACTGTATCTGAACTCCAGTGTTCCTGACTCCAGGAGCAGGGCCCTATCCGGGGGTGGGTGCTGCCTTCACTAGAGAATTAGCAAGATTTTTTTTTTTTCATGAAGTCACAGACCCCAGAGTAAAAAGCCATGCTATGACTTAGTCACAGAATGTTACTCTAGAAAGTACCTTGGAATACATCTCATCCACTGCTCTTATTTACAAAAGGGAAAACAGGCCCAGGGAGGTACAGTGATTTGTCCAAAGGCACACAGCTAATTAGCAGCAGATCTAGATCTAGAACAATCCTGGTTTTCTGACTCCTGGTTATATGAGACAGGCAGTCATTGAAGATTTTTAAGCAGAGAAGAGGCATGTTTAAGTAGGGTTTTAAAAAGATGAATAATATAGAAGGGTGGACTGGAAGTCAGGTTTAAATTTACAAATACAGGAGGCCCAGTGATGCAGGGTGGAACACTGGGTCAGTAGCTAAGAAGATCAAAGGCCAAATCTGGCCTCAGACACCTCACTGTGTGCCCCTTCTGCCTGCCTCAGTTTCCTCTTCTGTAAAAATGGAGATAATGAAGCACCTACCTCCCCAGGGTTGTTGTGAAGATCAAATGAGATGGAATAATGTAAAACTAAGTACTACAAAGATGTCTGTCATCTTGATTATTATGGTACGGTATTCAGAAAGAACTAATCCTGCCTTGTAAGCAAAGCATGTTACAGGAGGCTTTCACTACAGAGCTATTCTGATATTGTTTACCCAAGAAATACAGACTGAAAAAGGGTCATTTACATTTTCTGTCACTAGAATTTCATTTTTTCATGTTTGGAGGGATCATTTGACTTAAAGGAATTCTAAAGGGAATACTCTGCTATAGCAAGTAACCAAACTAAGCTGAATTATTTTTAAAAGCATGTTTCCAAATCTCGCTTGTTTAAAACATTGTTCCCATGAGTGCAGGGCATGGTTTGGGCACGGGCTGCAATCCTCCCTCCCACACTGGCTACCATACACGTGACCACACAAGTTAGCACTCTCTCAGTGCCCCCAAAGCAACTCCGTGGAGCTCTCTCAAGTTACAGATAAGATCAGGAAAGAGGTTCCCACACACCACTGAGATTAGAAGACAAAAGAAAAGGCAAAGATTTTACCCACAGCATAGCCACACTAACGCAATAATGAAATTCTATTATAACAAACTCAAACACAAACTGCTCCATGAGACCTTTCCATACCTCTCAGTCTGTTCACATCTTTCTTCCTACCCCCAAAGAAATGACAGACACTGACAGTGTCTCTACTGATAAAATGTTTCCTCCTTGGGGACAGGATCTGTTTGACTTTTGTCTTTGTATCTATCCCCAGTGTCTGGCATTGCACCAGGCATATAGATGGCAATGATAAAGGCTGGTTAGTATAGGCAGCTAGGTGGCACAGTGGATAGAACACTGAACTTGGAGGCACCAAAACCCGAGTTTCAATCTAGCTTCAGGTACCCACTAGCTGTGTCACTCTGGGGAAGTCACTTAACTCCTCCAAGCCCCGCATTTGTAAAGTGAGGGTAACAGTTCCTACCTCTCAGGGCTGTTTTAAGGATCAGATGAGATAACGTGTCCAAAGCGCTCTGCAAACTTTAAAATGCTATATAAATACTAGCTATTATTAACTGACTATTACTATTTGATAATTAAATTATTATTAACTGATAACTGATGAAAAGTAATTCTTCTCAACTGCAATCCCTCTTACAAGTACGAAAATTACTCTTTCAGGGATACAATTTCCAAGAGCACTAAAGGTGGCAAAACACAACAGAAAGTACACTGCCCTTAGAAGTCAGGAGATCCAGGTGTTCCAGCACAGCTTTGTTCAGTTACATGACACAGGCTGAGTCCTCTACCCACTTCCGAGAAACTCAGGGGATGCTTTGGAGCTGGAGGGGCTTTTTTAGGCCATCTGCTCCAGTTCCCTTTGCAGAACTGAGCCCAGAGGAGTGGAGGGCATTCCCTAAGGTCAAACAGGCAGGAAGCAGGAGACCCAAGGTTCTGACCCAGGTCTCTGACTTCACCGCTGCAAAGGCAAGGGCAGCCTTCCAAAGGAGCCACCATTGATAGTAGATTTACAACATTTTTCTTCAAAATTCAGTGAAGTAGGTAGCATGTTATCATCCCCATTTTACTGTTGATGAAACTGGGCAGGGAAAAAGGAAGATGAAGATGGAGCTGGAGCTGACATTCTGGATTTCAAACCCAAGGGGCTCGTTCTTCAAGGTAAGCAGAAATGAACACTGAACAGGCACATTTCCAGGCATTAATAAAATTAAAAAGGAAAAGAAAAAATATCATGGTGGATATTCAGACTTAAGAGTTGCCAATGCAGCTTCTATTCTGGATCTAGGACTACAGTCACACCTGAAAATGACCACTCCCAGTGCTGCTCCTCTCGGCCCCAGCCCTTCCCCGCCAGGGTTCCAGATTCTCTGCTGAATTTTGTAAAAACAATATCTATTCTGAGTATCTCTCTCAAGTCAGCCTTTTCATGAGCTACCTATTCCCAGTGTAATGTTTGAAGATTAGCTTTTCCATTCTATCTGTGAGATGATTCAAAGTCTCAGAATAAGCTGGCAAGCTGGATTCCAGTCTTCTCATCAGGCAGAAAACTGTCTTCACCTCTGAGGACACACACAATACTGTTATCTCTCTGCAGCGTTAGACACTACTGATTATCTGTCCTCCACTGACTTCTGAGAACCAGATCAATCATCAACCAACAACTGCTCACTAAGTAAGCTTAACATGCTCACTAAGCTAGGGCCTGGGCACTACAGATTCAAATGATGAAGAGATCCCATTCATAGTGAGCTGACATTCCAACGTGACGGACAACAAGAACATACGTGGGTATGTATTCTATCACTGTCTTTAATTCAGGCATTCTCTTTAGCTCTTCTGTATTTATACAGTCTTAGGAGATGTTAGAGGCTCAGTACAGGCTCCTCCTCATAAAGGATGCCTTTCCTGGTGTCCTCAGTAGTCAGTGCTTCCTCCCCACTCAAATTATTTGGCATTTATCTATCTAAGCTCCCAGTGCTGTCTCTCTATACACATTCCTTCCTGGTGGAATATAAGCTCCCTGAGGACAAGGACAGCTGTCCACTTTCTCTGTATGCCTAACACCTAGTAGAGCCTGTACACATAACAGGTAGTTAGTGCTTCTTAGTTAAACAGCACAGTCGTGACTTGTTTTTCCACCTTTAGTCTATGTGTATTAAAACTGGATTTATTCTTGTTTTAAAGAGCTTTTATAATTTTATAAAACAATTTATGTAAATTATTTCATTTGATGACAAAAGCTCACATATACAAGGGTTTCCACGTAGCTCTATGAGACAAAAATGCCAAGAATCCCAACCTCCATTTTACAAATGAAGACATTGAGGCTCAGAGGTGCAGGGGCATGCCTGAGTTCTCAGCACTTGGCCCCAGGCCTCGGGACTTCCAGCTTCATTTTTACTGGATCATGCTGGTAAATATGCAAAACTGAACCTCAGGGCCCAAGTGGAAACATCTCCTGCAACTGAACATGCAAACATTTAACTCCAAGAGCAAGAGAGAAGTTTTCAAAACTCATGTGGAATATGGAAATGCTCTTTTCTTCATGAGACTCCGAACTACTACTGTGGATGCTTAAATACAAGCTACCCAACAAGCATTTATTAATCTTCCTACTGTGTGCAAGGCTGTGTGCTAGGTGCATGAGTAATAAAATGTCCCATGTAAAAAAAAATGAGAAAAGTCTGGAGAGGAAAAACTTGATTTTCTATCAATGAGAAATAAAAACACATACTTATCCTGAAAACTCAGGATGCCTGACACAGCTTACATTTTAAAAAAAAAGTATCCTTTTTTGTTATTGTTGGCATTTATTTGATAAAAACAACCAACACCCTTTCTTCTCCCATGCCTCATCAAATAAAGCATTAACATCTGTCCTCTGAACCTTCCCAAGGTTTCCAACACCACCACCCAGAGTCCTGGGAGGCAGGGGATGCTGCCTTGACCCTGAGGTCACAACCTTCCTGGGGCCAACAAAGAACAAAGCCCAGGAGGGCCATTTATTAGTGATGTGACCACAGGTGAATCCTTGACCTTCTGGAAGGTTCTCCCAACAAGGCCCAAACCCTAGACTGTGTGTCCACTGGTGCCTAGCCTGGCTGCTTGGCGACAGGCCTCTAGGTGATGGGCTGCAATAAGTGTCAGGGACCAATGTGTACAAATTACAAAATCCCACTAAGTTATGATGTGTTGTGAGCAATAAAATCAGGGAGTTTCTGAAATGAGTTTTCCTTAAAGAAGTATCTCTCACTTTAAGAACAGTCATTCTAACATGGCACCTACTAAGTAGGAGACATTTTCGGTTATGCTTAAAGGAATGGGCTTTCTGGTTAGTCAAATATTTTCAAATGAATTAACAAACATTACCAGATTTCCAAAAATCAAAAGCTAATTAAAAACCATTAATACCAGAAGTATAATGGTTCAATCATTTTGTCTTTCCTGGATAACTTGAAAATTCACTGAATAGACTCTGGAGACCTAAAAGAGAGGCAGCCTGGAGTAGTGAACAAAGGGGAGAGGCTTCAAATTTGGGAAGACCCAGGCTCAAATCTTGCCTTAACCTTTTAGTGTCTCAGACAACAATCTAAGAACAAAACCTGTAAAAGAGCTGACAATCTACAGACTTCTGTCATTTCTCAGCTGTGTCCAACTTTTCATGACCCCATTTGGGGATTTCTTAGCAAAGACACTGAAGTGATTCGCCACTTCCTTCTTTAGCCCATTTTACAAATGAGGAACTGAGGTAAACAGGGTTAGGTTGATGCGTCCCAGGTCACACAGGTAAGTAAGTATTTGAGGCTGGATCTGAACTCATGAAAATAAGCTCCTGACTCCAAACCCACTGCGCCACCTAACTGATCTAGACTTAGGAGAGACAAGGATGCATAAAAAAGCCCCAAGCATTACAATATCCTTCTATTACAAGCAAAGGACATAAGAGCGCAATAGAGTATGCTGGAAAGAAATGAATAAAAGAGCATTTATTAAACACTAATCATATGCCAGGTGCAGTGTCATGTCTTAAGGACACAAACTGAACCTAACAAGATAGTCCCTGCCCTCAAAATCCTTACATTCTAACGAGGGAAGACAAAACATAAAGAAGAACCAAGAACCGTTGCGTGCCACTGAACTATAGCTTGTAAGTAGTGGGAGTGTAAAGGATAGGCCTGGTGCGGCCAAGGCAAAGGTGAAAGCTCCCATACTGGAGCTCAGAGCCTGGGGTCAGAGTCCAAATCCAGAGGACAGAAGAGGAAAAGGACAGCCTAAGACAGTGACTCGGAATCACGAGGACCTGGGTTCAAATGTTCTGACCTTAGCTGTAGGTCCATGATGAAATCTCTAAGACTCTCTAACAAACTAAGGAGTGGAGGGGTTAGATATTAATTCATCCAGCCTCAGCTACAAAAAAAGTGGCAGCTCTTTGTGTTAGGGGAAAGAAAGGAAAACCACTTTCTAAATGATAAATAGGGCCACATGTTGGCAAAATGTTACAAAGAGTAATTTTAAAATCTTCTTTTAGGGTTGCAAGTTCTGAACTTCAGACAACCTGTCTTCTTCATATCTAACACTGGGCTCTTCTCTGGCAATAGGGGGAAAGACTCACTGTTGAGTCTGACCTTCAAAGTTCAGGAGATCTACCTTCATTCTGGATGGTAAGTGTATGTGAAACTGCTGCTAAAGACCCTTACTACCATGTTGTTTTCATTATGACTTTTCATAACTCTGGGCATTACTGGATTTGAACAGAACTTGTGTGAATATATGTCTCTGTTGTGAATATATGTCTCTCAATGAGAGACTATCTCTCAAGCAGGAGAACTGGATAAAATCAACATATTGCATCCCAGCTACATATAAGATATTATCAAATAAAAATGCATCATATAAAAAAAGAATATGAGGCTCAAAATTTCCTAAGTTAAATCATCTCATGTAAAGACTACGGAGATGACTGATGTAACTATAACTAAAGTGTTAACAGAACGATGTCCAATTAAATGAGGTGGGAGGACTTGATGAAGCTCCTTACATTAGTAATGAATGCAGCCAGCATCTATTTCTTGATCCACTATTTTCCAAAGGACTTCTATAAATTTAACAGGGCAGGTGTTTTTTTTTAAGCTGATGCAAGACAGAATATGGACACATCCCAGACCTCCTTTCATTGACATGTGTCCTTAAAAAACAAAAACTGGAAAATGACTGGCTCTCCAACACTCAACTAAGTATTTCCAACAAAATACAGGCATGCTTAATTCTTTCAACTACAGAAAACACTATGCCTTGATAGGGACAATGATATTTCTCTAAACTCCAGCTTGTTTTTCTAATATTTTAATTTCACCTAAAATGTAAAAAAAAAAAACAAATTAAAACAAAACATTAATCCACTGAATCACTAAAAGACTGTTTTTCAAATGTACTGTTAAAGATAATGAAGTATATACCCCTCCCAGGATGAAAAAGCAGGACAGGCAGAGACAGAGTGGTACACACATATTTACTGTCTGGTTGCTTTTGCTTGACTTTTCCTTCCATTATAAGGGAAGGTTCAAATGCTGGGGGGAGTAAGAGAGAGAAGAAAAAATCAGAAACTATACCGTGAAGACAAAAAGGTATAAAAAAGTTATTCTAAAAATAGAAGAGAAATAAAAATGCATTTCTCATGCCTATTTTCCTTCCCCTAGTGGAATGTAAATTTCTCGTGAGCAGGGACTGTTTCATCTCTTCCTTTCTATATCCAGAAATTCTTTTGTAGGAAACAAACAAGTCTTTCAGGTGTAGATACACCCCAGAGCTCTATCCTCAATGTCTTAATTAACTCTCATGGGTTTAATAATCTCATTTAAGTACATGACTCTCAGATCCATATGCCAGCTCTAGTATCTCTCCTGAGCTTCTGTCTCCTGGACATTTCAGAGAGCATATCAAACTCACCATCTCCAAAGCAGAACCCGCTGTCTTTTTCCCTAAACCCACTCCTTCTATAATCTTGCTTATTTGTGTCAAAGGAACCACCAGTCTTCTAGTCACTCAGGTCTATGGCCTAGAAGTCATCCTAGACTCTTCACAAACCCAATCAGTTACTAATTCTTGGCCATTCAACCTCTGTAACATCTATCACTTTCGGGGGTCAATGGTAAATGTTTAACAACTAGGTCCCCGGAAAAGAAAAAAAAGTATAATCAACACAGTTGTAGATTTAATCTTCATTAGCATTTTCTCAGTCACTTTCTCAAGTCTAGACCACCAATAAAAAAATTAATTAAGCCCTGATTTGTAGTATTTGCCAACTTCAGAGGTGTAATGCTCATACTGAAAATTTAACTACCAGAGTCTGAAATAAGCTGGATGGATTGATCCCCTTCTCTCTGCCTACACAACCCTTAACCTAGTACTGGCCTTTATTGCTAACTACATGAAGTATTGGTTAAAGTGTCCCAATGAATCTTCCTGCCTCCTTACAGTTCCCAAAGTCATTTTTCTAAAGCATGGGTCTGGTCATTACATTCCCTTGCTAAAATGAACTACAGTGGCTCCCTCTAGGATCAAATACAAACTCCTCTGGCATTTAACGCATTTCACAAACTGGTACCAACTTAGTTTTCCAGGCTTATCATACATTACTCTCCTTTGCACACTCTACCATAGAGTCAAAATGGTAATTCTTTGGCTTCCTCAAAATACTGTGGTCCGTGATAATACAGGTGAGATGGGCAACAAGGCACCTTGAGGGAGAGACAGAAGGTAAAATGTGCCCTTCTTGACCACTCTCTCTCCTAAGACCTCCAAGAGCCTGGAGAATAACAATGTTCCCTAGACATCCTCCTGGGAAGCAATTCCAGTGGAGGTGAATCCTGGTCCACTGCCCCTTGGGGAGTGCTACAATCACAGCTAATGAAGATCCAGAAAGGAATGCTCTTTTCACCCAAGTACCTGGCACTACCAAACATCAGAAGCTGATATTTTATTAGTGGAAATGGCATTTAAGAAGAATCACCAACATCTGCTTAGCTTCTGGGGCATAAGACACACAGACA
The DNA here is from genome assembly GCA_023548195.1 of Bettongia penicillata ogilbyi. NCBI lineage: Eukaryota > Metazoa > Chordata > Mammalia > Diprotodontia > Potoroidae > Bettongia > Bettongia penicillata. Next base: position 545,289 of record JAJHZJ010000288.1, on the reverse strand, counting down.
CACAACAGACACAGACAGAGACACAGACACATACAGATATGTAAGGCTTTTTCATCTGACTTGAATCTGAAACTTTTCACGTGTTGTCTCTCCCATCAGAATGTAAGTGGGTGTAAAGCAGTCACTGTCTAGTATTTAGCACAATGCTTTGCACACAATAAAACATTTAAGAAAATGCTTCCTTCACTCTTTCACTCCTGTCTCTGTAATAACTAAATAGTAATCGTTTCTCTTTTACCCAGGAACCTTGAAGGTTTTCCCCTCCGAGTTTGATTTTTTATTTTTTTTGGATTAAAAGGGCCATCCCTTGAGTAACTTAAAGAAATCTGTTCATTGAATGGGTGTATCTAACTCAAAGTAAGACTGTGATAAGACCTAAGCCAGAAAGGGCCAGTCTCACACTGCCTCCTAGGCCATCTCCAGCCGTCCTGATGAATATCAGGCCACTGGGCCCAGATGGCTCAGGGGAAGAAAGTGAGGTTGGTGACCTTGCACAGCCCTCCCTCACCCAAATTGAAGTCCACTGCGAGTCATGTCATCATCATGACGTCCTGGTCCTCTTGGAGAATGAAGGACAAACACAGCAACAACCTATCTCTGTGCTTTTGCACAAGCTGTCTCCCTTGCATGGAAGGACAGCCTTCCTCCCCTTGGTCTCAGAATCTGGAAGTGTCTTCAGAGCTCAGACTGAGCGCTTGGCAGATCCTCCCAGCTACTAGTATCTCACTAGAATGCCTGAAACGTCCTGTTTACTCAGTATACATTTCTTAAGTCCTTTCAGTAGTACAAAGTGTTTTCCCCAGACGTGAGGGCAAGTGATGTTTCATTTCTATCGTTACAATCCCAACGCTCAACATAATGCCTGGCCCAAAATGTAGCAGTTAAATGCTTATCGTTTAATTGATATTTTAGCAGTCAGGAAATGACCTATTATTTAAGAAATGTATACTAATATACAGTGCACCTGGCAACTTGTAAAAGACCAAACACAAAGTTACGAAAAATAAAGAAAAAAGATATGGCTTGCAACTCAAACAGCTACAACTTGACCTATTGTGAGGATCAAAGAAATATTTGTATAGTACTTAGCACAGTACCTGGCACACAGCAGACACTATACAAATGCTTACTCCCTCATAAAACAGAGAAATGTAGTAGAAGATAAAGCAAATGTAAATAAAGTTTGAGAAGACATCTATATAAGCAAAGAAAATTTCTCCAAAGAAAATTTAAGAATTAGCTTCAAAGGAAAACTACAAAGAGAAAAAAGAATGGAAAAGATCTGCAAAGAGTTCTATAACAAATTCTTTTCACCATCAAAGGACAGCAGAGACACCATATTTACATTCTTATATCCCAGTTTTCAGATATGTTTATAGTGGCAGTCTAAAGGGTACTAGAGAAAACAATCACTGGGCTAGACCAATAGTACATAAAATCTATGCTACAGACAACACAATTGTGAGGGCATTGAGGGATCAATTCTCAAGGTATCTGAAGGAGGAGATACTATAAGCATAGATGAAAAAAATCTACCAAAAAAAGTAACCAAAGGTCACTCATAATTACTTACCTAAATGCCTATTTCCTCATCTGTATGATTTTAAGATAATGTACGAATACATGAAGTGTACCCTTGATGAGGGTATTGGATGAGAATAAGAAAGTTTGTTCAAGCAATATTCCATAGATTACATCTAACGTCATCTAAGTAGCTAAAAACCACACAGAATACAAGATGTCAATGCTTATTGTTTGCTGACTATTAAAAACTGATTTAGCAAAGTAAATGAAGCCTAAAAGGCTCTCTCCTCCAACAAGGCATCACACATGTATTCGTACACATTAAGTAGGAACCCTTTAATGATCTAACAGATAGTCTAGTTCAACTACTGTCAGATCATTAATATCAAATAAGGCATAATACAAAGAGATACTCTGCAGAGGTGTCTACCATAGTCATGGGAAAGCCAATGCAAAGTTCAACTCAAGAGATTCCCTATAGATGATGACATCCTCCACTTGTGCTTGCTGGAAAAAGACACTGTGTTGCCTGCATCAATCCCCCCCAAAAGGTGCATAGCTTCTTAGATGAGAACCATTATCACTCTAAAGAGTGTGACCCAATTGTCTGACCCAGCAAAAACCCAGTAGAATGCCCACTGTCTGGACTATGATATGCAGATAGATAGATGTATATACTCCTCCATCTCTGCATGCATATATGTATGTACGCATTACATGTTTTTATGTACATAACATACATATATATGTAATTATCTTGGACAGATCAGCTGGTCCAGAACTGAGTAAATAGCATTTTTGTTTTAACCATAACATGAGTTTTGCTTCACTAATTTCTTGAATCTTCCTCATTATGGTTTGAAGTCAGGTTCTCAAGCCGGTAAAGCAGAAGCTCTACGCAGTCTGACCAGAGTGGCCTGGATGTACCTGACTCACACTGGTCTACACCTGCCGCTCCTAAATACAGGAAATGATCAGGAGGCTTGGGAAGATTTTTTTAACCACTAAAACCCATGAAGACAATCTACTATGACATAAAGGAATTTACAATCTGTCAGTAAAAGAAGTATTGATGAAATAAATCATAAAGTCCCTGAAGCACTGAACTTCTGAAATTCTACCAATATAACAATTTTTCTATGGGAACACATTTCTAACTTTTAAAAATGGTCAATAATAGGAAAAATGTGATTTGATACACATAAATTCACTTTATAGCCAACATCTCCAACACACAGTGGGGATTTAATAAATGCTTGCAGTGTGGCTGACAGAAAACATTTTCTGTAAAGTAAGGCCTACTTTTGTTTGTGACTTGAAAAAAAAATTCCAAAACCCCAGATTTCAACAAGGCAAATTTTTTCTTTCATACAATTCAGTCAATACAACAGGGGGAAAACATATTTTGGCTTAATTAAAAGAAAAAGAATCCTTTTTTAGTGCTTCTTTAACTAAAAAAGGCTCCAACTTCTGCGCATTATTACTGTTGTTGCTCAGTCACCTGACTGTGACCTCATTTAGGTTATTTTTGGCAAAGATACTCCAACTCATTTTACAGATGAGGAAACCGAGACAAACAGAGCTAAGTGATTTACCCAGGGCCACACAGCTAGTAAATATCTAAGGCAGAATTTGAATTCAGGTTTTCCTGACTCCAGGCCCAATGCTCTAGCTACTGTCTAGCTGCTCCAATAAATAAACCTTAAATAATGCAACTTTACCTGGTGACATACTTGGTCAGGAGAAAAAGGCAAGTTATCTTTACAATATATGGAAAAGAGAAAAATAGTTGAGGGTGGAAACAGAAGTGAAGGCAATTCTATAGTTAAGTTTAATTGATATGAAAGTGTGTACACACAGACAGGGTACCAAAGTTAAAATAGGTTCCAAAACCATGAGATACTGCCTAAATTTCAATAGTTACTAAGAAACAAATGTAACTAGTATAAAATTATAGACACATAGTCCAGACAGCCAATACTTGTAAAAGGTTAAAAGAATCATTTGGTTATGACAGTCTGATCAACATTACAATAGTGATAAAGAAAACTTAAAAGATTTTTTAGCTCCTCAAATAGCCCATTTCCTATTCTTTATCTCCCACTAGGCCTGGTGAAAAATACTAGATCAGTTGTGAGAAAATCTGTGTTCTCTGAATCTTAGTTCTGACACTTTCCACTGGTCTGACCATAGGTAAGTCACATACTCTATGAGCATCAATTTTGAGATTAGAATTTTTCAACAGTTTCTACTATAGGAATTCAGAGAGAGGAGGTGGTTTTTTGAACTGGGTATTGAAAAGCAGGAAGTATCCAGGAAGTATCAAAGGAGAAGTAAGATGATCAACACTTGACCCCTGCAGATGAAGAGCTAAGAGGCCAAGCCATTGTTGGGGCAAGTGCCTTACACCTTTACTGCTCCTACTCCACGAACTCTGCAATCTAATGACACTAACTGGTCTTGTTATTGCTGAACAAACTACTCCTCCCAACTCCATGCATCTCACTGACTGTCCCCTACGCCTGGAATTCTCTCCCTCATCTCCATCTCCTAGCTTCCTTCCCTCAAGTCTCAGCTAACATCCCATCGTTTCCAAGAAGGCTTACCCAATCCTTTATAATACCAGTGCCTCTCCTCTGATTCTCTGCAATTTATCCTGGGTATACATCACACCCCAGAAACCTCACCGCTGGTAAACCTCATCATCCTGGATCATCTTTCGTACTCCAATTCATCAGCATCCTCTGCCTTTCTGACTGGCAAAGCCATGGGCTCCAAAAGCCTCCAATTAAGGAGGATGCCCAAAGTAGTCATCTCCTTATTTCCTCCATCTACATGGCTCCTCTTCTCTTCAGTGTTATGGGAACTTCCCCCTTTGACTGTAAGGTCCTTGAGGGCAGGAAATGTCCTTCTCTTTATTTGTATAGTATCCTCAGTACTTAGCACAATGTCTGCTACAGACCAGATATTAATAAATGTTTATTGATTGTATATCAAGATACTGTCTCTTTTTTTTGTGTACCATTATGCAGTCTCCCCAATTAAGACTATGAGCTCCTTGAGAGAAAAGACTGTATTCTGCCTTTCTTTGTTCATCCAGCACTCAGCACTGTTTGTACCCAAAAGGTCTTCAATAAATGTTTATTGACTTAACATTAAATAAAGGCTCTTGTGTACTCAAAGGAAAAAAAAGTTGCTTTTCTCATTATTATTGATGAAAAGACACTACTTTCTTGAAAATTCTTCTATATCTTTTCTATGAGTATGATAGGATACATATAATATAATGGAATATAGATAGCATGCATATACATGTCTGTATTTATGAGTAATAACAGGCATAAAATAAGCCTTGACTGCCCTTCACTAGCTCTCTTCTGTCATCTAACAGTCCAGAAGACACTTACCTCAACACCAAAAACATAATTATGTTGAATTCAGCTCATCAAAACCCCAAAAAGACTTTTCATAGGTGAACTAAGGTAATGCCACTGACCCATCAGTTGGGCAGACTGGATGATTTTTCATGTCCTTTGCAGCACACAGATCCCCTTACCTCATCCAAAAGGCAAGGGTCTTCTTCACCCCTGTGTAATGGCAAGCAATGTAAGATCTTTTGCTGTTTTTGTTTTAGTATAATCAAGTGCCTCTGATTGAATCTTGCCTTTGACTGAATTAACCAAGTCTTTAACTAGAAAGAGTCTGTGTATTTGTATTGTTAATTATTTTTTTGTGATTAAAGAAGATCTTCCCAACCCATTAAAGGGCCTGCCCATTAAGGAGTTTGATTATGAAGATCTGTAGGAAGGCCCACACCTTTTGTTAATGAGGCACAGGTTCTCAAGGGTTGGGATGCCTTCTGGCTCAGAAGAGTGTATAAAGACTCCGAAGTGAGATTTTACTTTGGGGCTTGGTGATGGGGATAGTTTGTGTGCCAGATAAGACTGAGCAGCCACTAAGCAGCTTTGTTTCTCTCTTTATATTCAGTTTTGTAAACTGAAGTTTAGGTGCTGACTTGTTTCCTCAAAACTAAGCAAATGATATAGATACACACACACACACACACACACACACGTTTGATCAAAGTGATTGTTGGCCCCTCAAAAGTTGGCTTTCCTTTTAGAAAAGCAGATCTATGAACCTGTGATAGCAGGCCCTCCTGTATACGTCCGGGTCCTTCCTTTTACACCATGGTACTGAATTCTGGTTTCCAGGATGGCAAAACCATGATTTAGTCATCTGACCTCACTGAATTAAGCCACGCAAAGTGGAAATGCCATAAATCCCTGCCTTATAGATGATATAAATTTGCCAATTCAAAAGAAAAGATTTGCCTCTTCCTTTCAAAAGCATAATTTAATATTAATTACACCCATTTTTTTTCTGTCATGGTTTCATGGCGTCTTTTACAAATAATCATAAGGCATACTAGGGTCTGGGAAGTTCTGTTAAAAGATTAGTTTAGAAAAGTGAAGCTGGAAGGATACTGGCAAATTCATTCCTCATTGCCTGGACAGCAGATTTATGAATTTTCATTTTAATGAATATTGATCTGTGCCTATTTTTTAGTATATGGACTTATTTTCCTAACAGACAAATTCCTCCATATAACAGGCATACACATAGAGAGGAATAGATTCAGTGCATAATGTAAGCAGAAAATAGCACTATTTCCACTGCTTAGTCTGCTGCCAACTAGTCTGCCTGATGCCCCATGAAATGACAAAACCTTCTGCTGTGACTTGATACTCATCCTGCTTTTATTCTCCTTTTTTGGGGTGTGTTCTCCTTTACCTCTGGCAGCAGACTGACTCATTCTGCCTTCCCAACACTCACACCACTGTCTTCTCCTTTTGGTAAATAGTTCTATTTATTAACTGGTTTTGAGGAATGTGCTATTTTAGCATGTCTGGGTGAGAAAGGAATACCTTTATAATGATAGCATATATATGGTCTTTAAGGTTTGTGAAGCACTTTACACATCTATTATGCCCATCGTATAGATGAGAAAAATGGGGTTGAGAGGTTAAGGGACTTGCTCAGGGCCACACAGCTGATTCAGGCAGGATCTTCCTGACTACAAGTTCAATCCCAGCTCTTCTGTGCCTCCCAGCTGCTTCTTGGTAAAAAGACGAGGAACTTCCCAATATCATGCGACCAACAGATAAAACAAATACAGTAATACTGTCGGGTTTTCAGAGAAAAATTTCAACCAACCCAGTTTTTGTACTACAGCAACAAAACCAATTAACACCAATCCTCTGTTCAAGTGAATTCTAGTCAGTGCAAAACCTCGCTGAAATTATTCTACCATTTTCCCCCTTAAAGTGAATGGAGATAGGTTTTCATTTTAGACTTTTACCTTTGGGAGGCTTTGTAGAATGGGTTTTGTCTATAGAGCAAGGAATGGGCATACATTCAAAGAAGGGTGACTATTACAATAAAAGGACAAGCCATGTTCTAGAAAGATCTAGTGCAGGCATGAAGGGTAGATAAATGGCTTGGAAACAGTCTTCAGGGTAGAAATCATTGTCTTCAAGTATTTAAAAGGCTGTGCAAAGACATGTGAGATTTTTTTTTCTACTTGGCTCAAGAAAACACCATGGTTTAGCAGGAAGTGTGCTGGATCTAAGGTTGGAGAGGCCAGATTTGAATCTCTGATGCGACCCTTTGCTATCTATGTGACCTAAGATCACTTCATCTTCTTGGGCTTCAGTTCCCTCATCAGTAAAATGCACTGTCAGTTGGATTAGATCAGAGGCTGTTAAACGCATGGCCCCCAGGCCTAAGCAGACTAAAATGTAATAGGGCTGTTTAACAAAATAAACATGTAACACAACATAGTGTTCATTTCTGATATTCAAGTCAATATGTACGTAGCAGGAATCATTTCTATTTGAGTTTGACACCACTGTGGGTGACCTGTCAAGCTTTCAATCTAGAATATTATGATCCTACAGAACAGAGAAGCAGATTTAGATTTTATTTTAGATTTTAGTGTAAGTGGAAATTTTCCCTAATGATGAGAAATAATTCAAGATGGCAGAAGCTGCCTCAGGGGGTGTCCCAGCACAGAAAGTCTTCTGGGCAAAGCGGATGTCTGTCCACAGTCAGGAACATCGTGGGCCAGATTTCCTCTCAGGGGCAGTTTGGATTTGATATTCTCCAACATCTCTTCTCCCACTGAGTTTCAGAGAAGGACATCAGGATTCTTCTGACAACTGCACTACCTTCCTTCTGGTCTTACACTTTGAAACCAACTCTTTACTCCTCTCCCTCCTTCTAATTTCTCCCTGGATGTTCCAAGTCTTGCTAGGAAATCTCTCCTCACAGCCTCTGCCCCAGGGCATTTTAGGATCCTCCTATTCTTATCTCCAGTTAAGTGTCTTCCTGCTCCAGTCTACACCTCCCTCCATTTACTGGGCTGAATTTTTCCCCCATCCTATTATTTCTCTATCTAAAGAGGTTACAGTTACTCACTACTACTGCCTAGCATATCAAACCTAAACATGTCAACCTAAGAAGAAAGGTTCTCTCTATCCACGAACAGGTACCAAGTTCTTTACTGATCCTTGCCTCCTTGGAATCAAGTCCTGTTGTTTATTTTGTCACATGAATTGCTATTCTACTAAACAGTTGCTACTCTGTGGGGAATTTCCCTGCACCAATAAAATACATACATGCTGCCTACCACCGACATGCCTTGGTACATACCATTCCTTTGAAAGAAAATATTTTTTTGTTTCTCTCAATACATATATACCTCATTTTCAGAATCTTGAGGAGCTAGGTGGCAGCATGGATAGTGTTCCAGGCCTGGAGACCTGAGTTCAAATTCAGCCTCAAGTTCTTAATTAGCTATGTGACCCTGAACAAGTCACTTATCCTGTTTGCCTCAGTTTCCTCATGTGTAAAATGATCTGGAGAAGGAAATAGCAAATCACTCAAGTATCTTTGCCAAGAAAACTCCAAACAGGCTCACAAAGAATTGGATGTGACTGAAAATGACCGAACAACAATGACTTCAAAATCTTGTGTATAATCCAAGGACAAGTCACTTAACTGCTCCAGGCTGCAGTTTCCCCATCTATAAAACAGGAACAATAGTAACAGCACTGCATATACCAAGGGGGAGAGAGAAGTACTTTGTAAACCATAAATATACAAATGTATACTACTATCATGTGCTACCCTGACTTGTTACTTAATGTAGACATCTGTAATGGTAGTTTAAGTGAATATGTCCACATGATCTGCTTAAATCACCTGGAAGCCTAAGTTACATGTGGTAGGAGGAGCTTGCTGAACAGGCTGAACAAAAAGGGTGCAGTAGAACTGGGGGGAAGTGAGTGAGCAGGGTCAGGTCAGAGGGGAAAGAACACAGCAAGGTTCAGGCTCATGATAGCTTAGAGTGAGAAGGCCTGGCTGAGCGGGGGAGGGAAGGTTTGGGAATGGCTTTGCCCACTGTGGTGATCATGTTTATTAACTTCTTGGTCACCATGATGGATTTTGCTTTCTGATATATAAAGGTTTTTCTTCTGTCTTCTATAAGAGTCTCTTACTGAGAAGTACACTGGCATATTCAGAGTCACCACCAGTGCTGTGAATATTATCTTGGTGACACAACATTCCGCTGAACTTAATAACAAGCCTTGTCTCTCATGTCTTTGAGTATCCTCAGCACCTGTATCCCTGCTGTGGTAGGTGCTCATTAAATGCTGTCAGCCTCCTCTTGTCCCCAGTCAAGAATGAGTGATCTCCATGAATGCCTTTATGACTTATAACAAGGAAACAGAGGTTTTCAATAAAAGTTGTTCTAAGGAAGGCTCAGTTGATGTTGGCAAATTAATACCTTAGGGGAAAATGCCCAGCTTAGTGCAGTATAGCATGATGCTTCTTATACATAGGGCAAACTTTACAGAAAACAAAGAGAGAATAAAAAGATTAGTAATTGTAGAGCCTGGGACCCTATCTACTAAGTGTGAACAAGAATATTTTTCCTTACTATGTAGGAGAACCAGAAAGAGGAGGGAAAAGACAGGGTCCGATAGAAAGGTGTGAGAGTTTTTTCTTTTATAATACATTCTAAAATAAAACTTTACAAACAATAAATGATATTCATGGATAAGAATATGAGACTGAAATAGACTGAATTCTCAATAAAGCATTCCTATTGGCACTGAAATGAATCATAAAGGGGTGTGCTATTGTTATCAGGAACTCCTCATTGAGAAATAGTATCTGAGATGGTCTGAGTCAGCAAGACCTGGGTTCGAGTCTCATATTGGTTACATGGTAGCTAGGTGAGAGTAACACCAAACTCCCAATCACCCTTATACTTCAGAAATCATCCTCAATAAGTCAACTCCTCCCACACCACCACTCCTTACATAAGGCCCCTCTTCTTTCTCTCCTGACACAGATGACACCCTGGTTCAGGTCATCATCATGACTGGATCATGATGGATCAGAGGCTAGTAGTTGGTCTTCTGTGTCCTTTCCAATCCACCCTTCACTCAACTCTCAAATTAGCCTTCCGGTCAGACCATATCACCCTCTCATCCTCCCTCCCATCAACTCTAATGTGTCCCTATTATCCCCAGGATCAAATATAAAATCCTGTTTGGTTTTACATTGCCCCTTCTTGGCATTCTGCTTTTCTTACGCCTTAAAGATCCTCATTTACTCCGTGATCCAGTGACATTGACCATCTTGCTCTACCTTTAACTCCAGGCATTTTCAATGACTGTCCCCCAGGCTTAGATCTCCCTCCCTCCTCCTTGCTTCCAAAGTCTCAACTAAATCCCCACTTTCTCAAGAATCCTTTCCTGATCTCCCTTAATGCTAGTGCCTTGCTTTGCTGATTATCTCCTATTTGTCCTGTATATATGTTTGTATGGTTGTTTGCATCTTGTTTCCTCCAGTAGACCATGAACTCAAGAGCAATATTCTGCCTTTCTTTGAATGCTCAATTGTCTAGCATAGTGCCTGGTAGATAGCAGTTGTTTAATAAATACTTGGTGACTTGAGTTCACCAAGCAACTGATGACAATCAATTGCAAAAAAGGTTCAGATTTGCATTGGCAAGGGGAATTCCCAGCACTGATGAAATCATAGAGCCAAATGTTTTAAAACCTCATAAATAAATAAAAATCCAAAGCTCTCAGGATGGTCCTATCTTCTTTTCCCTAACAGCTGGGGCTTCAGTATTTTAGCTAAGTAAAAGATCTTACTCTGCCCCACTGGCAAGGAAAACATCTAAAAGTGTGACACAGAATGATAAACATTAAAAAAAAACTGGTGCAGACCAGAAGGTGTTAAGTTTTTTCAGAGTAATTTCAGCAGGATGAACTACTTCCATGACCTACAACTATCCCCATTCACTCACAGCTAAAAAGTCATTCATCAGAATTAGCGGATGGCTTTGGATGACATTCTAAAGACACCTCACTCCCTACTCAATTTGCTTCCCTCCTCTCATCTCCAGATTCTCACACTGCTGATAGGATGGGACTACCCAAATTTTTCACTTAGTTCCTGGTTCTCATTCATGCTCACAATAAATAAATTATCTTATAGTTGAATTCCAAGTAAGTGAAGTACTATTATATTAAGTACTACAGGAAAACAGGGATAAAGGGGAAAGAAGAGACTGCACATCACCTGGGATCACCTGAGTCTGTACACAGGGTGATCTAGTGGAAAAAGTATTGCATTTAGATTCACAAGCCCTGGGTTCTACTTGATTGTGCTACTTACTTAGTATTACTTTAGACAAGTCATTAGCTCTACCAATAGTTACAATATTAGAAAAACATCCTGGTATCATGAAGAGTTTTGACCTCAAGATCACCCAGAAAAAGCATCTCAGAAACCCCAGACCACACTTTGAAAACTACTGGACTAAATGACCTTTAAAGTCCCTTTCAATTCAAAATCTTATGACATCACCTAAATAAAAGGGTTATGATTTTTGGACAGGAAGAGGGCCTTAGGTGAAAGCCTAAACAGAAGCACAAAGGTGGAAAAACCTAAGACATACTGGGACTTTTATTCCATAGGCAATGCGGAACCACAGAGTCTAAAGAGGGCAAGATAATCATGAGGGCTCTGCTTTAGGATGATTAAAATGGTTGCTGTGTGCAGACCACCTTAGGGAAGAGAGGCCAGAAGCAGAGAGGTAACAAGTGTATGCACTAGGGTCATCTCCATTTAATGCAACAAACTCTTATTCACCCATGGACTCTAAATGGCTTAGGAAGTCAAGGGATATCAGCAGCAGATATCCCTAACAAAAATTAAACGTGAAGCCTCCCCTCCACAAGTTCAAATCAATAAGTTGGAAAAAACCTTATGTTAATTCTCCAAATACTTTAAACATACTTCCCTAGTCCTCAGTTATTAACTGCTTACTTAATATTCCTATCATAGGATCGTTAATATAAATAGCTGGAAGGGATCTTTGAGAATATTGCTTGAATACGGGATACCTTTGGGGAACAGCTGTTTTACGGGGTATCAGGCAACATATACATGCATAGGTATGTATAGGTATTATAGGTATGATCATTCCCATAGGTAATATCGCATGTATTTGTGTGATCTATTCACAGACATATATAAATGATCACAGAGCCATAGAAGGAACTCACAAGAACCTATCTGGAGCCTGAGACGGTTTTCAGGGGGGTCCTGTTTAGGTGTGAGCCGGAAAGAACCCCCAAGACCATAAAACCCCGCAGGGGGTCCACGGCCGCGTCCAATCCCTCCAGTCGGGCTCCTCGTGCCCCTCTACTCCACCGTGGGGGTGGCCCTTTCCTCCTCCGGGGGATCCCCCTCGGCCAGGACTCTCAGTTTCGCACAGGTCTGCTCCATCAACCCTCCACGGTGATCACAAGTGGGGGTTAGGCAGGCCGGGAGTAGCTTGGCTCCCCGGCGGTAACTGGGGTCAGACGGACGCGGGTTCGAGTCCCTCCTCTGACTGCAGTTGTGTAACGAGGGGCACTTCATTTACCCTCTGTCGTCCCCCCCGAGGAGCACAGGCGGAGGGCATTAGCTCCCAAGGGACGCCCCGGGGAAGCGCTAACTAACCCCACACCGGAGGGGCCGGCAGAATGACGTCACGGGGATCGGACTCTCCCCAAGGCACACCTTGGCACCCAGGAAATAAGTGCGGCCCGGCCGAGCTGGGGGTGACTCGGGCGCTGGTCTCCCTACGCGGGAGCCCGCAGGACCTGGCCTCCTCCCCCACCCCCAATTTTTTTTAAAAGTTGCAGCAGGCTCCAAGGAGGGGCGAGTCTCGGGGAGGGGTCCGCGGTCCCGGCCGCCCTTCGGGGCTCTCGGCCTGGGGGGGCCGGAATTCCCAGCCCCACTTCCTGCACTTCGCGGGGGCCAGGGACGGGGCGCCCGGCTCCTCACCCGGCCTCCCTCCAACCTCCCCGGCAAGGCCCTCAGCCTCCGCGGCGACCACGTGACCCGGGCGGGCCGGGGGCCGCCCGAGGGTCCCGGCTCCGCGAACCCCCTCCCCGCAGGGGGTAGGGGCCCCGCTCCACATGGTCCGCGGCGGCTGCGCGCGCACGCCCCTCGCCCCGGACCCGCGCGCGCTCCCTGACCTCGCCTCCCCTCGTTTAGGGGGCCAGGGTCCTGGGCCGCCCGCCCTCGGGGCCGGCGCGCGAGGCTGACCTGAGAGCAGAAGTAGGAGCCCTGAATGCCCAGCTTGATACAGGTGGGGCACTGCAGCTTGGCCTCGCTGCAGCAGCCCGCCGTCTCGCACACCCGGCTCTCCACGGCCGCCATGCTGCCGCCGCTCGGGCTTCACGAGCTCCGCGCTGCCGCCGCGGCCGCCGCGGAGCCGAGCCTCAGCCGAGCCCGAAGGCGGAGGGGGAGGGGCCGGAGGGGGGCGGGGCCGAGCCTCGGGCGAGGCGGGGGGGCAGGGAAGGGGAGGGGGCGGGGCCCGAGCCGCAGCGTCCCTCGAGCCCGGGGAGGGAGGGGGAAGGAGGCGGGGAAGGAGGAGGAGCCCGAGGCCCAGCAGGAGAGCCCGTAGGCCCCGCCCGGTCAGGTCCCGCCCCTCAGGCCCGCCTCTTTCCCCCTCCCCCCCTCCGCGAGCCCAGCCCGGCCTCGGCTACCTGCCCAGGGATCTGCCCCGCCCCGGAAGGGCCGCTTACGGGCAGGCAGGCGCACGTAAGCACGTGTTTGTATGCCTCCTGTCTGGAGACGTTGGGGGAGGGGAGGCAGGTCCGACACCGAGTTCGCCCGGTGCCCAGCCCCAGGGGATGCAAAAAAAGACAAAGGACAAGCCGAGCCAGTCCCTGGGAAGCTCAATCCAATGAGGGGGGGCGACATTCCAGTTTATTAAGCCCCTACTATGTGCCAGGAGCTGGGGATCCGAAGAAAAGCCCAAGGAAAAAGAAGTTCCTGCTCACTAGGAGCTCACCCTCTAAGGAGACATTAAATGGACTCCTAGTGTGTGCCAAGCCCTGGGATACAGAGAAAAACCAAAGGAAAAAGTCCCTGCTCACAATCCAAAGGAGACGTCAAGCTCCTACTGTGTGCCAAGCCCTGGGATACAGAGAAAAACCAAAGGAAAAAGTCCCTGCTCACAATCCAAAGGAGACATTAAGCTCCTACTGTGTGCCAAGCCCTGGGATACAGAGAAAAACCAAAGGAAAAAGTCCCTGCTCACAATCCAAAGGAGACATTAAGCTCCTACTGTGTGCCAAGCCCTGGGATACAGAGAAAAACCAAAGGAAAAAGTCCCTGCTCACAATCCAAAGGAGACATTAAGCTCCTACTGTGTGCCAAGCCCTGGGATACAGAGAAAAACCAAAGGAGACGTCAAGCTCCTACTGTGTGCCAAGCCCTGGGATACAGAGAAAAACCAAAGGAGACGTCAAGCTCCTACTGTGTGCCGGGCCCTGGGATACAGAGAAAAACCAAAGGAAAAAATCCCTGCTCACAATCCAAAGGAGGCATTAAGCTCCTACTGTGTGCCAAGGCTTGGAATACAGAGAAAAGCCAAAAGGAAAAAAAAAGTCCCTGCTCACAAATCTAAAGGAGGAGACCTGTGTCAGGCAGGGCTCTTAGAGCTGGGGGATACAGAGGAAAATGGGGGGGGAGGGAGAGTCAGAATTTCAAGAAGCTCATAGTCTGATAGAGGAAATGATATGAAAACAGCTGCATACAAACAAATTAGACCAGCTCAAATGGGGTAGTCTTAGAGGGAAATCACTAGATTAGGACTGGAAAAGACATCTTGTAGAAGGTGGAATTTTAGACTTGAAAACCAGGAAGCAAAAATGAAGAGGGAGAGAGTCCCAGGCCTGGCGGACAAAGGGAAAATGCCCAGAGTTGGGAGATAAGAGTGCTCTCTTGTGCAAGTACCACAAGGAGATGAACCATCTTTGTTTTTTTGCACTGGATTTATTTTTCTATTTTTTGGCAAGAAGCTATAATTACGTTGTCTTTCAAATCAACAAGCATTCATTAAGCACTGAGAAAATTCCTTCTATCCATGCTAAATGTCCTTCAATCTAACATGTTTTGAAAGATTTGCCAGGGGCATTAGCTAAGTGACTTGCCCAAGATGATACAGCCAGTATGTGGCAGAGGCAAGACTTGAAGACAAAGGTTCCTGATTCCAGGTCAACTGTATACTTGCCACATTTTGCATCAACTATACAAAAACTTTTTTCTTGATATCTGGCTCAACCTATATTTGAGAAAAAGAAAAAAAAAAAGATTTCTCTAGTTATAAGGTCTTTAAAATGTTTCATATCTACCTCCTCCTTTCTAAACCACAAGTACCACCCTAGTTTAATCCCTCACAATCTCTAATCACTTAAGGATTTAATAATATTTAGCTTTTATATAGTGCATTACAAATATTATCTCTTTTTATCCCTTAATCTAGTAACTCCCTATTTCCTTTCATTCTCCAAACTACCACCAAATTAATCTTCCTTCAGCACAGCTCTGATTGTGTTCCCCACTCTCCTCAAATCCTTTGATGTCTCTGCATTTTTAAAATGCCTTTTAGTGTAAATCTGTAATTTCACTAAGGTGGAGGACTCCATGTGAGGAGACAAAGCAGATCTGCAATATTTCTGTAATTTCTAAAAAGTTGCCATGGGCACTTGGTCGTGGTCATACAGCCAGAATATGTCAGAAACAGGATTGGACCCCAAGTCTTTGTGACCCCATCTATCCCATTGTTCCACACTGCCTCTCTAGCTATGTGTGACTATCAAATGAAGTCCAAACTCAGCTCCTTCACAATCTAATCCCAAACTACATTGATAGCCACAAGATTTCCTGTCTTCTTCGCTATATTCCAGCCAAACTGGATTGATCACCAAATATATTTTGTAATTTCCTGCCTTTGCCCTTTCATGTTGTTTCTTCTACCAGGAATGCCACCCTGCCCTTTGTAAAATAATGTCTCATTTTTTTCCCCAATTACATTTAAAATATTTTAACATTTCCTTGTTGTTGTTTTTTTAAGTTTTGAATTCCAAATTCCCTCTCTCTCTACTTCCCTCCTTGAGACAGTAAGAAATCTGATATAGGTTATACATTTGTAATCATGTAAAACATTTCCATCTTAGTCAACTTGTGCAAGAAGACAGAAAGAAAGAGAAAATAAGGAAGGAAGGAAGGAAGGAAGGAAGGAAGGAAGGAAGGAAGGAAGGAAGGAAGGAAAAGAAAGAAAAAATAGTATTTCAGTTTATCCAGATAACATCAGTTCTTTCTGTGGAGGTGGAGAGCATTTTTCATCATGAGTCTTCTGAGATTGTCTTGGATCACTGTATTACTGAAAATAGCTAGGTTATTCACAATTCTTCATTGTTCATTCTTGCTGTCATTGTGTCCAATGTTCTGATGGTTCTGCTTGCACTTTGTATTAGTTCTTGTAAGTCTTTCTAGGTTTTTCTGAAATCATCCTGCTTGTCATTTCTAATTGTACAATAATGTCCCATTACAATCATATACCACGACTTGTTCAGCCCTTCCCCAGTTTCCAACTTCTATTTTTGTTTGGCATTATTCACTCATCCTTAAAGAAAAGATAGTTCAATTGATGACAAAGCCAGGATTCAAATACAGGTCTTCTGACTACAAATCCAGTATCTGTATCTGCTGTATCATTTGACTTTCAAAGGAATTATTTCCAATTATATCCCAGCCTGAGAGGAGAAAGATCAAAATGACAAAAATTTATACTCCAACAATGTCTAAAATTGGTCCTTTTCAGAGATAACTTGTTCCTCCCTATCAGTGGAATAACAGCTTATAAATATTCTGGTTATGTTGGGAATTAGAATAATCTCCCAGCTGTTGTTTCAGAGTATAATAAGTACTAATCTTTGTTTTATGCTGCCATGTCACAAAGTGGTCTATCCTGGAATCTGATCAACATAGAACAAGGGTCCACCATGTTTTTCTTGGTTCCCTCAAATCTTAGGATCACCGAAAGAGGCATGTGTGTTTGTGTATTGAAAGTACAATTGACTGGGGATTGTAAAGCGGGGAAGGAAGACTGTCAGTGAGGTTGGCCTCCTAAGTGGGTCTACTTATGAATTGTGGCAAAGGACATATGCCAATAGTGACATGTTTGGAGACTAGCTTCAAGACTGACCATTTAGGCACAGGTACCTTAGCTTAGAGCATTTAAAAAGGGAAACAGTCACTAAGAAGCAGCATGGCTTCATCAAAGCCTTGACCACATGATATAAGATAAAATACCAGACGCTTTTGTTTGGCCTTGAAAGCCCTTCACAGTCTGACTCCAGCCTGTCTTTCCAGGCAGTGTAGGTATTGCTCATTATACATTAAAAGAGGTATATTGTTCAAAAAGGAAGGGACTGAAAGTGTGCAGAAAAGGATGACCAGGATAATAAAGGGCCTTGAGGGCAAGGACTGTTTTTTGCCTCTTTTTGTATCTCTAGTGCTTGTGCAGTGCCTGGCGCATAGTAGGTGATGGATAAATGTTGATTGGTTGATTGATTGGATATTTATCCTAGAGAGGAGAAACTTAAAGACAGTGCTACAGCTATATTCAGAAAGAACCACAGGAACTGGAAGGAATTTTAGAAAGCGTTCATCCAATCCAGATCCCTCATATTGTAGGTGAAAAAAATGGAGACCCAAAATAACTTGCCCCAAGTTGTAAAGATAGGATTCAAACCCAGGCTATCTGACTCTAAATCAGATTCTAAGCAGTTGAAACATTGTCATGTAGAATGAGCAATTAGAATTGTTCTTGGCTTCCCTTCCTGAAATTCTGATAACAATTAAACCAATTCAACCTTACAGTGTCTTCTGAATCTCTTGTCCCTGTCTTATCCTTTCTCAATTTTTTAGTCATTTTCAGTCATGTCCAACTCTTTTCACAACCTGTTTTAGGATTTTCTTGGCAAAGATACAGAAGTGGTTTGCCACTTCCTTCTCCACTTCATTTGACAGATAAGGAAACTGAGGCAAAGAGGTTGAAATGACTTGTCCAGGATCATACAGCTAGGAAGTGTCTGAGGCCAGATTTGAACTCATGAAAATGAGTCTTCTAGATTCCAGGCCAAGTGTTCTATCTACTGTGCCACCTAGATGCACCATGTCTCCTCTCAGCCCTTTCCAGATCCCAACATTAGATTGTTTTCACCACTCACCTTCTCCACTCTTACTTTTGGGCTGTTGAACACCCTGTAGGAAATCACACAATCATACTGATTGCTACAGATTTGTTATTTAATTTTAGCTCAGCTCTCACTGCTACAAAGAATTGCTTTTGTTTTTCCTTGATTGACTCTGTTCCAAAATTTCTCTTTTCAAACCACCCATACCATCCACTCTCTCTCAGCAGAGGACCATACCTCACAATCAAAGGGAAAACTTGAGGTGAGCTCCCTCTCCTCTCCATTTTTATGCCTCAGATCCCTTCACCATCATTCCTCATGGTCATCCTTTCTCTACACCAAGAATGACTCTTCTTCCTCTGGTCTTTTGATTCCATCTCTGTCCCTTGCAGCTTGCCTCTGTAAATCATCCCACTCCCCTTACTTTTTCTGCCTCTTCTTATCCACTGGGTCTTTCTGTGATTCCTACACAAATCTTCCCAAACCTGCCCGTGTTTCTTCTATAACTAAAAAAACACAAACAAATAAACCTTCACTTGAGCCCACTATCCCCTCTATCATCCTATAACTGTCCTCCCCCGGCCATCAAAAGTCCTGAGAAATCTGCCTATACTTACTGCCTCCAATTCCTTGCCTCCTACTCACTTCTCAGTCCCTTGCAATTCAGCTTCAGTCCCTGAACAGACATTTCTCCTGACAAACACTTGCTTAACATACTTTGTTTCTTCACTTCTGCCCTTGAGAATTCTGACTCCACCAAGCTCAAAGGCCTTCATATAAAGATCTCAAATGAAGAGACAGGTGGGGTCATGCATAAAGCACTGAACTTGGAGTTAATAACTGGGTTCCCATCCTGTCTCAATCACATAATTCTTGTATGGCCCCAGGAAAGTCACTTAACCTCTGTGGACCTCAGTTTTTCCATTTGTAAAATGAGGGGGATCAACGGAAGCTTCTGAGCTAGGCCTGATTCAGGCTGATCCAAGGGTACACTGGCAAATATCTAATGACCAGTTCTCCAAAAAGAAAATGAACATAGGACACACATTTACATTTAATCTGCACTACTAACATTTTCTCCGTGACTTTCTAAAGTCTCACAATCAACAAAACATTAAATGAAGCCCTAATCTGCAGAGTTTAGGACAATGCCCCTGGCAGAGCCTCTTAGGTACCTTCCAGTCCTAAATCTATGATTCTAATAGGAGCCTTTCTTTTGAGGTAACAAAATCCGCTTGGGGGCCAGCTTTAACTGTTACATATTCAAGGTTATTGAGGAAGGGTACTAACCACTAGGGGGATCAGGACATAGCTCTCATAGAATGTGGCCCTTCACCTGAGCTTTGAAGAGAGCTAAGGGTTCTAAGAGGCAAAGATGAGGAGAGAGAACATTCCAGAATAGTGTTCATACCAGGTACTTAGTTGTGCTGCAAAAGGAATGGGTTGGGTTGGATTGGATGATCTCTAGGATCGCTTCCACCAGTGAGATTTCATGACTCTCTGTAGAGAGATAAGATGAGGTTATGCACTGCTTGGAGCAACTCCTCATCACTACTGCAGGATGACCTTGAAGCCTGTATTTATACTGATAATGGGTCTTTTCATGCAAAGAATGGCATATGCCCTTTATAGAATTCTACAGCATGGAGGTGGAGCCAATATGGTGGAGTAGAAAGACGCACCTACTCTAACTCTTCCCTCACAGGCCATAAAATGTCTATAAAAAGTAACCCTAAACAAATTCTAGAGGAGCAGAAGCCACAAAACAACAGAGTGAAAGAAATTTCCAACCCAAGGCAGCCTGGAAAGCTGACAGAAAAGGTCTATCGCACCAGGCATGGAGCAGAGCCCAGCCCAATCTTGGCCATGCAGCACTGGCAGGGACAGGACCTGAGCGGGCTGGGGGCATGGAATCCCAGGCAGCAGTTGTGGTTCCCAAATCCCTCAACCCACAAATGCCAGAGACAGCTTCAAAGGTAAGTGAGAAAGCTTTTTCACCTGAGTGAGAAGAGAACAGGATCCTCCCCCAGTATCAGCCCCAGGTGGCAGTGGCAGGAACACTGTCCATTTTTGTAACCCTCAGCCTAAAGAGCCTGGGAGAATTGAGCTGCAGATCTGGGTCTTAGCCCTGAGTGGTGGCCCTGGGATGAGGAAGAGTGCTGGCGTAGTGGAGCTGGTGGAGGCTCTGGAAAGGGAATTTGACTTGCAAATCCTGGGCAGAAAAGTTTTGGTAGCTCCCAGACCAGAATGCAGGCCAGGATTGTGCCACCTTGGAGGAAGTGAGAACTTACAAGTTCCCCAGAGTATACCACACCCTTAGCAAAGAACTCAAAAGTCAAGTAACTGGCTGGGAAAATGCTCAAAAAAGGGGAAAAAATAAAACTATAGAAGGTTACTTTCTTGATGAACAGGTATTTTCTTCCATCATTTTGGATGAGGAAGAACAATGCTTACCATCAGAAGAAGACATAAAAGTCAAGGTTTCTGCATCCAAAACCTCAAAAATAAAGATGTAATAACCTCAGCCCATGGAAGAGCTCAAAAAGAATTTTTAAAATCAAGTAAGAGAGGTGGAAGAAAAATTGGGGAGAGAAATGAGAGAGATGCAAAAAAATCATGAAAAATGAGTCAACACCTTGCTAAAGAAGACCCCCAAAATGCTGAGGAAAATAACACCCTTAAAAATAGACTAACTCAAATGTCAAAAGAGGTCCAAAAAGCTAATGAGGGGAAGAATGCTCTAAAAAATAGAATTAACCAAATGGAAAAGGAGGTTCAAAAGCGCACTGAACAAAATAGTTCTTTAAAAATTAGAGTGGAGTAGATGGAAGCTAATGACTTTATGAGAAACCAAGAATTACAAAGCAAAAGAAAAAGAATGAAAAAATAGAAGAAAATGTGAAATATCTCATTGGAAAAACAACTGACCTGGAAAATAGATCCAGGACAGACAATTTAAAAATTATGGGACTACCTGAAAGCCATGATCAAAAAAAAAGAGCCTAGACATCATCTTTCATGAAATTATCAAGGAAAATTGCCCTGATATTATAGAACCAGAGGGTAAAATAAATATTGAAAGAATCCACCTATATCACCTCCTGAAAGAGATCCAAAAAGAGAAACTCTTAGGAATATTGTAGTCAAATTCCAGAGTTTCCAGGTCAAGGAGAAAATATTGCAAGCAGACAGAAAGAAACAATTCAAGTATTGTAGAAATACAATCAAGATAACACAAAATCTAGCAGCTGCTACAGTAAGGGATTAAAGGGCTTGGAATATGATATTTCAGAAGTCAAAGGAACTAGGATTAAAACTAAGAATCACCTACCCAGCAAAACTGAGTATAGTACTTCAGGGGAAAAAAATGATCATTCAGTGAAATAGAGGACTTTCAAGCATTCTTGATGAAAAGACCAGAGCTTAATAGAAGATTTGACTTTCAAATACAAGAATCAAGAGAAGCATACAAAGGTAAACAGGAAAGAAAAATCATAAGAGACTTACTAAAGTTGAATTATTTATATTCCTACATGGAAAGACAATATTTGTAACTCTTGAAACTTTTCTCAGTATTTGGGTAGTTGGAGGGATTATACATACATACATATAAAGATAGACAGATAGATAGATAGATAGATAGATAGATAGATAGATAGATAGATAGATAGATAGGCAGGAGAGAGGAGTATATTGAGAGGAGAAAAGGCGAAATAGAATTGGGCAAATTATCTCTCATAAAAGAGGCAAGAAAAAGCTTTTTCAATAGAGGGTAAAAGTGGGGAGGTGAGAGGGATAAAGGAAATCTAACTCTCATCACATTTGGCTTAAGGAGGGAATAATATACACACTCAATTTGGTATGAATATCTATCTTACGCTACAGGAAAGTAGGGGAGAAGGGGAGAAGTGGGGTGGGGGGATGATAGAAGGGAGGGCAAATGGGAGGAGGGAGTAATAAGAAGTAATCACTTTAGGGGAAGGACATGGTCTTTAGACAAGGTCTAAAGAGAAAATAGAATAAATAGGGTGCAAGATAGGATGGAGGGAAATACAATTGGTCTTTCACAACATGACTATTATGGAAGTCTTTAGCAAAACTGCATATATAGAGGCGATATTGAATTGCTTGTCTTCTCAGTGGGGATGGGTGGGGAGGGAGGAAAGGAGAGAAGTTGGAACTCAAAGTTTAAGTAATGAATGTTGAGAATTGTTTTTGCATGCAACTGGGAAATAAGAAATACAGCTAAGGGGATATAGAAATCTATCTTGCCCTACAAGAAAAGAAAGAAGATGGGGATAAGGGAAGGGTGGAGTGTGATAGAAGGGAGAGCAGATTGGGGAAAGGGGTAATCAGAATGCACAGTGTTTTGGGGTGGGGGAGGGGAGAGATGGGGAGAAAATTTGGAACTCAAAATCTTGTGGAAATGAATGTTGCAAACTAAAAATAGATAGATAAATAAAAGAATTCTACAACACTATGACATCATGTTGTTTACTTATCATTGTATGTGTTGCTCTTGTATTCCCAACAAGATAATTAACTCCTGGGTACCCCAGGGGTAAATTGTGGGGAAATTGTTGTTGGTGTGATACATATGCATTTACATAACTTCTGCATCCCAAGAATCTCTCTAACTTGCATGATTGACCATGACTGAGAAAATCAGGGAGAGTGACTTCAAAGTCAGATTTCAGTTAAGATTTGAGGAGGATGGTCTTTTGGGAATGCCAACTCATCCTATACAACTCCAGTTCATACCTTATAAAAATTCCTACAAGGAGCCCACCCAATTTGAGAGCTGTCTTCAATTTCTTTTCACATTTCAAAACTAAAAATCAAGCCCATGGGCTACCCATTGCTTATTCCAAATGATTTTGAAAGAATTGGAGAGGGAGAGACTGGAAGTACTGAGCCCATTTAGGAGGCTTTTATGCAATGATCCAGGCAAAAGGTGTTGAGGGTCTGAACGAGGGTGATGGCCACGTGAGAAGAGAGAAGGGAACAGGTGGAGAGATATAATTAACACATCATATGGGAGATGTGGGAGAGAGAAGAATTGAGGATTATTCCAAAGTTGCAAAATTGACATATATAAAATTGAATTCATCTTTCCCCCAAAATATTCCCCTTTCCCAAACTTCCCTATTTTTGTCAGACATCACCATATTTCCGGTCTCTCAGGTTCAAAACCTTGACATTACCTTGACTTCTCGTTCTCCCTTATCCACATATTCAATCAGTTGACAAATCTTGCCATATCTCCTTTTCCACATCTCTTATAGTTAATCCCTTATCACACTATTACCACCTTATTTTAAGCTAGCAGTATGCAGGTAGGCTTGTATTCAGCTTTTAGAGCCCTGCAAAACTGGGCTCATCCTATCTTTTCAGCTTCATTGGACATTGCCTTCCTGCCCATATTCTATAATCCAGGCAACTGGCCTTCTTTCACTCCCTCTCTCTTCCATTTCTGCACCTTTACATGGGCTTTCCCACATGCCTGGAACATTCTCCCTCAGTTCTGCCTTGTAGTCTCTCTTTTCCTTCAAGTTGTATTTCAAGCAGCGCCTTCTACAAACTTTCATAATCTCCCTTCAGCTGTTAGCATCTTCACTCTCCAAATTAGTCTGAGGTGTGATGGATAGTTAACCATTCTATCCCCATATCCGTCTTGGAGACAGGTGAGAGAACTGGGTCTCCTCCTATTTCTCACAGTAGGAAGTTATAATCTTCCTCGGAGAGGGGTGAACCAGATCTCAGACAGAACATCTCTCCAAGTCACACATAAGCCAAATTATCTTTATATTTAGAAGACAGCCATACATATGTCTTACATAAGTAACCTGATCTGCACTTTACATGCCCAGCAGCTACTTTCCAGATTCCTAATTAAGGTTTCTCATACCACAGTGGAAAGCATGGTATATCAGGAATCAGAGAACCTAGGGTTGAATTCTGGCACTACTACTAACTGTGTAACTTTGGACACATCATTTAATTTCTCTGGGCCTCAATTTCCTTTTCTGTAAAATGAGGGGCTTGTAAAAGACAACCTCCAGCTGGTTACTTCCAGCTTAAAGCTGTGATCCTATGATTTAGATACAACACAAAACCAGGACACAGTCACAGGACAGGTTTCAAACCCTACTGATTGTTCTGATATTTTCAGAAAACGTTAGAAACTTTCAAAGTCTAGAAATTGCAAAAGGCATGGCTATAAAAAACCAGGAGGAACAATCAAAATGTTACATGCAGAGCCAATGCCTGACCTGCAGATTTGTCGAGTAATTGCCTGACCTACTTTGAGGAGATAGCTTGACCTTGATTCAAATGCTTGATTTTCAAATGTGAATTCCTAGATAATAGCAGAAAAATGGTTTTTACTATTTGTTTTAGCTGAATGATGAAGTAATTAAAAGAACTCTGGGCGAGAAGCATCCTCAACCATCAATTTTATACATTATATTCTTACATGTGTACATATAATCCAAATCCTTTCTTTAGTTCTCAAGTATGGTGGATTATAGCA
Source organism: Bettongia penicillata ogilbyi (assembly GCA_023548195.1). NCBI lineage: Eukaryota > Metazoa > Chordata > Mammalia > Diprotodontia > Potoroidae > Bettongia > Bettongia penicillata. The sequence continues at coordinate 520,605 of JAJHZJ010000288.1, read as the reverse complement.
GTAATAGATGCTTTTGCTTATGAAATATTGGGAGTATTGTATGCCCTGATAAATCACCACACATTTGCAATTCAATTAGCATTTCTGCAGTAGCATTTTGCCATAGTAGTGTGTCTTCCTAAGCATATTGGGGAAAAAATTCTTAAGTAATCAGAATTTTACAAACTCTGTATAGTACTCAGCCCATTATCTTACTCAGTTTAATAAATTACATATCATAACTTATAGTCTAATTTTTAAAATTATTTTTAGTTTCATGTACCAATGGAAAAGTTGTGTTAAATTAAACTTTTCAAAGTATCTATGGAAACATACAAAAAGCCTTATCTACATCTTCCTTAAATAAATATATATGCATATATGTGTGTATACATAAATATATGTATATATATATATATAATATTTGATGTCTGCTTCATCCTAAGTATATTTTGTTAAATACTCTAGTGCAAAATGTTATTGTTGTCGTGTTTGTCCTTTGTTCTCAAACAGGACCATGACATCAAGATGATGACATGAGTTGCAGTTGACTTTGATTTGAGTGAGGGAGGGCTGTGCAAGGTCATCAACCTCACTTTCTTCTCCTGAGCCATCTGGATCCAGCGACCTGTTACTCATCAGGATGGCTGGAGATGGCCCAGGATGCAATGTGAGACCCTGGCCCTTTCAGGCCAAGATATTTTCACAATCTTACTTTGAGTGAGATACACCCATTCAATGATTAGGCTTCTTCAAGTGGTTACTCAAGGGATGGCCCTTTTAATAAAAAAAAAAAAAATAGACTGGGGGGGAAGACCCTCAGGATTCCTGGGCAAAAGAGAAAGTTACTATTTAGTATTTATATTCACTCTGTGCTAGGTGGGTGGGGACCTGTTTTCTAGTCTATGAACTTCAGAGTGAACTGGGTTTAAAGCTTGGTCATTGAGCAAAAAAACTAGTCAGGAAACCCAAAGACAAAAACATACCTTTTGACCATGCAAGTGGGATAAACACCCCAGGAAAGGAGGAGAGAGGAAAGGAGAGGAGAGGAGTTGCTACTCACTCACAGGCTGTGTTTGTCCTTCGTTCTCGAAGAGGTCCATGACATCAAGATGATGACATGACTTGCAGTTGACTTTGAGTTGAGCGAGGCAGAGCTGTGCAGTCACCAACCTTACTTTTTTCTCCTGAGCCCACAGATTGTTGTATACACTATAAGATGGGGTCTTTTTGTTGGTGGTTTTGCTTGTTAGCTTATTTTTTTTTTGTTGCAGTAGAGGGTTTAGTGGTGGAAATTATGTTCAGAAATGCCTAGTGTAAAAGACCAAAAGGCATTAATAAATTCAATGGCTTTTACTTATTCCACACACAAAAGTATATCGTTATATATCAGGAACTGTGCTAAGTAAACACTGGGAATATGAAGAAAAAGGAAAAATAGGCCTTGAGACCAGGAGGTAATTAATTCCTAGAGGGGACTGTTGTTAAGAAAGGCCCTCCTTAGACCAGTCCCCTGGTAGTTTAGGTTTGAGGCTAGGAGGAAATGACCCACTTGGTGCATTTAGCCCAGAATTGACTTAACTGTAGCTGGTGAAGTGTGTTAAACATGATCCCTGAGCTGATTCAGTTGAGCACAGCTTTCTGGTGTTGGTCATGCTGCTGGGACTTCAGTCCAAAGCTTCAGGGCCCAGCTGGAGCTCCTCAGTTAGGTCTCACTTCAGGCTTTTTTGTATTCAAGTGACTAGGAGATTCCTGAGTCCAAGATCACAGAATCAATCAAATCTCAGCACAATGTAAATGATTTTTAAGTTAAAGAACTAACTCAGCTCAAATGGTGAGGGCATTGTTAAATAGCTCCTATTATAGGGAGAGGACATACGGACAAATATATATGTGATATATACAAACTACATAGAGGGGACCTTTGAGAGAAGACACAAGCAACTGATGGGAACAGGAAAGACTCCTGCAGAAGGTAGTGTTCTGTGCATGGAGGAGACAGTATAAGGGCAAGGAAATGGGAGATAGAGTGTCCTGGATCTAGAACAGCAAGTACACCAGTCTAGCCAGACAGTACAGGGGAGCGAGGGAAAAGATCACTGGAAAGATGGAAATGGAAGAGGGTGTAGAGAGAGCCTTAAATGCCAAGGAGAGGAGTTTATTAAATGGAGTATGGGGGAAGGGAGAGATGTGGTCAGAGATCTACCCTAGGAAAATTGTTTTGGCATTTGTGTGAAGGCTAGATTGGGATGGACAGAGTTAAAGCAGGGAACAATTAGAAGATTATTGCAACAGTCCCAGAGAGAGATGGTGAGTGAGGCTTTGAACTAGGGTATAGGCTTGTAAAACAGATAACACACAGGAGGCACCGGAGGTTTTTGGAATCCAGCCTCTAACAGCTTCACCCTTCATCTGGTCTAGTGGGAAGGACAGAAAGACAGCTTTGGAGGGGTTAATCATCTTACTTTATTCTAGTCCAGTCTTCTCAAAGGGGTTGTTGATAATCAGAGCACCAACTCCTACGGCATTCCCTAATTATCCATCTTGCAGAGGCTGACAAAAAGCTGAGGCAACTACCCTTGTGTCTCAATGGGGTCAACTGAGACAGGCACAGCTTGTGCACTCTCTTAAATCCCCTCAACCTCAATGGGAGCCAGTTGAAGCAAACACAGATTCCCCCAAAGCCTTGCTAGGGGCCGATCAAGGCACACACACACAACATTCCAGCTTGTGCATCAACTCTAAGAGTTCCCCATTCATTGACCAATCCCACCTGCTTTATATGGCAACAGACAAAGAAGGTATATTGTCAGCAATGGCCTCACCAGTTTACATTACCTCACCATTATATCTCACTGCACAGTTGTAGTAGATATTTACAATTTTAAGCACAATGTTTCTGTTATTATTATATATCACTGCTTAAGCATGGTGGAGATGTTTCGAACCATAATCATAAGAACTCATATCTAATACCTGAGAACAAGAGATTGTGATGGCTGTGGATCCTGTGAAGTAAATTGTAAAAAAAAAAAATAACAAAAATCCACTTTACACACACTAAAGTCCACTTTACTTATGAGGCTGTTTGAGTAGAGAGAAGGAAATAGACCCAAGAGATATTGTAGATAAAGAAATGACAAGTCCCTTATGATTTCTCTTTCATGTTTACCTTTTCATGCTTTTCTTGATTCTTATGTTTGAAAGTCAAATTTTCTTTTCATCTCTGGTCTTTTCATCAAAAAGGCTTCAAAGTGCTCTATTTCATTGAAAGACTATTTTTCCCCTAAAGTGTTATACCCAGTTTTGCTGGGTAGATTCTTGGTTTTAGTCCTAGTTCCTTTGACTTCTGGAATATCATATTCCAAGCCCTTAGATTCCCTTAATGTTGAAGCTGCCAGATCTTGTGTTATCCTGATTGTATTTCCATAATACTCAAATTGTTTCTTTCTAGTTGCTTGCAAGATTTTCTCCTTGACTGGGAACTCTGGAATTTGGCTATAATGTTCCTAGGAGTTTCTCTTTTTGGATCTCTTTCAGGAGGTGATCAGTGGATTCTTTCAATATTTATTTTGCCCCCTGGTTCTAGAATATCATGGCAATTTTCCTGATAATTTCATTAAAGATGATGTCTAGGCTCTTTTTTTGGTCATGACTTTTAGGTAGTCCCATAATTTTTAAATTGTCTCTCCTGGATCTAATCTCCAGGTCAGTCGTCTTTCCAATGAGATATTTTGCATTATCTTCCATTTTTCATTCTTTTGGTTTTGTTTTGTGATTTCTTGGTTTCTCATAAACTCATTAGCCTCCATCTGTTCCATTCTAATTTTTAAAGAACTACTTTGTTCAGTGAGTTTTTGAACCTCCTTTTCCATTTGACTAATTCTGCTTTTTAAAGCATTCTTCTCCTCATTGGCTTTTTGAACCTCTTTTGCAAATTGAATTAGCCTATTTTTAAAGGTGTTATTTTCTTCAGCATTTTTTTTGAATCTCCTTTAGTAAGCTGTTGACCTGCTTTTCATGATTTTTTTGCATCTCTCTCATTTTTCTTCCCAATTTTTCCTTCACTTCTCTTGATTTTCAAAATCCTTTTTGAGCTCTTCCATGGCCTGAGACCATTGGATATTTATTTTGGATGTTTGGGATACAGAAGCCTTGATTTTTGTGTCTTTCCCTGATGGTAAGCATTGTTATTCCTCATCTGGAAAGATGGGAGAAGATATCTGTTCACCAAGAAAGTAACCTTCTATAGCCTTATTTTTTTTTTCCCTTTTCTGGGCATTTTCCCAACCAGTTACTTGACTTTTGGGTCCTTTGTCAAGAGTAGGGTATACCCTGGGAATCAGTAAGATCTCAGTTCCTCCAAGGTGGCACAATTAAGCATGTACACTGGTCTGGGAGCAAGAAGAGATTTTTGTGCCCAGAATCTTAGTAGAGTTTCCTTTTCACAACCACCTTGCCTCCAGTTCCGCCAACCAGCACTGGGGGCTGAGATTCAGATAAGCTGCAGGGGCAAGGCTGCCATTCAGTATGAGATAAAGATCAGCTGCTGGAGGGTCTCTGCACAGGGCTGAGGTAAAAATCAGCTGCTCAGTGCCCCCAGGGGTTTTACGATCCAACAATTGATGTGGGATGCTGTAGGGGCTGCTGTGGGAACTGCTCCTGCCTGGACTGCTCGATGTTGCCTCTGCAGCCACTGCCTGAGGCCAGAGCTATGGGAAAGCCCTTCTCCCTTCTCAGCCAGCTGAAAAAACCCTGTCACTGACCTTTGGTGCCTGTGCGTTGAGGGATCTGCGAAGGCTGCTACTGTGAGTGGGATTCTGCCCCCCAGGCCTGCTCATGTCCTCCTCCCAGAGTCAAGCCACCTGGCCATGGCTGGGCTGGGCTCCACTCCATGTCCCGTGGGACAGACATTTCCCATTGGCCTTTCAGGTCACCCTGGGCTAGAAATCTCCACTCTGTTTTTCTCCACTTCTGCTGCTCTAGAATTTGTGGAGAGTCTTTCTTTACATGTATTTTATGGGCCGTGTGGGAAGAGCTAGTATATGTATGTCTTTCTACTCTTCAGTCTTGCCCCACCCCCAGAAATGTAGAATATTTACATTTACATTGGTAACCTTGCAGAGAACAGTTAAAATTGAGTAATGTGATAGTAAGCTAGATTGCCAAGGGTTTATGTGAGAGCAAAAGCAAAGGGAATGGAGGCATGGGATGGAGGTGTCTTTTTTGAGTTTAGGTGAGAAGAGGAGGAGAAAGAGAGGATGACAGTGAGCAGGGTTGGTTGGATCAAGTGAGGTCTTTTTATGGATGTGGGAGACTTGAGAAGGTTTGTAAGCAGGAGAGAAAGAGGTGGTAGAAAAGGAGAAGTTACAGATAAGAGATTCTGGATTACGGTGGAGACAATCTGAGGGAGAAGTCAAGGGAAAGGACCCCCCTCCTCATCCAAGGGCTGAAATGAAGAAGCAGAGATGATGGGGATGACGTAAGGTGTTTACTGTCCCCTCCCCACTGTTGTCTTCTGCATTTGCTCCCTCATCGCTTATGCCCACTGCCCTTAGTATTCTTAGGCCCTTGGCTTATCCCCATCTGAAGTTTCACAAGGCCCTCACCCTCTTTCTCCAAGTCTCCAGGGAAAGGGGAGGCAGAGCCTCTTGGCTAAGGAATCATTTTGCAAATGGATCTATTTTTGTATAAGATGTTTTTTAGAAAATATAAAAAAAAATCCTCTTCTGTGTTTCCTGCTACCTCTTCCTCCTAAATGTGAGAATTTCTCCCTTCTACTTATCCCCAGTAGACCAGGACCCACCTCACTGCCCTCATCTGAATCTGTCCTGATGGGCAGGTTCAAATTCCAAGCCCCAAGCTATAGTTCTGGGTTATTAATTTCAGAGATCTGTGGAAGGCTTGGTACTTTTTTCTTTGGCTAGACTAGGCCAGATCAAGTAGTTGAGAGAAACCAAGTACTACTGAGTTTTTATAAATTTAATATATTTGAAGAGCTAAATGTGCAGATGCTAACTGGGCACCATGGAAGAGGAGAGAGGTCCAGATTAAGGGTTTAGAGGCAGGGGGAATCCTGAGTAGGATGTTCTACAGGCACTGTGCCTTCACCCTCCACTGGATACAGTTTTTGTGCTATATCCACTAGCAAAGTAAATATAAAATTCCCAAATGCAGGGGATCATCTCTGCCTTCCTCATACATGGAAGAGGTGAGTGGGACCTTCTAAATTTAATCACAGAAAAGTAGTTGCTGGAACCAGAGGAAAGGTTAGGAGGAAGGACGATAGGTAGAAATTTAGAGGTCTCAAAGGGAGCTGGGGAGGCCCCAGATCCTAAGTATAAGCCTTGTGGCAACAACAACTGATCTGAGAACTTTTTTTCCAGGTACTGTGGTAGAGGGAATACTTGTTACTCTCTTTGTCCCTTCCTGCTGGCTGAAAGTCACACTTTGGGCCTTTCTTTTTAAAACACTTTTGCTAAGATGCATTTGATTAAAAAAATTAAAGAAAAGGGTAAGATAAAAATCTACTCTCCTTGCCTTTTGGGCTTCTGGGACATGTCATTGCCTTTGATTTGATGGGTTTATTTCTTTCAAACTATTCATAAAACATTGGAATGGTAAGAAAAATGTTGATGTTGATTTAATTCATGTTTATTATGCACCTTTTTTTTTTTTCGAAGTGCTGTGCTAAGTGCTGGGGATAAAAAGCAAAATAAGACCTCATCCCCACCCTCAAGGAGCATCAAGTCTGGTAAAGCTATGTTGTCAGGCACTCATAATATCAGTTCTGATTTATTCAGCTAAGTAATTGAATAGCGAAAAATCTCTTTTCATTAAAAAAATCATTTAACAGCACTAGACTGATACATGTAAATTAGAAATATATGTGTGTATATATATATACATACATATATACATGTATGTGTGTGTATATGTGTATATATATATATATATATATATATATATATATATATATATATATATGAAAACAAGAAAGCAAGTACTAAAAAAAAAATCTCTATATTCCTTACTCTTTAAAACTTTTTGTAGGCATGCTGCTAATTTTTTCAGGTTCAGGTATAAATTATAGCAAAAAAACCTGGAAGCTTTGCTTTATTATGGATCTGTTTATATCTTTTGATGTAACTATTAGGCACAGTATGAATTATCATAGAATTTTAGAGCTGGATGAAAACTTGAGAGTTCATCTAGTCTAAGGAGTCTTAGACCAGAGTCTGTGAATTTAAAAAAATATATTTTGACACCTGTGCTTCAATATAATTGGTTTCCAATGTACTTTACTTTATACATTTGAAAACATTCTGAGAATGGATTCATAAGCTTCACCAGACTGCTAGCAGAGTCCATGACACAAAAGAGGTTAAGAACCTCTGATCTAGTCTAATGACCTTATTTCACAAATGAGAAACCTGAGACTCAGAAATTAATTGACTCACCCAAGGTCCCTTTTATACCAGTACATTGAGTGCTTTTCCAATATGTCATGTTGTTTTACTATATAAGATGAAAACTTTATAAGATATGTGCTTTTCTTTTCCCTAGTCAAAGACAATTTTATTATAAAAATTATGTTAAAGTCTTAAAAATTAATGCTTGAAGAGTAGAAAATTTGAAATTATCTGGATTCAGGATTTAAAGAATTCGGGATGCTGGGATTTCCCAAAACAATATGATTTACTAATTAAAGGACATATTTGAATGAATATGGAATGGAATGGAACTATATTCAAGCCAACACAAAATAGTGTTCAGTATAGTGTTCAATAGCATTCAAAATAGAATATACTTACTGTTTCAATTTAAATTAATATGAATATAATTACTATTTTGGAAAAAAAAAGCTGCTCCACCAACCATATACATTCAGAGAAATGTCTTCATTTATTTTCAATACTGTTTGTGCATAACTGCTGTAGTGTCCTCCCATGGGTCTTCTGGAGCCAGTTTTCTTTTAAGATATCCCCTTAACCACCAACACTACCATGAAATGGCCATGACTTCCTTTTACGTGATGATGGATCCTGGCAGCTGCCACTACTCCTCTTTCAAACACTGGTTTGGATATGTGAAATCTGCAGAACAGGAAGCAACAGCTGGAAAGTACCTGGGATGCATGTAGTACCCTCTAACAAAACACTATTGATCACTGGGCTAAGGACTTTCATCTTTTGGTTGCTCCCAATGGTGGTTAAAAAATAAAAAAAAACTTCTTGCATAAGGAGGTCACTTCATTACATATTATATTGGCTAATTTCGTTAGAACTTTAGCATGGTCCTGGGCTGGTTTTTCCACTTCTTGCCTATGAAGAATTAATCTTGCTACCTTATGCAGTTGTTAAATACAGCATGCATTTGCTTTGGCAAGAGACTTCCAATCAAACTAACCTGTACACTTCCTGTAGTGTCTTAGTTTTCTTTCCTTCTCCTTTACTTTCATCCTCAGAGACTTTAGAATTCTTTTCTTCAACATCTATTGACTGTTCTACAACATCAACTGAACTTCTTCCACCCATTCATCAGCCTTTTTTCTTGACTTAATGAGTTAGGAGCCACTGCAACACGTAACTCAGAGTTCCCTTAGCATGCTAACAAATTCTTCCTTTTTCATCTTTCTCTTCTTGGGTCCCTTCATTCTCTGGTTCCTTTAGTATAAAGATGTCTTTAATAGAAATTCGGTCATTTTTAAAGATTTCCAGTTTCTCTCCATCAAGTGATCTCCATCAAGATCCAGGGTTGGTATTTGGCAAGGCATGGTTGATGACAGAACAAGGAAACAAGTTACTTAAAAGTAAAGGATGATGGAGAATTGAACTAGTTCACCGAGAGGTCAAAATTAGGAAGGAGAGTATTGCCATAGCAGAAGTGATAGGCTGGCAAAGTACTGGGGGGAGGAGGAATTAAAGGTTATACTGAAGAATATTGTTAAGGTTAAGGTGAACAGGCATAGGGAAAGATGGGATGATGAATACTTATGATTGGATAAAAGAATCTCAGATTTCTTGATCACAGAAGTGGAACACTTCTGGATGATGGCAAGATCAAGTGTGTGACCATCCCTTTGTGTGCAGCTGAGGTAAAATAGAGAACTGAATCATGAGACTTGAGTAGACTGAGGAACCAGGAAGCTGGGGAACATCAACATGTATGTCAAAATCTCTTGATAGGAGGGCAAGAATTGGGGTATAGAGGGATACTGTAAGCCAGATAGCAAGCTCATTGAAAAAGAGGTAACAATGCCTTAGGGTTCAGTACATAAGGGCTATTAGGCTCTGAATTGGTGACAAACTTAGAGTAAAGCTCAAAGGAGGAGAAGCTGCTGAGTGGAGGCAGTAGTGACAAAGGGGAACAAGTAGATTTCTGATTCCTCCACCAGGACCAGTGAATTGGAAGTATGAGAGAAAGTACCTGAACAGATGACCAAGGAGACAGGGTCATCTGGAAAGAGCCAGGTCTTAGTGTGTCAGAAGGTGGAAGGAGCAAGAGAGGATGAGGCTTAAAATGATGAGTGGGTTGTTTATTATGGAATAAGAGACATTGTATAGAGTGCTGGGTCTGGAGTTAGGAAGACTCATCTTCCTGAGTTCAAATCTCACCTAAGATATTTACTAGCTGTGTGTCCCTGGGCAAGTCACTTAACCCCGTTTGCCTCTGTTTTCTCATCTGTAAAATGAGCTGGAGAAGGAAATGGCAAACCACTCCAGCATCTTTGCCAAGAAAACCCCAAATGGGCTCATGAAGAGATGTATATGACTGGGCGGGGGGAAGACGAACATAAATATCTAGGAAATCCCAAGTCCAACTTAGAGGAGAAGGCAGTATCCTAGCTAGGTAGTTTCTTTGGACAGTTGACATATTGCTGCTCTCAAAACCAAGCTTTGCACTAGCGAGAGAAAGAATAAGAGCCAGTGAAAACATGGCAGCTGAGCTGGAGGGCTCAACTAAGCTTGTTCAGTTGGCCATTCGTCCCTACCAGCTCACCCTCACCAGCAGCACCTGACCTAGCTCTCAAGTAGCAACTGGTGGATTGAGTCAGGAAGAGCCGGACTATGGGTCAGGGGTCAGTCTGTGAAGAGGACTGGTTTAACTGTAGGGGTTGGCAGAGCTTTCTGTGAATGTCTTCTTGCCTCTGGGCTCCGTGATCAAAAGGGTGAACATAGTACATATGCACTGGCTTTCTCTTCCAGGTACTGGGCTGTTGCATTGGGAAAATATTAGAAACTCTGCCAAAGGGTGATCTATGACTGAAAATGAGAGTAGATACATAATATACAGGTGGATGAGTAATCAGATTAAATTTATCCACCACCAAAGTAAGCATATTCCAAGCCAAATTCTAATTTAAATTGTTAAAGTACCTGAAATACTCCATTACACTCCTCTTCCCCTGCTGAAATGGATGAATTTGTTAATGTGTTGGTTAAAAAAAAGTGGGGCAGGGAGCGGGGGGAAGGTGGCTTTAGTTTTTTTGAGGGGCTGAGACTCATAAGGATCACTTTTGGCCATGGCCTCTGAATATATCCCCTAATATTTCTGCCTTTTGGGGTAAATTTTAATTGCCTATGCTTATTCTCCCCCAGTTATTCACTGCCAACATCCCACATCTCTGTACCTGTGATGTCAGAGATTGGAAGCTAATCAACTATGCCCAATAGAGAACCATCCCCCTAATTACTGATAAAACTGATGACTCCTTGCTTACCTTACTGAGCACGTTGCCCTGATGTAGAGGGCGCAAAGACCAGGACCATCCTATGTATATCAATTAGGAGAAATACTTGAAAGTCTGAAGAGTTAAATGTGGCAGGCCCAAAGTCAGTCCCTCCAGTAGACCATCAGTGACCTATTTTCCTCCTCTGCTTTGTTGTAAATATCATTGCACTGGAGATGCCAGTGACCTCCCTGCTTGCATCCTTTCCTTCTTACCTTTGTTCTCATCTCGCCAGCTATGTGAGGTATCATTTCAACCTCTGGACTTTTCCTTGTATGGATGAGAACATATGAGGAGAGCTTATGAGAACATAAGATGTATACTACTTTGTCAGATAAGAGGTCTGACCCTTTTTTGTGAAAACCTCTGAGGTAAGACCCCAACCTTTTGGAAAAGACTTGGGAAAGTTAGCATATTCACTTCTAAAGAAGGATGTAAAAAATCTTGAACTCCTAGAGAAACCCTTTCATATCATCCACATCATTCAATGAAGTAGAGAATGACTCCAGTAGGCATGACTCCACAAAGGTCATTTTAGTCTAACCAGCAGAGAATTCAGGGGTTGTAGATCCATAAACAAGATGCACTGGGCCCAAACCTCTGAGAGACTCTCCATTCAGTCAGTGAAAAAGTCTTAGAGACACTGAGTGCCATCTGGGGCCTGGGCTTCTGCCTCTAAGCACTGCCTAAGCTAGGAACTTGTAGCCCAGGGCTTGAAGTGAGCTTTGTAACTAACTTGACTAGGTTTCTAGAGATCTGAGAACAATGGTTGTCCTATTGCTGGGATCTCTGAAACTCCCTACGATGGCGGTCTGGCAACATGTCCTGGGCAAAGCGACTTGGTTAGTAGTTAGGAAGATCTCCAAATTGGAGAGGAAGATTTAATTCTGGCCTGTGGTTAGGGAAGCAAAGTTTGAGTTAGGAGAGCAGGTGTAATCCAAAAGTCATGCTGTGTTCATTCTTGGAGTTCCTACCCTTTTCCAGGGCACCAAGAACTGAAGGGCTAAGACAGGTGGGAAAACCAGAAGCAGATCACAGAATCTGCCAGAGATTAGCAAGCCAAAAATATAGGGAATGCTGGGAGGCTGACACTTTGTCCCCCCAAATTAAAGCTGCCCAAGAGCATGTCTTCTTAATGTAGGAGTTTGTGTGCCTCATACCTAGCTAGCAAAGGTGACTCGCGTGATCCTGGAACAGGCCCCTCTCACTTTCTCTTAATTCTGCTTCTCTTACTGAACTACTCTTACCCATAACCTTGGTTCTCTGGTGACCTCAGAGGGTCAGGGAGACTGTCTCTGTCTCAATCTCTCTCTCTCACTCTCTTGCTCTCTCTCCTCCCATCTCTTCTTTACTTTTTCTTTCATTCTTTCTTGTATATGAAACTCAATTTTATTACAGTTTTTTTAAAGCACATATTAAAATGAACAATAAAGCACAAATTAAATTTAACACCATTTTAACAAAACTGTCTGTGTTCCCTTTTGGATTTCCTTCTATTGACGTTTGGGTATTTTTTAAAGATTCATTTGCTCTTTTTTCTTTATTTTATTTTATTTTTTGTATCACCATTACTGTCTACTGACCTCCTTAACAACTCCCCCTCAGATAGAAGTCATTCCTTGTAAAAATATTTATAGTCAAGAAAATCAAAGTCAAACATTGTCTGAAAATATATTTTTTATTTTGCACCTCTAATCTATCACCTTTCTGAGAAGAAGCTGGAAGCATGCTTCTTCATGTCTTCAGAAGTTGATTAGTCATTGCCTCAGCGAGAATTCTTAAGTCTTTCATTTTTGAAAAAAGATATTATGTAGGCATTATAGAAATTGTTCTCATGATCCCACTCATTCATCAGTCTTCCCAGCTTTCTCTGAAGGCATCATTTTCATCATTTCTTAAGACATCATAACATTCCATTACATGGGATATTGCTGACCTCCACTGATAGGGAGCTCCTTAATCTGGAGAGTTCCACGTGTACCAACGAAAGCATAGATCCAACCCCCATGCCTATCCCCACCTTGACAGACCATAATTTGTTCCATCATTCTCCAATTGATAGGCATCCTGTTGTTCCCCAGTTCTTGGTTATAACCAAATTGCTGCTATGAGTATTTTTGTATGTACAGGTCCTTTATGTGATCTCTTTTATGTACGCAATGGTAGTAGGATTGCTGGGTCCAAGGGTATGCACAGTTATGACTTTTTTTAAAGTACCATTACCAATGGCTTTCTGGAATGGTTGAACCACTTCACAATTTCACCAAAAATGAGTATATTCATATGTCTGCTCTCCCACACACAGTCCATCCCCAAATTACCATTTTTCTTTTTTAGGGTTATCTTTTTCTAATCGATGGAGGTGTGGTTGAACTTCAGAGTTGTTTTAACTTATATTTTTTTTAGTTTTCATGACAGTCTTTTCTTTTTTTTTCCTATTTATTTATTTAATTAATTTTTTACATTCATTTTCACAAATTTTTGGGTTCCCAGTTTTCTCCCCTTTTATCCCCTCCCCCCACCCCAATACCCCAAGCAATCTAATTTTCCCTATCTCCAATCTGCCCTCTCTTCTGTCATCCCTCCCTTCTCTTGTCTCCATCTTCTCTTTTCTCCTGTAGGGCCAGATGACTTTCTATTCCTCATTAACTGTATGTCTTCTTTCCTAGTTACAACAACAATATTAAACAGTTGTTCCTAAAACTTTGAGTTCCAAATTCTCCCCATCCCTCCCTCCCCACCCATTCCCTTTGGGACGGCAGGCAATTCAATTTAGGCCCTATCTGTGTAGTTTTGCAAATGACTTCCCTGATAGTCGTGTTGTGTAAGACTAACTGAATTACCATCTCTCCTAACCTGCCCCTCATTGTTTCTCTTCTGTCTCTTGATCCTGTCCCTCCCCAAGTGTTGACTTCAAATTGCTCCCTCCTCCCTTTGCCCTCCCCCCCATCATCCCCTCCCTTGCAATATCTCCTTCTCCCCCAGTTTCTTATACTGTAAGATAGGATTTCATACCAAAATGAGTGTGCATTTCACTCCTTCGTTTAGTCAAATGTGATGAGGATAAACTTCTTGTTTTGTTTTGTTTTTTTTTTTCCTCAGCTCTCCTCTTTTTCCCTCCACTAAGAAAAACTCCTACCTGCCTCTTAAATGACATATAGTTACCCCCTTCCCTTGCCCTCTCTTTCCTCCCCCTACATTTCTCTCTCACCATTTACCTTAGTTTCTTTTAAGGTATGTTCCCATCCTATTCAGTTCAATCTGTGCTCTCTATCTCTGTATGTGTGTGCATGCGTGTATGTGTGTGCATGCGTGTACATGTGTATGTGTGGTCCCACCAACTACCCAGATACTGAAAAGTTTTAAGAGTTACAAATATTGTCTTTCCATGTAGGAATGTAAACAGTTCACTCATGGTAAGTCTCTTAAGACTTCTCTTTGCTGTTTACTTTTTCATGCTTCTTCTCATTCTTGTGTTGGAAAGTCAAATTTTCTTTTCAGCTCTGGTCTTTTCATCAAGAATGATTGAAAGTCCTCTGTTTCATTGAAAGACCATATTTTCCCTTGAAGTATTATACTCAGTTTAGCTGGGTAGGTGATTCTTGGTTTGAGTCCTAGTTCCTTTGCCTTCTGGAATATCCTATTCCATGCCCTTCAATCCCTTAATGTAGAAGCTGCTAGATCTTGGGTTATCCTGATTGTATTTCCACAGTACTGGAATTGTTTCTTTCTAGCTGCTTGCAAGATTTTTTCCTTGAGCTGGGAGTTCTGGAATTTGGCCACAATGTTCCTAGGAGTTTCTCTTTTTGGATCTCTTTCAGGTGGTGATCGATGGATTCTTTCAATACTTATTTTGCCCTCTGGTTCTAGAATGTCAGGGCAGTTTTCCTTGATAATTTTATGGAAGATGATATCTAGGCTCTTTTTTTGATCATGGCTTTCAGGTAGTCCCATAATTTTTAAATTGTCTCTCCTGGATCTATTTTCCAGGTCAGTTGTTTTTCCCATGAGATATTTCACATTCTCTTCCATTTTTTCATTCTTTTGGTTTTGTTTGATGATTTCTTGGTTTCTCAGAAAGTCATTAGCCTCCATCTGTTCCATTCTAATTTTGAGAGAACTATTAAATTCAGTGAGCTTTTGAGCCTCTTTTTCCATTTGGCTCATTCTGCTTTTGAAAGCATTCTTCTCCTCATTGGCTTTTTGAACCTCCTTTGCCAATTGAGTGAGCCCATTTTTCAAGGTGTTAATTTCCTCAGCATTTTTTGGGGTCTCCTTTACCAAGGTATTGACCCGGTTTTCATACTTTTCTTGCATCTCTCTCATTTCTCTTCCCAGTTTTTCCTCCACCTGTCTAACTTGCTTTTCAAAATCCTTTTTGAGCTGTTCCAGGGCCTGAGCCCACCCGCCACCCCCCTGGGGTGTCTGGGGTACTGAGGCCCCGCCCTCCACGTCTTTCCCTGACGGCAAGGATACGTCCTCGTCATCAGATCCGAAGGTCGGGATCATTTGCATTTGTTGGAAAAAACTCTCTATAGTCTTATTTTTCTTCCCTTTTCTAGGCATTTTCCCAGCCAGTTACTTGACTTCTGAGATTCCTTTCCACCCCCGCCTGGATCAGCCCAGCTAGTGCTTGGCCTCTGAGATTTAAATGGGCTTTCCTCCTGCCGGCTGTCAATCAGTGAGCTTTAGTTCAGGTGCTGGGGTGGGGGCAGGGCCGCCTCCCAGACTCTGATCCCTTGGGGGCTTTATGCAGAGACTTTCAGGAATGGAGCGGGTGGGGGCGGGGTGGGGGGCCCGCCTCCCAATCTCAGTTCCCTTGGGGTTTTAAGCAGAAGCCTTCAGTAATAGAGTGGGGTGGGGGCAGGGCCGTCTCCCAGGCTCAGCTCCGTCAGGTTTTATGCAGGAATCTTCCGTAATGAAGATCCTGCCTGCTGTTGGGGGATTCCTGAGTCCTGGTCCGCTGCCGCCTCAGCCGACGCCCACCCCTCTGCCTCCGCTGCTTCCTGCCCCCGTCCCCACCGCCGCTTCCTCCCAAGGGGGCCCGAGTCACGGAGACGTTCCGCTCCCCTCCTCCAGCCCAGCCTTCTCTCTCACTGACCTGTAGCTTCTGTGGGCGGAGAGACTTTCCCGGCTGCCGGAGCTTCCGTGTCTGAAGCCTGCTCAGATCAGCTTCTCTGGGGCCGCGGCCAGGGAAGTGCTGGGGGTGGGGTCCACTTTCCGGGGTGCGCCGGACCCTGGGGACGGGTCTTCAGGGCTCCCTGGAATGGAAATCTCTTCCACTCTGCTTCTGCACACCTTGTATTGACCCAGAAGTTATGGGGGACTCTTTTTACATTAATTCTATGGGCTTTGGTTTCGGAGCTCATAAACGTGCATCCTTCTACTCCGCCATCTTGGCTCTGCCCCCATGATAGTCTTTTCTGAAAATTTAATATGCCAACAGCACGGGAGCAAGGAAAAATTTCTGGGGCTTCTACTATGGACTTCCCTCCAAGTGAACAAGGATTATAAAAACAAAACAAAACATTGTTCCTAATTATTTAATCAATTTTGGAGTCTACCTAATCAAAAGATCACTGAACTCATATCTCACAAGGATATAATGAGACAATTTCTCAAATACTTTGCTGAAATTGAGGCATACTGTGTAAATAGCTTCCCTCTGAATTGCCATCTTGGCAATTCCTGTCAGAAAACAAAAATAGGTTAGTTTGGCATCATCTGTTCTTGAATGTACACAGGGCTTTTCTGCTTCCATGGCTTTATATATGCCTTTCCTTATGTCTGGAACACCTTTCCCTTCTCCCTTCTCCTGGTGAACTCCTACCCATCCTTTAAATTCCAACTTTAAATCCACAAATGGGCATATTATTCTCAGAGATCCTTCCATTAGGAACATAGATTTTACAGTTGGAAGAGGCCTTGGTAACTGTCTTCTGGCCCAACCCTCAGGAAACTGAGGCCCAGAAAGAGTAACTGACTTGTCCAGGGTCACACAGTAGTCTAAGACAAGGTTCAAACCCAGATCTTCCTGTCTCCATGCTCCCTGCTTTCTCCTTGGACCTCACATAAAACTTCACCTTATGTATTTATCATGTAAAATTATGTATACCATTTGTGATTCTTTGTGTCTTGGGATCAGGGATTCAGAGCTTCAAGGGACCCTAAAGAAAATATGGTCCCGCTGTAACCCTCAAATTCCCAGACTCTAGTTTTGGTCCCCCCAAATCAGAACCTGTTGTCTGGTTGACTGGCGGGTCATAAGAGCTAACAGCTTAAATCTGAAAAATGTGAAATATGTATGAAATTGTTATACGGCTCCTATCAGATTTTTATGTAAACCCTGCTGAAGTAAATCAGTGTTCTAAAATATTTTAATGCTTATTGATATCTTTTGTTTCTGTGTCACTTTCACTTCCAAATCACTTTCATCTTCTTTCCTACCTAAGGAGTCATTTCTTATAACCCAATAAGAAGAAAAAAAAATGTAGCATAGAAAAATCTACTAATCACCGAAGCCTGACGGTAAATGCCATGTTCCACCTCCTTCCACATGTGGAAAGGGTGGAGGCATATTTTCTTGTCCCTTTTTTAGGGTCAAGCTTGGTCATTAAAATTACACAACAGTTGGGATTTTTTAGTTGTTCTTTCCATTTATGTTGTAGTTATTGTGTATGTTGTTTTCCTAAGTAGTTTGGCAGGACTAGGGGCTAAGAAAACCTGAGTTCAAATCTGACCTCAGACACTCACTAGCTGTGTGACCCTGAGCAAGTCACTTAACCTGCTTGTCTCAGTTTCCTCAACTCTAGAATGGGGAAAAAAATAGCACTTACCTCCTTGGGTTGTTTTGAAGTTCAAATGAAATAATAATTGTAAAGCACTTAGCACAGTGCCTGGCCCATAGTAAGTGATACATAAATGTTAGCTATCAGTACAAGTATTTTACAAATTTATCTCATTTGATCCTCATGACAACCCTTCAAGGTAGGTGCTCTTAAGGAATCATTTTACAGATGTACACTGTGTGCACTCAAAAACAGATGATGCCAAACTGAGGCAGAGATGAAGTGACTTGCCCAGGACCACCTAGCTAGTAAGTGTCGAGGGCTGTGTTCTTCTGGCCTCAGGTCTTTCTGATTGTAGGAGCTGCTTTATGCACTGTTTACCTAACTACCCAGCTAGCACACAGTGGGGGATTAATGCGTGTCTGTTTCTTTCCTCGTTCTACCTACATCACCCTGCATCAGTTCATGTAAGTTTTCCCACGTTTCCCTGAATCCTTCATATGGTATGGACATTTTATTCTACAAGTCAATCTTTTTCAGGATCTGATTACAATGGCTATGCCTTTGTCTGGGTACACTCTCATTTGAATAAATGTAGGTTAATGTTCCTTTATTTACAAGGACTGTTTTCTATCAATGTACTCTGATCACCCTCTAAAGGAAACAAACATTATATAAGACTTGAGAGACGTAGCTCACATTACAAGTCAAGAGACTACTGAAAATTTTTCTCAGCAGGCAGAGTTTAAAAAGGGCTAAATTAAAAAGACTCTGATGGTACTTCTAGTTATCTAACCTCAGAGAAGCAATAGATCTTAATTTTTAGAAGGAATAAGCAGCTAAAACAGATAGATAGCTACCAAACGGTGGGATGTGGTGATTTCTTGTCTCACTATGTCCTGTTTCTTTTCCTTCAACTGATGGAGGATTTTAGGCTTGTTTACCTTCAGTGTGGTAGGTGGTACTTGTCCTAACTATGGCTCTGTAGTTATCCTACATGAATCAATCAATAATAAACATTTATCAAGCACTCTTATGAGTGTTAAACACTATGAATACAAAAGGAGGCAAGAGGGAGTCCCTATCCTCATGGAGCTTATGACCTAATCGGGGAAACAACATGCAAACAAATATATACACATAAGGTATATACAAATATACACCAAAAAAGGACAAATAGGAAATAATTAATGGAGGGAAAGCACTAGAATTATTAGAATTAAGAGGGGTTGGGAAAGGCTTCCTGTGGAAGACAGGATCTTAACTGAGACTTCAAAGAAGTCCGGGAAGTCAGTAGATAAATTCGAGGAGGGAGAACATTCCAGGCATGGGGGGAAACATCCAGAGAAAATGTATGGAGATGAGAGATGAAGTATTTTCTTCATGGAACAGCAAAAAAGGTCACTGTCACTATGGTGAGGAGTAAGGTATAAGACTGCAAAGGTAGGAAGGGACTAAGTTATGCAGGGGTTTGAATGCCAAACAGAATTTTGTATTTGATTTTGGAGGTGATAGGGAGCCACTGAAATTTATTGCGTAGAGGAGTGATTTTGTTAGATCTGTGCTTTAGGGAAATCACTTTACCTGCTGAATGAAGGATGGGTTGTGGTAGAGAGAGACTTGAGCCAGGCAGGCCTTCCAACAGGCTATTGCAATGATTTGGGCATGGGCATGTGTGTGTGAGTGTGAGTGTATGTCTGTCTGTGTGTGTGTGTTGGGCAGGGCAGGGAGATTGAAGGTTTAGGGAGAAAGATGAGTAAAGGTAATGAGAATAAGGAAAAAAAACAGTTTAGCAAAACATATCAACCAAGATCAACATTTTATGAGGCCTTTCACACTCATATTTCTTTACCTCTGCAAAGAAGGGAGGTACAGTCTCATCTCTTAAGTCAAGCTTGATCATTACAATTTAACAGCAGTTTTCATTTTTTTTGGTTGTTCTTCTCTCTCTTTACATTGCTATAGTCATTGTGTATATTATTTTTCCTAGTTAGGCTTATTTTACTTTGTATTAGTTCATATGAGTTTTGCCAAGGTTCTTCAGACCCATCATGTTAATTGCTCTTTACAGTGCAGTGATATCCCATTACATTCCTGTGCCACTGCTGGGACAGGCACTCCAATCAAGTTAAGAAGTATTTATTAAGCACTTACTATGTGCCAGGCACTGTGCTAAGCCCCTGGGATACAAAGGGAAATAAACAGTCCATGCTCTCAAGGAGCAAATCCAGATCAGGAGAAAGCATGCAAACAACTGTGTCCAAACAAGTCATAGACAATATAAAATGGAGTTCATCTTAGAGACAAAGCACCAGTATTAATGTCCAATCCATGAGGTTTTAAAAAAAACCCCAGTTCTTTACTACTATAAAATGTAATACTATAAATATTTTGGTATACGTGGGGCCTTCTTTTGTTAATTTTTAAGACCAAATAAAACAAGAATTTCCATATATACCTGTGTGTATGGAGAGAGACACACAGACAGACAGACAGAGAAAGAGAGACAGAGAGACAGAGGGAGAAACAATTGAACAGAAAAAGAAGATTGCACATGAATCAGCAGACCCTTATTACAAACAGCTTACCTGTGGAACACTTTTCTTTTTATCATTGACATCCTTGATATCAATTCCTAGTAATCTGATTTCTACGTCAAACAGTATGGACATTTTAGTCACTTTCTTAGTATAATTCCAAACTGTCTTCCAGTCAGACATTTATTAAGTATCCCTTACAGTAAAGGGTCTCAACCCTGTAAAAGTTCCAAAGGAATTCTTAAGGAGATGAGAAGCCTCCCTTCTCTCTGAAGCACCTCTCTCCTCTAGGTTCCTGCCTTGCCAGAGCAGTTTGGACAGACTTAGCCTGTCAGCTTTTGTCACCTCCAGGCTTTTAAGAGGTGTGTTCAACTTGCAGCACAAAATCTGGACTGGCTTCTTTTTATTTTGGAAGAATGATATCAAAAAGGGACTGAAGAGAGTTAAGGAACCCTTGGTGAGGGTGATAAAATACATCACCGTCATCTGGATATCAAAAGCAAATGCTTGTTGGATGGTTTTACACAAAGCAGTGAAAAATTATGTGACAGAAATTTTCCCAAAGACATTTATATATTAGATATCTACCAATACAATATGGGAGAGCAGCCTTACTTAAGGTCTGCTTTCTTGCAGATCCCAGATGTGTAACCACAAGGAAGTCATGGCATCTTTCAGAGCAAGGTGTCTCTCTAAGATTCTGGGTTATAGATTGGATATATCAGTGGAGAGGGTTTCCACACCAGGATTTCCTACACTGATGATGAAATCACATGTCCAGACAACAACAGACTAGTACTGTTTAAATACAGTTAGATTCAACATCTTTAGCTCTACCTGGAAGGACGAACAGACGAACAAGTTACCAGACATAATCATCAGACACACAGAGTTGAAGATAGATATCAGTATAAATCTGGCTCCATATAGTCCTCTCACTGGACCGATAGAGATCACAGGATGCTCATTCATAGCTGATCTCTGTGGGTAGCAGTAAATAAAGGATTTTCCTGACAAGTTTGCAAGGGGCTGGAGAATCTAAAATCATGTCATTCTTTTGGAAATAACTTCGATGAGTCATCAGATCTATCCCAGGCTTACAGGGAGGGCAAAGCTAAGGTCATTTAAGCAGACAAAACTTGATCCTATTTTAAGGGAAGAGTTGACAAGGAGCCAACAAAGTGAATTCTTCAGCCACTCCCAGGACCCTGTTCCAGAGTTTTAGCTCTCACTGTCAGGAAATTTTTCATATCTAAGCTAAATCCTTCGCTTAAATTTAAGACGATTTCTTCTCATGCATCTTCAGTGGAGCACAAGAACATAAAATGTCCATCTATGAAAGTCTTTCTTGTTGCTTGGAAGACTATTATGAAGTTGTCCCTTGGTTTTCTTTCCCCCCAACTAAATGATCTCTTCTTTTTTCCTCGCTTGTTGGTCATGTTTCCCAGTTCTTTCATCACCTTTATGGCACTCATATGAATCTTCTCCAGCTTTCAGTTATGAAAGCTTAACCCTGGATGTGGTATCTTAACAAGGCGATAGCCAATGCTAATTAGAATGGATGACTCTATTGTTCCACTATACTGTATAGCCATTTATACATCCTAGGAATGCATGTACCTAAAATCTCATTATGGCAAATTTCATAGGAGTCCCAGATAGCATTCTAATTTTTAAAAGTTCCATTATAGCAAGGCAATTTACAAGTCTCTTGGGATTGTGAGATTTTAATGGACTCTAGTAAAAATTACATACTAGTCCTACCCTAATTAACACTAATGATAATTTTGCTAGAATATTGTGTTGAATATAGGGATACTATTCATTAATGAATTTGTCAAATAAATCCTGATACTGGAGCAGTTCTGGAAAACACCAGTTAACATTCCTTTCAAGTTAACCCTGATCTGCTCATTCATTCATTCAACAAACAGGCATTATTGTATCTATTGTGTGCCAAGGACTGTGCTAGGTACCAGAAACATATATTTAGGTAACACATAGTCCCTGCCCCCATGGAGCCCTCAGTCCAGGAAGGAAACATCAAAAGCACTAATGACTGTAATAGAAAATACTTCTCTTCTTGAGGTGAAGACCAAATGTCACCATAGCCCTGGTAGGGCTAATCTGAAGATTTTTCTAGAGGACTTTTATTATTTTTAAAATTATTTTTTATTTCTATTATTTTATTTTTTTTTATTATCTTTCTAATGACATAATGGGGAAATCAGGTAAGGTCTCTTAGAGGAAATGGCATTTTAATAGAGTTTTAAGGGAGAGGTAGAAATTTAACAAGTAAAAGAGGGGGAAGGAGAAATTCCAGGAACAGAGAGTAGAGCAGCCAAATGCATGACCTTGATAAAGGTGAAGACATATTTGAAGGTCAGGTCTTGCTGGAATGTGAAATCATAAAGAGAAGAAAAATGAGCTGTGGCTGAAAAGGTAGAGTGGAGGTAGATTGGAAAGTACAAGCAATAATAGGCAAAAGAAGTTTTAATTTTACTTGCTAGGCAATATTTGTTGTCGCTCAATTGTGTTTGACTCTTTGTGACCCCCTTTTTCAGTTTTCTTGCAAAGGTACTAGTGTGGTTTGCCATTTCCTTTTCTAGGTCATTTTACAGATGAGGAAACTGAGGCAAACAGGGTTAAGTGACTTACCTAGAAAGTATCTGAGGCTAGATTTGAACTCAGGAAGGGCTAGTTTTGCTTATTTGAAGCTCAGCACTCTATCTACTGTGCCATCTAGCTGCCCCTTGCTAGGCAATAAGAAACCACTAAAGATTTTTGGGCAAAGGTGTGGTATGTCCAGGTGAGGGAGATTGTGTGTGCAGCAGCATGACAGATACACTGGCAGGAAAGAGTAAAGAAAAGACTGTCTCAGAGGGTAAACCAAGCAGGTGGTAATGAAAGCACAGGCTATTTAGGGTGCTGGTAGTATGCACAGAAAAGACACTGATGTTCAGGAGAATGTGGAAGTTGCATTTACAGAACTTGGAAACTGATATAATTTGAGAAGTGATTTAAAGAGTCAAAGAGAATCTCAAGGATTTAAATGTGGGAGATTGGACTTTTGGTGGTCCCATTGATAAAGTGAAGTGAGGAGAGGTTCAGGGTTTGGGGGAAAAAATGGTTCATTTAGTCAAAAAACATTTTTTCAGCACCTCCTGTCTAAGACCAGGGGATAAAAAAAAAAAAAGGAGGCAAAAGACAGTCCTTGCCCTCAAGGAACTCATAATCCAATGGGGGAGACGATAAGCCAACAATATGTACAAATAAGATATATACAGACTACCTAAGAAATGAAAAAGAGAGGGAAGGTACTAGAATTAAGGGAAGTTGGGAAAGGTTTCCTGTAGAAGATGTGATTTTTTTTTTTTTTAAGTTAGGTAAAGATCAAAGTTGTGGGTAGAGGAGTTGACCTTAGTGAGAAAGAAGGAGGGCTACGTTTTCTTTTTTGATTTGATGGAATGGAATGAGAGATGAAAGTTTGTTACAAGGAACTGAGTGAGAAAGTGAATAGGGACAAGGTGGAGGCATTAGGGCAAGTGTGAAAAAATGAGGAGGGAAGTTAAGGAAACTTCCGTAAGCTCTCATTGAAGTGGCTGACTACCATAAATTGGTGATCACCCTCAGCGTCACCTTCCGTTATTATCCAATGGGTATATGAGCTAGACCAGAGGTGTCAAACACACAACCAACGATACTCCAAAGTGAAGTCCAAACCCGATCAAAATGTAACTGGGAAATATTTAATGAAAGAAATAAAAATATAATAAAACATAAATAACTGCATTTTGAGTCGCTGCATGTCCTTCAGAGATCCTTATGTACATTTTAGAGACATCTGTTTCTACTTGAGTGTGATGCCACTGCTCTAGGTTTACAACATGTGGAATTGGAGGTGGAACAGGCAGGTAGAAATGTCCTACATACAATTAAAAGATGTTTGTCTGGATTCAGAATGGAGATAAGACATTAAAACACGTGTCTGGAAGTCATTTGCATAGAGGTGGTAATTGAAAATGCAAAGACAGTAAAGATAGTAAAAAATGCAAAGCAAGTAAAGACAGAGAGAAGTAAGCAAAGAACTGAATCTTGGAGAAGAGTCCCATTGAAAAAGTCTTGGAAAAAGGTCAGGAGCTTAGAGTTTGAAGGAAATTAGGAGAACAGTGTGCTTCTAAAGCCAAGGGAAAAGATTCTCCAGGTGCTCCATAGTGTCAGACGCTAGAGAAAGTAGGTTATGGCAGTTAGCAACTGAAACAAGATCATTTTATCTGGTGACCAGATCATCGATGACTTTTTCGAGAATAATTTTAGTAGAGTTGTAGGGATAGAAATTTATTACAAGGAGATGAGCAGAAAGTAAGTAAGGACAAAGTGAAGGCATTAGGGCTAGGCAATTTTTCCTCCCACAAGTTTGCTGAAGCAGGAAAGAGATATGAAACGTATGCCAGGTGATCCAGAAGGGTCAAAGTTTATTTCAAGATTAGGGAAATTCTAGTATCTTTGTAAGTGGATGAGAAAAAGCTAGGGAGAGTAAAGAGAACTGGATTTAGATCTGGTTTCAAATCTTTCTCAGTTATTATGGTGTGATCATGGGCAAGTCATTTAATACCTTTGGGACTCAGAGTCCTTATCTGTTAAAGGGAAAGCTTTTCTTTTCCTTTTTTTTTGAGGGGAGGCAGTGGAAGAGTTACAAAGAATAGTAACAAATATACCAAAAAAAGAAAAAAAGGTAGAAAAGTGTCAATATATCATATAAAAAGTGAGCCAAGGAAAATAGAAGAGGACATGGACAAGCTAGGAATTGTTGGAAGCATACTGTGAAGTTTGAATTATATTTTAAAAAGCAAAATTATACACAGTGGGGGAAAAGCTCAAACTTCAGACAATGGAAGTTTCCAGTTTAATATACAATCCTTTTAAAATTTCTATTTGTATATTGACATGATTATGTTTGTTGGTGATTAAATCCATAATAAAAATGAAATAATTAAAAAATAAAAGATTGGTTGAACCCCTTACTTAAGTATGCAAGTAGAAAAGAAAAAGTGAAGGTGAGGAGAAAGCACTGGATTTAATTTCAGAGGACCTGGGTTCAATATGTCAATTATTCTGTGGTCACCGGGCCCCAGAGTTCTCATAAGTTAGATGAAGGGCTTAGAGATTCCACTTAGAACCTTTTAGATTGGAAAAGACAACAAGTTTGAGGACAACTGTTAGCGTGGCTACAGGAGGACTGGCATATTAATGAACTAATGTTAGAAATTATCAATCTGTCATTCAGGAAAATAGTTTGCAACTCTAACCAAAAGGCCAATAAACTTGCATACCCAGAGTTAATCACTATTAGATGTGTACCTCCCAGGAGACCAAATGAGGAGGGAAGGTGTGATGTAAGAAATGACAAAAAGAAGGGATTCAGAGAAATCTGAGAGGATTTGCAGCTATTGATGCAGAATGAACGGAGAAGAACCAAGGTTACAATATATACAACTTCAGAACTATGATCAATCCAATGACCAATCTTATGACCTCCCCTTCCACCTCTTGGCAGAGAAACAGTGGACCAGAGGGACACAAAGAGATATATATTTTAGACCAGGTCTATACCTATTTGTTACAAGGACAGGTCTCTCTCTCTTTTTTTTTTGATTGAGAGTGCTATGGGAGGTTAGTGGTAGTGATATCAAGGAGGAAAAAACAAAGAAAAGGGAATTAGTAAAACATTAAAAAAATACCCAGGAGAGTGCACTAGGAAAGTCAAAAGGGGACACCACCAAGTAGGGCACTGTTGGAACTACTGAGTTAAATTTCACACACACACACACATACACACACACATACACAAAGTGGTACACAATATATAGTGTCACATATTGTCCTCTGTTCCTTGTACAAGAAATGTTCGTATCTGTTGTCAGTTTCACAATGATAATTTTTTTTTTCTTTTTGGATTGGATAGTCCCGCTTACTTACAGGAACTTTATAGAAACTACTATAATTTAAACCTGGGTCTCAGTTTTCTCATCTCTAACATGAGGAACTTAGACTGAATTACTCCTAAGGTTCTTTGCTGTTTTCAGTATATAATCTTTTGACAGAAGGAAATAAAGTTCCTGTAGTAAGCAGGCAGGTATTCAGTCAATGAACATTTATTAAGCACCTACTATGTGTCAAGCATTGTGCTAAGGCAAGGGATACAAAAAGAGGCAAAAGAAACTCTCTGCCCTTAAGGAGTTCAAGATCTGCTATAGCAAATAAAAATGTACCAATGACCTATTTATCCCAGAAGAGTCTAAATAACAAATATAGAAAAGGGAAAACACTGGGATGAAGTTGGAGAAAGCTTCCTAGAAGATGGGGTTTTTAGTTAGGTGAATATCAAGGTTGTGGGCAAAGGGACTGATCTAAAGGAGAAATAGAGATATTTCTTTTGCTATTGTATGATATTCAAGTGTGAGCAAAGAATGAAGGAAGTTGAGGAATGTTATGTTGAGGGTCTCAGTGAAGCAAAGGGCTATCTTAAGTTGTTTATCACCTTTATCACCATCCAAGAGGTGTGTGAGCTAGACCAGAGGTGTCAAACCACAACCAACAATACTCCAGAGTGAAGCCCAAACCAGATTAAAATGTAATTGGGAAATATATGACAAATGAGTGAACATATAATAAAACACAAATAATGTTACATTTTAAAAATTAAGTTAATATGCAGAGATCTTTATGTATAGTTTAGTAGCCCATATTCCTATTTGAATTTGATACCACTGACATACATACATTTCCACATTTATTCACGAATGTATCTGGTGAAAATGTCTTTGATGGTGATCACTGGCTGATTGGTACACACATTCTTTCTTAATTCTCTATATCAAACTAGATGAAATCCCCTAACCAGTGTTGTAGAACCACTACTTTACTAGAATACCAAGATATCCCTGTGAATTTTAGCAAGAAATTCTTATTTCCTCAGAATGGCAATGAATGTCATCTATCGAGATAAGAAAATACACCTATCAAAAGATCCCACTTCTACCCTGTGAAAGTTCTAGTTTCACAAATGGCAAAATTTTGAAATCCTGAGTAGTAGACTAACTGGGGAAATCCTTAATAATTCGTAGGACCTAAAAAATGACAAAAATGAGGACTGACTCAAAATAATTCACAGAAACTGACTAAATATGATTTAAATAGCACAATGATTTAATCTGGATAAAGAGAATGAAAAAAGTGGCATTTGGGGCCTGAATTTTATTGAGATGAAAGTGTTTATTTTGAATAATACAATATAGCAAAGTTGTACTTATATCAATGAAAATATACTAGAGACAACTAGGGCAACAAATGAACCTTAATGTTTTTGGGTCCAATGTTACTTAACATAAAAATTTGTTTCCTGGAGCCTTTAAGAAAAAACTGTTTCAAAGAGATAACTGAAATGCTTCAGTTATTTCTCTATGCGATATGCATATCTATTGATATCTATGCGATGTCAAGGGAATATAAGGAAAGCTCCCAGCAACTTAGGTGTATTTATAGTAGTTTCTTGAGAGGAAGTAGAAAAGTAGTACACAAATTTGTTACTAGGGGAACAAACTTTCAGAAGTTCTGAACAGGAAACCAGGTTGTATTCACACTCACAGGAAAGAATATTCCATATCAGAAGTTAATAAAAGAAATGCAAATCAAAACAAACTCGAGGTTTTCCTTCATATCCTGTAAAATTTCAAAGTTGACAAAAAATGGTTAATAATCAATATTGGAGGGACTGATGGGGGATGATTTAGGCACAGTAATACACTGTTGGAGGGGCTATGAAATGGTACAAGCATTTTGGAAAGCAATTTAGAATTATGCAAATAAAATGTCTAAAATGTTTATACTCTTTGAACTAGGGAGTTTATCACTGGACTTATGCCCCACGGAAGCTATTGATAAGAATAAAGTCCTCATATATGTCAAAATATTTATAGCAGGACTTCTTTTGATGACAAAGATTTGAAAACTAGGCAGATGTCCATTGACTGGAGAATGGCTAACAACTTGTGGTACATGAATGTAATAGAATATTACTGTGCTGTAAGAAATGATGCATGTATTGATGCATATTAACAGTGGGCTAAGCAGAGCCAAGAAAACAATATACATAATGACTCTACAACAATGTAAATGTAAAGAACAACTACATACACAAATAAAAAATGAATATAATAAAATTATAAAGATCAAGCATGACTCAAATGGAAGATCCTTCCAACCCAGCGCTTTGCGGAGGTGGGAGGTCCACAGGTATTGCACATTGTGTTTTCAGACTTTTTCAATGTATTAAAACACATGCTAATTTTCTTCCCTTTTGGAGGGGGGGAAATTTAAAAATATTATTTGTTATATGGAATTACTCTCTGGGAGGGGAAAGGGAGAGGTATTGGGGGAAAAAAAAACTATGATAATGTAAAAAAAAACCCAAAAGGCCAATAAAAAAATCATTTAAAATTAAATCAGGTGATTCCAAGCCATGGGATTAATTCACTTTTATCACCTGGAAAAGAGATAAGTAAAGAATGATGAGGAAAGGATGGGCAGGGAAAGGGGAAAAACAAAACCAAAGGTGGAATCCTTGGATCAGGAAATTTTATAAAATTCTAATACTGCTCTCAGGCTCTGTCACCCAGACCTGTCACCTGGTGATTGCCATTTTCTCAGTGAAGTATGAATAAGGGATATAACTAGTGTGTTGCCAAAGGTAGTCAGATGTAAACCCCTCTTCTTACTTTTATATGCCTTTCATAAGTCTGTTTTATGGGAATGCTTTGAAAACTTTTAAGTTTGGAGGTTTAGGGACCACTGAGAGACATCAGCAGGATACTAATGGTCCCAATAAAGATTCCAGGGAGAGGGCAATGAGTCGGATGTACTTTTATCTTTTTATCCCCCCCAGAGCTTAACACAATGTTTGGCACCTGGTAGGTGTTTAAGAACTCTTCAACTGTTGGAGATTTTTCAAGAGTTTTTATGTCTTTTAGATCATTTACTACTCTCTAGCCAAGATTGAAACCCTCTCCTATCACAAAAACACAAAATATATAAATATTGTCTGACAATGTTTTGTATTGTTTTTTGTTCTGCTTTCTCTGTCCACTTCTCTGCAATGAGGAAATAGGTTTCAATATTTCTTCTCCAGATGATTCTCTTTTTTCCATTATTTAGGATTCAACTTCTTCTTAGTGACTTTTTAATTCACATCATCTATTGTTTACTTCCTTTCACTTCAGTTTATACTAATCTTTCACCTTTCTCCAAAAAAAGTGATTCTCCAACTGATGGGTGCTCAGTTGTTTCTAGTTCTTTGCTAACATCAAAATGTTAGTGTTAATATAGACATTGGACCTTTGTTACTTGGGGGGAGTGGGAAGACAATATTATGAGAAGTCTTCAAGATTGAATCCACTCTTTCTGGAATAGCCTGAGAGGTCTGAGGGTTACCTATAGTTTATATCATTGTGTCTGTTCATCCTTTGTTGCCAAAGAAGACCAAGCCATCAGAGAAATAATGACATGATTTGTACTTGATTTTGTTTTGAGTGAGGGAGGGCTGTGCAGGTCACCAGCCTCACTTCTCTTCCAGAGTCATCTGAATCCAGTGACTAGACATTCATCAGGATGACTGGAGATGACCCAGGATGAGGCAATTAGGGTTAAGTGACTTGCCCAAGGTCACACAGCTAGTGAGTGTCAAGTGTCTGAGGTGACATTTGAATTCAGGTCCTCCTGACTCCTACCCTGGTGCTCTTATCCACTGAACCACCTAGTTGCCCCTAGTTTACACCATTACAGAGATGTTGAAATAAACATAAGTTAGTCAGATGCTACCAAAAGAGGTACTGGACTATTCTGAGGGAAGTTCTGTCCAAGAAGTATAGGACTTGAAAATTGTACTATGCACTTCTGGAAGAAATGGGAAATGTTAAGGGATAATGAAGTCAGCTAATGGAATTGTGCCAAAGGAATTTACTAAGAGGTAGCTGGTGAGCTAGCCTTTTGTTATCAGCATATGCCAGACAGACAAAGAAGAGAATAAATGAGGAAAAAGCAACTGACCTAAATCATGTGTATGTAGCAGACACTGAGATATTGATTATCAAGGTGTCTGAAGGAAGGAAAAATACCAGTGAAATGGAAAATACCTTCCCATCCATATAAAAAATTTTATGAGAATAAAAATATATGCATCAAGGGCACCCTTGATGAGGGTTGTAGAAGGGAAGAGGTTGTTTTTTTATAGGAAATTGTAAACAAGTAAAACCACATTTTTACTGTCACACTATTGACAGTAAGATAAAAAAGACTACAAGATCTAGCCAGTATTTGCATATTAAAAAAGCATTTCCTTTGATAAAGCAAAAGGTTATCTTTAAGGAGATGTTCTTTATCTTTTTTGTGTCATGGATTCTGGCAAAGTTTAAGGACTCTTTCAGAATAACATATTCAAATATACAAAATTACAAAGGAAACCAATTATATTGAAATGAAGTTATTAAAATATTTTTTAAAAACCACCGAGTTTTCAGATACCAAGTTAAGAACCTCTACCTTAAAGGCTCTCCATTAAGTAAGATGTACAGTTTATGAATATATCTAAATCATATAAGATTCCTTGAAAGGTATAGCAGGAGTAATTCTGTTTGAAAGTCTTGTGATCACTCATCTAGATGCTCATTTGTAGATGACCACATGCCAGTGACCCAAAGCCTCCAACATCGAATAACCTTCTGAAAGAGAACCATCATTGCTCAAAAAAGCATGGCCTAAGAATTCTCACAAGAAAAATCAGTTGGATAAAGAACAGACACATAGCAGTTCACATGGCTAACTATTAGTTCATATCTATGACATGTTTATGTCTTAGACAAACAATGCAAATGGATAATAAATTGGGCCTATGACTTAAAATAGAGAGAACTGGCTGAAAGGAAGTTGCAAAGTTCTTTCAAAGATGTGTAGGAGTAATATGGTGTAGTGGATACTTGGGAGTCAGGAAGACTTGGTCCAGATTCTACCTCCAATCCTTACCAGCTGTGTGGTCCTGGGCAAGTCACACAGTCTCTTTCAGCCTTTTTCCTGTAAAAGGAAGGACTCAGACTTGATGATCTCTAAGGTTCCTTCTAGTTTTAATTTTATGATCTTAAGATTAAATAAAGAAGCTGGGGTAATCATGTTTGAACAAGTACCTATTGGACAGACCCCAAATTCCATCAGTATCCTCAGACTGTTAAGAGAAACTGAGGTAGGAGTCCATACTCTGTGGTGAATTTATGGAAGTATATATATGGTCAAGTCATTCAGGATGAGTTACAATCTGCATTGTTAGGAGGAAAAATACCTCTGTAGATTTTTAGATCATAGAGCCATAACTCAGTTGAGTTTATGTGTCATAGAAACATATTATTCTGAAAAACTGCTTTATTGGAAAAAATTGTTTTAAATAGCGAACCTATGTAACTAGTGCTTTCCTGCAGTGGTACCTGCTGGCCCAATGCTTATCACAGCAGCAAAAAAATATTACATAATGTATATATACATATGTGCACATGTACATGTGTATATATATATATATATATATATATATATATATATATATATATATCAGATTTCCACTTTGGAATTATATAAAATTTCTGCTTTTTAACTTCCTATCTTTACCTAGTATTCCAGAATCTTCTTCCTTCTCCATTCATATCTTATGCATTCTTCAAGATTTCAATTTAAGTCCCATTTCCTTTGTGAGACATTTCCCCAAAGTGGTATCTAATGTGTATTGATCTCTTTTCATGAATTTCTGTAGCACTCACATCAGACTTATGGATCTCTTTCTCTATATTGCTACTTAACTTTAAAAATGCGTTCTTATCTCCTGACTGGAATGTAAACTTCAGGAGGTTAAGACAAGGTCTTACGGACAACCACCCCTTCCCTCAATGGTAGAGCAACACTAATACTCATAATTGATGCTTGACAAAAATCTATGTGGTTACATAAGATAAATTTTATCAGGGTTCAGTAGCTCTCCTGCCAACTTCAGGAGACTATTGACAATTTAATAGGTATGTGAGAAGGGAGCAAATCAATATTTATCCTTTAGTAATAATTAAATTCAAAATTCAATCTGACCCTAGGAACTAACTCTACTGCAGCAAATGGATCACAAAGGAGGCAGTCTGGTGCAATGAAAGAAACATTGGATTTAGAGTCACAGGGCAAGAGATCAAAAAAAAAAAAAAAAGTTCACTGCCACAGGTGGAAATAACAGTAGCACTTGCAGGTTTGCAAAGCTTTACTTGTCATCCCATTCCATCCTCACCACAACCCTGGTAGTAGGCACTATGACTATCCTATTTTACAGATGAGGAAATAGGCAGACAGAAGCTAAGTGATTTACCCAGGGACACAAAACTAGTAAGCGTTGGAAGCCTGATTCCTCACTTTCCCACTGCATTGCCACCGGCAATTTTGATGGGGATAGGATCTGAACTCCCAAATGGAAAAGACAATGTCTTTGGGATTCCTTTTTGGGATCCCAAAAACATGGCCTTTTCCTTTTTGTGTGTCTAGATCCCCAAAACATGGCCTTTTCCTTTTAGGCGTTCAGATCCCATCCCTAGGACTTTTCCTTTTGGGGTCCAAATCCCAGAGACATGGTCTTTTCCTTTTTGGGGGTTCAGATCCCATCCCTGGGACTTTTCTTTTTTTGGGCTCAGATCCCAAAGACATAGTCTTTCCCTTTTTAGGGCCCAGTTCCCAAAGACATGGTCCTTCCCTTTTTGGGGTCCAGATTCCAAAGACATGGTCTTTCCCTTTTGGGGGTCCAGGTCCCATCCCTGGGGCTTTTCCTTTTTGGGGTTTAGGGCCCAGATCCCAAAGACATGGTCTTTTCCTTTTGGGGGTTCAGACTCCATCCCTGGGGCTTTTCCTTTTTGGGGCCCAGTTCCCAAAGACATGGTCTTTCCCTTTTTTGGGGCCCAGTTCCCAAAGACATGGTCTTTCCCTTTTTGGGGTCCAGATCCCATCCCTGAGGCTTTTCCTTTCTACAGCCCAGATCCCAAAGACATGGTCTTTCCCTTTTGGGGGTCCAGATCCCATCCCTGGAGCTTTTCTTTTTTGGGGTTTAGGGCCCAGATCACAAAGACATGGTCTTTTCCTTTTAGGGATTCAGACTCCATCCCTGGGGCTTTTCCTTTTTGGGGTCCAGATCCCATCCCTGAGGCTTTTCCTTTCTACAGCCCAGATCCCAAAGACATGGTCTTTCCCTTTTGGGGGTCCAGATCCCATCCCTGGGGCTTTTCTTTTTTGGGGTTTAGGGCCCAGATCACAAAGACATGGTCTTTTCCTTTTCGGGGTTCAGACTCCATCCCTGGGGCTTTTCCTTTTTGGGGTCCAGATCCCAAAGACATGGTCTTTCCCTTCTGGGGCCCAGATCCCATCCCTGGGGCATTCCCTTCTTGGAGCCCAGATCCCATCCCTGGGGCGTTTCCTTTTTGGGCCCAGGTCCCAAAGACATGGTCTTTCCCTTTCTGGGGGCCCAGATCCCATCCCTGGGGCATTTCCTTCTTGGGGCCCAGATCCCATCCCTGGGGCATTCCCTTCTTGGGGCTCAGATCCCATCCCTGGGGCGTTCCATTCTTGGGGCCCAGATGCCATCCCTGGGGCCTTCGCTTCTTGGGGCCCAGATCCCATCCCTGGGGCGTTTCCTTTTTGGGGCCCAGGTCCCAAAGACATGGTCTTTCCCTTTCTGGGGGCCCAGATCCCATCCCTGGGGCGTTCCCTTCTTGGGGCC
Source organism: Bettongia penicillata ogilbyi (assembly GCA_023548195.1). Classification (NCBI taxonomy): domain Eukaryota; kingdom Metazoa; phylum Chordata; class Mammalia; order Diprotodontia; family Potoroidae; genus Bettongia; species Bettongia penicillata. Next base: position 486,732 of record JAJHZJ010000288.1, on the reverse strand, counting down.
CAGATCCCATCCCTGGGGCGTTCCCTTCTTGGGGCCCAGATCCCATCCCTGGGGCGTTTCCTTTTTGGGGCCCAGGTCCCAAAGACATGGTCTTTCCCTTTCTGGGGGCCCAGATCCCATCCCTGGGGCCTTCGCTTCTTGGGGCCCAGATCCCATCCCTGGGGCATTTCCTTTTTGGGGCCCAGGTCCCAAAGACATGGTCTTTCCCTTTCTGGGGGCCCAGATCCCATCCCTGGGGCGTTCCCTTCTTGGGGCCCAGATCCCATCCCTGGGGCGTTCCCTTCTTGGGGCCCAGATCCCATCCCTGGGGCGTTCCCTTCTTGGAGCCCAGATCCCATCCCTGGGGCCCAGATCCCATCCCTGGGGCGTTCCCTTCTTGGGGCCCAGATCCCATCCCTGGGGCGTTCCCTTCTTGGGGCCCAGATCCCATCCCTGGGGCGTTCCCTTCTTGGAGCCCAGATCCCATCCCTGGGGCCCAGATCCCATCCCTGGGGCGTTCCCTTCTTGGGGCCCAGATCCCATCCCTGGGGCGTTCCCTTCTTGGGGCCCAGATCCCATCCCTGGGGCGTTCCCTTCTTGGAGCCCAGATCCCATCCCTGGGGCCCAGATCCCATCCCTGGGGTGTTCCCTTCTTGGGGCCCAGATCCCATCCCTGGGGCATTCCCTTCTTGGGGCCCAGATCCCATCCCTGGGGCATTTCCTTTTTGGGGCCCAGGTCCCAAAGACATGGTCTTTCCCTTTCTGGGGGCCCAGATCCCATCCCTGGGGCGTTCCCTTCTTGGGGCCCAGATCCCATCCCTGGGGCATTCCCTTCTTAGGGCCCAGATCCCATCCCTGGGGCGTTCTCTTCTTGGGGCCCAGATCCCATCCCTGGGGCGTTCCCTTCTTGGGGCCCAGATCCCATCCCTGGGGCGTTCCCTTCTTGGGGCCCAGATCCCATCCCTGGGGCGTTTCCTTTTTGGGGCCCAGGTCCCAAAGACATAGTCTTTCCCTTTCTGGGGGCCCAGATCCCATCCCTGGGGCATTCCCTTCTTGGAGCCCAGATCCCATCCCTGGGGCGTTCCCTTCTTGGAGCCCAGATCCCATCCCTGGGACGTTCCCTTCTTGGAGCCCAGATCCCATCCCTGGGGCGTTCCCTTCTTGGGGCCCAGGTCCCAAAGACATGGTCTTTCCCTTTCTGGGGGTCCAGATCCCAAAGACATGGACTTTTCCTCTTTGGGGCCCAGATCCCCAAGGCACGGCCTCTTCCATTTAGGGAGCTCGTTTTCCCATCCCCCCCCCACGAGGACGCGATTAAAGCACAGCCAGTCGGGCGGTAGGAATGTAATCTCCTTTATTTGAACTTCGTCGTGGTCCTCGCGCCCCTCCTCCTCCTCGGGCTCCGGGAGCGAGCCCTCACTTGTACGTCTTCATGTGCCACAGCCCGTCGTTCAGGTAGTGGATGTTCTCCACGCCGATGCCCTTGTTGACGCGCTCGATGTCCTCGGCCGCCAGCTTCATGACGCCCACGCACAGCGCGTGCTGCTTGCCCTCCGCCATGATGGCCACCACCGTGTCGGCCGCCGCCGGGTAGAGGCGCGCGCCGGGCGAGGTCAGCCCCGGGCACATGATGTTGGCGCCGCTCAGCACGAACTTGATGGCGCCCTTGTCGACGCGCTGGTGCGGCAGCAGGAAGGGGTACTTGTGCAGCAGGCGCAGCGTCGGGAAGAAGGGGCCCTCGCGCTGCCGGAAGAACAGCAGCTCGCCGTTGACCGTCAGGATCTCGATGTGCTCGTGGCAGCGCACGATCTTCACCGGGTCCTTCTTGGGCATGATCTGGTTGAGCCACGGCTCGATGCCCGGGAACTGCTCCAGCAGCTGGCTCTTGATGCCCTTGATGACGGACGTCTTCAGCTGGATGCAGTTGGACACGTTCTCCTTCTCGTCGAACTTCTTAAACATGGCGGCTCGCGGGCGGGGGCCGGGGCCTGCACGGACGGACCGGAGAGAGGGGCCGGGCGGGGGCACGAGCGGGGGCACGAGCGGCGCGGCCTCCTTGTCAGGCCGGCGGAAGAGCTCCGAGCACCGCTCTCTGCGACGCCACCGCCTCCTCCTCAGCCTGCGTGCGGACGCGCGCTTTACGGCCGCGCCTGCGCTCTCGGCCGCGCTCGCGGCTCGCCGTACGAGCGGAGTCCTTTACGGCTGCAAGTCTGCGGGGGCGCGTGCCGCAGCGGGGCTGGCGCCGGGGCTCTGCGCCTGCGCACTCTCGCCGCGACGCGGGAGGCCGACCACCTAGCGACAGCCAAGAGATTACAGGGACGCTTTGAGTTCGCAATTAAACAGACGGACAGACAGACAGACGGACGAGTTCTTCTTCTTGAGGCCACTCGGTTAGCATTTAGGCGTTTGTTATGAAGCAGCCAGCCCTTGCTTCAGGAGCTGGATCCCAGCAAGCCACGTGGGGGTGGTGTGCGAGGAAAGGCTCCCGTCTGAGTCCGGGAGCGCAGGGATCCTAGGGATGGAGGGTGGGGAGGGGGAGACGGCGGGGGCAAAGGCGGGGAGGGGGGGGTCGGCGGGGGCAAAGGCGGGGAGGGCGGGGAGGGGGAGACGGCGGGGGCAAAGGCACGGAGGGTGGGGAGGGGGGACGGCGGGGGCAAAGGCAGGGAGGGTGGGGAGGGGGGACGGCGGGGGCAAAGGCACGGAGGGCGGGGAGGGGGAGACGGCGGGGGCAAAGGCAGGGAGGGTGGGGAGGGGGAGACGGCGGGGGGCAAAGGCACGGAGGGCGGGGAGGGAGAGAATCCTATGCTGACAGTACATCTAGTGTAGCAGGATTTTAGATGTGGGGAGGAAAGCCTGGGAAGGTAGGACGGTCCCTGGTTAAGAACAGGCTTAAATGCCAAATTTTTAATGAGGATTTAGTGTGGTCGGTGATCACACCTGTACTTTAAGAATACTTCGGTAGACTGTGTGGACTGAAATAGAAAGAAGCAGGGAGTGCCAATAAGAAGCCAATTTACCCAACAAAGGCTATTCAGACCTTAAAAAAAGATGTCAGAATGTAACTGGTCTCTTCAAGCAAATTCACTTAAAAAAAAAAAAAGGGTGGAAGAGAGAAGCCAGCCCATGGATACACCCAAGTCAAATACTATAGAGAATTACTACAAACAAGGAAGATGGTTCTACTCCGAGCACTGGACACAGGAGACGCAAGGATAGGGCCAGGACTGAAACCAAGGCTTCAGTCACTGATGGAGGAGTGGGGACAGGTACCCCAGGTTAGGAGAAAGCAGAATTCAAAGGGCTCAGAGCAAACAGGATTCCAAACAATAAAATGCTACTACCAGGCAGAATGGGAGATGAAGACACAAAGGGAATTTGAATTTCTGTGACTTACTGAATATTCTACTATAATGTAATCATGAGTAAAGAAAAATGTTTATATCTAAATTGCATTTCCTAGGTTAAAAGGTCATGTTTTTTCTAAAGCAGATTCTCTTAGACCTATCTCAGAGAGAAAGCTCATTATGTTTGGGCAAATAATTATCAGAAATAGCTTAGAATTCAGATTTTCCCATTTTCTTTTAAACTTTTTCTTCCTGTTTCTGTTGAGGGTACCATAATGTTTGAAGTCACCCAGGTTTATCACTTCAGTCATCCGTGAATCTTCTGACCCCTGTGTAACTTCCCTTGACTCTGTCCCATCTCTTAACTTGCAAGGCCATGAGTTTCAGGGTTTCTTCAGCTCTTGCCTGGAACATTATTATAACAGTCTCTCTTGGTCTCCAAGTGCCTACTCTCCCTTCTTTCCAATACATTCGCCCCAGAGCTGGCAGAAGTAATCTTCCTAAAACTTCCTAAAACACTACCATCCTGTCCCCATTTTTAGTCTCTAGAATAACACATAAACTCTTGTCAGGCACTTACATAACCTCGTTCTGCCTCCCGCCACTCCCAGCCTTATTTCGTGTTAGTCTTCCTTTATAAAATCTGCCGAATTGTACTCCAAACTTGACATTCCAGGTTTTCTCTCATGCCTTTGTACAAATTCTGTGTCTGGAATGTCATTCTTCCTCACGTGTGGGGCCACTGAGACCCCTAGTTGCTAAGTGTTCTCCCTGCACTTGGTTATCTTGTTTACTTAACGTTGGGTCTCTGGTGTGTGTTGGACTAGAGAGCCAATAAACATACATCTCTCAAATGGGCTATCTCCAGATGAATATAAAGTCTTCATGAGAAATAGTATTTTGTTTCTTGTCACTGCTTAGAATAATGTATGTATTTGTTAATCACTGCTTTTAGTAAGTACTTAGTTGTTGAATTCAAAGCCAAGGAATTTCAGAACTGGAAGGGCCTTCAACTGCTGTCACCACTGATCCAACCCATCCATATCTGGAAAAAAAAAATCCCCACTACAACATACCTGACAGAGATCCTTCTTTTGTTTGAAGACTTCAGGTAAAGGGGTTTGTGTGTGTGTGTATGGGGGAGGGAGGGAACTGGGCTCTTCTCTCAATTCCACTTCTGTTGGTTCTCATTGTCAAGTTTTTCTGTACCAAAAGCCAACATCTATCTTTTAATAATTTCCATGGGTTGCTCCTAGTTTTGTCTCTGAACAAATCTAATCTCTCCACTTGACAGCCTTTCAAATACTCAATAGTTGCCATACCCTTACCCTGTCTTCTGTTCTCCAAGCAGACATCCCTACCTTTTTTCAAATAGCCTTTCACTGTCTTAGTGGCCCTTTCTCTGAACCCTCGTTTATTCAAGGAGAGTGATGAAAGGGGAAAAAGATTGCAGCCACAGTCAGAGGTCCTGAGTTCAGCGGCAGCTCTGGGTCTTACTACCCCTTGTGAAGCTGGGCAAAAGTCACATCTTCTGTGGTCCTCACTTGCCTCATATGTAAAATAAGGGGGCTAGACTAAGCATTCTCTAAGGTCTCTGTCAGTTCTTGTGTGTAGGACTCTATGCTATGTTCTGCCTAAAATGCCATGCCCAGAACGGAACACAATCCCTACAGATGTGATCTGAACAGGGCTGAGTGCAGTGAAACAGTCACCCTCTTACTCACATACCTGTCTTCATGCATCTTAAGAATGATTTAGCTTCTTGGCTGCCACATGTCATTGCTAATTGCTACTAATTGAATCTGCAGTTAAATAAATTACCTAGTTCTTTTTCACATGAATTGCTATCTGGCCATACTTCCCCATGTCTTGTATTTGTGGGAACTTTTTCAACATGTGTAACACTTTACATTTATTCCTATTGTTTCATATTATTAAGTCTCAAGCCAGTGTTCTAGCCCATCAAGGTCTTTGGGAATCCTGAATGTCATCCAATGTGTATTCCTCCCACCTTGGTATCAGCTATGAATTTGACAAACATGTCAACCTGGTCTTTATGCAAAATGTTGATAAAAATTTCTGGGGCAAACCATTGAAGATTTCCTCCTAAGATAACTTAAAGCCACTAATGCTGACTCTTGGGGCTCAGCCATCAACCAGCTATTTTGTCATATAGCTTACACCTCTCCATCTTTCCACAAGAATAGCATGCCAAATCCTTTGCACTGCCCTATTTTAACAGCTTAATAACCCTGACAAAAAAAGGAAATGAGGTTAGTCTGGCATGACCTGTTTTTGATGATGCCATTCTGACTCTTTGGGATCACTCCTTCCTCTTAGAGATGAATTTAAAGATGTTTGAAATAAATTAAGAAACTGATCTAAATGAATGATCTTAGATTCCTTTCAGCCACAATATTCCAGCTGATCTATTGTTTTTGAAATTATTCACAACTTTTGTATAAAAGGACTTAGTTGCCTAATACCAGTCAGGGAGTAAGAAAGATCTAGTTAGAAATGCTGGATATTCCCTTAGAAAATCTTTAGAAACTACCTCCAGAATAAGCATTATCTTTACTCTTAAGGAGCAACACAGTAGCAGATACAGTCCATCAAATTGTGAGCACTTCGTCAAGGCTTCTAGGAATGCCTAACCTGTATTATCTTGTTTTTGTTTGGAGGTACCAAAAGAAGATTGGCAAATCAACATTGTTTTGAATATCCACTCAGATGGAGATTGATAAGGAAATGCTACTAGGGGAACAAAATAAATAAGCATGAACTGCTTTTTGGCAAACTTTACAATCCACCGAAATTATTTTAAATTTATGAAAGATGATGAAAAATACACCCAAGAAAACATTCAAACTAAACAAATCCAGCTGTAAGAAAGCTTGGTATATACATAAATACCAGGAAGATGCTGGAGTATTAGAAATCGATCTTTATTGTCAAGAATTCAATTTTTTTTTTCCATTATGGAAACAAGATCTGGATTCAAGGAAGGAAATGATTAACTAGGTTAGTCTTTGTAAAAAAAAAAACCAAACTTTATTATGTGAACTGATTTAAATTTTATGGGTAGTAGGGGACTTCCATTTCTGCTTCAGACTTTTCCTCTGGTTCCTGCAATAAAGTCTGGTATGAAAACAGCCTTAAGAATTTTGCAAGAAGGTAGTCTGATGGTGACCACTATTAAGAAGAAAATACCAGTAAAATCAAAAGTTTTTGACTATTTTAAGCAAGAATGGTATTTTCTATAGAGAAATCTTTTATCCTCTTTAATTTTGTCAGAACTCGTCTGATACATCTATACAAAATAAGTCTGTTACATTCATTACCTGGGGCCCTCAAAGTCAATCTGTAGATTAAAAGATGATGACTTTGAGGCCCACGGGCAGCCCCAATGATGTGCAAGCCCCTTCAGCTTCCATTATGCACTCAACAATAGGTATGACACTGCCTCGGACATCAGCTTCAGCAACAGCAGGCAGGTATATGCCATAGTTGTAACTTTCTGAGACGACATTCTTGAAGGCATGGGAAATAGCGGCGAGGGGGGTTGTTCCTCAAAGGGCCCTCTTGGTAGCGCATTATCAGACTTCTTTTTCTGTACCAGTTTTATTAATAAACAGACCATGCGCAATAGCACCGACCTGGAACACTCTAGGTACTGAGCCGAGGGGAGGGGGTCCAGGGTGACACACTGCCGGGGCTGGGGGCAGATTTCAGCCTGGCCACCTTCAATTTCAGTGAAACTGACCTTCTGCCGGAGGGAATTTACCCGGGGGGGTGGTTGGGAGTGGTCTTTCTTTAATTGTGGGGGGGATTCATGATTAGCCCGCCCACCCGGAGAGGTTAGGCGAGGCCGCGGTTAGTGCCCCTCTCGGGCCGGGAACCCCCCCATACATACACGCCCCCCCACCCCCCCAGGCCGAGGCGGCCGCGCGCCCTTGTGAGGTAAGGCAGCTTTGAGACTGCAGGCGGGAAAAGCCCAGGCCCCCGCGAGGCAGTCACTGGCCGGGGGCCCGGGCTCATTGTTAGCCAGGCCCCGCCAGCCCCGGCCGTCAGTCCGGCGCTGGGTGACCAGGGCCGCCGGGTGCTGCTCCGGGGGGGGGGACTGGCCTCAGGCGCCTGACGCTGCCGGACAGCGAGCACCGAACGCCGGGCCTCCGAAGGCCCTCTCCCGCCCCCGCTGCTAGGGCCCGCTCCGGGCAGGCATGGCCGGGAGGCGCCGGCGCTAGCCGCGTCCCCGCCCCGCGCCGTCCCGCCGGCCGCTCGTCCCCCGCTGCTCCTTTCCGTTCACTAATAAATAGAGAAGAGAATGAAGGCGGCCGTGAGGACCAGCGTGGCGGGAGGAACCAACGACGCCAAGTGAAGGCGGCCCCGGGAGCCTTGCGGAGGCGCCCAGCCAATGAGGTTTCTTCCTGTGAGCTGAGCCCACGGGGATGATGGGAAGCCGGGGGAGCCGGGGGCCGGCGGCGCACCGGCGGCTCTAACGCGGAGGAAGAACGCAAGACGGAGGAGACCCCCTCCCGCCGCAGCCTCACTTTCGCAGCCGGACCGAGCCCCACCCCCGCCTCACCTTCCTAGCCCCACTCACCCGCCCGCCGCTCAGCGCCGCACCGCCTCCGTAGCCACGTGATCAGTCCTCTTCCCCGCCTTCCTCCTCACTTAAGGGGAGGGGAGGGAGAGGGGGAAAAAAGACTCCACTTCCCAGAAGCTCTCGGTTACCCACGCACCCGCCACCTTGCGCAGGCGCTGCCCGAGCCAAACGGACACGTTCGTCACGTGGGGGGCGACCGGCCAATCCGGTTTGAATTTCATTTTTTTACTCTCACCCCCCTTCAGGAGCGGTTGTCTGATCAGATCGATCTAAGATGGCGACTGTGGAACCGGTGAGTGTTGCCTTCGGCCCCCCCACCCCCTACCGGGTCCCCGCGCCCGGTTCCCCTGGGGCCTGGGAGACTCCGCGGGACTGCGCTCCCGGCGCGCACGCAGACTCCTCGCCGCCCCCTCCCCCTCTGTCGGGCGCTGACCCCCCGGCGGCTGCGGCGGCTGGGGGCGCCGGGGAGGCGGCTGCGGCGTGTAGCGCACACATTCTAGTGGGGGCAGGCGAGACGAGGGAAGAGGTGGGGGAGGGGCGGCGGGGAGCCAGCCGCGGCGTGAGCGCGAGGTGCCCGGATGGGGGAGGGGGGAGGGAGCACGGCTAGGGGCCGGGCGGGGAAGCTGCGGGGCCGGGGGCCCGAGCTGGGGGGGCAGGCGGTGGGATCGGGGCTCTCCGGTCGGGGCTGGTGGCGAGCGCGTGGGGCGAGGGGCGCGGGGAGGGTGGGCGCCGGCGTGCGCCGGCGATCCGCGAGGTGAATGTCGGGGGTTGGTGGGGCGGGCGGCGGCACGCGCGGAGGGCCTGCACCACGCCGGCCGCCGGGGCCCGGGGAGCGCGCGAGCGAGCCGCCGAGGCCGGGGGGCGGCTCCGCCGGGCGGTGCGCGGCCGCGGCCGGGGGGAGCCGGGGCGGGAGCGCGTCGTGTGCGCTCCTGGGCGCCGGCCGGGACTGTCCGGGCGCGGCGATGGCGAGGGGCGGGCCGGGCCGGCTTGGGCTTCCCTCGGCCTCCATTCATTCATCCTTGCCCCCGGTGTGCGCATTGCGCATGCCTTGGACGGTGGGAAGAGGCCCGAGTCCGCGATCCCTCCGGGGCCAGATGGATTGGGAAATGGACCCCGTTGGGCGGAACTTGTGACACACTGGGGCTTTTATTTCTCGCCGATTTATTTATCGCTCCCCTCCCGGTCAGGTCCGGACAGCCCGCAGCGTAGACTGCGAGCAGCAGAGCGATCTGGGGTAGGCAGTGCCCTGCACTCCCCAAAGGAGACTGGACTGTGTGTCACTTGGTGGGGCTTACCATCTGCCCTACTGGCCGAGGCCTCCCAAACCCCTACGTGGCAGCGTTAAATCTATAAAACACCCAGACTCTAAAGCACCTCGGTGACACTTGGACTGAATTAACAGTTTTATAGCAAATGACTTGAAATCTTAATAATTCCGTCAGAACTTTTTCCCTTTACAGTTAGCAGTTCTCTCCATTTCATTGAGGACTTCTTTCCTCGTTCCCCACCCCAACTTGTGTTCATTGGGGCCATACATTTATGTCGTGCTTGTTATGTGTTTAGAAAAGTAGTTACAGTTGTGAAAAGTACTTTGATCATTCAGCCTAATGAGTTTTTTTCCTGATGATTGAAAAATTCACCCGACCTGCGTACTCTGATTAAAGTTGCTTTTTTATACATACAAAAATGTGATTTAAATAGAGCTCGTTTTATATATGAGAAAACTGAGGTCCAGAGATGTTAAAAACTATGATCTATTAAGTATCTGAGCCAAGATCTTCATCAACTCCAAATTCAGTGCTTTTCCTAATATACCTTATTACTTTGTTCTGGGCCTTTTTACGGAATGATTCCCCCAGACTTGCACAAAGAAGGTTTTTTGAGTAATCTTAATTACTTCTGTACTTACATTGATTTTTTTTGATAAAGGGTTGATGACAGTATAATTTGTGCAAATGTTGGGGAATAAATTAGTTAGCTTTAGAACTCTTAAGGTTCTGCTACAAAAAGAGCAGGATATTTAATTTTACTTATGAACAAAGCATTAACTTTTAAAATATTTGCAGGTCTTTAAGTCTATTTCAAATTGAAGCTTGTGTAGTGTTCACTATACAAGTTTACCCATGGAACCAAGTAAGTAGTAGTAGGAGTAATGTAAAATAACTTTTAAAATAATAGTGTAGTTTCACAAAGAATTCTTAATATTTGGGGATTTTCAAAACTATACACTATTGCTTTGATTACCACATAACCAGTACTAACACAGAGAACAAATTAAACAGTTCTGGATTGCATTCTACCAGATATCAGCCTATAATTTGAAAAACTAGCATGTTGATTCAGGTAGCTTGGGAGTCTTACAATGAGCATTTACTACCATTTCTATCTGTCCTTTTTTCAAGTAGGCATTTAGAAAGTTGCTATGTATCTGGATTACACCAAATAATGAATCATTTGAGTTTTGACACTGCTTTTGTAACATTTGATCTTGTGGAAATAGAGACATCAAAAAATATGTAACCTTTTGGTTTAGGATTTACAAAATACCAATGTGTTGGATATAGTGTTTTTAACTCTGAAACAAACTTATTAATATCTAAATATTTGAGAACAGTTTAAAGTTTTATCTAATGACCCAGTAAAGTGTGTAATTAAAATGTAGGTTGCTTTATTCTCATTCATGTTCTTTGAACTTAATTTCAGACCATAAACTTCTTTTTCCTAGACTACTAGGTAATTTTTAAAAAAGTTTTACAAATAAGTATGTTCACCTCTGGTTTCAGTTTGGCTTGGTTTGGTTTAGTAATGATGCTCCCTAAGCAACCCCCATTCTTTAGCTCTGTAAACAGAATTGTAGTTTGAATCAGACTTGATTATAATGTTTTATGGGAAAACAACTTTTGTATAGATATCTTAAATTCATCATGATTAAATCTTAAGCTGGCAGTTTGTATTCTTAATGATTCAGCTACTCCTGAGGCTAAGGTACCCTGTCTCTTGGACACAGAATATGTGAAACTTTCTTTTTCAGTTTCCCTTTGTGAAAAGAGAACATTTAATTTTCTCATTTCTTGAGAGTTTTTCTGTCAGAGTGAATTATTTGAGGCAAAATATCACTTTCCTCTTTTGTCCTTTTAGTTATTTCTTGGCTAGGCCACAACTAAATATTGCTGGTATGGATGATAGGTGTATTTGACGGTTTTCCTTTTTTGTGAGATTACCCAATAATATTATATAATGTAAATAATATGTAACATTTCATATCATGTTAAAATTATATAATGATATAAGCCATTGACATTCGGTTTTTATGATTCTCTTTGACTGAAATGCTAAGTGCCTAACAAGGTATGATACATTGTAGGTGCTTAATAAATTCTTGTTGAATACAGTTTCTTGGGGGTGGGACCTTTATGGTTAAGGAACTCAGAGTTCTTATGTATAATTTCAGATTTTGAGTTGAATTGGCTGCTTATTAAACCTCTTCCTTTAGGTTGTCTTTCAGCCCTAACTGTATGTTAATATACTGTGGACTTGTAATTTAGAGAAACTTTTCTTCGATTTTTTTCATTTTTTGTGGTATTTAGAAAAGCAAATTTAGTCCTTAGTCTGCTGTATAGTGGCCCTGGTCACATCACTTTGTCTTAACATGTGCTGTGGGTAGTTCTCTAAGACTCTTAAGTTGCAAGGAAGGTGCTAACTTGCATTGATGGAGAGCAAGTTTGCTCCTCTGGTTGTTTTCTATACAAAAGAGATCGTAGGTCCAATTCTAGTTTATTAGTGATTGTTGTCATTCATATTGATTGTTGATAGTTTGCATTCCTCTTTAAAACTGCTTGTTTGTATCAGTTCCATATATGTTGCTGAGTCTCACACATCTCCATATCCAGCCTTCATGGCTCTCCTGAGGCCCGTGTCCCTGTCACAAACCCTCTGCAGACTGTCTCTTGGCTATCCCTCCATAGGCTTCTTACACTTGACTTGTACAAGATTGAATTTATCCCCTCCTACACCCCCAACATCTCTTTCCCTTTGTCAAAGGTTCCACCAATCTTCCAGTCACTGAAGCTCACAACCTTAGTCATCCTCTGCTCTTCATTCTGAATGTCCAATCACTGTTCTTTTCTTGGCCTTTCTATTTCCACAAACATCTTATTGTAATCTTCTCTCTAGTTACTCAGCCATCACCACTTCTGGACTGTTCTACTGTAGTAGTTGCCTAATTAGTCTCCACACAGCTGTCAGATTAATGTTCCTAAAGCACAGACCTGACCAAGTTACTCTTAAAAAGCTTTAGTGCCTCTCTGATTGTATTTAGGATAAAACATGAATCCCTTGTCTGGGTGGCATTTCAAGCCCTTTACAGCCTGGCTCCATCCTATCTTTTTACACTGACTTTCCATTACTTCTGTCGTGTACTCTTACGTGCCAGCCAGCTGACCTCCCAGCTATTTTCTCTCCATAAGCTTTCATCTCTGGCTTCTTGTCCAAGTTGCTTCTGATCCCCCTGTTGCTAATGTAAATCCCTGCTCCCCTTCTCTGGTATCATTTTTTTGGTATTTATTCTTTATTGACTTTACTGTTCCTTATATTCAACATTCCATTGCCCATTTCTTTGCATTGGATGTTCATTATTCCTGGAAAGCATTCTGTTCTTTCTTTGGTCATTTCAAATCCCAGCTCAAGACACAGATTTTCCTGATTACTAGCAGTTGGTGCCTGTCCTCCCCCTTTTTCCCCTTCTACATGGCATCTTATTGATAGGATGTAAAACTAATGAGGGCAGGAATTCTTGCACTTTTGTCTTTGTCGCCGTGCCTGGCACTTTAAGCACTTGTTCAAATGTTGGCTGATATGTTTTGTATTTACTTATTAATATTTGAGTTGTCTTTTCCCTTGTTCCTGTTCTTCCCCTCTCTCCCTTTTGCTAGGGGCAACTAGGTGGTGCAGCGGATAGAGCACCAGTGCAGGAGTCAGGAGGACCTGAGTTCAAATGTCACCTCAGCCACTTGACACTCACTAGCTGTGTGACCTTGGGCAAGTCACTTAACCCCAATTGCCTCATCCTGAGTCATCTCCAGTCATCCTGATGAATATCAGGTCACCAGATTCAGATGGCTTAGGAGAAGTGAGGCTGGTGACCTGCACAGCCTTCCCTCACTCAAGTCATGTCATTATTTCTCCAATGGCATGGTCTTCATTGGCAACGAAGGAGGAACACACCCTTTCACTACTAGAATGTAGCCTCATTCAGAGAGGGTCTATTTTCATATATTTTAATGTCTCTTTTATCCTCCTCAAGAATTGCTTTATCAGTGTTTTTGTATTGATTTAAATATTTGCTGTAATTTTCCCAACCACCAGTTTCTCTTATTGTAGCTGTATTCATTTTTCTTGCAAAAGCAAATTTTGTGTATGATCAAAGTCACGTCATCTTTTATGATCACTTTGACACTTGATTTTTTATTTTGTTTAGTTCTGTAAAGTAACCTTTTGGTTGTTTGGTAGCATATTAACTGAATTAGTGTCATTTAAAAATATGTATTGGCAAAGTAAGCAATGAATATTTTTCCAATTAAGTTTTCCTTGATTTACTATAAAGGTGTATTGTAGTTAATAGTGATGAATATTTTTGTGTAGGTTAACTATTGTATTTTATGCATGTTGTAGTTATTTCAAATGGAATCTCTCTCCCTCCTTGGAGTATATTATGTGTGTTTTTATTTTATATGTTGATTTTTTTATGAGCAAATTTTATATCCTATTATTTTACCAGTTATTTTTTATCAAATCACTGATATTCTCTAACTTCATATCATCTCAGTAGAAATAATGGATAATTTTGTTTATTCTCTTCATTTCTTCCTCTTTGTCTTACTTGCTATAGCTAGTTCTGGTACTATATGAAATAATAGTGATAATAGACATCTTTGCCTTCTCTCTGATGTTATTGGAAAGTCTTCTAGTGTTCCTCCTTTACAAAAAAATGATAGTTTAGGGTAGATATTGTTCATAAGACTACAGAGGGACGGAGTGGATAGAGCAGATCTGAAATAAGGAAAAAGACCTGATTCAAGTCAGACATACTATCAGTGTTGACCCTTGGCCGGTCACTTAATATCCCTGTGCCCTAGGCAACTTCAAATTGTAGAGCAGATAGGTACTAATCTCAGTTGACCAAGGGATTTCTTTATTTGGAGTACCTAATACTAATGAAATCACTTGAGTCCAGTCTTCTCACCTACTCCCCCAAATACTTATCATATTAAAATCCATTTTATTCCCCTACTTTTTTTTTATGCTAGTAACCTAAAGATAGCTGTATTCTGAGAAAATCTGTTGATATTCTGTGAATGAACCTTTGAAATACTAGAATGCTTACCATTTATATATTTCTTCTACTTGCAATATATAACTTCTTCATATTTCTTAATTTGAATGAATGTATACTATTGGGTGGTACTATTTATAAGATCTGATTAAGGTGGTACTTCATGTTAACATTTGTGATTTTTTTTTGAAGCTACGCCTTTGTCCTATATTCAGTAATAAATGATTTTCTAAATAATGTAGAAGAAACTCAAAAAAATGGCACTCAATTTGGGGACCAAATAAACTTGAGAAAGCATGCATTAATAATTGGTTAAAAATTTTGTTGTGCCTTAAAAGAAAATAAATTTTTGCTTCCCCATTCTACTTGAATTGACTGTAATTGATATTTGTTGGTGGTGAAAATAGTGTTTTGCCCAGTGACGGTGGTGCAACCACGAAGAATTTATTTGTAAATAAAGAATAACTTCATATTCAAATTAACTACAAAGGACTTATGAAGGAAGATACTATCTGCATCCAGAGAAAAAAGTGATAAATAGAAATATGTATAGTATGGATTTATATTTATGTATACACACATTTGGGTCTAATTGTAGCCACAGGGGTTGGGGGGGATGAAAGTTACATAATAACTTGATTATATATTAAAAAGAGAAAGCAAGTTGTACATAATAGATTTGCAGGTTTCATGTGAAAAAATAAAAAAGTAATTTCCCTAGGCTACGCTAGTCTATTAATTTTTAATAAAATTACATTGTTTGGTAAATAGATACATGGTAGTTGGTAAAATTTCCTACTGTTTGGGGAACTTGTAAAAGAGCATAACAATTACTTGTTGCATATGAATAGGAAATCTTTAAAATCAAAGTTAGCTATTTATATTTGCGGGGAGTTGTAGTTTTTTTTTAATTCATTCATCTATTTATTTTTATGAATTTATTTATTTAACCTTTTACATTTTCACAAAATTTTGGGTTCCAAATTTTCTCCCTATTTGTACCTTCCCCCCACCCCAATACACCGAGCATTCTAATTTCCCCTATCACCAATCTGCCCTCTCTTCTATCATCCCTCCCTTCCCTTGTTCCCATCTTCTCTTTTGTCCTGTAGGGCCAGATAACTTTCTATTCCCCATTACCTGTATTTCTTATTTCCTAGTAGCAAGAACAATACTCAACAGTTGTTCCTAAAACTTTGAGTTCCAACTTATCCCCATCCCTCCCTCCCCACCCATTCCCTTTGGGAAGGCAGGCAATTCAATATAGGCCCTATCTGTGTAGTTTTGCAAATGACTTCGATAATAGTCATGTTGTGTAAGACTAACTGTATTTCCCTCCATCCTATCCTGCCCCCCATTGTTTCTATTCTCTCTTTTGATCCTGTCCCTCCCCGAGTGTTAACTTCAAATTGCTCCCTCCTCCCATTGCCCTCCCTTCCATCATCCCCCCCACCTTGCTTATCTGCTTCTCCCCGACTTTCCAGTATTGTAAGATAGGTTTTCATACCAAAGTGAGTGTGCATTTTATTCCTTCCTTTAGTCAAATGTGATGAGGGTAAACTTCTTGTTTTTTTCTCAGCTCTCCTCTTTTTCCCTCCACTAAAAAGTCTCCTGCTTGCCTCTTGAATGAGATATAACTTACCCCATTCCATTTCACCCTCTCTCCTCCCACTACATTTCTCTCTCACCATTTACCTTAATTTCTTTTCAGCTATGGTCCCATTCTATTCAATTCACTCTGTGCTCTCTGTCTCTGTGTGTGTGCATGTGTGTATGTGTGTGTGCGTGCATGTGTATGTATGTGTGTGTGTGGTCCCACCAACTACCCAGATACTGAAAAGTTTTAAGAGTTACAAATATTGTCTTTCCATGTAGGAATGTAAACAGTTCACTTCTGGTAAGTCCCTTAAGACTTCTCTTTGCTGTTTCCTTTTTCATGCTTCTTCTCATTCTTGTGTTTGGAAGTCAAATTTTCTTTTCAGCTCTGGTCTTTTCATCAAGAATGCTTGAAAGTCCTCTGTTTCATTGAAAGACCATATTTTCCCCTGAAGTATTTATACTCAGTTTAGCTGGGTAGGTGATTCTTGGTTTGAGTCCTAGTTCCTTTGACTTCTGGAATATCCTATTCCACGCCCTTCGATTCCTAATGTAGAAGCTGCTAGATCTTGAGTTATCCTGATTGTATTTCCACAATACTAGAATTGTTTCTTTCTAGCTGCTTGCAAGATTTTCTCCTTGAGCTGGGAGTTCTGGAATTTGGCCACAATGTTCCTAGGAGTTTCTCTTTTTGGATCTCTTTCAGGTGGTGATCGATGGATTCTTTCAATACTTATTTTGCCCTCTGGTTCTAGAATGTCAGGGCAGTTTTCCTTGATAATTTCATGGAAGATGATGTCTAGGCTCTTTTTTTAATCATGACTTTCAGGTAGTCCCATAATTTTTAAATTGTCTCTCCTGGATCTATTTTCCAGGTCAGTTGTTTTTCCCATGAGATATTTCACATTCTCTTCCATTTTTTCATTCTTTTGGTTTTGTTTGATGATTTCTTGGTTTCTCAGAAAGTCATTAGCCTCCATCTGTTCCATTCTAATTTTGAGAGAACTATTTTCTTCAGTGAGCTTTTGAGCCTCTTTTTCCATTTGGCTCATTCTGCTTTTGAAAGCATTCTTCTCCTCATTGGCTTTTTGAACCTCTTTTGCCAATTGAGTGAGCCTATTCTTCAAGGTGTTATTTTCTTCAGCATTTTTTTGGGTCTCCTTAACCAAGGTATTGACCTGTTTTTCATATTTTTCTTGCATCTCTGTCATTTCTCTTCCCAGTTTTTCTTCCACCTGCCTAACTTGCTTTTCAAAATCCTTTTTGAGCTCTTCCAAGGCCTGAGCCCACCTGACATCCCCCTGGGGTGTCTGGGGTACCGATGACCCGCCCTCCACGTCTTTCCCTGATGGCAAGAAGACGTCCTCGTCATCAGATCCGAATGTCGGGATCATTTGCATTTGTTTGGAAAAAACTCTCCATAGTCTTATTTTTCTTCCCTTTTCTAGGCATTATCCCAGCCAGTTATTTGACTTCTGAGATTCTTGTCCACCCCCGCTTAGATCCGCCCAGCTAGTGCTTGGGCTCTGAGATTCAAATGGGCTTTCCGTGCCGCCCGCCCAGCTGCTAATCAAACGTGAGCTTTAGTTCTGGCGCTTGAGTCGGGGCAGGGCCGCCTCCCAGGCTCAGCTTCCTCAGGGGCTTTATGTAGAGGCTTTCAGAAAAGGAGCGGGGTGGGGCAGGGCCGCCTCCCAAGTTCCCTCAGGGGCTTTATGTAGAGGCCTTCAGAAAAGGAGCGGGGTGGGGCAGGGCTGTCTCCCAGGCTCAGCTCCCTCAGGTTGTTTATGCAGAGACTCTCTGTAATGAAGATCCTACCTGCTACTGGGGGATTCCTGAGTCCTGGGCTGCTGCGCCTCAGCTGCCGCCCACGCCTCTGCCTCCGCCGCTTCCTGCCCCTGTCTCTGCCGCCGCCGCTTCCTCCTGAGGGGGCCCGAGTCACGGAGACACCCCACTCCCCTCAGCCAGCCAGCCATCTCTCTCACTGACCTGTAGCTTCTGTGGGCGGAGGGACTTACCCGGCTGCCGGAGCTTCCGTCCCTGAAGCCTGCTCGGGTCAGCTTCTCTAGGGCCACGGCCAGGGTAGCGCTGGGGTGGGGTCCGCTTTCTGGGGCGCGATGGACGCTGGGGATGGGTCTCCAGGGCTCTCTGGCACAGAAATCTCTTCCACTCCGTTTCTGTACCCCTTTCAGTGGTCCAGAAGTTATGGGGGTCTCTTTTTACATTAATTCTATGGGCTGTGGGTTGGAGCTCGTAAACGTGCGTCCTTCTACTCCGCCATCTTGGCTCCGCCCCTCCACTGTGTTTCTGTGCACCTTGCAGTGATCCAGAATTTGTGGGGAGTTCTTGCAGGAAATATATGGGCTGTGGGTTCGGAGCTAGCATACGTGAGTCTTTCTACTCCGCCATGTTGGCTCCACCCCCCTGGAATTATTTCTTTGTAGCTGCTTGCAATATTTTCTCCTTGACCTGGGAATTCTGGAATTTGGCCACAATGTTCCTAGGAGTTTCTCTTTTTGGATCTCTTTCAGGCAGTGATTGATGGATTCCTTGAATACTTATTTTGCCCTCTAGTTCTAGATTCTCAGGGCAGTTTTCCTTGATCATTTCATGAAAGATGAGGTCTAGACTCTTTTTTTGATCATGGCTTTCAGGTAGTCCCATAATTTTTAAATTGTCTCTCCTGGATCTATTTTCCAGGTCAGTTGTTTTTCCCATGAGATATTTCACATTCTCTTCCATTTTTTCATTCTTTTGGTTTTGTTTGGTGATTTCTTGGTTTCTCGTAAAGCCATTAGACTCCATCTGTTCCATTCTAATTTTGAGAGAACTATTATCTTCAGTGAGCTTTTGAGCCTCTTTTTCCATTTGGCTCATTCTGCTTTTGAAAGCATTCTTCTCCTCATTGGCTTTTTGAACCTCTTTTGCCAGTTGAGTGAGCCTATTCTTCAAGGTGTTATTTTCTTCAGCATTTTTTTGGGTCTCCTTTACCAAGGTATTGACCCATTTTTTTATGCTTTTCTTGCATCTCTCTCATTTCCCTTCCCAGTTTTTCGTCCACCTAACTTGATTTTCAGAGTCCTTTTTGAGTTCTTCCATGGCCTGAGCCCATTGGATATCTATTTTGGATGTTTAGGATACAGAGACCTTCCCTTCTATGTCTTTACCTGATGGTAAGCATTATTGTTCCTCATCAAAACGGAAAGGAGGAAATATCTGTTCACCAAGAAAGTAACCTTCTATGGTCTTATTTTGTTTCCCCTTTTCTGGGCATTTTCCCAGCCAGTTACTTGATTCTGAGGTTCCTGTCTACCTCTGCCTCACTAGTGCTTGGGGTCTGAGATTCAAATGCTGCTTGCCAGCCCCAGGGCTTTTAGCAGGAGACGGGGCAGCTGTTCAGTGGGATTAAGTTCAGGTTCTCAGGTGGGGGCAGGGCCGCCTCACAGGGCTCAGTTCCCTCAGGGGGTTTATGTGGAGACCTTGGATAATGGACCTGGGGTCCTGCCTGTTTTGGGAGCCCCTGGCCGCTGCTTCCTCCCGAGGGGGCCTGAGTCATGGAGACACCCCACTCCCCTCTCAGCTGGCCAGATAGGGTCTCACTGACCTGTAGCGCCTGTGGGTTGAGGGACCTTCACAGCCGCCAGAGATTCCGTCCCTGAAGCCAGCTCGGATCTGCTCCTCGTGCGGCCAAGGTAGGGCAGGTCTGGACTCTATTCCGGTCTGGTGCGCGATGGACCTTTGGTGTCAGTTTTTCAGGGCTCACTGGAACAGAAATCTCCTCCACTCTGTTGCTGTGCGGCTTCTGCTTCTCCAGAATTTGTTGGGAGTTCTTTTTACAGGTAATTTATGGGCTGTCGGTTCAGAGCTAGCATATGTGAATCTTTCTACTCCACCATCTTGGCTCCTCCCGAATTGTAGTTTTAAATGCTATACTTAGTGACAGTCAACAAGGTGGCTATAACGACTGGTACTATTTTTATTAAGAAATCCTTCTTAAATGGTTATTTAAATAGAATTTCGATTCTATAGCTTTCACCATTAATTTGTTGGTTTCCTGTAATGTACAATTGTAGGCAATAATGGGGAGATAATAGTGATAACAACTAAAAGATAGTATCTTAGGTTATTTTGTCAATGCTTTAATACTAAGTAGGTTTTTCTCAAGAAGGATTTATGCATAAAATAACACTCCAACTTTAGGAATAAAGATGATATTGCTGAAAATGAACTGTCCTTAAAGACATTAGGAAATCTCTTTATGCACTTGAGTTAGAACTGAAATATGTTACTGTATTTAGATGACTTGTGTGTTGCCAAATAACTAGTGCTTAAGTTTTCTGGTAGATCCCATATACTACAAGAAGAGTATTTACTTCTGTGATTTGTTGTATATTTTTATTTGCAAGATTTGTGTTTAGTGTTTTACCTTAGCATTCAGTTTTTGATGTTTGAACTCTTAATCTTACATATGTCATAGTTTGATAGCTTATCATCATTTTAGACAAGAAAGGTAAAAATCAGTATTGATTGTATTATACGTTAATGCATTTCTTTTTAATATTCCTCCTTCAGCCTTAATTTCTAGGCTATTGCATAGTTTTTCTACTATCTCCTCTGGTTTCCCCAGGCAATAAGTAAATGGATCATGATAATACTTGGATTAGGTCACTATTAGCTGCTACAGAAACTGTCTTTTCCCTCTTTAACATAAAAATTTTATAAGAGTTTATTCAGTACCAAATTTATTCATTACCAGTTTTATTCAGTACAATGGCATATTGCCATTAGGTGGTATTGTATAAACTCTTGTAACATTTTTGTTTTTTGGAAGGCTAAAAATATTTTTGGATGAGACCATGAGATTTATGTTATGTGAAAGTAAATAGAAAAGTGTAAAGTTATCCACATGCGAAGTGTTATTCATGTTATCAGAAGACTGTTGATTAGAAAGAGATTTTGCTTTCCTGGAGGAAGAAGATTGGGCTTCCTGGACACAAGTGTCTTCTACCAGGGCTGTCTGAAGTTCTGTCACCTAGGTCCTTCCTTGACAGTGAATCTGAGGAATCATCATTTTGATGATTGAATATATCTCTGTTGTCTTTGGGAAAAAATGCTAAGCTTTTTATTGCATTTTAATCCAAATAAATTTAATTTAATCCAAAAGAAAGAAGTTCAGAAGGAAGCACAGACAAACAAGACAATTTTGAAATGAACACGAAGCAGTTCTTCATTTTTTCTTTGGAGTTTTTTGATGGTTATGTGCTGCAGGTTATTTTATGGCCATTATCTTCATCTCCATTGACTTTTTTTTTGAAAATTAAAAATTAATTTGAAATTAAACTTAATTTCAAATTCAATTTAATTTCAAAATTTAAAAAAGTCTACTTAAAAGACCTTTCCGTAAACACAGCAGAAAAAAGATTCTATAAGAAACTTAAATCTATTTCATACTTCATGTTCATTTCAAAACTGTCTTGCCTTGTCTCCTTTTTGCCCCCTGAACTTCCTTCTGTTGGCTTTTTGTTCATTTAAAAAGTTCTAGAGGCCTCCTTTTTGTATCTCTCTTGATAACCCCTCATCTCCCTATCTCCCATTAGAAACTGAGAGAAAAAAAATAAACCAACTCCTTTGTAACAAGGAAGTAAAACTGAGCAAAACAAATCTCCATAGTGACCCTGTCTATCCTCCTTGTCAGGCAGTGAGGTGACTTATTCTGGAGGTGGTAGTGCTATGTGTTAATCATATGCCAGGCTGTGTATTAAGTGCTCAGGATACAAAGAAAGTCAAGAACTGGATCCCTGCTGTAAAGGATTTCACATGCTAATGGAGGTGACAACATGAAATCAATGATGGATGTGTAAGATTATATAGTATAAAAGGGAGGTAATCTTGACGTATCAGTGGAGGGATGGGGAGGCACCAAGAAAAAAGCCTTTTAGTGAAAGTGGGAACTGAGCTGAGTCTTAAAGGAGGAAATCCGGAGGGAGGCTTGGGGGACACCCCATGAAGAGGAATATAGGAGATGGAGTGTTTGCAGAATGACTCCGAGGCCATTGTGTCCTTTTCACGGTGAGTGGAGGGGTGTGTAGCTTAATAACTCCAGAAAGGTGGGTCCACCAAGTTCAGAGATAAAGGGTTTGCAGACTGTATTGGGGGCTAGGGGGATAGACTAGAAGCTGGGAGGGAATGAGGTTATGAAAGGCATTAAAAACCAGACAGGATTTTATTTTTGATGCTGGGGAATAATAGGGAGTTGGTGGAGTTCATTGAGTAGGAGGGTGATGTGGTTGGACCTATGTTTCATAGGAAGATCACTGGCAGCTGAGTGGAAGATGGATTGAAGTGGGTAAAGACTTAAAGCTGGAAACCTGTGAAGTGATGAAGGCTTGCCACATCAGGTGGCAGCTGTGTGACCAGTGAACAAGAGACATACACAAAAGGTGCTGGGCATCAGATTAGTCAGTTCTGCATTCTTTCAAAATTGTTTTTCTTTACAGTGTTGCTGTCCTTGTAGGAAGTGTTGTATTGTTTCTGCTTCATTTTACCCAGGATTCCTTAAAATCATCTCTGACGTTTCTTACGGCACAATAATGTTTCCACACACTCATTCATCTACCGCACCCTTTTAGTTTGTGGCTCTTTGATTTCCTTTTTTCCTCTCCCCTTCAGCATCAGGAAGGTTCTTTTGACTATTCCTTTCTTAGTGTTATCCCTCCCCTCTTGATAAATAACACTTTTCTTATCCCTGTTTTTTTCATTGAGTTTAATATATTTGATTCTTTGTCCATTTCAGAGGAGAATGTTCAGTTGACTTCCGATTTCCTGCTATGTTTGCATATTCTTCTCATGCAACCTACTATGAGAAATAGCAAGTTCCATCTTCTTCCTTTTTGTACCAGTGTCCTTGTTACAACCTTTTCTTGTCCCTCTTCAAACTCATAGAATTGAGCCAAACTGCAGAATCTGTTTTTCTTATTTACAACTCCTTCAGTAGATTTAAAGTTCTTGTGGTGTGCTTGTTTCTCTTTTGTCCCCGCCCCCGCCATTAAAATGCTAACACCACATACACCATCATTACAATTGCTCAAATAGCTTTACCTTGCTAGGTTCCCACTGGGCTCTCTTCATTTCATCAGAAATTTTTTGCCAACTTTGCAGGGCAAATCTTTTGGTCTATATCTTTTTGAGATACTGTATTCTAAGTAGTAGGTGTTAAGTCTTTGGTAATTCTGACTGTAGTTCATAATGTTTGAACTACTGCTTTCTGGCTGCCTGTAGCATTTTTATTTGAAATGGAAGATAATATTTATGAAATTGAGTTTGTCTAGTTCTTGCTGTCTTATGAAGCCATTGATTTCAATTTTTGTTATAGTTTTCAGGATTAGTTGGGCTAGGTTTTCTACTGAGATATTTTCCTTCCAGATCTTTCTTTGAGAACTCTTATTTCTTATTTTATCTCTTGCTTCATCATTTCCTTTAGTTATTCATGCAGTCCTTATAGAAAATCTTTTTTTCCCTTTGATTTTTTGCTTGCACTTTTTTTTTTGAGGCCTTACTGATTTGTACGAATTTTTGATAATGACTTCTCTTACTTCCATTTGAACCTCTTAATCTGGGACAAGCTTAACTGCTCTCTGTCATCTTCAAACCTTAGAACTCCTTGGTCTGGGGCTGTGTAGTAGCAAGCACCGTACATAGCTAGGGTGGCCTTCTAGCGCAGGTTCTTTGATCTGCTTTTCTAAAGGGAAGCAGGTCAACAATCTTACTTGAATTACATTCGCTCTTTTAGGGGAAAGGTCAGTGCCTTGAACATGGAGAAAATACAGAAATTTGTACAAAGATCAACAGACAGGGTTCCTGCTGTCTGAACAAAATAATACAACCATCTTCATACACCACCAGATAGGGGAGCACCAACAACATCTGAATGGGGGAGGGAGACCTTGTCCCATCCAGGTAATCAAAAGGTCCTTCTCATAAGCAAAATTCCTTCCCCAAAACAAAATGTCAACCTCCTAGAATATATATCAAAGCTTCCTCCCCTGATTGGTTCAGTCAGTAAACATGAAACTTAGCACAGCTGTGCATTATCAGGGTTCAAAGGCAGTTGGCCCTTCAGATGTTTTCAGTGAGCCTGGGAAACTGACCTTCAGAAAGAAAAAAAAATCCCACTTTGCTTGGGCTTTATTAGGCTGTCATTTCTGTCTCAAGGGCTCCATGACAGTTTGGCTAAGGTCCCCACTCTTTGGTTTCTTTGGGAATTCCTTATTACTGCCTTAAGCCACTGAACCTTGCCAGGCTATATATAAGTACCCACTCTGTGGTCTTCAGGGCTACCCAGCACTAGGTAACTTTCGTTTTGCTGGAGAGTACCCTTTTGTTATTACCTGTTGACTTACGGCTGATTTTTTTGTAGTTTGTGGTTGAAGAAGTTGTTTAATATAGTTTCTCACTGGATAAATTTGTTGCTCATTATTTAACCTGATGTAAAGTGTATTTCAGAGTTCTGTCTGCTTCCCATTTCAGTATTCATCTAGGCAAGGAGTCCTTACATTCTCTCAGTTGTCTTCTGTATGATACTCATATTTAGTTCTTTAGAGATATTCTGTATCTCTTTCATGTAGCAAAACCTGCAAAATGTTAGTGTTAAAATGATAGGCCTTTGCTTTTATGGGAATCTTGAGGTTAGTAAAAAAGTTTTATTATTTCCAGAAATCCAACCTGCAGTCTTCTGCCTTCCCAGAGAACAGCAGCACTCCCAAGACCAACAGTTCTGCTACCTGATTGGTCACTAGTCATCATTCAGTGAAGCAACCTTTGGGGAAAGGTCTCTCCATCCTCACCAGTACCACTAGAATTGCTTAACTGCCACATATGGTAAATCTGAGAGACCTGGGAGCAGCACCCTCTCCTCTCCCCTCCTTCCCAAGTCATTGGCTGTGCCCCCAACCCCTCAACTGTTGTACTGGAATATAGCATTTCTCAGTGTAAAAATCCAGTAGCAACAACATCTCCTGAGATAATGGCAGACACTTTTAGTGTTTATGATAATAGAGTTGTTAAAAGTTGTTTCCATTCTATCTGGTAAGGAATTGTATATGAATTTTTTTGAACAAATGCTTAGGAAGTAATTTACTGGAAAAGAGCTTTCATATATTGGAGTTTTTAAAATAGACTTTAAACACTGAGCACAAATGAGATCTTGTAGTCTTTGCCTCTTTCAATTTTATGACTATAGAAAATTGGTCTCCTGAAAAATCTTGCTTATATTATTTTGTATCAGTTCATAAAAGTTTTTTCAGGCTTCTCTGAACCTTATACCTCTGATCATTTCTTACCAGCATTATAATAGTTTTACATTGCATTCATACACCATACAGTATTTTGATCAGGTACCCCCCTTAGGGATATTTATGTTTTCAAATGATTCTTTTGAGTTATTTTGGAGATGCTTTGCTACCATAAAAGAACTTATAAACTTGTACGGCATTGTTTTGTTCTACTACATCAGTGGTGTTTTTTTACGTTAAACATCACTGATTTATACATACTTTACAGCTTTCAGTTTTGAGATGGTAGAGATATCCATTGTTGAATATTGCTTGCAAAAGCCTGCTTATTCCTTTCTCATTTAGGATTCCCTCAATTTCTGTATAGTAGACCTGTAGATTTTGTTTATGTGGAATAGCGAGTGCATGTGGCTTTGTAGTTACTGATTTTGTCTCTCAGTTCTCTATTTTTGATATTAAAAGAGTCAGAGTTTTCTGTGCTTTTGATATTTCCCTCTTTAGATACACACAACTTTGCAGGTGCACACACAACTTTGCAGGTGCACACACAACTTTGCAGGTGCACACATGTGTGCATGTGCACACATACACACACCTATAAAATGAAAGGTAATTTTCAGTTCTTTTCTATCTCAAAAATTCATCAACTCCATGAAGTATTGTCCATATAAAAGAAACTGTTAGCCTGGTATACTAATAAAAATTTTCAATCCAGTAATAAACTAACATTTAACCAAAAATTGGACTAGATTTGGGGGGCGGGGCAGGGGTTATCTAGCAAGTAAGACGAAGAATCTGGTGATTTTAGAACAAGAAAAGGGCCCTTATGAATTATCCCACTTAAAATGCTACATTTTTCAAATGAGGAAACTGAGACTTGTACAGACTTGCCTAAAGTCACATGGCTAATTAGTGGCACGTTGGGAATAGTGTGATTTCTCCTAGATCTATGCTCTTTGTATTCCATCAGGCCAAGTTCTGAATTGCAGGTACTTTCCAAAGTATGGCTTCATCTGTAAATACTATTTATTTGTCTTTTCCTGTGGACAGTGATAGAATCTGTAAGACTTCTGTCATTTGGGATTAATGCAGTTTTTTTTCCAAGTTTAAGAAAGCACTTTCCCCCCAACATCCTAAATAAAATAGCTTTTATAGTGGGTGTAATTTGTTTTTGGCCTCTCCAATGGAGAAATGGTTTGCAAAGAACTATTGGCTCCCTCATTGATGGCTTTTGTAGCTTTGGACAGATCAACTTAAGTGAATCTCTTATTTTCTCATCTAAAATGAAGATGATAACAGAAACTGTTCAAGTTCCTTTCCAGTTTTGAGATTCTAGCCTGTTTCAAAGTGATGGTGAGGATAAGATAAGAGTTTATTGTATATAAATTTGTAAGCTTTTTATACAAGTGTAACTACTGCTTATGAGAATGGATTAGAGGCTTCAGAATATCTTATTGGTTAATATATCAGATAAGAGTAATTCTTGCTTTAAAGTGTATAGAGAAAGAAGCCTTCTAAATACACATTTTCCACTTAGAGTCCTCTATTCATGTGCTGCTGTCCTTCATATGCAAAGATGATGTTTCTGACCCACTCTCAGTAGGTGATTAGTTTTTCTTTTTTTCTAGTAGCTTGCTGGGTTAGATTTCACTTCCCAGCTCAGTCTTGGTGACTGAAGGCCATGATTAAAGGGTCCAGTCTGTGACCATAGAACAACATTTTATTTGTGAAACTAACTGTGAGGCTTGAGGCTCTGCCATGCTCTTACATACTTGTGTATGTTTACATATGTATCCTGCTGAATAGGAAATATATGTTACACTGTATTGTCAGACCAAGCTTGATTAATTTAGGCTTAATAATACCATGATATCCTCTGAGTATAAAATTTTATCAAAACTATATTATTAATTAATAAAATATAACTAATATAAATTAATAAAAACTATCATATTAAAACTGTATTAACTGTATTATAAATTATTGAAAATATATTTACTGAAACCATGTCACTTCACTATAAGACCTGTAGGTTGAGTTTAAATATTTCTGGTTTGTAGAAGTTCATGTTAAATTTCTTGATTAAAAATTGCAATCTTGAATTTTCAGTATATGGACTTACATGAAAAACTACTAGATTTTTTTGTGAAATTTATTTGCAGTTGCTAAACTTTCTGTTAAAGCATGTGTGATTTTAAACCACATCTGTGATAAGAGAATTTAGTTGTACCAGCCATTGTTTTCAGTTATTTCACGTTTCAAAATGTAATTTGGAAAGAAGCTAAATTTGTTTTTAAAAAATAAATAAAATTTAGAACTTCTGTTAAATTGTTATTAAACTCAGACTTGCCTCTTTGCTTCTTACATTATTCCAGAGTTTTTAGGAATCATTGAAATGAAAATGTGAATATTAGTCATTTGATACTCATGGTTCTTAATAGTTCTTATTTACCTTAATGTTAATTCTGGGTTGCTTTTTGGTCTTTCTGATTTTAGTACCTGTTTATGTCTCTTCAGTTGGTGACTTGGAAGCTTCCAAGTTTAAAAAAGATGTTCTCTTATTTTCAAAAATAGCTTGAAAGTGATTAGTTGTAACTTGGCTCAGCAGAATTGATATTAACCTTGTTGAACTCTCTATTATTAGTTTGCATACTTTCCTTTATGCCATTTATTAGTGATAATTGCCCAATAGTGTATTATTTTCCTATGTGTCTTTAATCCTCTATCTTAAGATCTTCATCCAGTTTCATGAGGTGCTTAAGACAGTGACATAAAATTAATCTTTTCCCAATTCAGTCAATATTTATCAAGTACATGCAGTAGAGAGTCAGATTTGGACTAGATATAAAGAAAAATAACCAAACAGGAGTTGTCCAGAAGAAGGATGATCGTGTTTCTCCTCACTAGAAGTCTTTAAGTAAAGATTAGATGACAATTGTCAGGGATGACTTAGGGACATTTTTGTTAAGGTACTGGTAAAACCAGAAACTTTTCAAGTTCTTTTCCAGTTTTGAGATTCTGTCTTGTTTGCCAAGCAGTGTGCCAGCCTCTGAGGGGAACAGTAAGCTTTTATGCTTTGCAAATGGTTAATGGAATAGGGATATAGGGGTAAGGTTTGAACCTGTGATTTTAATTGGTACAAGGATCTCCTCCTTGATGAGGAAGCACACTCAGTGTTTCTTCTCCACTTTAGAGTCTTGGAGAGCTGTCTAGAGCTTGTGACTTGCTGATACGACCAGTGTCAGAGGGTAAACTTGAACCGAAGTCATTCTTCAACTCAGTCAGTTTCAGTGGTTACTTTTTTCCTTCTAATATCAAGTATAAACTCTTTTGTTTACTTTTTAAAGTTCTTCAGTTCCTGCCAACAACCATCTTCTGCCTCCCTCGTTCTCCATCCAAACTGGCCTTCTCTCTTTTCCTGGTCTCTTATGGTGAATACCTCTTGTTCAAGACAGTTCACAGGATCAACTTCTACATGAACTCTTTTCTGATTCCCTTAATTGCTAGTACCTTCCCTTCCCAAGTACTTACAGTTCCTTACTCCTTTCAGAAAGAAATAATAGATTAACTTTATAGCCACCTATTTGTATTGAAGCCATACAAGTTTGGATTATATTATCTTTTTTAGTTATATTATTACCTCTTATGTTATTTATCTAATTTATCTTTACCTGCTGAGGTAGGTATTAAATAATCCACATTTGGGGATTTTGTTCATACTTTGAGGTCACACATCTAATAAATAGGAAAGTTAGCGTTTGAACTCAAGTTCTTTTACTTTAAATCCATTATTTTTTTACCATGTTCTCCTAGAAGGCAGTTTTTTTTTAAATAGAAAAAAAGAAACATTGACTAACCATACCTAGTAATTCTGAGGGTTTTTCTAAAATATACAGTTGAGCCTGTGCTCCATCATGTTGTTATTCTTCATATATGAACTCACACACCATCAGTGAGACGTGCTAGTTTTTAAAGTTATAATGATGAATCTTTGTTATGAATTGATTTTTCAGCATGTGTGTGTATATGCATGTGTGTCTGTGTGTGTATATGTGTGTGTATGTGTGTGTATATATGTGTGTATGTGTATATGTGTGTGCGCATCCATGTGTGTGTATGTGTGCATGTGTGTATGCGTGTGTGTGTACAGCCGAGCTCCTGAGTCAGCTGAGCTGCTCTTGCTCGTGTGGATGATGCCTGGAAGTTTGACTGATGGCGATGTGGAGTAGATATTAGGGTTTTATTGTTATTGGGACTAGGGGAGACAGTTTGGGCAGTTCATCTTAGTATGAATACCACCAGTAAATTTGATGCTCTATGCAAGATATTACTAGGTAGATGCCATGTCTTTTTTCCCCCCAGTGTATTTGTTTAATTTTTGTATATCTTTACGGGTCCTGTAGACATTGTCTGGTGTTTAGTTAGTATAGGCACTCCTAGGATCTACTTAATTTGACCTTATATCCCTCTGTTTAGATGCTAATGGGTTTGTGTGCTTTGATATATATGGATTATAGTTGGGACAGTTTTCCTTTTGCTCATTTCCTTTGCGGATGATAAAAATCACTTGGACTGAAATGATATAGTTTTTCTTTCTGTGATATTACCACCATTTCTTACATTGCACAAGATGTTTGAGCAGGCATATCTGGTATAACGTAGCTTGTAGTAATTCATACCTCATCTAAAAGAAAATAAATTTTGCTGTAATAATCACTTGATTTTTCCATTTTGGAGTCTTGTTCCTATTAAACTGTTTTATGTAACATTTTTTGGCCTCATACATTTTGTTTTCATGGAACCAGTTAGAGATGTTAGGCAGAGTATGCCTATAATACATGGACTGTTGTAATTAAAATTAGTTACTCTGTAATGAAACATTATGCAGTGTCATCAGGTATTGGGGAACATATGAAATAGTTCCCATAATGCTTTGTAAAGCTTTGTTCATAGTAGCTCTATGAGAGAGATATAGTGCAAATGATAGTAGCTTCACTATACAGGTGAGGTTATAAGTCTCAGAGCTGGAGTGACACACAACCAGCGTCAGCCATCACACAGACCTAGATCTGATTTCAAGTTGAATTTTTTTCTAATACATCATGCTGCCTCAAAATAGGAGGTTCTTTGAAGTTTATATTCCTTTTGCAGACAAAATTTCTAGTAACCTAATGTGGATGTCATGTGACTTGGACCTGGAAAGGGTACTCCTCAATACCCCGCCTTGTAAAATTGCTGAGTAATACTAATAATAGTTTCCATTTCTAAAGGGTTTTACACTGTATGACTCAGTTCTCAACAACAACTCTGTGAATTAGATGCCATTATTATCCCCATTTTACAGATAAGGAGGCTCAGGTTTATATCATAACATCAACTGTGAAATGGGGATAATAATAGCATTATTAGTAGAGTTGTTGTGAGGATCAAAAGTGATGTATCTGTAAAGCACTCAGCACAGTGCCTGGCTCTCTTATCTCTTTCCTCCCTCCCTGACTCCCCAGATTGTGACTTACTCAAGATTATACAGCTCTGGAGTGTCCGAGCTGGGACTGAACCCAGTTCTTAATGACTTCAGTACCAGAGTTTGATCTGCTGTGTCTCACTGACTCTCTAAAAGTGAGCAAATGTTCTGATTTTGTGGTGTCTTTCTTCCCCTGCCCCTTTCCTACCTTTTTAATCTTAGAATTTACTTTCCCTCTGTGATTGAGTGACACAGGCTTCCTTGCTGTTCCTCAAACAGGATACTATCCCAGTTCCTCTAAGTAGGTGTTTCCATATACTTCTATATCTGGAAATCTGGCTTCCCTGGTTTCAAGTTTCAGCAAAGGCCCATCTTTTGCAAGAAGCTTTTCCTAGTCCTTAATCTTAGTGCCCTCCCTTTGAGACAACCCTCAATTTATCTTTTATATATCGTTTATACATAGTTGTTTGCAGGCTGTGAGATCCTTTAATAGGGGGAGCTGTTTTTTTTGCCTTTCTTTGTTTCCCCAGCACTTGTTATCGTCTGGTATGTAGTAGGTAATTAATAAAAGCTAGTGGATTATCTATCTTAATAAACTGGTGAACTTAACCTGTATTCCTGGTGGAATTGTTACATTAATTATTTAGGAGAGATTTGTAAGCATTTAGAATGGAATCATGGGTCACCAAGATTTACTTGGTTTTATCAAGAACAAGTCAAGATAAATTATCATCCTTTCCCTTTTCATGGAAATTTAACCGAGTTAAATTTCTGGTAGATCAGGAGAATATTGTAAGTTTAATAGTTTACCTAGATTTCAGAAAAGCGTATGCTAAATGTGTTTCAAACATATTATTCTTGTAGAGATGATGGTCAGATGTGGAATAAATATACTAGTACATTGAAATTGATTCAGATTGAACAATTGACCAGATACCTAAAGAATAGTCGTTAATGACTTCAATATGAATTTATATGATTGCCTAGTGTACAGTGCCTCAGAGATCTTTTCTTGGCCCTGTGACATTTAGAATTTTTATGGACAGCTTGTATGATTACATAAAATTACGTAGTTTGCAGGTGCTGTTTGTTGGATGACAATGAAAAGCTAAGGGTATCTTAATTGCTAGTATGATTTGAATATAATAAAATGAAATTTAATAGGTAACATTGGGAAATCCTATACAAAGATAATATAGGAGAGCCTTAACCAAATGTACTTTCCCGGGATAATGATCAGTGCATCAGCAGTGTGATATAGTGGTCCAAAAAGCTAACTTAATCTGGGACTGCATTAAGAGAAGAGAGTTAGTGTCCAGAACCAGAGACGTGAATAGTTTCTCTCCACTCTGCCCAGATCAGGGAACTGCTGGAGTAGTGTGATACCCAAAACAGGAACATACAATAGAATGTTTGATAGATTAGAGTCTTCAAGTCTTCCAAGATGACTAGAAACCATGCCATATGATACTTGGTTGAGGAAATTGGGGAGGTTAGCTTGGAGAGGAGAAAATATGTATCTGAGTGGGTCAAATGACCTTGGGCATTTGAAAAGTTGTCTTATATGTAGAAGAGAAATTGTATGTTTTCTGTATTGCTCCAGAGGACTGCATTAGGAATTAGGAACAAAGATAGGAAATTTGAGAGGTCATTGGGTTGGGCCCCCTTCACAGGAAGCAGGTAAGCAGATCCTGGATAACTACTTGTCAGGGCTATAAGAAGAATGTATTTGGTAGTACTCAAAAGTTGTGACTTACCCAGGTTCAAACAGATAAGACTCCTGTTTAGGTAACACTTCCTCCCTGTAGGAAGGCCACAAGGTTTTATTCTTTCCTCTTCATTTTCTCATTGGGGAAGGGAGCATGGTTAAAAAAGGGATTATTTTTTATAAAGCACTTTGGGGAATTTAGTATTAAGTAATGTTAAATGTGACAGTTTAATCTATAAACATCCTTTCAGTTTACTTCTGTTTCCTAGCACCAGTTATTGGCATTCTCCTTTCTTTAAACTTCCATGGTACTTCCCAGTGTTGGTATTTACATAAATTTTATATTTTCATATATACTTATATATATACATAAAATTTGTTTTTAGTTTCATATTTTAATTTATAATTTATATGCATAAAAATTTTTAATTTATAGAATAAAACAAGCATTTGCATAACCTAGTATAATGAAAAAGATGACTATGCACGAAACTGCAAGTCCGTTACGTACAGCTTGTTTTTCCTTTTTAATATATAATAATTTCTCTTTTCCTATTTTTTCATCCCTGCTCTCTTCCTGCCCCAGAGATGTCTACCATTATGTTCATGTGTATATGTTTATGTATATATATGTAAAAATCATTCTGCACATACTTCTATTTTATCAGTTCTTTGGATGTAGATAGTGACTTCTTAAAATGCCCTTTGCAGTTAATTTAGGTATTTATAGTAGTCAGAATGACTTATTTTATCAGAGTTGTTCTTAAAATAGTTTCTCTTACTGTATACCAAGCATTCTCTTGGTTCTGCTCCTCATTTCATGCAAATCTGGCCATATTTTTTTAGAATCATTGAGCTCATCATTTTCTGTAGCACAGGTAGTATTCTATCACAATCATACCACAACTTGTTGAGCCCTTAATTGATGGGCATGCCCACAATTTCCAGTCCTTTGCCACCACAAAGAAAGCTGCTATAAATATTTAGAACATATAGGTAGTTTAATAACTCTTTGGGCACATTTCTAGATTGCTCTTCAGAATGATTGGATTAATTCACAATACCACCAATAATGAATTAGTGTCCCAAGTTTTCCACATTCCCTCCAACATTTGTTGCTTTTCCCTTCAATCATTTTAGCCAATCTGGTAGGTGTAAAATGATAGTTCAAGATTTCAACTTAGGTTTCTCTAATCAGTAATGATTTAGAGCATTTGATTAAAAATTTGATTAGAGCATGTGATTATAAATTTTGATTTCTTTATCTAAAAACTGCCTGTTCATATCCTTAGACCATTTATTAATTGGAGAATGACTTACATTCTTATAGATTTGATAGAGTTCTTTATATGTTTGAGATATGAGACCTTTATCTGAGAATCTGTCTAAAAAATTCCCCTCCGTTTACACCCCCCCCCCCCCCCCCCCCACTTTTCTGCCTTCTTTCTGATCTTGGCTACACTTGTTTTTATTTTTACAAAAACTTTTTAATGTGACCAAAATTATCAGTTTTACACCTTACTCTCTATCTCTTATTTATTTGTAAATTGTTCACCTGTCCACAAGTCTGATAAGTAATATGTTCCACGTTCTTCAAACTTTTCTTGAATTATCTTGGTATTAATATAAATGCAGTTTTAGTTCCCTTGGCTTGGATGTGACTGGCCAGGCCATGTTGTCTCTACTTTCTGATCTTTAGTCTTTTTTTTTTTTATTGGCTCCTAGTTTATCGATATGGGACAGAAGGCCTAAGCAGTTAAATACAGTTTTTTTACATTAGTCATCTGAATATCTTACCCTGATCTACTGGACATGGCCTAGGAAAAAAAATGTCACCTGAATTTTGCCCATGTGATTCTAATAGAGAACTTACAGAGTGGATGAGGTATTGATTACTGATTGAATTGTAAGGTGAGGAACTATACACTGGAGTCACTAGACTTTCCCATCTAGGGATTCAGCCACTTCTTTAGCTTACAGTAAAGAATCTTGGAGTCATATGTGGCCCCTTTCCACTCAGCAAATATGAGCCAGTATTCTGTGCTCCTGCTTTCCCACCTCTCTATTGAGAGGGGTGAGGAAGGTTTCATTTTCTGTTTTCAGGGACCAAGATTAATTACCTCAATCACTCAGAATCGAACTGCTTTTTCTTTATAGTTGGCATTACATATTGCTTTCTTACTTCTCCTTATTTTACTCTGCATCAGTTCATGTAAGCTTTTGCCATGTTTCTCTGAGTTGCTTATAATTGTTATTTCTTAGGACCCAATAGTCTCATTAAATGTATGTCATATGGTTTGTTGAACTATTCCCTGAATTAATGGGTGACCAATTGGTTTCCATTTTCTTAGAAACTTTAATTCTGTTCTTCTGTGATCAAATGTTTCATTATTTCCCCCCATCCCATCTTGTCTTGTTCAGGAGCATCAGTCTGTCTCTGTGTCTCATATCTACAGGCTTCCTACCAAATGCCACCAGTGATTTCTTTTGGCACCTTAGCTAAATTTGAGGACTTACTGTCAGTTTCCATCTTCTTGAGGTTTTACTTACTCATTCTACTTACTGTTTGTTCCAGTGCTCTTTGTATGTACAATCTAAATTTCTCTTGAACTTTAATACCACATTATCAAATATCTCATGGACCTCTCTTTCTGAATGTCCTACCAATACCTTAAACTAAATATGACCAAAACTGCAAACAAGTCCCCATCTTCATACTCTTTCCTGTTTTTGCGAAGGGCACACCAGTTCCTCAGCCTGAAAACCTCGAAGTCATCTTGGACTTTTCCTTAACCATTTACATCCTCTTAATTGTACTCATGTCTCCATTCACAGCCCCTTGCTAGGCTGCTGTAATAGTCTCCTTACTGGTTTCTCTGCTTGTTCTAATCACTTCTTTCACAGCTCCCATTCCCCTCTTCAAAAACTTTGAGTGGCTCCCTTTGGCCTCCAGACTACTTTAACCCTTCATAATCTAGTCCCAACTCACTTTTATAGTCTTATTTCATGTTGTTACCTTTATGTAGTGTATTCTAGCCAAATCAGGTTACTTCCTAGTCATCCTCTGAAATGGAAATAGCCATTGACCACTTGAATGCATTCCCATTTTCTCCATTGCCACCTTCCACCCCCTACTTGTGCCTTCCATCCAGATTTCCTCCCTTCAAAGCTCAGGTTACGTGTGCTGCATTCTTTTCTTACCTTGTATCAGTACCCCTCTCTGATTACAGAACTCCATGGTAGATTCGAAGTACCTTGAGTGCTGGAACTGTTTAAGTTTTGCCTTTGTTTCTATAGAACAGTGGACTAGGAACTTAATGTGGTGCCTAGTATGTAGCAGGAACTTTATAAGTATCGAATAAATCTCACAACTCTCAGGTCATTTTCTTTCCCAAAGATTGTTTTTCCTAAAAAAAATCCTGTCAGAGACGCTGATGTTTAGATAGGACTCTGGAAGCCCTAGTTCAAGTCTTGCCTCTGACATAGCCTGGCTGTGCAGTGTCAGTCAAGTCATTTAATTTCTTGGTGCCCTAGGCAATTTGAAGACTTCATTGATAAACAGGTACCAATCTGCTTTTGCTTTGATTGGATTTTCTCACCATGACTCCCATTGCCAATAGTTACAGGTCCTGTGACTGTCTTTCTTTCTGTATGTACATATGTATGCATATATGTAAATATATATGTCTATGTGTGTGCACGAATATATTTTAACTTATTAATTTATACATATATTAAAACTTAAGTATTAAAAGGCATTGTGGTGTAGGAAATAGGGGACAGGAATTTGGAATTTTAGGACCAGGGCTGAAATCATCTCTCTGCCATTTGCTGTCTTTATAGATTTTGGGCAAGATATGGGCTTCCATTCACTCATATTAAAATGAGGGAGTTAGAATTGATATATCTTAAGATCCTTTCTGGTTTTAAATCTTAGAGAACTAGAGCGGGAAAGAAGAGGAGTCTTTTAAAAAATCTTCATATAAAACATTTTGAAAGATTGAGTATTTTAAAAAATGATTCATTATTAATCATCAGGCATAGAAATCAAGATATAAAGTGCACACAGCACAGTAAACTCAGAATTGTGAGGATTCTGGCTAATTTAAACTTTGTTGAAAGGCTTTGTTAGCAAACTTTTTGCCATATGTGAAGTCACCAAGCACTTACTATGTGCCAGGGATACGAAGAAAGGCAAAAGCAATCCTTGCTCTCAAGGAACCCAGTCTAATAGGGGAGACAACATACAAACAACTGTGTAAAAACCAGTGTATACAGGAAAGATTGGAGATTACTAGCAGAGGAGAAGAAGGGGAAAGGAACAGGAAGGGTTTTCTTTTAGGAAGAAAATGGGATTTTAGCTGGGACTTGAAGGAAGCCAGGCAAATCAGGAGACTAAGAATGAGGAGGGAGAGCATTCCATGCATGGGGGACAGTCAATGAAAATGCTGAGTTTAGAGATGGAAAAATTTCAGGGAGATCAGTGTTACTATATTGCAGATGATGTGAGGGATGAGTAAGATACAAAAAGACTGACAGGTCGAAGGTAACCAGGTTGTGAAGGACTTTTAAAATCAAATAGGATTTTATATTGAACCTTGGAAGTGATAGGAGGAGAGCCACAGTATTTTATTGAATACAGGTCTTGGCATGTTCTGACCTGTACTTCTGGAAGATCAATTTGACAGCTGGTGGGTGGGAGTAGAGTATGAACTGGAATGGGGAGAAACTTGAGGGAGGGAGACCAATCATCAGATTTCCTGGCATGAGCTGGTGAGGTCCTGGTCTGCCTTTGGGACATCCAGGTTGAGAGATACTCAGTAGGTATTTGGACATGGGAAACTGGAAAGAAATAAATTCTAATTATTTGCATAGAATCCTTGGGAGCTATTGTGTTCTGTATACCGAACATAATTTTTCTTTGAAGATGCTTCTGAGCTATCACTCTG
This sequence comes from Bettongia penicillata ogilbyi, assembly GCA_023548195.1. NCBI lineage: Eukaryota > Metazoa > Chordata > Mammalia > Diprotodontia > Potoroidae > Bettongia > Bettongia penicillata. The sequence goes on along the minus strand of JAJHZJ010000288.1, from coordinate 449,468 downwards.
TATACTTATTATTTTATTATGAGAGGCAGTGTGGTAAAGAGGGCCAGCCTTAAAGCTAGGAGAGCCTGGGTTCAAATCTTTTCATCTCACAGAGTTAGCTTTGTGACCTTTGAACAATCCATTTTGGTCTAACCTTGATTGTAGTGCATAAATTTTCAACAGTTAAAGTCAAGCAAGTTCCTGGGCCATTGAAGCATATTTAAAATCTCCATCTCACAAGCTATATTTCTTAACCTTTTTATGACGTATGGCATAATGCATGGTTTGAAGTGTTTCACCTTCATTTGGGATTCAGAATTCTGTTTTTCAGTTTATCTCTGTATTGGTTTATCATGTCCTCAGTGAGAAAAACTATCCAGTGAAAAATCTCCAAATAGTATTTTACGTTAGATATCTTACTGTGTAAATATTTCAAGATCTTACCATTTTTACCTGAATTTCTTCTGTCAGCAATTTGGGTATAGCCTTACATGAAAAATTGAAATTCCATCAGTAAAAATTACTTGTCCACTCTTTCAGCACAGCAGTCTTTGTATTGTCTTGCCCTTGACAAGTGACTTAATGTGTCAGTTAATAGCTGTATATCTCTGTGTGACTAGGTCTCCCTACCTTACCCAGGCTAGAAAAATACCAACCACTCCCTGGCCCCCTTGATTGGCCCAGAAGCTTTGTTGCCCCCTCTTAAGAGGCCTGCTGGCTCCCTGCTCCTGGGGACTCACCTTGGTGTCATTAATGCAGGTACCAGGTGAACCTTAGCCCTGCTATATGTAGCTCTGAGACATCCACTGGCCTCAGTCTTTGTGGTAGAAAAATATTGCTAGGCTGCACTATTGCACCTCGCCTGGAAGCTTGTTTTTCGCTGGTAAACTCTAGTCTTCTGACTGCAGGTTCTCTGCTGTATCTAGCTGGCTGAATTGAGTAGGTGGTAGACTATACTGGCAGTCAGTCCCAAGCTTAGCTTCACCGAACCGTGATTAAAACTTATTAAAGACAAAAGAAAATTTGTTTCCTAAAGGTTGACTTTAAAGAGTAATGGAAAATATCAGATTGGAACATTTTACTCTTTTTAATACGCTTTTAAAATGGAGCCCGGAATGTTACCGGGCAGAGGCAAAAATAAGTAAATAAGAGGTCTAATTGGAAAGAGTTTTGAACTTCATAAGAAACCTAGGTTCCGATTCCAGGCCTCCCTGTTCTAAGCTACGTGACACCCAGTGTAGACATTTACTTTATTGCTGTGTGTCCTCAGTTAAATTAGTGTAATGCTTTTACTACTGACAGGGTGGTTGTTGAGGTACTAGCACAAGTGTCACGTATGAGGGTGGGAAGTTCCATTAATTAATGCATTTATGTTAATGTGAATGCAGTTTGAATCACAGATAGTTGCCGGGGACTTCCCTGGTCCATTTAGTTCATTCTGTCATCTCTCTTCAAGCGCTCATTCAGCCTCTGTTTAAAGACTTCAAAAACATGACCGGGATCCACTGTGATACAGAAAAGTAACTTTACTTTTTTGCCAAAATGGTTATTTTTTTAAAATTAATTTTATATAAGTAGAGCTTTTGAAACCTTTGTATACAGCTTGAATTTTACGAAACCAGAGCTTTTGAGGCATTTAATACTTTCTCTGAGGGGTAATCACACCCGTTTCTAACCCCCTAAGGTAAAGAAAGACCACCTGGCCCATCACCTATATCCTGCTTTTTGTCGTTTTGTCCCATTCGTATTTAGATCAGCAGAAAGTACGGAAAAGACTGATAGTAAGCTACCATGGTAGAAATGGAGTAATATTTTGATGCTCGGATAAATCTCAATCTTGATGTTTTAGATGTCTTTACATTTTGACTCAGTTAATATATATTTCTGAGGGTCAAAATTACTAATAGTTGATTTTTTTTTTCCATCTTATTGCCTCTTTTTTCCCTGATCTTTCTTTAAGGAAAGTACAACTTGAGTGGATGACAGAAGTAAACTGTGGTGTGGTTTTTCACTTACTGCTCATTTATGGCCATTCCATCACAAAATCTGGTGCCTCCTGTATGGAAGTAACCCTTAGGTCTTTGAAAGCTATGTCAGCTGAACACATACTTTGGCAGGTCCTAGGTTGTAAGAATTGACACAGTTCTTAGAAATCTCAACACTGATGTCTTCTAATTGATGTTTACTTGTAAATATATGACCTTTATACAGTGACTAGGTTGGAAATAGTATTGAAGGTCTAAAACATTGATTTTGAGCACATTCATCATATAAATGAAATAAAACACAAAAGTTGCTGATGAATAGAAAGTTAATGACCTCTTAAGAGTTACACAAATAAAGTTTAGTGGCCAAGTTGGTTTCATCGTATACCCAAGGACCAAAAGAATCTGCTTCTCTTTGTCTTCTCCCTTTTAAGTGCTCTTGGTGAGCATGACAAATAGCAAGAAAGCTATGATGAAGGTGACTGCCCCAAAACATCTTTTTCAGGGTGAAGACCTTGAGAAACTTGGTGAGGATCTAAAGCAGATCTTCCATATTAAGTCAGCATAGCTTGGTACATCGTGGCTTTAATGGCGGACACAGGAGAAAATAATTTAGAGCTAGTTATAAAGAAATGAATGTGGCTGGGGGTCAGTAGTTAACTCAAGCATGAGACTTCAATGATAGTTCTTTCTGAGAACTTGGATAAACCATTGAATAATATACAAAAGGAAAACAAATGTGTCTTAAGGCAGGAAAAGCTAGTTACTGACAGAACGCAATTTCAGATTCAGCTTTTGTATGTAAAGTCAAGTCATGTCCAGTTAGAATAAAGGTAAACAAATTAGAAGAAAAATAAAAGGGTGAGAAGAATACACAAGCCCAGATTCAACTTCATTGTTTAAATGGGCTTGTTCTCTTGGAAATTCTGGAAAAAGGGAAACTGCTAAAGTAAAAGTACCTTTGCCATGGCCTCCACTTAGTGTGGAGCTGCCATCACTCTTCCTCTGGCCAGCTCTCTTCCCAGTTTGCGTTCTGTGGCCAGATGAAAGACTGCTTGCAACACTGTAATGCCCATGTATTCTAACTCCTCAGCTTCTCTGTTATATTCTCCTGTGCTGAGTATCTGTGAAGTCTGCCTTGGAGAGAACTTGGAAGAAGAGGGAAGCTGCATGTGTGATGTAGGCCTTAGAATTACTAGGTTTCTTCCTGATGGTTTTTGTGACATTCATATGCTAGAATTAAGTTCAGAAACACATTTGCCCGTCTAAGATATATTCCTGTATTTCCATTAATATTTTCTTAAAATGTGTTTATGTCCCAATGGAGTGCTTATTTTTGAGCAGTAAACAAATTAACCTATTTTTTTTTTTTAAGCATAGTATAATATCTTCATTAGGAAATATTCTCACGTCCAAGAGGTTCAGGGGGAAGGAGCCAAAGTCACTGGGAACATATTTTAATCATTGATGCGTTGATGATGTCAGTAGTAAAGAGGCCACTATATCTTTTACATAATGCTTAAAATAATATCATTCATTTCCCTTCTTTGCTTTGGTGATGACAAAATTTACTCAATTTCTAAATAATTTTGACTTTGTTAGTACAGAGGTTTTGTGTTTTTTTTTTTTTAGTATAACTTAAAATAGTAGATTTTTCCAATTTTTATCTCAAAGTTTGTCTATATCCCTAATGATCCGTAATGTTTTTCACCTGGAGAGGAAAGGTACCAATCATTCATAAGGAGTAGTTAACCTGATAATAGAATTAATAGTAATCTATTTTCTTGGTAATGAGAATCTAGAAAAAAGACTTGTATCTAAGAGCTATTTAATAATTGTCTGGTGAATTTAGATTAGTGTAACATTACACTTGTAAAGAATTCAAATCCTTGTATTCTAATGATGACTTTACTTGGACCATGCCACTTGCTGAAATAATATGTGAGCTACTTCAAAGAACTGGAAATTGAAGGGATGCCTCTGAACTGGGAAATGACTGAATGAGTTGTTGATGTGATTGTGATGGAATATTTTTGTGCTATATAGAAATAATGAGGGAGAAAAAACCTACAATGACTTACATGAACTAATGCAAAGTGAAGTGAGTAGAACCAGGAGAACATTGTATACAGTAGCGGCAATATTGTAACGGTGATCAACTGTGAAAGATCTAGCTACTGTGATCCAAGACAGTTCCAAAAGACTGGAAAATGCAGATTGACTCATTGTTTTTCTTGCCTTTTGGGGGGAAAGAGAGGCAACATTGCTAACATAGAAATGTTTTGCATGATTTCATGAGTAATGAAGTTTTGCTTGCCTTCTTGATGGTTGGGGGAGAGATAGAGAGAATTTGGAACTTAGAAAAATGAATGTGAAAATGTTTTGTGATTAAAAGAGTCATGTGAGACGTCTGATCTCTGTACTTTTGCTAGTAAAATGGAGTTGATATTTGAAGATTAAGTTAAATGAAACTTATTGTAGACCAGATTTTAACCATATATTTTGTTATTTTCCTATAGGAAACCACCACCACTCCTAATCCCCCACCTGCAGAAGAAGAAAAAACTGAAACCAATCAGGAGGTTGCCAACCCTGAACACTACGTTAAACATCCACTACAGAACAGGTAAACCTTTTGAGCGTGTCCCAGAAGGTTTAATTTGCTTTGTACAATGTTTCAGACCTGTGTCAGTGTGGAGAGACCTGCTGTGGTCACTCACTTTACTTGTCTGTAATTTATAATCTTAAGAGAATTACTTAGAGTATTTCAGAAGAAAGGCTTGAACCTAGGTCTTCCTAGCCATTTGCATGTCATGGCATCACCTCCTTCATGGCATCGTCCTCTTTGAGAATGAGCGACAAACAACAATATTATATTTGAATGCCTCTTAGAAGTTTATAACCACTACAAAGATACTACATAATCCTTTAGTCCTGCATCTTCTGTGCATACGTCCCTCCTGTCATCTACCTTTTACTCCATAAATAGTTCGTGTACGTTAATAGGGTCATACAGTTGTCCATTAAATTACTTGAACTTAAAGATTTTAGGTTAAATGGCTCGGGCTACAGTATAGGACATTCTGCATGATCCATGTATAGCTTGAGTGCAGTGGAACATGCATTTAAGTGACAATTTTGAATAGTGCATAATATTTTTCAGCTGAACTATGTACCCCTGCTGGGCACTTGAAACACCATTTTTAAAAATAAATTTGCATTTCTGTGTTTTTCATAAAGCCGTCTCTTATAACAACAAAACCAAAAAAACCCACACAAGAAGAGATAAAAATCAACGTTAAAAAGAACTTTTTATGCAATTGTTTGTACTTGCAAGCCTAGGCAAGTAGGAGAAGAGTATATGTCATCTTTGAGGCCATGCTTGTTTGTCATAATTTCATAGCATTCAGTTTCATTTGTTTTGTGCTTATTCTTTAGTCCATGGGTATGTATGGTTTTCCGCCCTTATTTCACTTTACAAGTATTCCTTGTTTTTCTACTATGCTCAAATATAATGATTTGCTTGCAATTTCTCAGTGACTATCTTCTTTATTTACAATTCTGTGCTGTTCCAAAATGTTGCTGCTGTGCATATTTTGGTGTTTGTGGAGCCTTTTTAATGACCTCTTTGGTATATATGCCTGCTAATGTAGTCTCTGGATCAAAGGACCTTTAGTGGCGTAGTTCCAAATTGCTTTCCAGAATGGTTTTTACAAGTTAGCAACCCTCTAACAATGTGTTAGTGATATGTCTTTCCACATGTACCCTCCAGTCTTGATTGGCTATTCCCATTTTTTAACTTTGGCAGTGTTGGAAATACAAATATTTCTTAAAATGCACTGATTTTGCCTTTAAAGAGCATATATTTCAGCGGTTGATGGAATTCAATTAAAAATGCCATATGGTAAACTATGATAAAGACAAAAAACAATGTACAGCTGATGGTCAAAGGAAGGTGTAATTCAGGGTAAGCAATGTGTTTTAAACACCTGCTATGTGCCAGGAGCTGTGCTGTATATTCTATAAGTATTATCTCCTTTGATCTAGAAGTGAACTGGTTATTTGGGAAGGTAAGAGATAGTGTGGTATAGTCAAATAAGTCAGCGTGCATTTATTATTATCTGACAGGGAGTGTGTGTGTTACTTGAGTCATTGATAATTTGTTGAAGGTAGTACAAAAGGAATACACTCAGTGTTGTTATTGTTACATCCGGTTTCTTATGGACTCTAGGCCTCAAAGTAATGTCCACCTTGTATCAATTCCTTAATATGAGATGCCCAATTCAAGGTTCTAAATCAAGTAGTCTTTACTGAAGCTCAATTATAATGTATCTTCAGAAGAATGGGGAAATTTTTGTGTATAATAACACCACTCTGCTACCGTCAATGAGAATGGGGAGTTTATTTACATTTGTGGGTCATCAGCTAACTGATTTGATAAATTGCATATGTTACACCTTATTATATGGTACAATTCTTTGAAGTAGGTCATCTTATCCCCATTTCATAGATGAGGAAATAATTCAGAGAGGTGAAGGGAACTGGCCATTCACTTAGAATTGTTCCTGTCAGGATTGAAACTTCTTGAATATGGGCCTCCTGAGTCTAAGAGTATGTCAAACTCAAGAATGATGACTTCAGGTTAATGACCTCTGTCAGAGTAGTCTCTATATCATTAATGAGAGGCTCCTAATACTTAATGACACCTAATTAGTGTGAGGCTGATGCTTTTGTGGACAGGATTTATTTGTGATTTCCTTTAGTGTTGATGCAGATCATCAAATTGTGTGTCTGGCAAAGTTCTTTGTATCACAGAGTGATTAAAGTTACTTGCCTTGTGGCCACGCAGCTAGTAATCTGTATGTAAGAGATAGGACCTAAACCTAGGTGTCTTCCTGAATAAGGCTGGGCCTCTTAAAATGCTGCCTCTTTTACTAGTGTTTGTAGTACACTTATACAACTTCCACATACTGAATCCCATTTTCCCATAAGCTTTTTTTCCCCTCTTGTAATAATTTAGTTAACACAATTTTTAGTAATGAAATGTAAACTAGTAGTAATTTTTCTAAAATAATTTCCTGGCAGTCTCAGCTGTAGCTGGTCCCAAGCCTTTCAAAGACTAGTCTTGACTAAAAAGAATTGCCTCCAAGTTACAGATGACTATGTGAAGCACATCCAGGAAACCTGTAAAGCCCGTTGAAAAGGGCCTCTGAATGACCGGAAGAAAAACTCTTAATGAGTTGTATTTCTTGTTATGCTTACAATTAAGGTTCTTGATTAATCACACTTCATTTGCCTATCAGCTTTTCCTTAACTGTTCTTTATGATGTGTTACAGATTAGAAGCTGAAATGGAAAGAGAGCTAACACCAATTCTATGGTGTCATGATCCTCTGTATTGAGGGAATCAATTGTGAAATGTCAGCTAGAAAAGGACAGTTGAAGGAAAATATGGCTCTTTGTACATTTGAGAATATTGCTGTATTGTAGCCTTGGTACAGGCTATATGATATATAAACATATATTTGTGAAATTTGAGAGATTACCAATATAGTCTAGGATATTATTACCAATAGTCTAGGATAGACTAGAACTCTTTATTCTTAATCTCTAGTGCAAAAGTCAACATCTCATTTTCCATAACTCTTGTAAAAAATTCCTCTATTAGATTCTCTTTTTGGAATAAAAGTATATCTTCCTTACTACATTCACCTCTAATTGCAGAGTTAATTTTTTTTTCTCAATTTGTAGATGGGCGCTCTGGTTTTTTAAAAATGATAAGAGCAAAACTTGGCAAGCAAACCTTCGTCTGATCTCTAAGTTTGATACTGTTGAGGACTTCTGGGCGTAAGTAATCTTTTTCAGTTTGGAATTTTTAAATTATAGATTAGTTTGCTTTTATGATGATGATAATCTTAGGTCATATTTTTATGTAGTTTGAAGTCATTAGCCATTAGTTAAATCAGTCTTGTAATCTGAATAATGTGAATATTAAAACTCCTTCCTACTTTCCTAAGAATTATACATGGAAGTCCTGGGAATCTTCCCTTCTTGGCAACCTTTCAGCCCCTAACAAGAGTATTTTACCATTTTCCCTCCTGCACCTGAAAATATTTGACAGTGGTAATTAAAACCTGTCACTATATTGCCTCATGACTAGGAGTTCTAGGAAGGAGAGGAGGGAAACAAAGTGAGGGATGCCTAGTGGTTTGAATCACCCTTGTAATCCTTCTCATGTGCTGCTGCCCTTAATCTACAATCCTTTTATGTATTCTTGTTTTTTGCCACAGTGAAAAATAATGATCAAGCTTGTTAGAGAAGCCAAGTTAATGACCATAATTTTTTTTTCTCCTTTGTACTTGTGGATAGATTCTGGTAAAGATGATGAAATATTTCTTGATTCTTTTCACTGTAAGCCAAGCAACTGAGCAAAATAAAACTGGAATAGAACTTTAGTTTTCTACAAAGTTGATCAATGCATCAAGAATTCTTATTACCTTGGAATTGTATGTGGTCCCTAGGAACCTAGCATTGGTAATAACCTTGTCCTGGACATAGAATTCGATCCCTACTCAGATCCAGAATCTCATCTACCCCATTTGTGATAAATGTCCATCTGCACTCCAGACAATTCAGTCTTTAGGTTAAACTAAAACCTTACTCATTTTAAATTACACAATTCACCTTCTCATCCCAGGCAAAAATAAGCCTCATCTGTTTTCTGCACAGTAATGTTTCACATATTTGAAGACAGCTTTCCTTTTCCTCCCAAGTCTTCTCATCTTTATTGAGGCTTAACATTCTCAAGCCCCATCAAGCTCATATGGGATATTTTGACTCCTTCAGGATCCTGGTCATCCCTCACCCAGGAACAGTTTCCAACTTGTCACTGACCCTTGTAAAACTGTACTGCCGTATTCTTTGAGTGCTACTAATATCAGATTAGCTCTTTTAAATGCCCTGTGACCCTGTTGACTCTTTGAGCTTATAGTCCGTTAAAATCCTTAGATATTTTCTTTTTTTCTCAATAATTACATGGCGGGGTGTGTGTGAGGCACAGCTGTTTACATTTAAATAAGTTAATGTAAATAAACATTTTTTAAAATAAATATTTCCTAAATGTTTATTATTGTGAAATTAATTTAGTATCAATTTCATAAGTTTTCTCAGTCATGTTTTTTAAGACTGTCAGGATAGTTCCTTTATTGCTCTTCCTCCTTTTTTTAATAGTCATACCTAATCTTATGTATAGTTCATCTGGTTTTGATTTTGTAGTATTTCATAGCTCAACTCCTTGTATTTGAAAATAATAATTTTATAGTATATTTCTTCTAATTTTCTTGCAGTTAGAAATAATATGCCTATGAAAATTTTGTAGCAACTCCTTTTTGTTTTTGATTTTGTTAAAATTCATATCTTAACAATAGTTTAAGCAATAAAATTATTAGATTAATTATAACTTTTATGCCCTTTTTATAACAAGATTTTTTTCCCCCAAAAGATTAATATTGATTTTCATTTGTACTCCTAGTAGATGAATGTATAAGACTATAACCCTGCCAACATTATATTTCATATAATTTGATGTGTAAGATTGAATCTCAGAAGTCTAATTGTCTTCTGATTATTTTTGAGATTGTGTATGTTTTCAAATGACTATTAAAAATTTGTTTTCTCTTGCGTGATTGATCATTTGACTATTGACTACCTAAAGAATTAATTTATTTAAAAAAATTTAAAGTTTACCTTTGTATATTTTTAATAATTCTTTTGTGGTAGTTGCCAAGTTTTTAATCTGACATTTACCATAAACTTTTGCCCATTTGTTAGTTTTCTTTCCATTGAATTTTTTTTTAAAACATTTATTTTGATACATTCCTTATTAGTTTCCTCTGTTTGTTCAGTAGAATAAAGTAATCTGTCTATAATTAATCCCTAGTCTATTTTCTTTCCTATATGTAGTTTGCTGTTTTTGTTTTAAGGTGAGGAGCTGTAGGTTTAGAACACTGACCTGGAATCAGGAAGACCCGAGTTTAAATCTGACCTCCAGTATTCACTAGCTTTGTGACTCTGGGAAATGGACTTGATTTCCATTTTCTTCAGTTTGCTCAAATGGTGAAATGAACTTAGCAGTATTTGCCTCCTACATTGTTTTGTGAGAATCAAATGAGATGTAACTGATAAAGTGTTTGGCACAGTGCTTTGCCCATAGTAAGTGCTATGTAAGTGCTTATTCCTTTTACTTCCCCTTTTAAATAAGTTTCCCAACAAATTGCTTAGACATATTCAGGGTTTATGTAGTAAATCATAATCCCTTTATCCTGTTATGTTTTCTTTTGATTTATCAAGGACGCATTTTCTACATACTTGGTGGATGTATAGTATTTCTCTTTTATTCAGTTAGGTATTTTTTCACATAGTGCTTTCTAACTATCTTGCTATTATAGTGTGTACAGTTACTGTTTTTATCCAAATACTGGATTTCACTCTTGGACCATGTCTTCACATGTTATCATCCCATCATTTTAGCCTGTCAGGATGTTTTTTTATCTCTTGATTGCCTCATTTGAAATGATACCTTTTAGTCACAACTTGTCATTTGCAGATTTGATGAGCGTGTCACACATGCTGTCATCCAAGTCATTGTTTAAAATTTTGAACAAGGAAAATCCCTGTGTTACCACCGGAGTACTTCCACCATTTTGGGAGGTCAAAATTTTGTGTTTGTTACACAGTTCTTAACCCAGCTAACCACTGTTCTTCTCTCTCTGCTAACCATTTATTTGTATTCTGTTTTTCCCAGCCTCTGAAAGGCTCTTTCTACTTATGCAGAGAAAACAAGTGTAAAAAAAGTATCTGAAAAGTTCCCTGCTATTATACCATGTTGCTATTATACCATTTATTCCAAATAAACTCAGTGTCTTTTTTATCTCACTGTTCCTCTCTCCTCATTGTGGCATAATGGAAGAAGTACAGGAGCCCGAAGACCTGGTGCCAGGTCCTGCTCTGCCACCTGCCTCCTGTTTAACTAGGCAAAATACTTAGCCTTTTTGAGTTTTAACTTTTTTATCTTTAATGTGAGAATGCTTTCCCTAAATGTGTCACTGAATTGTTGAGAAGAATCTTTGTAAACTATAGAGCATCTTAAGTAAGAGCCTTTAAACTTATTTTCATATTTTGTTCAGTCCAAGTATACAATTTTTCTGAAGCTGTAACCAAAGTTTTCCTCAGATCCATATCTGCATAGAAAGCAACATTCCATTTTCAGTATATAAAACAATTTTGAAAATGAACTGTTTATCATCTTTTCTCTTTAAGTCAAATCTTATGTTAAATCTTCTTTATTTCTTGACAATCCATTCCATTGATCCTCCCCTTGTACCACAAGCATTTATTGAATGCCTTTATGTGCTAGATACTGTGCTGAAGTGTTGAGATACAAAGAAAGACAAAAGATAGTCCCTGCTGTCAAGAAGCTCAGTCTGAAGAGGAGATAATGTGCAGACAACTACATATGAAAAAGATAAATTTAACAACAGAAGGAAGACACTAGAGTTAAAAAGGGCATCAGAAAAGCTTCCTGTAGAAGATGGGCTTTTAGCTGGGATTAGAGGAAGACAGCAGAGATGAAGATGGAGAACATTTTACGTCGTTGGACGGTCAGTGAAAATAATAGACTTGGGAGCTGAAGTGTCTTATGTGAGAAACAGCAAGGATCCAGTGACACTCAATCACGGAGTGTGTGGGAGTGAGAGTTTAAGATATCCATGGGAGTTCTAGTTGTGGACATGTCTAGAGACTGGAGGTTAGGACAAGAGTTAGGACTAGAGATACAGATTTGAAAATCACCTGAACAGAAATGGTAATTGAATCCATGGAAGCTGATGGGATCTGAAATAATATAGAGGGAGAAGAGAGCCCTGGACAGAACCCTAAGGGACATTTACCATTCACAGGTGTGACCTTGATGAAGATCCTACAGAGGAGACTGAGAAGGAGCAGTCACAGATAGAAGGCGTGAACACAAGAAGAGGAGGAGTCAGCATTAAGAAAAGACCTTCTAGATTTGTTAGTTAAACATCTTTGATCGTTTTGGAGGCAGCAGTTTTAAGTTCATTGATGAGTTCAGAAGCCAGAATGCTGAGAGTTAAGAAAGTTAGAGGAGAAATCAAATAAATTTTTTAAAAAGGGAGAGGAGAGGGAGCAAGTAAATGGTCTTCTGGAGGAATTTAGCTACTGAGGGGTTTCTGTTGGGGCAGCCCTCCTCCTTCATGTTCATTCTCCTCTATTTATTGACACTTTACTTTCTGATTTTTTTTTGCCTCGCTACCACACAGTCACAAAAATTCTACTACAAATATTTTGAGATATGCATACATATACCTGCATAGATAGATAGATAGATAGATAGATAGATAGATAGATAGATAGATAGATAGATAAGTGTGTGTATGGTTCGTGACTTCCTTTAGGGTATGTACCTAGCAGTAAAATTACTGAGTGAAAGTCAAAATTCAGTGCCTGTTTTTTTCATAATTCCAGTTTTTCCCTCCCCAAAACTTTGGGACCAAACCACAGTTTCACTAATTTGTGTTTATTAAGTATTGACTATTTCTGTGTTATCATCTTTATCATTTTGATGGATATCCAAAGAGTTTTAATTTCTGCTAGATTTGAAGCATTTTTTTATATGGCTGTTGATAGTTTATATTTCTTCTTTTGGAAACTGTTTTATATCCTTTGATGACTTATCTGTTAACCACATAGTTTTCTTTCTCTGTTTTCCATTAATTTACCCTCAGGTGCTTTCTGGAGAGGCTAGCAGTGTGGCCATAGGGCCATATATTGTTGGGGCCAAATACTTGACTTTCTGAGGTTGTGGAGGGTTTTCCAGGATTCCTTTAAGTAAGAAGGTTCATACTCATGAACGGGCAGGTACAAGAAAGGGCAATATATTTTGTTCCCTTAAGATACTTGAGGAGCACCACTGTAGCAAGTAATATAGTTCTTTACTTAGAAAGGTATAGTGTTAATTTTGACATAGTACTCTAATAACACTATTGCTCAGTTCATGTGGCAGAGGAAAAAGGATAAAGATTGTTAGAAAGCATAACAGTGTTTATACCTATCACAGTTACAAGGTCCCTATCATTTCCAGGACATTGTCTCACCTAAAAGTGACATACAAACCATAAATTGCCAAAACTCTTGTCTTAGACTTGTCTAAATTGTCTAGAGAAACAAATAGAACAATGTCTTTGTTCCTTCTTCCCTGGAGGCAATTTCCTCTATGTTAAGTTTTTGGAGGAAACCCACCTGAAACTGATTCTTCAGTGCTGGCTCATCCTGACATGGAAGGTGGTAACCTTGATTCATCTTGGCAGGGGCAAGTTCCAGCAGACTCCATTAAGGTGGAAAATATAGGCCTGGTGACAGACCATTTTTTAATTTGTGTGAAATATGGCCTCCCCAAAACTGTCATGTAGGAGTCCATAATTGACAGGATCATAGTGAAAGGGGGACATCAGGAGATCATATAGTCCAACCTCCCTTTTCCAGTGAAGTGAGTACCTGCATTATCCCCAATGGCTACTCTCTATTCTGGTTTGGGATATTCTTGGGAATTGAGTGCTATTTCGGTGTTCTTATTGCCTTACTTTCAAGATAATTTTCCTAATGTCCATCAAAATACCTCATCTTGTGTCCTATTTCTTGCGCTTTCTCCTAACGTAGAGCATTGCTAAATTAGGACTCAGCATCCTCTTGTAACGTTAATGCTTATCTCAGCAGCATGACGTGACAGGCCAAAGGAACGCAGACTTAGGCTGCATGAAGAGCATCATTGTCCAGAACACGGCAGATCACCTACAGTTCCATTGTGTCGTGGAAACGACCACGTTCACGGCCATGTGGAACATTTTGGGATGTGCGTGGAGAGCCTAGAGAGCATCTACAAGAGGTTGAGAAGGATGCTGAGGGGCCTAGAGATTACTCTGTATAAAGGATCAGTTGAGTAATCTGAACATACTTAGCCTGAAGTAGAAAAGGTTTGGTCAAGAAATGACTTTAAGTATTTGCAAGACTGCCACATGGAGGGAGGTTGTGGGCAGATTTGTCCAGGCATCAGGGGAAGAGCTAGGAACAATTTGTGAATACTGCGGAAACAAATTTAGAAACAAGCCTTCTTGTTTCGTATTTTATTTTTCCTCAGTTACATGTCAAAATAATGTTTAACATTTGTTTCTAAAACTTGTGAGTTCCCGATTGTCTCTCCTTCCATCTGCCCTCCCCCCATTGAGAAGGCAAGCAATTTCATATAGGGGATACATATGTAGTCATGCACAACACCTACATGTATTAGTCATGTTGTTTAAAAAAAAAACTAAGAAAAATAAAGTAAAAAAATATGCTTCAATCCATATTCAGACACCACCAGTTCTTTCTCTGAGGGTGGGTAGCATTTTCATCCTAAGTCCTTGTATTGCTGAAATTGCTTATCCATTGTATTGCTGGAATAGCTAAGTCATTCATGGCTGATCATCATATACTATTGCTGTTGCTTTGTTCACAATACATGCCACTTCGCTTCAGTCTTTCCAGGTTTTTCTGAGAATATCCTGCTCATCATTTTCTTATAGCACAATAATATTCCATCACAACCACATACTACACCAATTGATGGCATCCCCTCTATTTCCAATTCTTTGCCAACAGAAAAAAAGCTGCTGTACATGTTTTTCTATGTAAAGGTCCTTTTCCTATTTGCTTTTTATCTTCTTAGATATAGCCCTAGTAGCCATATTGTTAGGTAAAAGGGCATGCAAGGTTTTATAGCCCTTTGGGTATAGTTCCAAACTGTTGTACAGAATTGTTGAATCAGGTCACAACCCCACCAGTAATAGTGCATTAATGTCTCATTTTTCAAAGAGAAAACTTCTTAACAGTTAAGGCTATTCAGAGGTGTAATGAGATGATTCGGCAAGTGTGAAGGGGTGGTTTTCAAAGCAAAATCTGGGTGACCATTTGTTAGGGCTGTTGTAGCAGGGGTTCCCAGCTAGACATCTGTGATTTAGATGGGCTCTGAGATCTCTTTCATCTGGTGAGAGTTTGATTCTACATCATACATTTGAAAACAGGAATTAAGTCACTGTGTGACTCTCTTCTGCTCCAGGCTAAATAGTTCATTTTACTTAAATCTTTAAGCCTTCATGGTCATATAAAATCATATACCCCACTGTTCTATAATAGTAAATCAAGTTAGGTTAGTTGTGATAAATTGATATTTGGTATTAAAGAAACATTAGACACTTCACATCAAAAACAGTTTATACTATCAAAAGAAAATTCTTGAACTTCGTTCAGAAATGAAAATCTGATTAATAAACCCATTTAAATGGATAAGTATGAATTTTTAAATATCTGACTTTTTGTCCTGTGTTTTCATCATAGTCTGTAAAGGTGATACTTAAAGCTCTTAAACTATGTCTCATTTTCTTTTGTTCATAACTGTCATTTTCTTTTACATAGTTTATACAACCATATCCAGCTGTCTAGTAATTTAATGCCTGGCTGTGACTACTCACTTTTTAAGGTATGACTTATTAATTGCTGACTTTAAAATTAAGTGGACATGAATCATTTATTTAAGCTAAGAAATCTTGTCATCATGCTACTTTGAAATATGACCTGACAATATGCTAATATTATGCATATATGCGTTGCTAGTTAGTTTTTATAGGTATAGTTTAGAAATAAGGAACTAATATCTTTATCCTAAATGGTAGTATATAATGGTGCTATAGTTTCAAGGGATTGTGCATTAATGGATGGGAATATTTATGGAAATTACTGAGACTGAGACAAAAGGAGTTTTTGTTTGCAAAACTACATGGCAGGGAGTTGATATTTTTGGTTTGAACTCCAGTAATCATTTTTTGAAATAGTGTCTGATAATCTGCCCTTTAATTTCACAGGATGGGATCGAGCCTATGTGGGAAGATGAAAAAAACAAACGAGGAGGACGATGGCTAATTACATTAAACAAACAGCAGAGACGAAGTGACCTTGATCGCTTTTGGCTAGAGACAGTAAGTTTTTTTAAATTACAAATAATTTTTCAAGAGGCAGTTTAGCGTACTGCTGATATTCAATGATTTGGAAACAATGTTTTCATTAAATTGTGTCATTCCTTTGTTTGAAAAGATAATAAGAAACATGCGTGTGGGAAAATGTGAGTAATTGCTAATATACCAGTATATTGGCTAATATAATCCTTGGAACTAATACATTTTAGGAAGTACATTTGCTTGATTAGTGGATCACCCTAAGTATTCTAAGTGATGAGAGTATACTTTGCCTTTAACAAAGATAGCTTACCTTTTTTTTTTGAGATGTAATTAAGACATCTTAAGATAGATAATTTGCATATTTAGACATTTTGGTCTTAGCTCTTGGCTTTTCACTTCATAGTTTAATTATTTCTTTGTTATATAGTTGAGATAGCCAAGAGTCTTATCGTTGAAAGCACTTTAAACCCCAGTTTAAAAAAAAACAAAACTCTTTTTACTTTTTCTAACATCACTGGAATAGCATATTCTTACTTTAATTTGTAACCTACCTAGTAAAAGTTTTGAAACATGTTAACGATCTTGCCTGCTACATAAATATAAATGTTCTTGACTCTTTTCCTTAAAGAGTCAGAGAAACTAGTAGTTTATCTATAACAGGTTTTCATGTTAGTTGAATTTCATCTGTTTCTTAGTCATTTGAAGAATTACACTAAATGACAAAATTAAGGACTAATTTAACAGCAGTGGAGTATCAGAGTATCAAGTGAGCTTTGCTCTTTACAGGGCAGACACTTGATAAAAGTTGGCTTAAAGTTTGAAGACCTATCGATCTTGGTGTAATTTGTAATGGACTTTTTTTCTTTGTTAGCTGCTGTGCCTTATTGGGGAGTCATTTGATGACTACAGTGATGATGTGTGTGGAGCTGTTGTTAATGTTAGAGCTAAAGGCGATAAGATAGCAATATGGACTACTGAGTGTGAAAACAGAGATGCTGTTACACATATAGGGTAAGCTGCATTTCAAAATATTAATATTGCTAGGTTATTAAAGGATGAGGAAGCAACTTTTTATTTGTGCCTTGAGAATTAACTTAGATATGTGACCTTGGAGTATGTCAGTGCTTTCCATTGGCTTTCATGAACACTTTTCATTTAAATTTTTAAGAACTTGCATTCTTGTTTTCACTAGTACATGGCTGTATTCTCACACTTGACTATTCCGACTCTTACAGGTAGTGTTTCTCTGTGTCCAGTAATAAAACATTTATCTTTCACTTTGATTCACTATAATATTCTGCCACTGTGTGGAGTGCTGTTCTAACAAAATTTTGTCCACCAATGCTTTTCTACACTTATTTTTAGTATGAGTTATTATGCTTTTAAAGTCAGTGACCCTTGATATTCTGAAAAAGTCATATATATACGTACACATTGCCAAAGCATGATTCTTAGTTTTGGGGTGATTGAGAAGGGAAAGTAAGGGGGTAATCAAGGAGACCAAAATATGGACAGGTTTCGTGCTAGATTTTCCTTCAGAATGCTTCTTACTTTCAGTTTTGATTGTTGCTATAGATTGATGATAACTATGTCTTTGGGCATTCTGTGTTATAGACACATTTAAAGTAATACTATTATTACTTTATTAAATATTGAATATTGCTATTTATTATTACTAAATTTATGACTTACTTTTAAAAAATTCAATAAGAATATTTATTTAGGCTAGCTTTTTATATTTGCAGCAAGTAATAAGTAAATGAGATGCAGTATGGCTCGATGCATAGAGGCCTTGAAGTAAGAAGGGCCTGGGTTTGAGTTACGCTTCTGACTCATACTTAGCTGTTCAAGTTGTTTTCTCAGGCATCTCATTCACCTCATACACCTTTCTTAGATTCTAAGTTATAAATGACTTGCCATTCTCCGTTGGTGAAGGCATTTCCCACAAGTCATTTCATACATTGAAAGAATCACAGCTCCACATTCTCCTTGTAATAAATGTGTTTGCTGCATGTGTATTGAATGTGTCTTAGTTTTTGTTTTTATATGTCTTGTTAAAAATTAGTAGATGAAAACTTGTAGTAATATCATTTAAGTATTTTGTATTTGTGCATATTCTTTATGCTTTTAGTGTGTAAATTTTTCTCACTTAGTTTAAATTGACCTCATGGATTCCAGGAATTTTCAGATTATATAAGCAAAAACTTTTTTTTCCAGCCTGTAAAAGTAACGTAAAAATGGTGTAACAATCCTTCATCGTACTCAGTCATGCCTAGTAAATGATGTTAAGTTTCTCACAAATAATTGAGTCCCACCACAATTGAGTAAATGGCAGTAGTTGGGTTGTTTTGTTTTATTTGTTCGGGTTTTTTTTTTTTTAAGCCTCCCGATGTCTCAGTTTGGCTTTTTTGAAACTGAATAATTGTGGGGCTTCCACTCTTTCCCAATTCTTGATCCTTCAAGTTGCCTAGAAATTCAACTGATTATATATAAATTTCTTAGTTTAGTTTTCCAAGGAAAGATTTTGTTCTTCATCTTTCATTGATTGATGGTATACCTTTTCATTGATACATTAATAGATTTAGTAAAACCTAAGACATACATTTTTTCTGTAGCCAAAGAACCTTAAATATGAGAGGTATGGTATGGTGGAGCAATACTCCAAATAGCCACATTTTCTCAAGAGATCCACTTTTTCTCAAGGAAAGATGGGTGTCATACCATATGGCAGTGAAAAAGACCTTTTTTTCAACAAAGTGTTTTACAAAATTTATTAATCTAGTTCTTCAGAAGGTGCTTTGTCAAGGAGCAATATTTTAAGAATTTTTGTATTTTGAGCCATATATAAAGCACGGCTCATATGTAGTTTTCTTTGTGCTATTTTGTCTGTCCATTTTTCCCTGATAGATCATTTTCATACAAATAAATTCTTCTTGTCTAGAATATTGCTTACTCTGATGATGTGTTTTCATAGCATTAGATTTGGAGACAAGAAACTGGGTTTAAATTTGGTCACTTATTAGCTGCCTTATTTTCCTCTCCTCTGAAAAAGGGATAATACTTTGGCTCCCTAGCCAATTACAAGATTACTGTGAGGAAAAAGCACTCTGTACATCTTCCAGGGCACTGTGATTTTGCTTGCTTGTTCTTACCTATTGATAAAATTGAGCAGATTGATATGAAACAGAAATAATCAGCATGAGAAGTTAAAGTATAAACATGTATCAATAAGTGGAAGAAGAAAATGCATGCCTTTGTCTGTTTTATTCTCTGTTTGTAGTATATTTTCTTGCCTGGAAGAATAATGATACATAAAATGCCTTTCTGTGGATACAAAAGTGATGACATCCTTTTTCTTTTTTCCCCTTTTCAGGAAGGTATACAAGGAAAGGTTAGGACTTCCTCCAAAGATAGTGATTGGTTATCAGTCCCATGCAGACACAGCTACTAAGAGCGGCTCCACCACTAAAAATAGGTTTGTTGTTTAAGAAGACACCTTCTGAGTATTCTTTCATAGGAGACTGCGTCAAGCAATCGAGATTTGGGAGCTGAACCAAAGCCTCTTCAAAAGCAGAGTGGACTGCATTTAAATTTGATTTCCATCTAAATGTTGCTAAGATATATGAGAAGTCTCATTCGCCTTTGTCTTGTACTTCTGTGTTCAAATTTTTTTCTATTTTGACTAGAGTGTAACTATTATCCCAATCAAAGAATTTACAGTACCCATCATCCCCAGAGTCCATACGTGTGTCCTTGGCCCACTCTGTAATAGCTTTTAGGAGAAGCATTACTGTTACAAAAACATTTATCTATCCACAATATTCAGAAAAGAACTTGCATTTCTTTACCTTACGGAGAATTACTTCTGTTGTACATTGCATTGTATGCAGTAACATATTTTACTGGTTTGGAAGAGTATGATGCATACCATTTTCTAGCAATTTTCTTTGTTTCTTTTTTACAGCATTATTTTTTTTGCTGTAATCTATGCTGATGGCTGCTAGATTTAATTTATTTGTTTCCCTACTTGATAACATTAGTGATTCTGATTTCATTTGGTTTTTTTGTTTTGTTTTGTTTTGGTTTTTTGTTTGTTTTATTTTTTTTTTTTTGCTCATGTAACATTGGTGAAGGATCTGGGTATATGACATAAAGGTGGAATAAACATTAATTTTGTGCATTCTTTGGTAATTTTTTTGTTTTTTTGTAACATTAGAGCTTTGCTACAAATTTATGCATTTCAGTCAAATCAGTGATCTATGTTTGTGTGATTTCCTAAACATAATTGTGGATTTTAAAAAATGTAACATCATAATTACATTCCTAACTAGATATAGTATGTCTGTTTTTGTATCTTATGCTGTATTTTAACACTTTGTATTACTTAGGTTATATTTTGCTTTGGTTAAAAAATGGCTCAAATAGAAAAGCGGTCCCATTCATATTAAGACAGTGTACAAAACTGTAAATAAAATGTGTACAGTGAATTGTCTTTTAGACAACTAGATTTGTCCTTTTTATTTCTCCATCTTTACAGCCAGTATTTGTATTTTTTTTGTTATAAGACAGTCTCTACTGTGTCTTTTACTGTTGTGTCTTCCAAGAAAAAAGCGTAAGTTTGGAGCTCTAGTTTGATTATTATGTTTATTAAAAATTTTAATAAATCAAATAGGTAGTACCATATATATGGAATTAAATTGATGTGGCTTATCTTTTTTTTTTTTTTAACCAAGGTAATTTTCAGAACTAACTCAGTATATTTTGATGCTGTTTTTCAGTATATTTTGATGCTATTTGTTTAGCACTTAATTTGTATGAGTATTTTGAATCTTAAGGGCATCATTGTCAGATTTGAGGCAGTAGCTATTATAAAATGGCTACTTGCTGAACAGTGATAGCATAGGAATATAGTGAAAAGGGAGAAGTACTCTTAAGAATCTATTTGTTTATTTTTCAGTCCATTAAGTTTATTATAAATAAATATATGGATTTTGTTTTTTTAAAAGATGGCGTGGAGTATTGTAAAATCCTTATATACTTTGAAAACTTAAAAAATATCTAAAATAAATATTATTGCATTATGCAGTTTAAGACAGTGTAATGCAATTATTTCTGAACCTATGAAATTGAATATGACTTCCAGAAATGAATATAAACTTTATTGAATTAAAATGAAAAAAATTATGTTCCTTTAAGTATAATTTATAACCTAAAGTGTTAAAAATCATAAAATTACATATAGACTTTATAAAGTTCTTTCTTGAACACTTGAAACTACTATGAAATTAGTAGACTGATAAGCCTTTTAAATTTTTTAAAAATGTTTCAAGATTTCAAAGAATACCGTGGATTAGGGATCTCAAACCCAGGGTCATAACAGTTTGTGTTCCCTTGTTCAGACAGATATATAACTTTCAAATTAAGACTTCTTTGTTAAGATAAACAAAGAATTTAAATAATGCTGGCATAAATACATGAGTACTACATAATAGTCAGATACACAATTTGAGACCATGGTTCCAATAATGTATGCTAGAAAAATTATGCCCGTGCCTCAGACTTAGTTTCTGTTCTAGACTTGCTTGGTTCAATAGAAACAGCCTTGTATCTCAAGGCAGTAGGCCTGAGTCTAAATCCCAGTTCTTCCGATTTACTACCCATGTTGCCTTGGCAAGTCATTTAACCTCTGGGCTTTAGTTTCTTCATAAAATAAAGAAGTTGGACTTGATAACCTCTGCGTTTTCTTCCAGTTCTGGATCCCTATATTCTTTTATATGTATAATTTAGTTAAATATCTTGTTAGCCTTAAAGTTTATTATATACTTTTACCATAGTGGTCAAAGTTAAGCTTATTATGGACTGTGACCCTCATAGGGTCATTAGGTGATCTTAGCTTATTCTTCCGTGTTTTAATGTAATATATCGGAAATGCTGAGTAAGTTGTTTAAAAGGTTAGGCTGAGTGTATCTATACTGGCCATTTCTCTATATTGTGGGAATACTGAAATCCTGATGCCACTTAAGTCTGAATTGCTCAGCTCTTACTTGAAGTAATCATTCTTTTTAGGGGAATTGAGAAGAAACATTTGTAGTGGCAGTTATTGACGCAGTATTGCAAGCCTTTAGTTAGGGAAAAAAGTTGTTATATAACGGCACTTACTGCTGCTGAGACTTCATCTAGATTCCAGTGTAAGTGGATAGTCTACTGGCATCTGGTTGCATAGTTTTAATAGTTAGATAGGCACTTTCACAAGAAGTATAGATTCATGAGCTAAGTTTTTTGTATAGTATTTCAGATGTATTCAGCTATATGTTGAATTGTCTTAT
The DNA here is from genome assembly GCA_023548195.1 of Bettongia penicillata ogilbyi. NCBI lineage: Eukaryota > Metazoa > Chordata > Mammalia > Diprotodontia > Potoroidae > Bettongia > Bettongia penicillata. The sequence continues at coordinate 427,113 of JAJHZJ010000288.1, read as the reverse complement.
GTCCTATGATACAAAGTAGAAACAGACTTTTTAAAGTTGATACAGCCTAAGAACAGTTGTAACATAATGTTAAAAGTATAGTTGAATTTAAAAAGAAGCATTTGAGTTGATAATGAGAATTTATGAGGATTACATATGTTACCTTTTGAAAATGAGATATAGGAAAATATATCCTGTCAGAAGTAGCTGCAAAATTTTGCCTTCTCATTGAAATTGTTGTTCAGTATTTAATTATCTTATGCCCCTTCTCACTATTACATTCATGCTTCCATCAAACTGAGCAGTCGTCTTTCAAACCCAAATAACTTAGGATAGTGCATTTTAATGCACAGCTAATGTTTCTTTCCCATTGTAAAGGTAGGGGTAGGGAATGAAGAGTTGAATTCCCTTATTAAGGTTAAGGTGTCACTTGGGAAAAAAGACACCCCTAAAAAGTCAGTTCTAAGTTACAACCTTTGATATAGAACATTGAATCCGCCTTGTTGGCACATTTTTTAAAATGGTGAACATACACCAATGAACACACAAGACATTGTCTCACCAGTAAGAATAAGGGCATGCATCAAGCCGAGATGAAATTAAGTTTTTATTTTTCACACCTATACCTAATTTGCAGAAGAATTACTGCTGGTAATTCATTTATTTTGATGAATCTCTGATTTGGTAGATCCAACAACGCAGATGGCAACTCATCAAAACCCCCCCCAGTGACGTGTAACGTGTTCTGTTGTGAATTTACTACAGGGTTCCACCACGTGATTCGTGGGCCTTACTCTTAGAGATACGACATTTTCGTGAATACTAATGCAGTATGCAAGTTGTATGGTGATTGTCCCTCTTGACATCTGGCTACCCGATGTTTTGATTCTGTGGTGTTTCTCTTACTTAGTTCTTGATTGGCATGGTAACAGCCCCACATACACCTCTTTGTTGTCCTTTGGTTAAGCGTCAACTATAATTCTTTGGGGCTTGTGGTATTCCAAAATATAAGGATATATTAGTATTGGGATATTGGTGTTAAGCCTTTGTTTCAGGAAAGAGGTTGAGATCATTAAAAAAAAAAAGACCATACATTTTCCCAGAGGCGCCTGTTCTATGATTTGAGACACAGCTCATTATCTTTTGCATGTCTGTCCAAGGTCTGTTAAACTTCATAGTATGTATACAGTAGGTCTTTGTTCCCTTGATTTTTCCTATATGAATAGTTGACCAAAAACATTTTTTGAGTTGCTGTGGATTTTATAAAGGAGGCTCAATAAAAAAACTGTTGAGTCACCATGGGTCTTATTTAGGAAGCTCATTTGTGTTTCCAGTCTTGATGCAATTAATACAATATCATCTACCAAAAGGAGATTGTGGAGACATATTTATACTCTGCCCTAGACACTCCATGACAGCAGCAAACTCCTTTGGCTAACACACATCTTCTATTATGTGGCTTAGCTCATTATTTACTACTATTGCATATTTCTAGGAATCTTTGTGATTTTGCTTTGTTGAAAAGTCTTTAAGGTAGCATTTGCTCTACCAAATCTCTTTTTTAGTTCAAATAACGAGCACATTGTTTCAGTTCACCTTCGAATCATTTTTATTTTAAAGATGTGGTCTACTATAGAATAATGATTGCGAAAAATTGTTTTTGACTTTCTCTTCCCTTTATCATACCCTACACACATGCATATAGGGATGTGGCAATGTGGGCTGATAGTTATTCGTTTTTAGATTTTTTTTGTGTGTGTGCCTTTTACAGTTAACAGAATTGGATCATAAATTTTCAGCTTGAGAAGGGAAAGGACCTTAGTCATTTAATCCAACACCTTCATTTTGAAAATGAGGACACTGAGGCCAAAGATGTTAAGTGGCATAGGTTGATAGGATTTGTACTATGATCCTCAACCTCCAAATGCAACAACCCTTGATGCTTTCTTCTGTCACCTCCTCACAGCCTTTTATGTATACTTTTATCTAGTTAACTTCTCTTCTCATTTTTTTCTTTAGTGTTATTAATACATGTACTACATTGGAGATGGATTCTAGACTCTAAATGTAGTTCTGTTGTCCTTGATGGATAAAGAGTTAAAGAAATAGTTAAAGATTTTTTTCTGTTTTTCATCTGTTGCTCTTTCAGTTAAATGCCCTTGGGATGCTTTTGCTTACTGGTGTCTCTTAGCCATCCAAAAATCTGGTTTTCCTTCCACTGGTTTTTGTTATTTTATGAGATGATACTATTATATTACTACCATTGTTTTCAAAGAGTTTATATTCTAAACTATTGCCCTTGGCTGCATAGTTTACCACTTGGCAAAGAGATTGTATTTGGCTCAGGTGGTTTCTAGGCTTTTCACATTTCTTTAGAAAATATCTCTCAGTAAGTACTCTAAAGTATTTCCCTCTTTTCAACTGTTTGCTTAAATCAGAATGGAGTTTCTTTAGTTCAGATGTCTTCTCATCTTTTTCTTCTTTGTGGAACTTACTTTGATTTTGATTTTTAGTCCATTTTGTACATAGCTAACTTCTAAAATTCTATTCAGATACTTCATATTTTTTGAGTGCTTATTTTTTTGAGTTAGATTTATCTAAGTCTTAACAGAGTAAATTGAGGTTCTGCTGTCTTTATCCCTGTAACTCTTCTGAAAATTTAGGTGCTGTGCCATTTGGTGCTTACATGTTTAGTATTAATGTTAACATAGCCTGTGGTACCTTTCAGTAGAATGTAGTACTCCTGTGTCTCAGTTCGAATAAGATCCACTTTTGCTGTTGCTTTGTCGGATATAATTGCAACCTGTGCCTTTTTTACTTCAGCTGAAGCATTATAGATTTTTGCTGTAGCTTTAAAAAAAAAAGCTTATATATTTTTGTTTCAAGTGTGTTTATGGTAAACAACATTGTTCCATTCTGATTTCTGCTACCCTCTTTTTTAGAGGTGAGTTCCTCCCATTCATATTCATATTTCTGATTGTTAATTATGTCTTTCCATCCTGTTCTCTTACATTTCCCTTTGTTACCTTGGCCCCTCTTTATGAGTTTGCTTCTGACTAATCCCTGCCTTAATCTATTTACACTTCCTTTTTTCCCCCTCTTTCCTTCCTGTTATCCCTGTTGAGTGGAATGTATTTCTGTAGGTGTGCCTGCATGTTTATATGTGTGTATGCATATTTTCCCCTCCCTTTGACCAGTTTATATGAGAGAGGTTTGTGTCATCTGCACCCCACTCCTCCTCACTATACAGACTTGTGTAAACCCCGATTTTACAAGATAATTTTCCCAACCTTCCTCTTCATTTCCCTCCCCCTCTTACCATATTTCTCTTCTCTTCATTCTTTTAGGATTGTCAGAATCCAAGAGATTTATAACACTTCCTGTAAGTAAACTCCTCCATGACTCCTCATGATAATTTGTGGGATAAACAATCTCACTATAGAAGAGGGTAAATAGTTTATCCTTGTGCTAGCTTCTTATTTATCTTATGCTTTCCTGACATCTTTTTGTTTGCTATAGTTTTTCTTTGCACAGAAAGGTGCTCAGTATTTTGGTTATCATCTTGATGAGAATTTTCATTCTGAAAAATTAGGAGGTGATTGGTAGATTCTTACTCTTTCCCTTTTGGCCTCTGATTCTAAGAGTTCTGGACAGTTTTCTTTTAAAATTTCTTGAAATACAATGTCTACACTCATTCTTTGGTCCTTGCTTGCAGGTAGCCCAATTCTTAAATTATCTCCTTGATGTTTTCCATTTCTATTGTTTTTTCTCCAGGCTGCTGTACATTTTCTTCTATGTTTTCAGTCTTTTGACTTTATCTTGAAATTTCTTGATATATTCTGGAATCACTGGCTTTTATTTGATCAATTCTCAAATTTCAGGGATTTATTGTGTTAAGTGTTTTACACAAGTTTCTATAACTTTTTGAAAGCTCTTGTGTTGTCTTTCCCAGAAATTCTGGTTGAATCTGTATGTATCCAAGCCATGCTTTCTTTGAGACTTTCTTGTAGATGTTTGGAGTCATTCTCTTCTGGATTTGTTTTGAATGCTCCTTTCACAATAATTGCTCTTTATGGTGGCGTTCTTGTTCATTATTCAAATCTGATTCCAGACTTCAGATGTTTCATTAGGGCGGGCTCTGTTACCTTTGGGAGGGGGTTGGGGGTCTGTGATATATGAGCAGAATAATCCTGGTTATTTTGCTGAGTCTTCAGCTTGGACTGGAGGATGGAACTGAGTCTCTACTGTGTCCCCTGGACCACAGCTGTGGTTTGTTCCTAACTTATTCCTTGGTCAGTACACTCTGAACCCTGCCAGGCACAGACCCCTTCCTTAGTGTGCCTTAGATCTGTGACCCAGAAATTAGTAGTTAGCAATAGAGCTGTCATTCAGCATCTGTTCGTGCACCTTGCATTACAGCCTGGAAGTCTCTGGGACCTCTTTTGTCCAGTACATAGCCTTGCTCAGTCAGTCCCTGGGTGCTGGAATTCTGTGTGGGTGCTTCTGTCCAGACTACTTCCCCAGTTCTCTCTGCTGCTCTTTTTATGCTGACCTGGACTGGGAAGTGATTCCCTAGGATATTTTCCCTACCTCGATTACCCAACCATGGTTCAAGTCTAGCACATTTTTAGTTCTTTGTTGGAGGGATTGTATTAGGGGCACAACTATGTATTTTTTTTTTCTGGCACATTATCAGCCTTTAATGATTGATTGATATAAAAAGATAACTCCATCCCAAAAAATTCTTTGAAAAGGTGGGACACTATGGGTGTGAAAAACTACATACTGTGTCAAACTTTCTTTAACATGTTGGAGGGTCTCATAACACCTCCTACAACTATGTATTTCTTGCTTTGCCACCATTTTGACCCCACCTTCTTCAGTAGATTCTGGCTTATTAAAGTTTTATGGTGATAGTTTTGCACTTTTTGATTCAGTTCCTTCAATAATTTTCTTGGACAAAGGATTGCATATTTAGAGTTCTGATGACAAAGTTAATGTTTGCTTATGTTTATCTATAGTGTAGAGATTGATTTTTAGCATCTTGCCCCCTTTTCATTATTCTGCCTGTGTCCCTGCACAGGCTGAAGAGTAACTTTTTATGTATTTTCTTGGTTTTGTGGGCTACCATGACAAAGAATTCTTCACTAAATGGTCTGCCAACTGTGAAGCTAGTAATCTTCTCTGTATCTGGAAATACAGACCTTTTCTAGAACCATGCTTGAGAACCTGTTACTTTCCAGAATTTGCTCACTACTGACTTGACTTTCCTCACTTCATGATGAAGCATTAGAATAAGATTTTTCATGAACTACCACAAATCCTTCAGGAAAGGTGTAAGCAGTATATTGAAGACCTTTCGCTGAGTTTTCTAATATTTTGTGGTTATCGTGAAAACCCTTGGGCTATGTTGATCATATTTTGTTTCCCACTTTTGATACGATTGACTCTAGTTAGTTATCCATGTACTTACTATTTCTTTGCCAATTACATAAAAACAGTCATTGGTCTGCCATCAACTCTTTTTTTCCTCCCATTTATCTTTCCGGTGCATTTTAAAACTACATCTTGATTTTTCTGAAGTCATGGTGTTCCATAGGCTTTCATGGCAGGGGAACAGCTGGGAATTATTGGCATTTCTGTTCAGTTCCTAAAATGCATTGCCATCCACTCTCCTATTCAATTTTGGGCCCAGCTCACTTTTCCATTTGTAATCTGTATGATATAGATAGTAATGCGTTAAAATGCCAAACTTCATGTCATACTCTGACAACATTCATTCTAATAAATCCACTGTTTTTCTGTGTAGATTTTTCAGTCAGTTTTATGAATGAGTATGTCTCATTGGGAAGTCCCTGTGTTGTTTCTGAATCCTGGGTTAGCACAAATAGCAGCACATAGGTTCACCTTCAATAGAGAACTCTTTCTATTCCATTTGGACTCTACGCAGGACCGTGACACTGCTGAAATGCTTTTAGTGTCTCCTAGGTTAATTTGATATTTATACTCTATATTAGTCCTGCACAACTTGTAAACTTCTTCAGTCCACAGATAGGTTAGACTGCAGACAGACTGACGATGGATGGTGTTGCATGACAAGCAGGAGAGTGTGCAGTGGCGACCTTACATTTTTCATGAGCTGCCCAAAATCCTTTCATGGGCTGTATGTTGTGCAGGCCTGCTCTATACATTGTCAAGGAATCTTGTATGCCTTTAACATGGGAGACACCTTGTTAAAAAAAACAAAAAAGGCCCTATGAATTTTCCTCCACTAATCATTTTTTTTATTAAAGTATCAAAGAGTGAAGAGCAGGATCTAGGTTTTACTTCATGAGTCAGTTGTGTGACTAAAAATATGATCTGCTAAAGTGAACTGTCTCTAAACTGCCTGTATCCTGGTAATTTTCCTCTCCAAAATATCCCCATTATATTCATGGATTTTTAGGTAGATGAGAAAGCAAGATGGGTAAACAAATGTGTTATATATGAATGTAATGGAGTATTACTGCACTGTAAGAAATATGAGACATTCAGAAAAGCATGGAAAGACTTAAGTAACTGATGAATAGTAAGCAGAACCAGGGGAACGACTTGCCCAATGACTGTAACAGTGTACATGAAAAGAACAACTTAAAAAAAATGAACATTGTATGATTATGATGGCTAAACTTGGACCCAGAGAAAAGATGGAAAAGGCACCTCTTGGCTGAAGAGCTGCTGAGCTGTGGAATGCTGCATGTTTTTGCTGAACTGTGGTTTTTCTCAAATCTGTTAAGTGGGGAAGTCTCGCTGGTGAGGGAAGTGTAATTTGGAAATCAATGTGATGTAAAAGAAAAAAAATAAAATTTATTAAAGAATAAAATGAATTATATCCCCTCCCCCTCAAAGCAGGCACCTGGATCGATAGTTATTGTCTTCTCAGTTCATCTTTCAACAAACGTTGTGTACCAGGCACTCTACTAGTCCGGGAGTGGGGATACAAAGGGAGCAAACATTGAAGTGCCTGCTGCTGTGTGTCACTTTGTAAATATCTCATTTAACCAAAGACAAATGCTCTTTTAATACAAAGACAAAAGTGGAAAACTCCAGCCCTTGGGACAATCTATTCCAATATGCTAGTGGAAGACGGGAGAAAACTACATGTACACAGAAAACTAATAGATGCAGAGTAATTTCTGGAAGGGGGCCCACTATCAACTAAGAAAATGGTTGGCTTTCTGTTAACCTTGCCTATTTTCTCATTCTTTTGGAATCTTTGAAATAGCTTATGCCCATCATGAGTGCCTTTACAATTATTTTTTTTTGTTCAGTTGTGTCTGACTCTTCATGACCCCATTTGAGTTTTTCTTGGCAAGGTCATGCAGCTAGTAAGTGTCTGAGGCTTAATTCGAACTTAGGAAGATGTCTTTTTGACTCCAGGACCTGCACTCTATCCTCCACACCACGAGGTAAAAGTGCTGGATGTGGAGTCAGCCTGAATTTTAACTCCTTGCTCCATTAGCAAGTTTGGGCCTTAATTTACTTATTTTTTTTGTTATACAGAAGGGATATGGTAGATTTCAGGTGACCTCAAAAGTCATACATCTAAATTTTTATAACCTCAGGCACAGATTTGTTGTTACACATATTTAATCTGATCCAATTGCTTTTCTCCACATCTGTTACCTCTTCATCTTCCAGTCCAAACCAGCAAGCATTTGTTGCCTACTGTATGCAAGACACTAAGATATTGAGGATAGCCAGTCGTCCCCCAACCCCCAAAGTCCCCAAATAAAAGTTCTCATATCTTTAAGGACTTTGCACACTATGAACAGGAAGCACACCAACAGTTAAGGGAAATTAAGAAAGGCCTGCCTGGGTGATTAGATAGAGTGATTCCACTTTTATTAGTGATGAGAAGAGATTGCTGAAGAAACACTAACAAATGGGTTTCGTTGTATTCTGATTTCTACAAAACCAGTAAATATGGGTTATCTGACCCAGTTGGATGAGGCTCATTCTTCCCTTGGCTGCTTTTTGCCTCCTTGTGAAGGAATACTCTACTGGCAATCTCTTATCCTCCATGATGTCTCATAACCAAACTTCATTTTTTAGCATCATGTTAATATTGGCAAAAATATTTTCAGATTAAAATGCTGTCTTTGGGTAGAATTTTAATCATCTAAACTATGGCAACTATGGATTTGTAATCTCTTTATGTGGAAATGTAATGAAAAACTAATATACTTTGAGGTGAGTGAACACTGTTCAGCATATGATTTATACGTACCTTCAATGATTTCACAATTACTGGTAGCTGCTGAAAAGCAAATTGTCTGAAATCTATTTCATTTCTGGCAAACCCCCCCTTTTTTTCTGAAGTGAATTGTGGTAATTGACTAGTTTCTGTATTTGAAAGAGGTGACATACAAGCCCAGGAGTAAGGGGAAGCATGGAAAGTGACCTGAGATGTGTGTCCTATAAACTATGATGAAGATCTACAAGTCTGTGGAGTTTGAGCTTTTGTAGTACTGCTAGTAAAAGCTATGGGGAATTTGAGAAACCTGTTCTCTAAATTTACTTACAACAAAATGCTCTTGTGTAGCGTTCCATGAAGCTTACTATCATTTGAACCTTGTCTTTATCTCCCAGCAAAGTGTGCTGCACACACTTTATAGGCCTTAATAAAAATATTTATTGGACTGAATTAATTTTCTCTGAGTGCTCAGAAGAACTGCCTACCAAACTGGGAATCAACTGGCAGAAGAGGTATTATAAGTATTTGGAAGTGGGTAATGTGGGATTTGCTGTTGAAAACTGTTCTAAATACATTGTCACTAGTTGAATGTAAAGGGTTATGTGCTTTGGGAGAATGTTGGGCTGTATGTCAGTAGACATCAGGAGCTAGGTGCTACTGTACTAGGTAGGTGTAACTGTGACATTCAATAGGTTTCTTAGCTTCCTCATACCTCTGTAATGAAGTCTTGAGGATAGCTTCCTTTTAGGGGAAAAAGTTATTCTACAGTGAGGGGTGAGGTTGGGAAGGAAGAGTAGGTAGATACCGATCTAATCACACTCCTGGGCCACTTAAGTCTCAAGGTTAGTTTTATTGCCTTTTAAGGAAAAATAAAACCAATTTACGTATGGCGAGTTTATGTTTTTAACACCTTGGTGACAAGGACCACAAGCAGCAATATGAGGGGGCATTCTCATTTACATTTTACAATAAGAAAAGGGGCTGTAATGGGTCTGACTGCCCTGCTGCGTTTGCTGGGGCCTGAATCTTGCCACTTCTTCCCCTTGCTGGGACCTGAGTACTATTGTTGGTCCCTTTTCCAGGGCCAAACGTTATTGTGGGTGTTCCTCCCTCTAGTAATGGATAGTCAACCACATTAATGGTCCAGACATCTCCAAAGGGATCTGGTAGCCAGGGCTGAGTTTGGGCTCATCAATAGTCATAGACTCTAAGCTCCTGACAACTGGGAGCTATAAACTTCAGCAGCTCAATCAGCCTTCTGCCAAGAGCAGACACATCCATCTGAGTATCACTATCCACTCACCTGTGATCAGAGAGACACAAAGCAGCAGAGGTGGTCACTCATCTTGGCCAATACATGTACTCTAGCACATGTATACATGGCTAATACATGTGACCATAAACAGTCATCATTTCTACCAGGGAAAGTCAGGGCTGCTATGACTGAAGTGGATGGGATCAAAGAGCCATTAGACTTTGCTGTAGTGAACCAAAGCACTAGGTCCTTCATTCCTTTTTTTTTAAATTGAATTATTTTATTTGTTTTCAGTGTTCTTATTTGTTTTCAGTGTTCTACAATCACTTCCATATATCTTAGATTTTTTTCCACTCCCTCCCCCTCACTCCCCTCTCCCTTCCCACTCCCTCCCTGAGACAGCATGCAATCTTATATAGGTTCTACATGTACATTACTATTAAATGCATGTTGCATAGAAGAATTAAAATGAATGGGAGAAACCATAATAAAACAAATCAAAGCATAATACAAAAGAAAATGGTCTGTTTCTATTTGTGATCCAGTTCCATAGTTCTTTCTCTGGATGTGGAAGGCATTTTGCCTCAAGTACATTGGAAATTGTTTAAGTCCATGCATTTCAACGAACTACTAAGTCTACCAGAACTTTTCCTTCCCTACCAGAACAGTTCTTGCACACTGTGGTTGTTACTGTGTACAAAGTTCTCCTGGTTCTGCTCCTTTCACTCAGCACCAGTTCAAATAAGTCTTTCCAGGCTTCTCTGAAGTCTTCTTGTTCATCATTTCTCGTAGCACAATAGTATTCCATTGCATTCATATACCACAACTTGTTCAGCTGTGCCTCAATTGAAGGGCATTGCCATGATTTCCAGTTTTTGACCATCACAAAGAGAACTGCTATATATATTTTTGTACATGTGGGACCCCTTCCCATGTCTGATCTCTTTGGGATAGAGTCCCAGAAGTGATATTGCTGGGTCAAAGGGTATGCACACTTTGAGCATAGTTCCAAATTTCTCTCCAGAATGGCTGGATCAGCTCACAGCTCCACCAACAATGAATTAGTGTTTCAACTCTCCCACATCTTCTCCAACATTTACCATCTTCCTGTATCTCAGAATTGTTTTGATTTGCATCTCTCTAAACAAGAGTGATATAGAGCATTTTTCATACGACTATACGTAGTTTTGACTTCATTTAAAAACTGCCTATTCATATCCTTTGACCATTTATTAATTGGGGAATGACTTGTATTCTTGTACATTTGACTCAATTCTCTATATATTTTAGAAAGGAGACCTTTATCACAGACACTAGTTGCAAAAATTCTTTCCCAGTTTTCTGCTTCCCTCCTAATCTTGGTTGCACTGAGTTTGTGCAAAAACTTTTCAATTTAATGTAATCAAAATTATCCATTTTGCACTTCATATCTATCTCTTCTTTGGTCAGAAATTTCTCCATTCTCCATAAATCTGACAAACACTCTATTCCTTACTTCCATAATTTGTTTATAGTATCAATCTTTATACCTAGATCATGAATCCATCTGGACTATATTCTTGTGTATAGCATCAGGCATTGGTCTATGCCCAATTTCTGCCACACTGTTATCCAGTTTTCCCTACAATTTTTGTCAAACAGTTTTATCCCAGAAGTTGGGGTCCTTGAGTTTGTCAAACAGTAGATTGCTATATTCATTAACTAGTGTGTCTTGAGTACCTAACCTGTTCCATTGGTCTACCCCTTTGTTTCTTAGCCAGTGCCAAGTGGTTTTGATGATTACTGCTTTATAATACAATTTGAGATCTGGTAGGGCTAGTCCACCTTCCCTAGCATTTCTTTTCTTTAGTTCCTTTGATATTATGAACCTTTTGTTCTTCCAGATGAATTTTGATAGATTTTTTTTTTTAGCTCTTGAAAATAATTATCTGGTAGTTTGACTGGTATGGCACTGAATAAGTAAATTAATTTAGGTGAAATTGTCATTTTTGTTATATTAACTTGGCCTACCCAGGAACAACTGATATTTTTCCACTTACTTTATTTGTGCGAAAGTGTTTTGTAATTGTGTTCATATAGCCCCTGGATTTGTTTTGGCAGGTAGACTCTCAGATATTTTATAGTGTCTACTGTAGCTTTAAATGGGATTTCTCTTTCTTTCCTTGTTATTGGATTTTGTTAGTAATATATAGAAATGCAAGTGATTTATCTGGGTTTATTTTGTAACCCGCAACTTTGCCAAAGTTGTTTATTATTTCAAGTAGTTTTTTACTTGATTCTCTGAGATTCTCTAAGTATATCATCATATCATCTGCAAAGAGCGATAACTTAGTTTCTTTGCCTATTCTAATTCCTTCAATTTCTTTTTCTCTTATTGCTACGTTTCTAATGCCATATTGAATAACAGTGTTGATAATGGATATCGTTGTTTCACCCCTGATCTTATTGTAAATGCATCTAGCTTGTCCCCATTGTATATAATGCTTGCTTATGGTTTTAGGGAGATACTGCTTATTATTTTATGGAACATTCCATTTATTGCTGTGCTTTCAAGTGTTTTCAATAGGAATGGGTGTTGTATTTTGTCAAAAGTTTTTTTCTGCATCTATTGAGATGATCATGTGGTTTCTGTTAGTTTTATTGTTGATATGATCGATAATGCTAGTAGTTTTTCTAATATTGAACCAGGCTTGCATTCCTAGTATAAGTCCTACCTGATCATATTGTATTATTCTCATGATTAGTTGCTGCATTTTTTTTGCTAATATCATATTTAAAATTTTTGCATCTATATTCATTAGAGAAATTGGTCTATAATTTTCTTTCTCTGTTTTGGCTCTTCCTGGTTTAGGTATCAGAACCATATTTGTATCATAAAAAGAATTTGGTAGGACTCCTTCTTTGGTAATTTTCCCAAATAGGCTATACAGTATTGGAATTAACTGTTCTTTAAATGTCTGATAGAATTCACTTGTAAATCTATCTGACCCTGGAGATTTTTTCCTAAGGAGTTCAATTTCCTTTTCTGAGATGGGGTTATTTAAATACTCAACTTCCTCTTCTGTTAATCTGGGCAATTTTATATTTTTTAAAATAATCATCCATCTCATTTAGATTGTCGAATTTATGGATATACAGTTGGACAAAGTAATTTCTAATTATTGTTTTAATTTCCTCATTGAAGGTTTGTTCACCCTTTTCATTTTTGATATTGGTAATTTGGTTAAACAAGTTGACCAAAGGTTTATCAATTTTATTGGTATTTTTCATAAAACCAACTCTTAGTCTTATTTATTAGTTCAATAGCTTTCTTAATTTCAATTTTATTAATCTCACCTTTGATTTTCAGTATTTCTAATTTGGTATTTACTTGGGAATTTTTAATTTATTCTTTTTCTAGCCTTTTCAGCTGCATCCCCAATTTATTGATCTCCTCTTTCTCTATTTTATTCTTGTAGGCATTCAAAGATATAAAACTTCCCCTAAGAACTACTTTTGCAGTATCCCATAAGATTTGGTAGGTTGTCTCATCGTCATTCTCTTGAATGAAGTTGTTGATTGTTTCTATAACTTGTTGTTTAACTCACTTATTCTTTATTGTTTCTATAACTTGTTGTTTAACTCACTTATTCTTTAGGATTAGATTGTTTAGTTCCCAATTAATTTTTGGTTTATATTTCCATGGCCTTTGATTACATATAATTTTTATTGCATTATGATCTGAGAAGGATGCATTGACTATATCTGCTTTTCTGCACTGAATTGTGAGGTTTTTATGGCCTAGTACATGGTCAATTTTTGTGTATGTGCTGAGAAAAAGGTATATTCCTTTCTGTCCCCATTCACTTTTCTTGAGAGATGTATCGTATCTACCTTATCCAGAGTTTTATTCACCTCCTTAACTTCTTTCTGGTTTATTTTGAGGTTAGATTTATCAAGTTCAGAGAAGGGGAGGTTGAGGTTCCCCACTACTGTAGTTTTTCTCTCTGTTTCTTCCTGTAAATCCCTTAACTTCTCCTCTTAAGAACTTGGATGCTATACCACTTGGAGCATATATGTTTAGTCAGCCCTCCCTCATTCAAAACCAAGTCAAGTGCACATCATGTCATTACTTCTCTGATGGCATGGTCTTCTTCAGCAACAAAGGATGAACATGCATATGTTTAGTAATGAAATTGCTTCATTGTCTATGGTGCCCTTTAGCAGAATATAGTTTCCTTCCTTATCTCTTTTGATTAGATCTATTTCTGCTTTTGCTTTGTCTGAGATTAGAATTGCTAGCCCTGCTTTTTTTTTTACATCACCTGAAGCACAAAATATTCTGCTCCAGTCTCTTACCTTTACTCTGTGTGTATGCCCCTATTTCAAATGTGTTTCTTGTAAACAACATATTGTTGGATTATGATTTTTAATCCATTCTGCTATACATCTCCATTTTATGGGAGAGTTCATCCCATTCACATTCACAACTATGATTACCGTCTGTGTCTTTCCCTCCATCCACTTTCCCCTTGTTTATGCTTTTAGTTCTCCCTTCTCTTTCCCCTTCACAATAGTTTTAATTTTTGACAGCTGCCTTCCTCAGTCTTCCCTCCCTTCTTTCAGCCCCGTTCCCTTTTAATTCCATTTTCCCTTACTACTTCTTCCCTCCCTTTTAGCCTCCCCTCCCTTTTCTTTCCCCCTTCACCCCCTACTGCCTATAGAGCTAGTTATATTTCTATACTTAACTGAGTTTGTTGTTCCCTCCTTGAATCCAATCAGATGAGAGTACCTCTCAAACAATGCTCAACTCCCTCCCCTTTTTCCCTCTACTGTAATATATTTTTGTGCCTCTTCCTGTGATGTAATTTTTTTCTTCCTCCTTTTCACATCTCTCATTACAACCCCTTTGCACCCTTAAATCACATTTGTTATTATTACATCATTTAATTTATACCCACTCCCTCTATGTATGTCCCTTTTATATCTCATAATAAATATACAATTCTAAAGATTTATAAGTATCATCTTCCATTATAGGGATGTAGACAGTTTGCCCATATTGAGTAAAAAGTTGTTTTTTTTTGCCCCATTTACCTTTTTATGCCTTTCCTGAGACCTGTGTTTGAAGATCAAGTTTTCAATTGAGAATGTCTGGAAATCCCTTTTTTTATTGAATGTCCATTTCCTTGCCTGAAATACTATGTTCAATTTTTCAGGGTAATTAATCCTTAGTCCCAGCTCCTTTGCCTTATGGAATATTGTATTCCAATTCCTTTGATCTTTTAATGTAGAAGCTGCAAGGTCCTGTATGATCCTGAATGTAGCTCTTTGATATTTGAATTGTTTTTTTCTGGCTGCTTGCAGTATTTTCTCCTTTCCTTGATAGTTCTGGAATTTGGCATTGATATTCCTTGGTGTTTTTAGTTTAGGACCATCCCTTTCAGGAGGTGAATGGTGGATTCTTTCAGTGACTATTTTGCTCTCTGGATCCAGGACTTCTGGGCAATTTTCCTTGATGATTTTTTGGATGATACATTCCAGGTTCTTTTTTTCATCATTGCTTTCTAGTAGACCAATAATCCTTAGATTTTTCTCTCCTGGATCTATTTTCCAGGCCAGCTGTTTTTCCAATTAAATATTTTACATTTTCTTCTATCTTTTCATTCTTTAGATTTTGGTTGACTAAATATTGTTGTCTCATAGATTCATTAGCTTCCACTTGCCTGATTCTAATTTTTATCAAATTGTTTTCTTCAGTTTACTTTTACATCTCCTTTTCCATCTGTCCAATTATTCCTTTAAAGGAGTTATTTTCTCCACTTAGGTTTTATACTTTCTTTTCCATTTGTCTAATTTTCCTTTTAAATTCCTCTGTAATCTCTTTTTTCATATTTTTAAAATCATTGGCCAGTTTTTATTCTATTTCTCTAATTTGGCTTTTAAAATCCTTCCTAAGCTCTTCCAAGTATGCTCTTTGTGCTTCAGATCATTTCATATTCCCTTCTGAAGTTTCATATGGGAGTACAGTCTCAATGCTGACTTCTTTGGTATTTCTGTTTTGGTCCATGTCTCCGTAGAAAGATTCTATGATTCTATGATCTTTTCTGCTTTGCTTCTTACTCATGATGATCACCCTTTTCCTGGCTTTTAAAGTAGATCTCTGTCTCTGGGGCACAATGGGCTCTGTCCCACACTTCTTGTGCCTAAAACTTGAGGCTTTGTGTGTTGTGGCCTCTGGTTCTTTCAGCTAGAAACTAAAATTCTGTGGCTTATCTGGTGCTAAACTGCTTGGTGCTGGAAAATAGAGACCAGTAGAGGTCTTTTTGGGTTTCCCCAGAGTTACCCTGGAGCTCAGTCCTGATGTATGGGGGAGGGGTAATCTGACCACAAGAGTTCTCCTCCATTGAGCTAGAGCATAGACAAGCTCATCGGTTAGTGATCCTGTTTGTGCCAGTGTCTTCCCAATTCCCCTGGGATGCTGAGGCATGCCTGGGGTCCTATTGGTAGTTGTTGGCTTCACCCCTCTGGGAGTCAGGATCTTCTCCCAGTTTGCTGAGGTGGGGCTGTCTGGGACAACTCTGGTCCTGCACTTATCAGCCCCAGTGCAAAAGGGAACCTCCTTAGTGATCTTCCTAGCCTCACGGGCTAAGAGACTATTTACCCCTTCTGCTGCTGCCACTATTCCAGAGTTTTTCCAAGGAAGATATTTCCTGCACTCTTCAAGGTCAACAAGTGGAGGCAGATAGCAATTACTGATCACCTCTGCCATCTTGGCTCCCAGAACAGGAAATCTAGGTCCTTCATTCCTAAGTCCCAGTCATGACTGATGATTCCCTGAGTCACAGGAAGGAGGTTCACTTTGAGAGAAACTATTTCTCTTTTGTATTAAATAACCATTTACTATTGGAGAAATGGAGGATTTTTCCCGTTCCTATTTCCTTATTCTCTGCTAGGTCAAATCAGCATCTGAAGAATAGGGCTGATAATGAGATTGGATTTGACATTTTCCTCCATCTTGTTCAGACCCCAGTGAACTGGGAAATTTTAGATCTGATGAAAAGTAAAAAAATTTTAGTCTAGGTAAATTCTGGTTCAGTGTGTTCTGCTCAAGTTTGGGTGGAGGGGAGAGATCCTTTGTTTAGATTGTCTGGGGGTGGTCTGGGAGTAAATGACATATCAAAGGCATGGCTTCTCCACCCATTTTTTTGTGCCTCTTCCTCATTCTCATTAGAATCGAACCACCTCTCATTATAATATTCATTCTCATTATTCATTAATCACAGTTGATTGCTAGCTGTCAGGAACACCCTGTCTTCCAAGGGCATATAAGCATCAAAAGACTGCCATGAACCATCTTTGGTTTATGAGAGATGGCCAAATGACCATCCTTTTATTATTCCCTAGCCATAATTAATAAAATGACTAATCACCCAGAAACTATGTCTCTTGAACTTTTCATTCATCACAACCTTTTTACTCTCATTTCGCTATTTTAAACATTTGCAATCCTTAACCGGGATTAACCTTAACCTCTCCTCTTCCTGGGGCATGTGTAGCATATTTGTCCATATTGTTCATATTCCCAGTCCTGATAAAAGATCTTTGCTCTTGGAGAGACTCAAGGCTTATCCTTTTAGAGGCTTTCCCCAGTGCCTTGTACAAAAACAAGGCATATTTCTTAGTTGGCCCTTCAGTTCATTCAGCATAGTTTTTTTTAGACAATCCTCAAATTAATCCCCACTGCTGGTGGGTCTGAAGATTACAGTCACTCCCTAAAGCACAGTTATTATACCTTATCAAATGACATAACACATTTTTGTGACATAGTCCTTGAAGACCCAATATGCTTTCATATCTGTCCAGTTACTGAATGTTAGCCAATAGCTACAATTTCCCAATTGTACTGGTTCCATGGATTCTCCATTTCTGTCCTGTTTTGTACTGGTTCCTCAATACTTTCCCATTGGGAAGACTACTATTAATAGAAACATGGTGGCCACAATGTGCAAGATTCTTATATCAGGTCATTCTATCACCAAGAGTTCCCTTTCCTCTCTCTTGCTCTGTTTCAAGTACAAGGTAAACCACAAGGACGTTCAAATATGTTCAAGCCAACTTTGCCCGAAATTCTGTACCAGATTGATTCAGGCTGGTCTGTTGGGCTCAGTATTTAGTTTCAAAAACTAAATGAGACATTTGTAGGGCATCTAACTTAAAAAAATTACTTAATAATAGCAGGGAAAGTATATTCAGCAAGGATATGGGTATAGTTCCAACACTTCTCTAACTACATTCATATGCTCAGCTGTTCCCTTAATCCATGTGCATTGATTTTATTGCTAGTTTTTTGTTATTATGGAGAGGGCTGCTTTGAGTATTCTGGCATTTAGAGCATTTTTTGTCATTAACCTCTTTGGGTATATATTCCCCAATTTAGGAACTTCTCTAACATAATTCCATTTCCTCTCACCCCCGGAATAGTAGAACCAGTTCACAGCTTTAACAACAGCGTATCAATATTTCCAATCTCTCCCATATCCATTCTGTTTTTTTCATTTGTCTATTTGCTACATGTGAATTGTTTTAATTTGAATTTTTCTTGGTGATTTAGAGCGTTTTCTTCATGTGGCTGTTAATCATTTTCATTTGTTCTTCTGAGATGTTTACATCCAGAAAGTTTCCAAGACTATGCAGCCTCAGACACTTACTAGCTGTGTCCTTGGGCAAGTCACTTAGTTTCTGTCTGCATTTCCTCAATTGTAAACTAATGATCATAATAGCATCTGCTTCTTAGAGTTGTGAGAAACAAAGGTAATACCTGTACAGCACTCAGCACAAAGTAGCTTCCCTTCTCCTTTTTCTAAATGTCGATGAAGTTAGCTCTATAGACTTATACTTCAAAGAACTGAAAAAGGAAAAGATCTATATCTATATATGTATGCAAAAATATTTATAAGCTATCTTTTCTTGGTAGTCAAAAATTGGAAACTAAGGAATGTCCTCCTATTTGTGAATGACTAAACAAATTATGGTTATAAATATAAAGGAATATTATTGCACCATAAGAAATTATGAAAAATGCACAATTTCAGAATAAATTGGGAACACCTTTATGAACCAATGCCCAGTGAAGTGAACAGAACTAGGAGAATAATATTAACAACAATGTAGAGGAAAACAACTTTGAAAGACTTTAGAGCTCTGATTAACGTAGTAATAAATAAGTCCGAAAGAATAAAGATAAAGCTATGTCTTTTGACGTAAAGGTGATGAACTGAAAATGCAGAAAGAGATAGTTTTGAACATGGCAAATGTGGGAATTTGTTGCCAGATTATGCCCTATATGTTCAGGGAATCTGGTTTTCAGGGTTTGTTTTTTTTAAATTTACTCACTGGGCATGATGGTAGTGGTGTTGGTGGAAAGAACAGATTAATTTTTAAAAGCTTACATGAAAAATAATGAACTATTAAAGAGAAAATTTGTTCATATTCTTTGATCATTTTTTAAAATTGGGAATACTTCCTGATCTTATTATATATTTGTGTCAGTTCTTGGATGTTAGACTTATCAGACTTAATTGATGAAATAAGTTCCTCCCTTCTGTCAGCTGATAACTTCTTATTCTAGCTTAATTGATTTTGTTTGTGGAAAAAAATTAATTTTGTAAAATCAAAATAGTTTATTTTATCTTTTATGATTACCATTATTCCTTGCTTCATTAAAAATTCTTTAGCCATAGAACTGAAAGGTACCTTCTTCACTCTCTTCTAATTTTTTAATGTGATGTTTTTATTTCTAGATCACACACCTATTAGGGCTTAATATAGCAGATATGATTTTAGAGGCTGGTTTAAAGCTAATTTCTGCCAAATTATTTTCTAGTGTTTCTAGTATCTCTCTTCAGCTAGATGGCCTCATTAGTTTGCATCTGTGAGTTTACCAAACGCAGAGCTACATAAATGTGTTTGTTTTTTATTTTTGTTTATCTATCTGCTTTTCTATTTCCAAAAAAAGCTATTGCCAAATAGTTTTTATGATTACTGTTTTATAATACGGTTTGAGATGTAGTAATAGCGCCCTTTTATTTCTACTCCTCCCCATTATTTATTTCCCTTGAGATCCTAGAACTTTTGTTCTTCTAATTTTATTTTGTTTTATAGGGTATCCTTTTGGAAATTTGTTTGGTGTCTCTTTTCACTTTTGTAGTTAACCAGAAGGAAGGGTGCATGCTTTCATTTGGATAATGTGTTATTAACATTGACTATTGAGTTTGTCCATAGGTTTTGTTGTTATTCTTGACACTTTTTTTGCCATCCCATGTTGTCCTCTTTTCACTGTTGATGGTGAAACATGTTGCTGCCATTCTCAGGATTATGCTTAGGGATCATTGAGCTTTACAACTAGTTGAGGAGGTGAAGGAGGATTGAGGGTTATAGGAGAGAAAAGTTAAATCACCCTCAGGTTGGCCTTGAAAATTTTCTCATTCCCCACGTAGAGATACAGAGGTCTTTAATGATGACCTTGAGCTGGGTCTGTGGGATACTCTTATCTTTATGTTCCCAGAGGCAAAGGTGACAAATGGCAACATGAAAAATCAAGATGTTCTTATTTGTTGATGGAGTTTCACACAATTCTCCTTAGCCAATCTCCAAATTTTAAGCACAGTAAAAAGTTACTGTTTACCATGACTTTGACTGAGGTACTATGAGGTGGATCAGTGTGTGTGTGTGTGTGTGTGTGTGTGTGTGTGTGTGTGTGTGTGTATTCATCCTTTGTTGCCAAAGAAGACCATGCCATCAGAGAAATGATGATGACTTGCACTTGACTTTGTTTGAGTGAGAGAGGGTGGATCAGTAGGCAAGGTCGGAGAGCCTAAACGAGGATTCCAATTTACAGCATCAAAAATCTCAACAAACTAGACTATGGGGCTCAATCTAATAAGTTAAAATGTATTAGGAATAGATATAATAAGCATTTGAGTTTTAAAAATTTAAATACCAAATTAGAGAAACATGCAATATTGCAATTTATCTATGAAAGACCTACAATCTCAGGATGAATCAACAGTGTGATATGACAATTAAAATCAAATTAACCATCTTAGACATAGTATTCAGGACTAGGGGCATGACTGCTGTGTTGTTCTCTGTTCGGGTTAAATCACATCTGGAGTATTGTGTTCAGGGTTGGACATCCCACGGTAAGAAAGATGTCAATGTGCTCGCCAAGCACCTAGAAGAGGATAACTAGGATGGCAAGGGATCTTGAAAGCCTCTTATCTGATGCCTCCAATTTATGCAGGAATATTTAGTTTGGAGGAATATTGAAACTGCATGGAAGTATCTGAAAGACTGTCGTGTGTAAGAAAGGATTAGATTTGTTCTAGATGGGACTAAAGGATGAAACTAGAATAATAAGTGGAAACTCCAAAAAAGTGGATGACATTTACATCTCTACAAATGAGAATTTTCTCATTATTAAGAACTCTCCAAAACAGAAAAGATCGAATTTCCTTTAACAAGAATTCTTCACACCAAGGTTAAATGATCACTTGTCAGGATTTTCATATGATGAAAGATGGGTGAACTCAATGATTGCTGAAGTCCTTCAAATTTTGACATTTTGCAGTTCTGGTAGGCTTTCTGTTATAATACATCCATTCTATGGCATGTAAGTTCATGTGTGTTTACATATCACACATATGCATGCACATGTGGTATGTACAAATGTGTGTCTGTACTCTATAGAATGTCTATATATGCATATGTATACATACATATAAATATATCATAGTCTCACAAAATATAACTATTTCTATTTTAATCCTGAAATATTATATATTATTCCCACACATGTTACTGATCCTAAAATGTTATCCAGATGATTTATTCTTATCCTAATGGACCAAAATGGATGCAACAGTTTCTAAATAGAGCAATCCTATTTTCTAACTTC
The DNA here is from genome assembly GCA_023548195.1 of Bettongia penicillata ogilbyi. Taxonomy (NCBI): domain Eukaryota; kingdom Metazoa; phylum Chordata; class Mammalia; order Diprotodontia; family Potoroidae; genus Bettongia; species Bettongia penicillata. The sequence goes on along the minus strand of JAJHZJ010000288.1, from coordinate 405,705 downwards.
CATGTTTCTTCAAAATTCAAGTTATTGTATAAACCAATATTTTATGAAGATAATCCATTATTTTCATACACAAACTGGATATTTGAGAAACTATGATTGAGATACTTAGACATTTTGTATCCTATCTTTTTGAGTCTTTTAATGCTCAAATTACCCATATGCTCAATGTAATTCAATTCTACTAATATTTATTAGGCAATCATTATGTATTGTATTGTGGTGTACAGGTGTTCAGAAAGGACTAGTACCCTGGTGTGAGGGCTGCTGAGCCCTTTTTAGGGCTACTCTCCACCTTTCGCGTCCATCTGTCACCCAACTGTCACTTGTGGCTCCAAGAAGCTATAGCATGCACAGAAGTCACACCCCAGTAAACTGTTTTGGCAGATGGGCTAAATCAGGTTGAGGGTAGCTGCCAAGCCTCAAACCCATCAGAGGAGGGTGTCTACCCCAAGTTTGTGAATACTTCCCCCAGTGGAATGGAAGAATGAGAACCATTTGTTCCACCAGCCATGAAGCAATCACTGTGGAGCTCTTAGAGTTCGGTTAGCTTGTCATTAGCATCGAAGATGCCAAGGTGTTTCACTGCCAGTTCTGACTTTCATCCTGCCACTTTAGTCCAGTGACTCTGGAATAGAGAGTGAGGTTGATGATGTTGTGTTATTTGACTCACTTAAATCCAATTTAGGTACTAGTCAAAAGACATCACCCACACCATTTTACCATTTTGCCTGTGGTAGTGGGCAAGTGATGAAGCAGCAGGTATGGAGACACTAGAAACTTAGTGACAACCCTGCACACAGGTAACTCAGGTCATAGGGTTGTTTTTCACTGATTGGGTGTCTGTGCAGCATTTTTAAGGACCATACTGCTCACCTCTGGCATAAAGAAAGGGCTAGAAAAGGTGCCCTAAAAACGTCTGCTTCACCCCAATCTACTTATTGCTGCAAGTGGGGATCCTACTCTGTGGTCAAAACACACACCAAAAAAATCCAAAATTTTTGTGAATATGATTCCACTCACAACTGGTACATGAAATGTTTTACACACTTACGAACAATACAAAATACGGTAGAACTGAAAGACATACAGCTCTTGTTGCCAGAGAGCTCAGCAGGTATTGTATCCAAATAGCAACTCTGAGTGAAACAAGGCTGGTAAATGAAGGCCAGCTTACTGAAGTTGGCACTGGGTACACATTTTTCTGGAGTGGCCACTGTGATGGGGAGCACTATGAAGCTGGCAGAAGTTTTGCAATGAAATTAATCTAGTCAACAAGTGTATACCTCTCAAAAGAGTGAATTCTAATGAAAATGCGATTGCCACTTGCAGGAAAACTCCATGCCACCACCATTAGTGTGTGTGTTCCTACCATGATACAACTCTGATGAGGTCAAAGAAAAACTTTATGAAGACCTAGAGACCTTTATCAGCAACGTGCCAAAAGAAGACATGCTTGTAATTCTGGGTTACTTTAATGCCAGAGTAGGCACAGAATATAAGACATGGGAGGGAGTCGTTGGGAGGAATGGAATCAGAAACCACAACAGCAATGGTCACTAACTACTGAAGACTTGTGTGTCTCATGATCCTCATCACCAACACTGTCTACTATTTACTTAAATGCCATAAAACTTCATGGATGCTTCTTGCAGCAAACATTGGCATTTAATAGATTGTGTCATTGTAGGGAGAAGAGACAGGATGTGAAAGTGTATTGTGTGGTAGAGTGCTAGATAGATCACAGACTTATTCTCTCCAAGCTAACCATTTGTATTCAACAAAAGTAGTATCCCTAAGGCAAGACAACTACCAGATGACTTAATATCAATAGATTAGAGAGCTTCTCTGTGCATGAACAATTTGATCACCATCTACCCGACAGCCAATTTGACTCAGAAAGAGCTGAGGAATAGTTGATGGTATTTGTTGCCTGGCAACTCCAAGGGAAATGCCAGGAAGAGAGGTCTGTAAGGCCTTTGATACTGTCATTTGTGAGGGCTTGAGGATCATGTCAAAATTCGGTTGCTATAGTTCCATCAGTTTCACGAAGGCATACTTGCACAGGTTTTGGATAATGGATGATGCTCTCACACTTTCTCACATTACCAGTGGGGTGAAGCAGGGCTGTGTGCTTGCTCCATTATTTTTAACATGATGTTTTCAGCAATGCTATCAGATTACAGCATCAAAGTCAGTTACTAGATTGATGGTAAATTATTTAACTTTAAAAGGCTACAAGCCAAGACTAAGTGGAGGTAGAGTTGGTGCATGACTTTCTGTTCATAGATGGTTATATACTCAATGCAGCCTCTGAGGCTGAGATACAAGAGTATGAGTCAATTCTCCATCACTTGTGTTATTTTGCCCTTATAATTGTTGCCCTTATAATAATTGCCCTTATAAAAGTACCAAGAAAACATAAATCCTTCACCTGACAACACCATAACATCTATACGTGGAATCATGGTTACAGCAAATGGAAGATTTTGAATGCGGTGGATAAGTTCATTTACCTTGGCGGGGGATGTAAACATAGATGACGAAGTTGATACAAACACTGCCAGAGCTAACTCAGTATTTGGGAAGCTCTGAAGCTATGGAAGACATGAAGTAGTAGGTTGTCTACCAAACTGAAGGTCCACAAAGCCATTGTGCTGACCTCATTGTTGTGTGCCTGTGAAACCTAGACAGTCTTGTTGAGGGCTAGGATGGAGTGTGGTGGGAAGTCCAGGCCAGAACTTTGGGAAAGCATGTTCTCTGAGACTGTGCTCTTTATCATCCAGTATTCCTCTCCATGTCCCCCTGTATGTTGCTGTCTCCGTGAGATAAACAAGAGAACTCCAGAGTATAAGGGATATGTAAAATAAATACCCTCTAGGCTAGCATTCTTTAAGACAATAAGACTGGCCAGATTACTAGGATGAGAAAATTGTCACGTAGACTTGCAGTTTCTGTCTTTAAAAACCCGGACCCTCTGATCAATAAATAGAGTTGTCCTATCTTCTTCCACCTGCCCATGTCTTTATTCATCACCACATTACCAAGCCATGTCAGGAAGCAGGCCATCCACCACACAGTCTGCCAGTGCCATGCCGGGAAACTGAATCACTTCCATTTGAATTGTCTTAGGAAGATTCTGAAGATCACCTGGCAAGAAAAAGGTACCAGACACTGATGTTATTTCTTGAGTTGAACTGCCAAGAATTCATACTCCACTATGGAATGTACAACTGTGATGGGCTGGTCATTTTATTCAAATGTCAGACATGCATCTGCCTAAAAGATGATTTTATGAAGAATTCACCAAAGATGAGCTCACACGGCAGTCAGAAGAAGTGAAGCAAAGACACTCTCAAGGTCTCTCTGAAGAACTTTGGAATCGATTGTATGACATGGGAGACCTTGACATAGGACTGCCCAACATGGCATGCATGCATCAAAGAATATACTGTGTTCTATGAATGAAGAAAAATTGCAGAGCTAAAAAGAAACATAAGATGCACAAATTTAGAGACATTTCCACTCCAAATATTCATGTGGACTATTTGTATCCAATCTATGGTAGAGCCCTCTGAGCTTGTATTGATGTCTGATCAGCCACAGTCTCTTTGAGAATGAAGGGCAACTAACCACATATTATGCTAAGTGCTAGGGATGTTCTTCAGTTTTTCAATGGATCTGTGGGTTCTAACCAAGATGAGTACTCCTTCCACTTGTATGCATTGCAACCTATCCATGGCCATTTATCTTAAACAGTTCTCTATGTTTTCCCATAAATGATTCAGCACTTTTTTTTTTTTTAATATTTCATGGATTCCAGTAAATATGTCAGTTCTCATTTACAACATGGTAGATTTTCTTCCCTTTCTGGTCATACATATCTTTGATGATTCTTCTCATGGGGAAGTCATCTTTGGTAATCTGTTGTAGCCTGCCCACCAAGCATATTTCCATTATGGATGCAATGATTTAAAAATAATTCTTGATGTCAAAGGGTTTCTAATTTAGTTTGCATTAGAAGGGAGAAAGAGAAGACACAGATACAAATAACTATGATACATTAGAAATGATTGTAAGGATAACTTATGTCATTATATAATAACATCTTAGAAGGAGAACTGATGGGCAGCTCAAATGCTCTACTGGTGGCCACAGAATGTTAAAAGGCCTAGAAGAAAGTCTCCCAAACATTAGGAAGGTCTTCCTTGAAGGATTTATGGGAAGATATGGACAACTGATTGATAATACAAGAAGATTTGAATGGATTAGGATCTATACCAATGGAAACAGTGCCCATTTGGGGTAAAGCATTTGAAGATCATTAGAATATTATGAATTGAATGAAGATGTCAATCAGTGGTATGATAGATTTTGGGAGTGGGGAGGGAGGGATTGCTTTTAGCCCAGAGGATCAAGGATATTTTCATGGAAGAGGCAGTATATGAGCTGGTCTAGAAGAAAGGGGAGAATCTGAATAGGCGAAAATATGAAGGAGGTATATTCTGTGCATGATGGAGGACATACAAATAGATGAAGAGGCAGCAGGGGTTGGGCTTCCAGGGTCATTGGAGTGGGGAAGGGAAAGGAAGTTGAAAGGGGTAAGGGAAGAGTGCTTTCACTGCCTCATGTAGTCTGTGAAGCAGGGGATAGGTGGAGCAGGAAAGGGCATGAAATATGCTGGGTTCTGTAGGTCAGTTGTCAGATGTATACCCGGATTAGTACATAATACGGAATGTCCAAGCTGGCAGCCATTCAGTCACTAAAAATGGATCTTCAGCCACCTCAGCATGTAATGAAGGAGCAGTCACGGAGATAAAATCATATGTTGTGAATGGCAGTAACATGTGTCAAGAAAGAAACTTCTTCATGTCATCCACTACTCCGCAACTTCCCCATCATCCCGAGCATATCCAGGCTTAATTTTAAAAGAGCATTATGTTGTTGTTTCTTGGCAACTGATAACTCTTCTATTAAGTGAAAGAGTTAAGCTCTTGTGATGAAGACACTGACTTGGAGCAGCTAGGAGCCACAGTGAATAGAAAACTGGTCCTGGAGTCAGGAGGACTTGAGTTCAAATATGACCTCAGACACTTGACACTTACTAGCTGTGTGACCCTGGGCAAATCACTTAACCCCAATTAACTTGCAGAAAAAAAAAAGAAAAGAAAAAATTCCAAATCCTTTAAAAGATAAATAAGAACAACTTAAGAACTTTCCTTATTATCTTAAGAGGCGTACTGAAAGGGATCCTCAGAAGACCTACAAGTTTCTCAAGCAAAAAAGTTCATGAATGCCGTTTTTTTTCGGGGGAGGTGACAGAGGGTAACAAGGGGTGGCTGGGATCTGTAATCTACTGATATGGGAAAGCATTACTAATGTGGAAACTCCTTCCATCAGGGCAGATTGCAATTCCTTTGTTTTAGAGAATTTCCTGGGATATTGAAAAGTTAAACCTTGAACCCATCCTGACTCTAAAGCTAGCCCTTTACAATAAATCAATAAATGTTTATTAAGCTCCTACTATGTCCTAAGTGCTGGGGACACAAAAAGAGGTAAAAGACAATCCCTGACCTCAAGGAGTTTAAATTAAATGGTCATCATCCTACATCTCAGGAAAAGTCTTATCATGTTTGTTCAGTTCTGTCCTACTCTCTGTGACCCCATTTGGGGTTTTCTTGGCAAATATACTACAGTGGTTTCTCATTCCTTCTCCAGCTCATTTTACAGATGAAGAAATTGAGGCAAACAGGGGTTAAGTGACTTGCCTAGAGTCACACAGCTAGTAAGTGTCAGAGGCCAGATTTGAGCTTATGTCTTCCTGAGTCCAGGCCCAGTGCTCTATCCAATGTACCATTTGCTGCCCCATAGAAAGGGACTTACAGCTAAACCTTAGTAGTAATTTGACTACAGTAACTCCATTTTTTTTTCAGATCAAGTATTGAGACATCTGTATGATCTGACAAAGTAGCATAAAGTATAACTGAGGCATTTTTTCCCCTTTGTTTCATGGATTGTCATGGGCAAGCACTGTCAAGCACTGGTGATGAGTCTTTCCTAACTTTATATTAATCCTTGGATGGCCTTGGACTTGGACAGTCTGTCACATGAATAGTACTTGATGCCATTCAAACTTGATAGAACCCATGAGAGCTTGAGGAGTCTTGGCATAGCCATGAAGACGCCACAGTGAGACACCAGAGTAAGACTTACATGGACCCAAAATATGAAGATGTCTTTTAAAAACAAGAAATGACTAGTTTAAAAACTGACTTTTCTGAATCGTCTTTGTATAGTTGGATCGTTAACATTAGATCAAGGGTCAAGAACTTGAAGAAAAGTTAAACACAAAAAGAGGATACTAGGTGAAGTTATAATAGTTCCAGCTTACCCTATTCAAACTGTTGATGATGAAAAAGAGGACATAGGTAAAGAAAAAGATATTGATTCTCATGATGTCCTATAAAAGTTGGACTATATGAAGCAATTACAAGAAGATGCCCAGAACTACCCCATCCCCTTATCAGTCAAAGGGATACTTTATTATAGTATCTCTTTGGTAAGAACAGAACATGCCAAACTTATTTAGAATTATCAACTTAAATTTATAAATACTATAGAAAATTCGTATTGAAATTCTATCTCCAAATAGTGAAAAACTATGGCAAGGAAAACGAGTCTATTAATAACTTGGTGTGAAATTCACCTAAGCCAGATTATCTCAAGAAGTGAAAGGAAGATGGCTCAAGACCAACATTTCTGTAGCGAATTATTTTTGCCATCAATGACAATAGAACCATCAAATTTTGCCTCAAATGCCTCAGTCACCAATGTGGTATATGAAAAAGTGAAAATGGCACTCAAGAAAATGAGGTAGAATTGTACAAGTTACAAAAGGAGTTATAAATAATTACAAAAATATTCATATCCTTCACCCCTCCCCCCAAAAAATTGGAAAAATTTACACCCAGTGATTAGTTGAATAAATTGCAGTAGATGAGTAATAAAATATCATTGTACCTTAAGGAATGATAAATGAGTTCTTCAGGGCGTACCAAATTTCTCACACAATGGCTTTGATTGATTCAAGGGGTCTTGTTCATTCTCAGTTCAGAATGACTGATGAAATTGAAAATTTCAATTATCTTTATTTTTAATTAAATTGTATTTTTTCAAATAGTAAGCATTTATTTTTTCTCCCTGCCATTTGCATACCCCCACTCCACTGAAGAAAAGCAAAGCAAATCTCTTGTAACAAATATTGTCATATTATCTATGTACAAACGTAAGTCTAATTCTGCATATAACATCCATCATGGAGTTGAATGATATTCATCATGATTCCTTTGGAATTATGATTAGTCACTGCATTCGTGAGAATTTTTAAGTTTTTAAAAAATGTCTATTTTTCCAATGTTGTTATCACAGAATTAATTATTTTCCAATTTCTATACCCTTCCCTCTGCATCAGTTCATGTAAGGTTTCTATGGAACTATTTCCTTCCTCACTTCTTAAGTACAATAGTATTCCATTACATTTACATACCATGAGTAACCCCTTTAATTTCCAGTTTATCGCCACCACTAAAAACAGCAGTTACAAATATTTTTCCACATGTAGGATGTTTTTCCTCTTTCTTTGATTTCTTCAGTGTATAGCAACAGTATTCCTTGGCCAAAGGGTTCACAGAGTTTAGTTACTTTGAGGGCATATTTCCATATTGCTTTCTAAAATGATTGGCCCAATTCTAGTTCTCCCATTAGTATATCAATGTGGTGTAGCTCCCCAGTATTTATCGTTTTCCTTTTATTGGAGAAGAGCCTTGAGACATTATTTTCCATTACTAAATCACTTTTTTTTGGTACCACTTTCAGAGTTTTGGAATTTTGCTGATTGAAAGTAAGGAGACCAGGACAAATATGAGACTTGCACATCAAAAACTAAACAAACAGTCCTTAAAGACAATGTACTTAATCTAGGACAAGGTGTACCTCAACACCGTTTTTCCCCAACTGCTCATTTGCATTTAACCAATGGGAGAATTTTGGAGTTGTTAATGAGGGAGCTTTACCTCAACACTGTTTTGTGCTTATTGGACAAATGTATGTTTATTTCTTTGGTTATGGCTTAGTCTTCAGACATGGGAATTGGCAAATGTACTGGTCAATTACCATACGATAGAGTGAGGTCTCTCACTTTGCGCACTCATATCTGAATTAGAAAAGCTAGCTTAAGAAAAGATCTTTAAATCTGGTGGGAAAAAAAAGATTATATATTTCTTTAGTATCATCTCCTGTTAGAGAAATGGATTATTTCTCAAACCCCAACCAAGAGATCAAAACTGAGGAAAATCCTAGCTGAGGGAGTCTTCCATAGCGGTGAAAAGTCTCTCTAGCAGAGGAATAGCCCAATCATAAGAGATATGCTTAGCAGAGTGACCCCCTCATTCTCAGAGACTACAGATCTATCAGTGAATCTTTGTGTCCCCGAGGAAGGGAACGGACATCAAGGTGTGGAGGTCCCAAGATGTAAGTGTTCTTGGTCATATGTAATATTTACATGTATGTTTTATTAACCATGGTACTCTTTCTTGGAAAGAGTACACTGGTGGGAGAATTTAGGGAAAATTTTACGTGGTTATTGTTTTTGCTTTGTGTTTCAAGTAAATAATAATGCCCTTGTTAAGAGTTAATTGAACCAGCTGGCTACTTGTTATTGGGAAGCACACCGGTAACAGTGTTACCCCTAGATCTCTGAGAGCAGTTGTAGTAGATACTACATCTGGGGTGCCAGTTGGGGTGTGAGTCTGGAGAAGATCTGGGGCAGAGAAGCATCAGCAAATGAGCAATGTAGTATTATTTTTTCTACATTTTCCTCTCAACTGTAAAAATGTAATCAATATGACCCAGTGAATAGAGCGCTGAGCCTGGAGTCAGGAAGACTCATCTCCCTGAGTTCAAATCTGACTTCAGACACTTACTAGCTGTGTGACCCTGGGCAAGTCACTTAACCCTGTTTGTCTCTATTTCCTCATCTGTAAAATGAGCTGGAGAAGAAAATGGCAAACTCTTCCAGGATCTCTGCCAAGAAAACCCCAAATGGGGTCACAGAGAGTTGGACTCAACTGAAATGACTGAACAAAAACAAAAGGGCACTTTTGTTACAACTCTGATAAATTTAATATGTAACTTGAAAAAATAAACTGTATGTAAGCTCACAGTTTCCTATTCAATCCTTTTTTGTTTTATTTAACAGTGAAATGTTTGAAATGTTTCTTGGTGATAATTAAGTTCACAACAAAAAAGGAAATAAACACCAAAGATGTCAGATCCCTTTAATATCCTCATCAAGGATGCCTTTGATGCACTTGTAGATGACTCTCATCAAAGTTTATACAGAAAATGTACATCTGGTCAACAGTTCACAAGATCATAGATTTAGAGTTGGAAGCTACCCTCAACCGTACCTGGTCCATTATTCTTGTTTTACTGATGAGGTCTAGTAAAATTAAGTGCTTTGCTTGGGGTCTCCTTATAAGCAGCTGAGACAGAACTCCAGCCCAATTCCTCTGAATTCACGACTTGTACTCTTTTCCCACTATACCATGTTGCCAACCCATTATTAAAACATTCTTCGTTTCTTTTCTTCAAGTAATAATTGGTATTATTATTATTTTTCAAAGGCAAGTGACTTGCCCAGAATCACACAGCTAGTAACTGTCAGAGACCAAATTTGAACTCAGGTCTTCCTGACTCTAGCTCGGGTGTTCAATCTACTGTGCCACTTTGTTTCCCCTTAAGTAATAATTTAAAAAATGATTAACTCTCAAATTGAAACTCTATGGGTACAAAATGGATATTTGAAGTGAGCAATATATTAAAAATGCCAAAATACCCAATGTTCTATGTTGTACATTCACTGTGATTACTATCTTACATATATTTTACTTGTTAGCAAGCATTAATTATCATGTATGCTATGAGCAGTTTGGAACTTTCATTCATTAGCTGGCTTTTACTGAGATAATTTATTATCTTCACACTAGGAAATCTGTAGGAATGAAATGAATATATATTCAAGTTTTCATTGTGATGGGAAAACTATCGGAAAGAAGAAGGTTGGTTTGTCAAAGAGATATAGGGTCTTTAATAACAAATTAGCTTCCTCATTCAACCTTTCCATCTAATTTGGTGAGTAATCATTTGCACAGCATTTGCAAATTAAAAGGATTATTTTCACACCTGCTAACCTCCTTCACTGGTAAGTTTATTTTTACACTCATTTGCATAGGAAAACAGTTCAATCTCCTCTGAACACCTGCTATTGAACTTGAACTTCTCTTTCTGTATTTTCCCTGGGCTAGGACTTTTAGGCCCAGGGAAGGGGAGCAGTATCAGATGTGATCTTGGTCCGATAGCCACAGAGGGAGGACCTCCCAGGGTCATAGTCAATGGAATTGTTCTACTTCTGGAATTCCTGCCTGACTGAGAATGTAAAATCAACGTTTGCTGTTGTTCTTCTTTCTCGAAGAGGATGAATGGCATCAAGAGGGTGATGTCTTGACTTGTAGGTGAACTGGATTTAAGTGAGGCAGAGCTGTGCAAAGTCATCAGCCTCACTCTCTTCTCCAGGATCATTGGAATCCAGTGGCAAAAAATAAGTCAGGACAACTGGTGATGAGCCAGGATGCAGTGAGAGATCTTGGCCTTTTTAAGCTAAGGTCTTTCTCAGGTCTCAATTTGTCTGAGGCAACACTCATTCAGCGATTAAAGGCTAGGTAAGAATTGAGGTAAAAGGTGACTTTGACTCCACCAAAGAGTGAATCTGGGAAAGAAAGACCATCAGAGTTTCTAAACAGAATAGAAAAAATTGCTAATTACACTCACTCTGAGACAATGACCAAGTGAGGCATGGAGACACTTGAGAAAGCATCTTCAGAGCATATTGGAAGCTGAAAGCTAGATCCACCAGCCTGCCCAGAGGCAGTGGGGTCTGACATCAGTTCACGGAGTATCAGGGGCCCTCTAAAAAGCATCCTAAAGGTCATACTTGGGGCTTCATGTATTTCAGGAAATCCCTTCCACCACCATGCCAGGGAGTCTGACCAGATGCTAGGGAAGATGTTTTGTCTTGTTCTTCTTGGAGACCTCTTCATATTGTGTGCCAAAGTGAGGCGATCTCAGTCAACCTTCTGAGAATGCGAATCCTTCCAGAGTGTCTTATGATGCTACAGTTTCTGGGATGAGGGAAGTCAGGTAGAAGAGGGTCACATGGTAGAGGAAAATTTTCGAATATTCAACATTAACTTAGATGTCACAGATTTGGGGACTATCTGAGCTAAGCCTTGATGGAAGACCAGATTTGGAGAAGCAAGGATGGGGGAAAGGGTGCTCCAGGAAGGAAGAACAGCTTATGCAAATGCATGTTGATGAAAAATGGGGTGTTGAGTTCTATGAACAATTCAGTTGAGTGACAACATAGAATCAGTCAACAAGCATTTATTGAATACTTATGAGAGAAATGATTATTTCTCATAATAATAACCAATGAGGAATCCAGGTTTTTTTTAACCTTGCTATTTCCTCATATTTTGCTAGGTCAAATCAGCTTCTGGAGAGTAGGGCTGATAATGAAATTGGATTTAACATTCTCCTCAGTCTTGTTCAGATCCCACTCAACTTGAGAAGTTTGCTTCTGATTAAAGAGTAAAACTAATCTAATTTAGATGAGTTCCTACCCACTGTGTACCACTCCAGCTTGGGTTGGGGATAGAGCCATTGAATAGACCAGAGGTTCCCAAACTTATTTGACCTACTGCCCCTCTGGAAATCTATTTTCTTTAACCTTTTAAATTTGTTTTTGAAATTTGCATCATTTAAAAAATATTAAAAATACATATATTTTTTAAATGATGGATCTTAAATTTGATAATTTATTATAAATTTGTGAGTTTTTTCCTGCTTTGAAATTTTGATGATGCAATATTGAGTCAGGTAGTCATACAGAATCATATTGTAAACAAGTCATTACATGCACACACCCCTGCTGATACATGCTGGACTTCCCGACAATGTTCTACATACTCGCCTGCCAACACTTGCTTGTTAAGACCTGTCAGTGGGCTTGACCACTGATATGTTATAACTTGCATTTTGTGTGTTTATTTGGAAAATAATGTAATCACTAAGACTTTAACTATGCCACACAACAGAAGAAATGGGTACAAATGGTTTTTCAAAATTTTCTTCTTTCCTTGTATTTCTACCATCCCCTTATTTTTATTCAATGCCCCCACCTCCAATTGCACTCGAGGCTACTACTGCCCTCCCATTTTTCCGTTGCCACCTAGGGGGTGGTATCACTCACTTTCAGAACCTATGAAACAGTGCCTAGGCTGAAGGTGGTCTGGAAGTAAGAGTGACTTAATCAAAGTGATATCCCCCTGTCCCTCATTAGAATAGGCCCACCTCATTATAATATTTGTTCTCTTATTAATTATTAACCAGAGATGATTGCTGTCTGTTGGAAATACCCACACTTCTAAGGGTATATGACCATCAAGACACCTCCAGGAGAGGTGTTTTGGTTTATTAGAGACAGCTAAAAATGACCTACTAATATTCACTAGCCATAATAAATGAAATTATTAATTACTCAGAAGCCAATTTTCTCAACTTTTTATTTGTCACACTTAGTATGTGCCAGGCATTGTGCCAAGCACCGGGGTACACAGAAAGGTTAAAGACAGTCCTTATTTTCAAGAAGCTCACAGTCTGACTGGGAAGACAACATGCAAATTATATTTATATATATATATATATATATATATATATATATATATATATATATATATATATATATATATATATATATATATATACACACACATATATATATACAGGATAAACTGGAAAAAGGCAACAGAGCGGGAAGGCACTAGAGGAATGAAAAACCTTTCTGTAGAAGGTGAGATTTTAGCCAAGACTTGAAGGAAGCCATATGGCAGAAATGAGGAGGGAGAGCACCCCAGACTTGGGGAACAACCAGTGAAAGTACCTGGATTCATAAAGGTGAGTGTCTTGGGTGAGGAGAAGGAGATCAATGTTACTGGATGAAAGAGTAAGGTGTAGCAACATTGGAAAAATAGAAGGGGTCCACGTTGTGAAGGACTTGGGAAGTCATCTTTTATTTAATCCTGGAGGTGACTGGGAGCCATTAGACTTTACTGAGTAGAAGAGTGGGTGGGGGGCGTCCTGGTTAGATCTGTGCTTTAGGAAGATCACTCTGACAATTAAATGGAGGATAGACTTTAATGGAGAGAAGACTGTGAGAGGTAGAGGTCATTGAGACAGCCCAGACATAGGCTAATATGATGTCAACTAGATTATTGCAATATTCCAAGCATAAGGAGATGAGGAGTTGGGCCAGGGTAGTGGCAGTGTCAGAGAAGAGAAGAGAGCTTATAGGAGAGATATTGCAAAGAGAAAATTGACAGCCAAGAGAGTGGTTATGGGAGTGAGGAAACAAGGATCTCTATTAGGTAGTGAGAGTGGGTCACTGGGAGGGTGATGGTATCCTCCACCTTGATATGGAAGTTAGGAAGAAGGGAGGGACGAGGAGGGAAGTTTTTTTTTTTAAGTTGAATTCAGTTTTGCACTTGTAGAGTTTATAATGTCTATGGGACATCCAGTTTGAGATGTCCAATAGGTGACTGGAAAAACAATAGCAGGTTAGTAGAGAGATTTGAATTTAGGAAGTGTTATAGTATGGAGTGAGCCTGGAAAGGAATAGGGAAGCCAAAATGTGGAGCACCTTCAATGCCAGGATAAGGGATTTGTATTTTTTACATGCCATGCCTTCTTTATATCCCTATTCCTTAGTACTGTACCTGGCACATAGCAGATGATTAATATATGTTAATTGATTAGTTGACTGACACGGTCAGAGTTCTGCCTTAGGATAATAACAATACTTAGCATTTATAGAGGATGCTATGTAGCTTTGCAAAGTGCTTTAAAATATTAACTCATTTAATCCTTCCAACAACCCTGAGAGGAAAGTACTATTATTATCTCCATTTTACAGATGAGGAAATTGAAGGTGACAGTGTTTAAATAAAGGAAGAGAGAGAAGGAAAAGAATAAGCATTTATTTTTTAGTTTGGGATCCCTTTTAGGAGGTGAATGGCAGATTCTTTCAATGACTATTTTCCCCTCTGAATCTAGGACTTCTGGGCAGTTTTCACTGATGATTTCTTGACAGATATTGTCCAGGCTCTTTTTTTCATCCTGGCTTTCTGGTAGACCAATAATTCTTAGATTTTTCTCTCCTGGATCTATTTTCCAGGTCACTTGTTTTTCCAGTTAGATATTTTACATTTTCTTCTATCTTTTCATTCTTTAGATTCTGTTTGACTGGTTCTTGATATCTCATAGAGCCATTAACTTCTACTTGCCTGATTCTAATTTTTATCAAATTGTTTAGTGAAGTTAACTTTTGCATCTCCTTTTCCATCTGTCCAGTTGTTCCTTTTAAGGAATTATTTTCTCTAGTTAGTTTTTTTTACTTCCTTTTCCATTTGTCCAATTTTCCCAGTTATGTTCTGTGCTTCCTTTTCCATTTGTCCAATTTTCCTTCTAAATTCTTCTGTGATTTCTTTTTTTATATTTTTAAAATCATTGACCAGTTTTTCTTCTATTTCTCAATTTGGCTTTTAAAATCCTTCTTCAGCTCTTCCAAGAATGCTCTTTGTGCTTGTGACCAGTTCATATTTCCTTCTGAAGTCTCAGATGGGAGTACAGTCTCAATGCTGATCTTTTTGGTATTTGTGTTTTGGTCCTTGTCCCCATAGAAAGATTCTGTGGTTTTTTCTGCTTTGCTTCTTAACCAGGATGATCGCACTTTTCCTGGCTTTTCAAGTAGATCTCTGCTTCTAGGGAAGAAGGGGCTCTGTTCCACAGTTTTTGTGCCTTGAACCTGAGGCTTTGGGTGTTGTGGCCTCTGGTTCTTTCAGCTAGAAACTAAAATGCTGCAGCTTACCTGGTGCTGAGCTGGCTGGTGTGAGAAAGCAAAGGTCAGGTGAAGTCTTTCTGCTGGACCACTCCTTGGCATCCTTTGCTGGATCATCATATTCTTCCTGCCCACTGAGTGTAGGCATCCTGCAAGACCTTAGCCTTTCCTTCTTCTTCTCTTCTCTTTTCTCTCTTCCCTTTCCCTCCCTCCTCTGTCCTCTTCTCTCATCCCTTCTATCCCTCTCAGTAATGTTATCAGCTCCCATATTTTTATTTATCACCTCCATGCAGATGACTCCCATATTGATATATCCAATCCTGTTCTCTCTCCTGAGCTCCAGTTTCATATCACCAACTGCTTATTGGACATTTCAATCTAGATGTCCCATTGACATCTCAAACTCAACTTGTCTACAAACAGAACTCATTATCTTTCCTCCCCAACCCTCTTTTCTTCTGAACTATCCTATTTCTGTTAAGGACATGACCATCCTTCTAGTCACCCAGGTTTGCAACCTCAGAGTCATCCCTGACTCCTTACTTTTCCTCACCCCACCTATTTAATCTATTTCCAAATTTTGTCAATTCTACCTCACCAGTATCTCTCACATCCATACCCTTCTCCCCACTTAACATGGACACCTCTCTGGTCTGGTCCTCATCACCTTGTGCATGGAGTATTGCAAGAGCTTCCTACTTATTGCTCTCCCTGAATCATCTCTAATCCATCCTCCATGCAGCTGCCAGAATGATTTTCCTACAATGAAGCCCTGATCATATCATTTAGCTTTAAGCCTTCTCAGAGAAGCTTCATGTTTCACAACTGTCCTGTCAGTCAGTGTATTTGTAATAGGGTATGCAAAGAGCTACTCTGGCTGTTTCTGGGTTACCATGTGCTAGCTCAGTGCTTGATGATGAGATGATGAAGCAAGCCTTTTATTGACTACAGAGCAGGAAGACTTTGAAAAGAGGAGTGATTCCACCCTATGTGTTTCTTCCTTCTACCCTCTAGGTAGCATCTTGTAACTGGAATTTTCTGTGAGGTGTGGTAGAAGGATAATCCCTCTCCTTTTTCCACAGCATGTTGAGTCTTTCCATCTGACAGCTAGGGCAAGGGAGCTCAGCTGGCAAGAGTTTTAGCCTGAACTCTGTCTACTTCTTCTACTTTGTGTTTCATTGTCTGATCCTAAGTGACCAAACACTGATCTTGAGATCCAGGTTTGGAGGTGACTTTGCAAGTTCAACTGGAGATCTTGGGTTCTCAGTCATGCTGGCTGAACTTTGGAAGAAACTCTTGATAAGTACCCCAATGTGCTTGTAGAATGTGACCCTTGGATCGAGGATGAGCCTGATTCCTGGCTTGGTTTGGCTTGCTAAAGGATACATACTATGAGTAAACCAGTGCAGGGCTGAGGTGAAATGTAAAATGACTGCTCAGGAGTTCTAGCAAATTCTTTATGTTTGAAAGGGTTTCAGTGTCAACTTCAGAGTAATTATTGTTGCTGTTTATTTAAATTTTTTTTTGTCAGTGCCCACTCATGAGAACCCTTCTGTGTTAAGCATTTATTTTCTTCATAGAAATACTTCTCCCAAATCTGAATTATGCTGAGCATTGAGTACCCCTCTCCTTTCCTTTCTTTGGATAGACCCATGATATAAGCCAACTCCTAAGCTTAAAGTAAATTTTTACTTGGAAGTGGGGAGTCAGGTCCATGGATGTAAAGAGCCAAAGAGTGTGAGAATAGGGGCTTAAACCTCTCCCATTTGAATTCAGGCTCCCCATGCACTACATCAAAGAACCCAGAACTGAGAGGGGTCTTTTGATAGACAAGAAGAGCATGCAGCATCTCAGGACTCTGTGGGCTCCCTAACAATTCCAGTGCTTGAAATTGGACAAGACAATAGAGACAAGGAAACTCCAGCAGAAAATTAACGATATGTAGTTGATGCTGACTCCAGGGTCCTATTGTTCATTTCTGTAGCCACAGCTTTCTCCTTCTGGAAAACCAAAAAAGCACATGTGCCATTGTGACTCTTTGTCTCTTCCTTGTCTCCCATTCTGTGCTATTGCAGCCCAGAAGTTCATGTGATTAAGCTTGTGAATACTTCAATGGTTTCACCCTCTATTTCAGTCATTTAGTCCCAGAAAATGCAGGATGCCTTCAGCATTGACAGGGAATGAGACTGTGGGGGAATGAGGGCAAAGGTGTATATGCAAAGAGGGATTTTTTTTCTAATAGGAAATGCATTCCTAACAGGAATAATTGTCTGTGTGTCTCTCTAACACTCTCCATTTTTCAGTGTTCCTTCAGGTCTTCTGATGATATCAAGGAGAGTCTCTACTGAATATGGGGAGGATTTTATAGTTTTGTTTTAGTCTTGGCTTTGATGGAATCTGTGATTTCATCCACAGCAGGAGCCCATCCACTGGAGAATCTCCTGCTCCCAATGACAACCAACATGTACTTTGTGATTTACAGTAATAAAAATAGCTGACTATTTTTTTTTAATAAAAATTTATTTAACTTTTTACATTCATTTTCACAAATTTTGGATTCCAAATTTTCTCCCCTTTTACCCCCTACCCCCACCCCAATACACCAAGCGTTCAAATTTTCCCTATCACCAATCTGCCTCTCTTCTATCATCCCTCCCTTCTCTTGTCCCCACCTTCTCTTTTGTCCTGTAGGGCCAGATGACTTTCTATTCCCCATTAACTGTATTTCTTATTTCCTAGTAGCAACAACGATACTAAACAGTTGTTCCTAAAACTTGGAGTTCCAAATTCTCCCCATCCCTCCCTCCCCACCCATTCCCTTTGGGAAGGCAGGCAATTCAATATAGGCCCTATCTGTGTAGTTTTACAAATGACTTCCATAATAGTTGTGTTGTGTAAGACTAACTGTATTTCCCTCCATCCTATCCTGCCCCCCATTGTTTCTATTCTGTCTTTTGATCCTGTCCCTCCCCAAGAGTGTTGACTTCAAATTGCTCCCTTCTCCTATTGCCCTCCCTTCCATCATCGCCCCCCCACCCTGCTTATCTCCTTCTCCCCCACTTTCCTGTATTGTAAGATAGGTTTTCATACCAAAATGAGTGTGCATTTTGTTCCTTCCTTTAGTCAAATGTGATGAGGGTAAACTTCTTGTTTTTTTTTTCTCAGCTCTCCTCTTTTTCCCTCCACTAAAAAGTCTCCTGCTTGCCTCTTGAATGATAGATAATTTACCCCATTCCATTTCACCCTCTTTCCTCCCCCTACATTTCTCTCTCACCATTTACCTTAATTTCTTTTCAGCTATGGTCCCATTCTATTCAATTCACTCTGTGCTCTCTGTCTTTGTATGTGCGTGCATGTGTGTATGTGTGTGTGCGTGCACACGTGTACATGTGTGTGTGTATGTGTGTGTGTGATCCCACCAACTACCCAGATACTGAAAAGTTTTAAGAGTTACAAATATTGTCTTTCCATGTAGGAATGTAAACAGTTCACTTTTCACTTCTCTTTGCTATTTACTTTTTCATGCTTCTTCTCATTCTTGTGTTTGAAAGTCAAATTTTCTTTTCAGCTCTGGTCTTTTCATCAAGAATGCTTGAAAGTCCTCTGTTTCATTGAAAGACCATATTTTCCCCTGAAGTATTATACTCAGTTTTGCTGGGTAGGTGATTCTTGGTTTGAGTCCTAGTTCCTTTGCCTTCTGGAATATCCTATTCCACGCCCTTCAATCCCTTAATGTAGAAGCTGCTAGATCTTGAGTTATCCTGATTGTATTTCCACAATATTGGAATTGTTTCTTTCTAGCTGCTTGCAATATTTTCTCCTTGACCTGGGAATTATGGAATTTGGCTACAATGTTCCTAGGAGTTTCTCTTTTTGGATCTCTTTCAGGCAGTGATCGATGGATTCTTTCAATACTTATTTTGCCTTCTGGTTCTAGAATCTCAGGGCAGTTTTCCTCAATAATTTCATGGAAGATGATGTCTAGGCTCTTTTTTTGATCATGACTTTCAGGTAGTCCCATAATTCTTAAGTTGTCTCTCCTGGATCTATTTTCCAGGTCAGTTGTTTTTCCTATGAGATATTTCACATTCTCTTCCATTTTTTCATTCCTTTGGTTTTGTTTTGTGATTTCTTGGTTTCTCAGAAAGTCATTAGACTCCATCTGTTCCATTCTAATTTTGAGAGAACTATTATCTTCAGTGAGCTTTTGAACTTCTTTTTCCATTTGGCTAATTCTGCTTTTGAAAGCATTCTTCTCCTCATTGGCTTTTTGAACCTCTTTTGCCAATTGAGTGAGCCTATTTTTCAAGGTGTTATTTTCTTCAGCATTTTTTTGGGTCTCCTTTACCAAGGTATTGACCCGTTTTTCATGCTTTTCCTGCATCTCTCTCACTTCTCTTCCCAGTTTTTCCTCCACCTGTCTAACTTGAT
The DNA here is from genome assembly GCA_023548195.1 of Bettongia penicillata ogilbyi. NCBI lineage: Eukaryota > Metazoa > Chordata > Mammalia > Diprotodontia > Potoroidae > Bettongia > Bettongia penicillata. The sequence goes on along the minus strand of JAJHZJ010000288.1, from coordinate 386,267 downwards.
TTTCAAAATCCTTTTTGAGCTCTTCCATGGCCTGAGCCCACCAGACATCCTCCTGGGATGTCTGGGATACAGAGGCCCCGACCTCCACATCTTTCCCTGATGGTAAGAATATTTCCTCATCATCAGAATTGAAAGGCGGGAACATTTGCACCCCCTCAAAGAAGCTCTCTATAGTCCTATTTTTCTTCACTTTTCTGGGCATTTTCCCAGCCAGTTACTTGACTTCTGAGATTCCTGTCCACCCCTGCCTAGATCTGCCCAGCTAGTGCTTGGGGTCTGAGATTCAAATGGGCTTTCTGCGGCAGGTGTGGCTGCTATTCAATGTGAGCTTAAGTTCTGGTGCTCAGGTGAGGGCAGGGCTGCCTCCCAGGCTCAGCTCCCTCAGGAGCTTTATGCAGAGACCTGAACCTCTGCCTGCTGCTTGGGGCGTCCCGGGCCGCTGCTGCTGCCTCTGCTGCTGCCCCTGCCTCTGCCACTTCCTCCCGAGGGGGCCGAGCCACAGAGACACCCCACTCCCCTCTTAGCCAGCCCAGAAGTCTCTCTCAGTGACCTGTAGCGTCTGTGGGCGGAGGGACCTTCCCGGCCACCGGAGGTTCCGTCCCTGAAGCCTGCTCAGATCTGCTCCTCTGGGGCTATGTGGCCAGGGCAGCGCAGGGGTGGGCTCCGCTTTCCAGAGCACGATGGACCCTGGGGACCGCTCTCCAGGGCTCTCTGGAATGGAAATCTTTTCCACTGTGTTTCTGCACGCCTTGCAGTGCTCCAGAACTTGTGGGGAGCTCTTCTTACATTAAATGCATGGGCTGTGTGTTCGGAGCTAGCATATGTGAGTCTTTCTCCTCCACCATCTTGGCTCCACCCCTCAAGAGTCGACATTTATAAGGCACCTACTATGTGCCAGGAATTGTGCTAAGCACTTTACAAATATTATCCATTTGACCCTCAGAACATCCTTGCAAGGTAGGTTCTGTTATCACTCCCATTTTAGAGTTGAGGAAACTGAGGCAAAGAGAGTGAATTTCCCAAGATTATAATCTAGTAAGTGTCATGAGGCAGGATTTAAAGTCAGGTCTTTCTGACTCTATCCATTGCCCCACCTAGCCGTCTTTGAGAGATTTGCCTGGAGCACTTAGAGGTTAAGTGATGATCCCAGGGATATAGACAGTCTTTGTCAGAGGTAAGATTTGAACCCAAATCTTTCTGAGGTATGCTGCCTGTCTGTTATTGCTCTGCGGTTTTCAGTCTTATGCAGTTTCCGAGAACACTGACGCATTGGCTCAGGCCATTATCGAGTTTGGCCAGGCACAGCTTATCCTGAATCCCACCTCAAGAACACCCCACCAAACACCACCTCACAGCACATTGATACACTAACACTCATTCTTCTTATTGTCTTAATCCTCAAGGAAATAAATGTAGCTATGAGTGTTGCAATGCCATCAGGCAATACCACAGAGATTAAAACTATCTGCATCTTGATTAAGAAAATGATACTATCTCTTAAACATTCATTCTTAGATCCTGTCTTACAGTCACTGACTTATACTTTTCCACATGTATGTATGACTGTCTTGTCATACATAACACACATGTTCTTTTAATACGTATTGGATTGGTCACATGTAAATTTGGAAAGCTGGTGACCTGTGCCTTTACCCACCAACAGAAGAGCACTTAGGGTCAATTTCAAGATCATATTTCCTAATCATGTGAGTTTATAGATGCTTTGGTCCCATTTTCAGAGAGCTGTGTGACATCTAGATACCATGGAGTATGCCTGGACGCTTCTTGTTCTGCTACTGTATAAAATAGGATTTCTAGGACACAGGTCATGGAGCTCTGTTGTAAGGAATAAATTTTCCTGTGATCTCCAACTATAAGCAGAACTAGTTCTTTTATTCTCTAAATAGCTGTAACGATTTCACCTATACAAAACTTGTGGCAAATTGTTTCTTCTGACCTAAAGGATTTCTATATATTTTGGGTACCTATAACTTTTCTGGATCTTGCCCAGGTGGAATCCAGCAACTTTAGCATTTGGCAGTTCGCTAAGGATGGCTATCAGCTCACCTTATAAGTTCTCAAACTCACAAGACTTGAAAACATGGGAATATATTGTAAAGGACAAAGAAAGGACTTCTGTCTATTGTACAAGCACAAGAGTGCTTGTACACTTCCCTGTAGGAACCTGGACAGTCTCTATGACTCAGCATACTTCCTTGGGTGGGATTTTCATAAGGAACAAGCCTGAGATTTACCTCCATAGCTATACTTTGTGACTTATTTTGTTAATACCAGTAACTTTCCTCCCTTCAGTACTTTACCTCTCATTGCTCTTTATTTGAAGCAGGGGTCATGAATCTTTTTTTAAATCACTATCTCTGTCCTCTTCTCCTGGAAGAAATCATTTAAAAATTATTTATTACACAACATATATCTTAGCAATAAGATTTAAAAATATAAATTATATCCAAGTTAAATCCTGGGCATTTTTCCCACCTTTAAAAAATAAATGAATCTACATTCAGTTTTGATATGGGTATGAAATGATGCACTCATAAATCTTTGAACAAAGGAGGTTTATCTTATCCAAACCCATCAAAGATACAGTGGCACTTAGTTTAGGTCTGGTCAGTCAGTTATCGGGGTATAGCCTCAAGAGATCTCAGACTACCCCCAATTCTGAAAGGTACTGACCATGTGTAAGTGAGACCTTTTATGCACCCATGCTAGCAAGCTACATCAAGGTACTGGATCTAATGAGTTGCCTGAAAAGAGGAAGTCAGAGAACTCAGGGACACTGAGTCAAGAAAACTGGTCTTATCATAGTGAATTGAAATGCTCTTTTTAGTAGAAAATGATATGGTATATTTTCACCTTCTCTTTGGCAGTATGGTTCAGTAAGTGCCTGAATTTAAATTTAGCCCACTAATGTTATGTTGAAATAGATGTGATATATCATAGCATAAATATCCTTTGTCTTTTTTAAACCTGTGCCTTCCACTATTCTCATCCCCAATTTAGCAAATAAAAAAGGCAAACTCAAGAAATAAACTCCTGTGAGGCGATCATGGGTGAGGTACTTAGAAGAAGCACAAATCCTTAAAGGATCACAATTAAGGAAAAATATTACTCACAGATATGTAAATGTGTTGCTTTCCAGCCCTACAGTTTCATAGTGAGCATACATTGGGATACATATCTGAATCAAGAGCCCAGATTTCTGGGTCTCTGCCCTTATATCTGATTGTTGTTGCTAGACAAGTTCACAGAGACTAAGTGAGAGATCTCAGGGGCAGTCATCCAGCAGGTAGCCTAGACTGACCAGCCATGTCTAAAAATATATGCTTCTTTCTGCATTTTAAGTCTATCACCTCTTTAATGAGAGTCAATTGGCATGCTTAATCCGCATTCTTTTGGATGTGTGGCTCAGAGTTCTACCATCTTTCAATGTCCTATTCACCTTGTCATCCTGAGTCCTTGTCATCATGAGTCCTTGTCAGTGTCATTATCTGAAGGCTGGCCTTGTTGCTTCCCATTGTTCACATTTCCTCCAGTAGATGGTACTAATTACTTTCTCCTCAATCATAACCACTGTCAATCTTCAGCAGTGTTACAGTTCTTTCTTACCTCTGGGTCGTTCAGGGCCTCCTGCTTTTTAAACCTTTTTCTATTTTATTTTCAGGTTCTGTAACTGAGCCCTCAATAGAAAGGGTGTCTTCAGGTAGCTATGGCAATGACTCTTGGACAGCTCAAATGAATCATTCTTTTGTATTAATGAGTTGGTTCCATGTGACTCAATAGCTATTTACCTTGGTCCTTCCTTTTCCTAGCACCTACCTAGTCAGGATTTCCTCCTGCTCACGTCAGCAGTTGGTCAATCAATAATCACTTTTTAAGTACCTACTCTGTGTCAGGTACTGTGTTTAGAGCTGGAGATACAAAAAGAGACCAAAGACAGTTCCTGCCCTCCAGATACAGACAGGGTAAATAGGAGATAATCAATGGAGGAAGGCATTGTCATTAAGGGAGATCAGAAAAAGCTTCTTATAGAATGTGGAATTGTAACCAAGATTTGAAGGAAGCCAGAGGTCAACATGAATAGGGAAAGAATTCCAGGACAGCCAGTGAAAATGCCTGATGTCTTGTGCAAGTAACAGAAAAGAGATCAGTCACTGGATGGCAAAGTTAGTGAGAATGAGTAAGGTGTAAGAACAGTGGAAAGGTGGGGAGGGGCAAGTTAGGAGGGGCTTTGAATGCCAAACAGATTTTATATTTGATTCTGGAATGCATAGAGAGCCAGTGGAATTTATTGAGTTGGGGCCATGACATGAACAAGTCTATGCTTGAGGAAGTTCACTTTGGCAGCTGAGTGGATTATGGACTGGAGTAGAGAGAGACTTGAGGTGGGGAGATCATTGACTAGACTTGAGGGTGTGAGGTGATGAGGACCTGCACCATAGTGATGGTAGTGTCAAAGGAGAGCAGGGGGATGTATATGACAGATGTTATAAAAGTAGAATCAATAAACCTTGGTAATAGTGGGGTTAGAGAATGAGGAGGATAAAACCAAAGTTATGAGCCTGAGTCACTGGAGGTGGTGGTACCATTTACAGTAATACAATAGGGAAACTGGGAAGAGGGAAGAGTTTGGAGGTAATGAGAATGAGTTAAATTTTGGATATATGGCACTTAAGATGTCTATTGTTTGGGAGACTCCAAAGGAAACTATGGGAGAGAAAAGGTGTTAGAGTGATTGCCATACTGAAGGTCTACAGAACCATTGTGCTGACCTCATTGTTGTATGCCTCTGAAACCTGGACAGTCTGCAAGCACCATGTCAGAAAACTGAATCACTTCCATTTGAATTGACTTAGGAAGATTCTGAAGATCACCTGGCAGGGTAAGGTACCAGACACTGAGGTCCTTACTTGAAGTGAACTGCCAAGCATTCAAACTCTGCTTCAGAGACAACTCCAATGGGCTGGCCACGTTGTTCAAATGCAAAATGTATGCTTGCCAAAAATACTATTTTATGAAGAGCTCACACAGAGCAAGCATTCACATGGAGGTCAGAAGAAGTGAGATAAGGACACTCTTAAGGTTTCTTTTAAGAACTTTGGAATAGATTGTATGACATGGGAGATATTGGCACAGGACTGCTCAGCATGGCATGCCCATATCAGAAAAGGTGGTGTGCTTTATGAGCAAAGCAGAATTGAAATAACTCAAGAAAATGCAATATGCATATCATGCAGACTATTCGTGCCTGACCTGTGGTAGGGCATTCTAAGCTTGTATTGGTCTGATCAGCCACAGTTGGACACACTGAAACCTGATTCTAGCATAGTGACATCATTTTGGTCTTCTTTGAGAATGAAGTACAACATCCAACCAGTATAGGACATCCTGTTTGAGACTGAAAGTTTGACTGGAAAGGAGATTTGAAACTGGAGGTCGACAGAGAGGTTATGGCTGGGTAAGGAGATTTGAGAAGTATCAGTACAGAGATGATAATTGAATCCATGGGAGCTGAAGAAGTCATGAAGTGAAGTAGTATGACATTAGGAGAAGAGGGCCCAGGACAGAACCCAGGGAGACAACAATGGTTAGTTGGTATTACCTGGCAAAGAAGACTGAGAAGGAGTGGTCTTATAGGCAGGAGGAGAAGCAGAAGAGAGCTCTTTCTGATGAGACCCCTCTTTCTCAAAGAACCTTACATGCAGCAACCCCAAGACAAGCACTAGAAGCACCTACATAGTAGAGTATATAGAGGGATGGATTTGCTCTCAGGAAGACCTGAGTTCAAATTTAGTCCAACATACTTCTAAGTTGTGTGACCGTAGGCAAGACACTAAACCTTTGTCTGCCTCAGTTTTCCTAATTTCTAAAATGAAGTAGATAGAACCTACCTCCCAGGGTTGTTGTGAAATTAAAATAAGATATTTGTAAACTGTTTTGCAAACTTTAAAGCACTATTACTGTTCTGTGGCTTAGATGAATGGCAAACATATTTTGGGGGCTGCTGAACAAGCAATTGCCTTCCCATTTTATTTGCACTATCTGAGTAACTCATGGTAAAAGTGAGGAGTGGGGGAGAGGAGAGAAGTGACAAATCTCAGCTCTCCTTCCCGCTTTAAATTGGCTATAATTCTTCAGCTGTGAAAGATATGTTGACCATCCTTTTCCTTCTATAAGAAGCAGATTGCATCAAGACATCTTCTCCCTTTAGCTGGCCAGTACCTGAAATCCAAAACTCTTGAATCTGAGATCACTCATGAGGCAACTTCCAAGACAAAGACTCACTACAATAGGTTCTCAAAGTGAAGGAGTGCTGGAACAATCCAGGAAGGTGGTAGTAACCTTGGGTGCAATTGAGGGATGTTGAATAAAAATAAGGGGTAGTTGTGGAAGCATAAAGAAAGAAGAGAAGAGAATTTTGAAAAACCATTTGTACATGTTTCATCTATTGTATAACATAGTTAAAACTGTAGTGATTACATTATTTTTCAAATAAACACACAAAATGCAAGTCAGTGGTCAAGTTCGCTGACAGGTCTTAACAAGACAGAGTTGGCAGGCAAGCATGTTGCCTATTTTTGGGAAGTGTAGTATACACTGGCAGGAATATATGCATGTAATGACTTGTTTACAATGCAATACAATACAATATGGTTACATGATGCAATATTGTATCATCAAACTTTAAATGCAGGAAAAATGCCACAAATTTGCAACAAATTATTAAATTTAAATGCATCATTAAGATTTTTTATATTTTTTGAAATGACTCAAATTTAAAAAAAATTGTTTAAAGGGTTAAAGAAAATAGATTTCCAGTAGGTGCTGTGTAATTTTTGTTAAAAGGGAGTGGTATGCCAAATAAGTTTGGAACTTCTGCTTTAGGCTGTGCAACAAGTCAGCCAGATGATAGAGCACTGGATGTGGAGTTAGGAGGACCTGAATTCAAATCCTGCCTCAGATACTTCCTAGTTTTGTCACTTGAGTTTTTTCTTCTTCATCTGCAAAATGGAACTAATAATAGCACCTACTATCCAGGATCACATGAGATAATATATAGAATGCTTTGCCTGCCTTAAAATACTATATACACTCCTGCTATTGTTTTCTGAAAGGCTATCAGTGCCCTTGCTGTTGCTACCTCTTGAGATTCTTTTCAGGTTACATAGGCAAACTTAGGCTATTTCCCTGTATTCTTATGCTAGGGTAACATTTCTGGTTCCTGGGGGAAAGGAATGAAAAAATACCACAAATGAAAAAAACTTCCCCTGAGCCTTCTTGCTGAACTTTTCGTCAACTGTAAAATGAAGAAGATGGATTGGTTGGTTGACTATTTGTTGTCCTTTATTCTCAAAGGGGACCAAAATGGCATCATCAGAATCAAGTCACAGTGTGCCGACTGTGACTGATCACACCAATATGAGCTCAGAAGCTCTACCATTAATTGAGTACAAATAGTCCATATGAACATTTGGGATGGATTCTCTAAATTTGTGCATCTCATGTTTTCTTTTTGTAATGTCAAAGAATTGGAGATTTAGGGGATACTCATCCATTGGGCAATGGCTGAACGACTTGTGGTATATGAACGTAATAGAGTATTATTGTGCTATAAGAAATGATAAGCAGGCAAACTTCAGAAAAACCTGGGAAGATTTGAATGAATTGATGCTGAGTGAGGTGAGCAGAACCAGAACATTGTACACAGTAACAGTCACAATGTGTGATGACAAACTTTGATGGACTTAGGTTTTCTTAGCAGTGTGAGGATCCAAGACAATTTCAAAAGACTCATGATAGAAAATGCTATCCACATCCAGAGAAAGAACTGTGGAGTCTGAATGCAGATCGAAGCATACTATTTTCACCTTTTTTTTCTTTTTCTTTCTCATGGTTTTCCCTTTTTGTTCTGATTCTTCTTTCACAACGTGACTAATGTGGAAATATGTTTAATGTGATTGTACATGTATAGTCTATATCAGATTTCTTTCCACCTTGGGGAAGGAAAAAGGGAAAGGAGGGAGAAAAAAAATTTGGAGCTCAAAATCTTATAAAAGTGAATGTTGAAAATTATCTTTACATGTAATTGCGGGAAAAAATGCTACTAAGTGTAAAAAAAATTTTTTTCCAGTAGCTCCCACACTACCATAAAGGTGAGAAACCTTTTTTATTTCCAGTTAAGATACGTTGACCCATAAGAAAAAATAATTGGATCATAGAGTTGAAACATGAGCCAACAAGGTCAACCTCCTATCTGAAGAATGAATTCTTCCTATAATATTCACCACTGCTTAAATTCCTCCAGTTATTGCAAGCTCTTTGTTTCATAAGCCATTCTCTTTGGGTATGTCTTAAGAGTTTCTTATATTGAATTGTTTCTGCTTATAATTGTTAATCCTATTTCTCCCTCTGGTGTTCCTAATTTAGCGCTTCTCATAAAGTGTCTGGGTGGCTAGGTGGTGCAATGGATAGTGCTGGGTCTGAAGTCAGAAAGACTCATTTTTCTGAGTTCAAAGCCAGTCTCAGAGATTTACTAGCTGTATGACCTTAGGTAAGTCACTTAGTTGCTCTCAGCCTCAGTTTCCTCATCTGTAAATGAACTGGAGAGAGAAATGGCAAACTCCTCTATTATCTTTGCCAAGAAAACCCCAAATGGAGTCATGGAGAGTCAGACATGACTGAAACCAGCTGAACAATATAAACTGTCACATTGTTATTTTACTTTTTTTTCCTGTTTATATCTTCTTTTCTCAATGTAATATAAACTCCCTGCTTCGCTTGAGTTTTGCGGCATATCTTTTTCAGTCTGACACTTGTTGTTAAGCAGAAAGGGGTCTTACTCTAGAAAAGGAGAGAAAAAAGCCTTATTTTATTATTTCCTTCCCAGTCTGTCTTCTCACAGAGAAGCCTAGACATTCATTGGCAGTGAGTGGTTGGGTTATGTGCCAGCCATCTAAAGAAAAGGGAGAAAACTCCATGAAGTCTTTCAAAGCAAGTCTTGACCTCTGCTCCTCTCTCCGGAACTGGTAGTCCCTGTCTCTTGTCATCTGGACTCTGAGAAAAGGTTAGCTCATAGCTTCAAGGTTTCTATGGTGATCACCACTGTGGTCTGGTCAGCTAGCAGGTGTTTTCATACATTTTTCTGTAATCCTAGGATCCTATTATGGCAAACATTCTGATGATAGTGCTGTGGTGAAACATTGCGGAATTTGCACCCTGGTGAAATACTGTGCATCCTTCCTTGTAGATGTTGTCACCAGCAATGTACATCTTAGGACTTAACCTTCCCTGGAAGATCAGTCCATACTCAACAACCGGTGAAGAGCTTTGTCACACCAGGAAGCCCATTTACGTGTACCTTGCAAGCGCTTACTGCTAAATAGCATGAATTCTGTGGCTTCTCTCAGTCTTCTAGTGTAAATCCAAGCTGACGGCATATGTGTTTTCTTGGAACAGACCTAATTCCTTCCACTGTTATAACTGTAACCCATATAAACAGAGGATACTTATCTCAACTCTCACTTTCACAGAAGATTCAGGTCCCAAAGCACTGCTGCATCTTTCCATAAGGGTTTTTGGTAGATACCCCACGGAGTGGGGAGTGATTATCTAAGGCTGTTGGCTCAAGCCCCCACCAGTGTTCCTCTTCTCAAGAATCAATTTAGTCAGCTAGCCTTAAATATCTTATTTTCCATTCTTTAATATAGAATATTTTCCCCTAATTATATCTTAAAACAATTTTAAACTTTTTGAAGTTTTGAATTCCAAATTCTATTTTTCCCTCCCTCACCCCTCCCTAAGACAGTGAGTAATCGGATTATAATTTATACTTAAATATGTTTTTGGGTGGAGCCAAGATGGCGGAGTAGAAGGACGCACGTTTACGAGCTCCGAAACCAAAGCCCATAGAATTAATGTAAAAAGAGTCCCGCATAACTTCTGGGTGAATGCAAGGTGTGCAGAAGCAGAGTGGAAGAGATTTCCATTCCAGGGAGCTCTGAAGACCCGTCCCCAGGGTCCGGCACGCCCCAGAAAGTAAACCCGACCCCCAGCGCTGCCCTGGCCGAGGCCCCAGAGAAGCTGATCCAAGCAGGCTTCAGAGACGGAAGCTCCGGCAGCCGGGAAAGTCCCTCCGCCCACAGAAGCTACAGGTCAGTGAGAAAGAAGGCCGGGCTGAAGGAGAGGGGAAGCGGAGCGTCTCCGTGACTCGGGCCCCCTCGGGAGGAAGCGGCGGCGGCGGCAGGGACGGCGGCAGGAAGCGGCGGAGGAAGAGGTGTGGGCGGCAGCTGGGGCAGCAGCGGCCCGGGACCCAGGAATCCCCCAGTAGCAGGCTGACGAAGATGAGGACGTATTCTTGCCATGAGGGAAAGACGTGGAGGGCGGGGCCTCAGTACCCCAGACACCCCAGGGGGGTGGTGGGTGGGCTCAGGCCCTGGAAGAGCTCAAAAAGGATTTTGAAAAGCAAGTTAGACAGGTGGAGGAAAAACTGGGAAGAGAAATGTCAGAGATGCAACAAAAGTATGAAAAACAGGTCAATACCTTGGTAAAGGAGACCCAAAAAAATGCTGAGGAAATTAACACCTTGAAAAATAGGCTCACCCAATTGGCAAAGGAGGTTCAAAAAGCCAATGAGGAGAAGAATGCTTTCAAAAGCAGAATGAGCCAAATGGAAAAAGAGGCTCAAAAGCTCACTGAATTTAATAGCTCTCTCAAAATTAGAATGGAACAGATGGAGTCTAATGACTTTATGAGAAACCAAGAAATCACCAAACAAAACCAAAAGAACGAAAAAATGGAAGAGAATGTGAAATATCTCATGGGAAAAACAACTGACCTGGAAAATAGATCCAGGAGAGACAATTTAAAAATTATGGGACTACCTGAAAGTCACGATCAAAAAAAGAGCCTAGACATCATCTTCCATGAAATTATCAAGGAAAACTGCCCTGACATTCTAGAACCAGAGGACAAAATAAGTATTGAAAGAATCCATTGATCACCACCTGAAAGAAATCCAAAAAGAGAAACTCCTAGGAACATTGTGGCCAAATTCCAGAACTCCCAGCTCAAGGAAAAAATCTTACAAGCAGCTAGAAAGAAACAATTCCAGTACTGTGGAAATACAATCAGGATAACCCAAGATCTAGCAGCTTCTACATTAAGGGATCGAAGGGCGTGGAATAGGATATTGCAGAAGTCAAAGGAACTAGGACTCAAACCAAGAATCACCTACCCAGCAAAAGTGAGTATGATACTTCAGGGGAAAATATGGTCTTTCAATGAAACAGAGGACTTTCAATCATTCTTGATGAAAAGACCAGAGCTGAAAAGAAAATTTGACTTTCAAACACAAGAATGAGAAGAAGCATGAAAAAGTAAACAGCAAAGAGAAGTCTTAAGGGACTTACCATGAGTGAACTGTTTATATTCCTACATGGAAAGACAATATTTGTAACTCTTAAAACTTTTCAGTATCTGGGTAGTTGGTGGGACCACACATACACATGTACACGCATGCACACACATACACACATGCACACACATACAGAGATAGAGAGCACAGATTGAACTGAATAGGATGGGACCATACCTTAAAAGAAACTAGGGTAAATGGTGAGAGAGAAATGTAGGGGGAGGGAAAAGGAAGGGGGTAACTATATGTCATTTAAGAGGCAGGTAGGAGTTTTTCTTAGTGGAGGGAAAAAGAGGAGAGCTGAGAAAAAAAAACAAAAAAAAAAAAAACCAAGAAGTTTACCCTCATCACATTTGACTAAATGAAGGAGTGAAATGCACACTCATTTTGGTATGAAAACCTATCTTACAGTATAAGAAAGTGGGGGAGAAGGAGATATTGCAAGGGGGGGGATGATGGAAGGGAGGGCAAAGGGAGGAGGGAGCAATTTGAAGTCAACACTTGGGGAGGGACAGGATCAAGAGACAGAAGAGAAACAAGGAGGGGCAGATTAGGAGGGATGGTAATCCAGTTAGTCTTACACAACATGACTATCAGGGAGGTCATTGGCAAAACTACACAGATATGGCCTATATTGAATTGCCTGCCGTCCCAAAGGGAATGGGTGGGGAGGGAGGGATGAGGAGAATTTGGAACTCAAAGTTTTACGAGCAACTGTTTAGTATTGTTGTTGCAACTAGGAAAGAAGACATACAGTTAATGAGGAATAGAAAGTCATCTGGCCCTACAGGAGAAAAGAGAAGATGGAGACAAGAGAAGGGAGAGATGACAGAAGAGAGGGCAGATTGGAGATAGGGAAAATTAGATTGCTTGGGGTATTGGGGTGGGGGGAGGGGATAAAAGAGGAGAAAATTTGGAACCCAAAAATTTGTGAAAATGAATGTAAAAAAAAAAAATAAAATAAATAAAAAAAATATGTTTTTGAAAGGCATATTTACTAAGGTAGTACAATAAGAATGTTACACATAAAACATTACCCCCTGACTCAAATATGTGACATATTCACTTGAAACTACATAGAGAATCCACATGAAAATAGTCTCTACCTCATATGCAGGTTGATGGGACAGTACGTGGAGGGCTGAGCCTGGAGTCTGGAACACCTGAGTTCAAATCCAACCTTAAATACTAGTTGTGTGATTCTGGCGAAATCATTTAACCTGTTTGCCTCAGTTTTCTTATCTCTAAAATGGGAATAAATAATAACACCTATTTCCTAGGGTTGTTGTGAGGATAAAATGAGATTATAATTGTAAAGTGCTTAGTACATTACTTGACACATGGTAAGCACTATATATGTGTTGTTACTGGGCACATGCTAGAAATCTTTCTTCTCTTAGATGTGCACAAAAAATTCTTCTTAAGCATCGTGAATCTGTCTATCCTTGATTTCTGAAGGGCATGCTTCCACTAAGTCAACCACTGCTGTTTTAAAGGAGCAATGTTAGGATACTGATGAGAAAATGAGAAGTACAAATTCTTCCAAACTTTTTAAGTTCAAAATTGTCCTCCTCCAGTCACAGTAGGGACAGAAGAGGAAGAGGATGGATAGTCAGGAAATTAGTCCTTTCCTTCTCCTCGGCCATTTATTTCCATCTCTGGGATTGTTGGAATGCTCTCTCTGTCACTCTGTCTCTCTGTGTCTCTCTCTCTCTCTGTCTCTCTGTCTGTCTCTCTCTCTCTCTCTCTCTGTCTCTCTCTCTATATATATAATATATGTCTCTCTGTCTGTCTCTGTTTCTCTCTCTCTGTCTGTCTGTCTGGCTCTCTCTCTCTCTCTCTGTCTCTCTCCCCACTGGTTGGAAAAACCCTATTTCAGAAAACTGGATACTTTTATATGGGACCCAGAGAGCATGGTGAAATCCCTCTGACAACTGCAATAGAATTCCTGTCTAATATCATTTCACTTCATCCAATGATTTTCAAAGACTTTTCTCACATAATGTAAACCCTTTGACTGAGCATCTCATCACTTACTTTTAGTGGGTATGGGATAACTTGATTGGGTAAATATCACTCAAACCCACCCTTATATAATTAAAAACTATCCTTAACTAGTATCATCAAGGATGTCAGTATTGGAAAACCAGGTGGCTTTACTTTTCTTCCCAGTTAAGACATCATTAATGGGATTTTGTTGTCCTTCGTTGTTCCAGCCTCTGTGGTTATTCTGCTCTGATTTGGTTGTGTCCTTAATGGTGTCTATACAGTCTACAAATTAGCCAAGATAGATTACATTTTGTTTTCAGCTGTATTAACAACCTATTCATAGACAATTGAACAGATTAGCGACAGGGAGATTCAAGTTAGATGCTAAAGGGACTGAAATAACCAGATTGACCATAGCACTGTCTAGTTATTTCATCTTTGTTGAAATTTTTAATGTATTCCTCTTAGAACATTCATTTTATGAAAATAGAGGACATTTCTCTAATTAATCTCTGTAATGTGCCCCTAGTGCAGGAACATTTGTATACAGAGTGAGTACTCAGTATGTTTGTTGGACAGGATTATTACAACTAAGTTTATTTCATTACTTGGTTCCTCCATAAGAGATGAACATGTTTTTTGTACTTTTCTTTTCATCTTCCTGTGGGGATGTGTGTGTATGTGCGTGTGTGTGTGTGTGCGTGCGTGCATGCGAGAGAGAGAGAGAGAGAGAGAGAGAGAGAGATATGTAGAAGAAAAGGAAGGATAAATTCACAGTGACTGGAGTTTTTTATAGAAAGAATGAGTACTTTGCTTAATAGATAATGCTTAATGAGTTGAATTTTCCTAGAATATTCTTTCTTGATCATCCTAAAGAAGATGAGGGAGAAAGACAATGTGACTTCAGTCAGAATATTTCCTTCAGTCCCCAGGATGTGACTGAGTTCTAAGCTTGGTTCAAACCTTGTCACAGATTGGAGGATTGTATATGTATTTGTATGTGTGTGGGCAGAGAATAATTTTCCAGCATTGTGTGCATGGAAATATGATAGTCCTCAGGGGCATGATGACATGGTATGACATTAACCAGTTCAGGAAACTGGACAGCTTTAAATAGATGAAGGTAAAATCCACAAACAGTTTAGAGGGGAGGGCACTTTGGGAACAGGACACTGATTTCCTGGTAAAATTATAATTTAGGTAAGGGTCAAATCATCTACTTCCTCCAAAAGTATAGAAAAAAATGGGACAAGAAAGGCTTTTTTATTGATATATTTTATTCATACGTTGTCTTTATTTCTAAATATGTGTTTCATCCCTCCCCTTGTTTAAGTTATCCCTTGTTTAAAAATATAAGTAAAAAAGAAAGAGAATTAAAAAGTAATTGATTTAAACCAACCAGCATATTGACCATGTCTGCAGACCACATCTGCACACATTACCTCCCCAAGGGAGGTAAATTATATCAACGTTTTTTCAGAGCCAACCTTGGTGTTTATAATGAGAGTATTCAGTTTCATTTTCTTTTTGGTCTTTCAATTTACATTGTTAGAGTGGTTGTATATTGTTTTCCTGGTTCTACTTACTTCACATTGCAATACTTTATAATTCTTCCGATGCTTCTTTACTCTCTTTTATAGTCATAGTTTCTCAAAGCAGATTAATATTCTATAATATGCATGTATGTATAATAATGTACTACAATGTTTAGCTAGTCTCAAATACACCCCCATTTATTTTGAATTCTTTCCTACTACCAAAAATGCTTTTGTAAATATTTCGTTGCATATAAAACACTGCTTTCTATCTTTGGCACCCTTGAGATAGATGCCTAACAGTGAGATCTAGGGGTCAATGGCTTTTTTGTTGCTTTCTTTGTATATTTCCAAATTGTTTTCCAGAATAGTTGGATGAATTCATGGCTTCATTAAGTGTATTAATTCATTAAGTATATGTGTATCTGCAGTTCTTCCAATGTTGACCATTTCTACCTTTTGTCGTTTTACCAGTCTGACCAGTGTGAAACCAAAGTTGGGAATTGTTTTGATTTATTATTAACGACCTGTGGAAGTCTTTCATATAGTTGATGGTAGCTGACTTTTCTCCTGAGAACTCTTTTTCATATTGTTTGACCATAGAGCCAGTGGGGGTCTAATGTATTTGTATTAATGTGTACCTTCCTCCTCACATCTAATGCAGATACATAAGCCCAGGTAACATACACACACACAAACATCTAATACAAATATATAGGACTGAGAAGCATTATGTGTATGTGTATTTATACACACACACATTAATACATTTGTATATACACATATATGGTTTTTGGTCTTTTTTTTCCATTGTCGTCAGTACTATACTCAGGTAATTGAGACCATCCAATAGTTTTTCTCAAGCAAAAAGATGGAGAGTCTTAGTGTTCTAAGTGGGGACTGGAGCTGGGGGAAAGTTCATCCTGAAGTTTCAGTGTCCTAGACTGGGTATAAGGAGCTCCTTGACCTGAAGTTAGAAGGGATTCAGGAGGATCTGGGTCCAGAACTCCACCTGAAGTGGCCAAAGTTGGGGAGAAGTTGGCATGTTCTCTCAGAGGGCAGCAGAACTCAAGGAATGAGAGGGGAGCACCTGGAGTAGACAAAGGGAGAAAGTAAGAGATGGGGAAGGAGTCTTGGAAGAGAGGAAGGGGTCATTCAGGCCAAAGGTTAGTGAGGGAGGAGGGGAGAAAGGGGCCTGAGGGAGAAGTTGTTCCTGTTTCTTTCTTTACCAGCCACCTCTCTGGAGTTCAGAGGGAAGGGGACAGTGTAAGCAGAACTAGAAGGGGTTTTTGCCTCACCTCCGCATCAGTCTATATCACTGTGAGAAGCATTACTATGCCACTCCTCCCAGTAATCATCAGCTTCATCCTCAGCCTGGAGTCTGGAGATGCTCAGCGTGGCTGTGTCCCCTGTGCTGGAGCTGGAGAATTGGGCAGGTATCCCCAAGGGCCTGTTGCCAGTTTAATTGATCACAGGCATAGGGTCCCTGCCAGGTTTCTGTTAATACCAGTGTACACTTTTACTTCTAATTCCATCCAAAGCACAGGAGATGGTGGCTACCTATTCCAGGGCCTTGGACCCTGAATGTGGCTGAGTCAGCTGAAGCCCCAGAATCTGTGTGGATGGTGAGGCATATGTACATACACATCATACACACATATGTACATACATACATATAGCTACATATAACTGCTCCTGAAAACTTTATCTTTGAGGTCTTTTCTGTGTCTAACTGAGGAAGTAAGTTCCTGATATCCAAGGAAAAGGGAACAATCTGAGAGGATAAGATACCTTACCAAAGAAAGTTCCTCGAGAGAGTGCTTCTGATATGGGTTGTATTCCTGAAAACAGTTGATCTTTAAGGTGTGTTGAACCTTCTTATTGGCAGAATAAATCTCATTTAAGGTCATTGTGCTTACAATTTAGGACAAAAGTCAATTAAAAAAAAAACTATTACATCGAGTTGCTAGCCATAACATGGAAAATGATGGCTAAAGTAAACAAAAAACCATTTATTAAGCATATACAACATGCTCAGCACTGACGATATAAATAGAAAAATCAACACAATCTCTATTCTCAAGGAGCTCACATTTTAATTAGGTGAAACAATATACATAAGAATGTTTAGGACTTCAGGGAGCCAAGATGGTGGAGTACGTAGTATGTCACCCTCACTCTCCCTTACTGACTTTGAAAAATCCAGAAAATATTGCCTTAGGAAAAATTCCAGAACAGTAGAGCAGCAGAAACACTGGATGAAGCAGTCTTTTAGCTCAGGAGGCTAGGGGGATTAACAGGAAAGGTCCCACTTGCTGTAACTGAAGGGGACCAGTACAGTATAGGAGGCATCACAGCAAGCCAGGGGCAAGTTCCACCTCAGCAAACCAGTGGGAGATCCTGAGCCCTAGCATAGTGGAGCCAGCAAGCGCCAACACCAGGACCACCTCCCTGCGACATGCCTTCACACAGCCAAGGGAACCCACAGATGCTAGGAATCCACCAGCAGCCAAGCCTACCAGTGCTGTAACCCCTGGCGAAGAGGCAACGTCCAGTACCCAGATGACCCCACCCCCACACCTCACGCCATGAGCTTCAGTGTAACCCCAGGGAAGCGTAGAAAGACATTACCTGGCATCAGCACACACAAACACACATCACCATCAGCTCTGGTTCAGCACTAGGTAAGCTAAAGCCCTACAACCTCTGGCTGCCAGAACCTGAGGCCCCAGCACACAAAGCCAGTAACCAGGCCCGTAGCCCCCAGCACAAATAGTATGGGAAAGAGTCCTCTGTGCTCCAGAAGCAGAGATCAACTTTAAAAGCCAGGAAAGAGACAAGCACAATGAAAAAGAAGCAACATAGAAAATCAAAGACTATAGATTCTTATTAGGGGAACAGGGAAAGATCAAAATACAGATTCAGAAAAGGACAGGGTTGGTATTATATCCACATCTGAAATGTCAAAGGGGAATATAAACTGGTCTCAAGCCCAAAAAGTGTTCTTGAAAGAGCCCAAGAAGGATTTTAAAAGTCAAGTTAAAGAGGTAGAAGAAAAATTGAACAATTCCTTAAAAATACAATTGAAAAAGTGGAAAAATATTCACTGAAGCAAACAGTTTCTTAAAAAGTAGAATTGGCCAAATGGAAAAGGAGGTACAAAAGATAACAAAACAATTAATTAAAAATTAGAATTGGGGAGCAGCTAGTTGGAATAGTGAATAGAAAACTGACCCTAGAGTCAGAAGGACCCAAGTTCAAATCCAGTCTCAGACACTTGACACTTACTAGCTGTCACAAAACCCCATTTGACTAAATAAATGCAAAAAAAAAATTAGAATTGAGCAAATGAAAGTAATGACTCTATGAGACATCAAGAATCAGTCAAACAAAATCAAAATAATGAAAAAAATAGAAGAAAATGTAAAATACCTCATTGGAAAAACAACTGACTAGGAAAATAGGTCTAGAAGAGATATAAGAATCTAGAATAAGGTCTATCTGAAAGCCATGATGGAAAGAAAAGCGTGGACAGCATCTTCCAAGAAATCTGGAAAACTGCTCTGAGGTCCTAGATCCAGAGGGTAAAGTAATCACTGAAAGAATCCACTGATCACCTCCTGAAAGAGATCCCAAATTGAAAACACCAAGGACTATTATAGCCAAATTCCAGAATTGTCAGTTCAAGGAGAAAATACTGCAAGCAGCAAGAAAGAAACAATTCAAATATCATGGAATCACAGTCAGGATTACTTGGGACCTTGCAGCTTCTACATGAAAAGATCAGAGGGCTTTGGAATGTGATATTCTGTAAGGCAAAAGAGCTTGGATTACAACTAAGGATCAATTACCCAGCAAAATCGACCATAATCTTTCAGGCAAGGAGGTAGACATTCAGTGAAATAGGGGACTTCTAGACCTTCCTGATGAAAACACTAGAGTTTAATGGAAAATTTGATCTTCAAGTTTAAGACTCAAGAGACACATAAAAAAGTAAACAGGAAAGAAAAAAACATGTTATTCAATAAGGGCAAACTCTTTACATCCTTACATGGGAAGGTGATACTTGTAACTCTTGGGAACTGTATTTTTATTACGACATTTAGAAGGGATATACATAGACAGAGGGTGTTGGTATAAATTGACTTTGATGTGATGATAACAAACTTAATTAGGAAAATTTAGCTGCAGAATGGGTGGAAAGACCTGAAAGTCCCAGGAATTCAGCATTGGTGTGAATGGAAGGGTGCAGAGGTCCTTAGATTACACCTATAAGTCAGGTGAAGATACCAGAGGTCTGAAGAATATGGAGACAGGTCAAATATTAAGGCTTTGAGGATCTTAGGAGTCAGTGGAAGGGCAGAGGGTAAGGCCTGGTGATCCTCTACCTCACTGGCATGCATGAATTTGGCAACTCTTGTCACCTTGAGGCCATGATAGCAATCAAGCAACTTTGATGGGTTCTGGGAGGCCTAGACCAATGGAGGTGTGACTGGAAGTGGGAGTCAAGGCTGGAGGGCACCTCTATTTTGATGGGTCTTTCTGACATCTAACCTTCCTCAGTTGGTATTGTGATATCCTAGACCTGAGGGAAAGGGCAGGTGTGGAAGCCAAAGGAGGAAGGGTACCCCCCAGTTATGTTAGGACTTTCTACTTGCCAGCCCTTCAGGATCCATCCTTGAACAGCCTGGGACTGGGGCAGAGTTTGAGTCAAGTATGGAAGGACACTCTTGGTGGGAGAGGATTTCCTATACCTAGCTGTTATAGACAAGAAGAGAAGTCTCTATGGAGGTAGACTCTATTCATAAGAATATAAGCCAATTTCCACAAGTTTTTATAGAATACAGAAAGCATATAGTCATGCTGGATTCACAAACAGTCTGTCATTGACCTTGAAGTCAGTTTGTTGTGTTCTGAGGGATAAAACAGACTTTCTAATCTACTAGTCTCTCACTGGCCCTGGGCTCTGAGACAAGGTAGATTTTATCTTTGGACTGGCATTGCACAAGAACTAAGGTAGAAGGCAAAAACATAAAGTTTAGATGTGACTATTCTGAAATTGAGGATCATTTTAAACAATGTTAATCATGTCCAAAGAGGGAAAATAAAGGACCCCCCTCTCTCTGTTACCACGGGATTGTAAATGTAAGAAACTTCCATGGGACCTGATAATTGATTCCATATGTATTTTTTTCTGTTTGAGATTCACTTCATTAGTCAACTGAGATTCCTTAAATACTGAAGAATTTAGGAGTTCTGCCAGTTAGTTATGATTATCCCTACCTCTGCTTCTGCCAGGATTCCTTTAGACCAATAGTTTCTGCTTTACTTCCTTTCAAATTTGTATTTGGGAGTTGAACTCTGAACCCTGTTAACTAAGTGAAACAGTGGAGAGTGTTGGACTTGGAATCTGGAAAACTTCAGGTCAAGTCCTTCCTCAGATTCTTCTTGGCTGTATGGTTTTGGGCAAGTAACTTAAACTCTGCCTGCCTCAGTTTCCTCATCTATAAAATAATGATAATAATGGCACCTACCAAGAATAATATGAGAAGACAGGACTCATTGGAAAAGGCTCTGATGTTGGGAAGGGTTGAAGGCAAAAGGAAAAGGGAACAGTAGAGGATGAGATGGATAGATAGTGTCATGAAAGTGGCGAACATGACCTTGGATAGACTTCAAGAGATAGTGGAGGATAGAAGGTCCTGGTGTGCTATGGTCCATAAGGTCATGAAGAGTTGGATATGACTGAATAATTGAAAAATAATACAACCTACCACCCAGAGATATTGTGAGGATAAATATTTGTAATATTTGTAAAGTACTTAGCAAACCTTATAGTGCTATATAGAAGTTATTAATGTGGATAATTAATACAATATAATACATAAATTAAATAATATAATTAAAATAATTAATATAAATAAATATTATTTATCATCATCATTATTATTGACCTAGATAACATTTTCTCTGCAACAAAAAGAATAATCCTCTCTTCTGGGAGAAAGTTAATGAATGGTTCCCACATGAGAGTTATTTTACAAGAAAAAAGTCTAATTTTTTCCTTTTAATTATATTTTTAGTAAGTACAAATTGTGTTTTTCTGGATCCATGAGATAATTTGAAAAAGAATATGATTAGTCTCTCCTAATTGTAATATTTCTCATATTTAACAATAAATGCTTTTATAATGAATGATTTTTCTGCTTAATCAGGAGCCATACTAAGGAAGGAGTCTACGTACAAAGATACATATATATCAAAGAGAGGTTTACTGAAGGATATTCTTTAGAACTGACCAAGGTGCAGGCAGGATGCAAACTGGGAATTCTCTAAGTCTTCAAGTCTGTGTCCTGAGGTGGATCTCCACCTGTGACAGCAGATCAATTCATGGGTGTGTAGCAAACAACATAGCTTTCTAGTATAAATTAGGGACAGTTGGGTTGTTGTGAAAATCAAATGAAATAATGATTGTAAAGCATCTAGCACAATGTCTGGAACATAGTAAGCACTATATAAATGTTAGCTATTATTACTCCTGTCATTTTATAGTTTGTTGATAAGTTGAGTCTGCTCAGAGTTCTATGAGAAAGAAATAATTGAAGCAGTTACTTTCTGACGCAGAGCTCTGAGATTGTTACTGTTGGTGGGTCTTGAATGTCACAAGCTCATATATGCTGGGGAGATATGGACAATAGAATTGTTATAGGATTTTGGAACAAATGTAATTTCTCTGGTAATGGATAAAATATTAGAATATGATGAGTAACAAAAAAGGAAGAAAAGTCTACACCCAGAAATATGAGAAGAGGGAAGGAGGGAGGGAGGGAAGGGGAGAGGGAAAGAAAGAGAGAGGGAGAAAAGGAAAGAGAGAGATATGAAAGAATTGATTTCATTATTAAATTAGTTTAGAGCTGGAAGTATTGGATACATGCTGTTGAAGAATGTTTCAGGGGTAGGGAGCTTGTGGCCTCAAGGCTACAACTTCACAGAATAAATCTGTTTGGATTTAGTCAAAGGGACACACTTGAGGACCTAGAGGGCCACATGTTGCCCTGAGGTCCCAGATTCCCCACCCCTGGTCTAGCTGAATAGAGGAAGAGTTTGGAAGCAGAAGATCAGAGAAATCACTTGGTGGTCAACTAGCTTGACTGAGATGCCATAGTCAGTGATTTATTAGTCAAACATGGCTTGGATCAACTCAGTTTAGCAGAGGAACCATTTACTCAACCTAGAAGCTATTTTCATTGAGGAACTTTTATGGACTCTTCCTGAGACCTAAATAAAACACAAGTTTATAGTTCCAAAGTTGTGAGTAATTCTGAATACACAAGTTTTCCTCACTCATGTGCTTCCTTGTCAGGTTTCTATATATAAGTAGAAGTGTGTGACTCAGTTTCATGTATGTCTTGTGAAATGTTTTATTATTAATATACTTGCTTTGATATGAGTACTTGTGATGCTGGTATTGCTTCTTTTGCCTTTATTGTTAAGTTCTAAAACAGTCATAAGTTCTGAAAATATCATTATTTGAGTGGCTAGTTTTATGTAAATGGAAGAGCACTTGAGTAGGGGCTTAAGAGCTAAAGTGATAAGTAGAAGAAATATATTCCTTCACAACAGGGTTATTGTTCTGAGAAAATTTTAGGGTAACCTCCTGGTGGTATCTTCCTCATTAGAATATGAACTTCTTGAAGGCAGAGACTACTTTTTTTCTTTAAATCACCAGTACTTAGCACAGTGCCTGACATATAATAAGCACTTAATAAATAAATACTTGGTAGTGGTAGTTCTTGTTTGGAAGTATATCTGCCAGGACAAGAGCAGGTTGGAATGAGTCTTCCCCAGGGGAAAACATCTCTGGTTTCTTTGACCATTCTTAATAGGAAAAGATTTTCAGACCCTTCATCATTCCGGTCATTGCCTCTGGAGCCTCTCTGCTTTGTTAAATTATAACTTCAAAAATTCAATACGATACTTTGTACATGGTCTCACTAGTGTAGAATACATTGAAATCATCACTTTACCATGAACTGTGTGCTACTTCTATTAATGTAACCTGTTTTAGGTAAGGATCAGAGCTGTTATGGTGAAACACAGAATCTAGGTGTCTAAGTGGATGGTTGCTTTATTGAACTAGAAAGGGCACATCCCCTTCAAACAGAGGCACAAATACAGTGTAGCATGTGTTGTATATGTAATGAATATAATATATATATGTAATGTGTAAGCAATATATATCCTCCCACAGTTCTTCTAAGTGACCCTAGGTGATGGTCCAAACAGAGCTAGATATTCTAGCATGTCTCAGAAGTCCAGGAGGTGCTGGAGTGATCTTTATAGTTGACTTGGGAAGCCTCTCCCTATTATATAATCACTTTACCTTGCACCTCAGATTATTCCTGTGGTGAAGCTCAATGGCTCATGTTAGCTGCACGCTCTCTGTTGTCTAACCCCCTTCCAGATTGGCTCAAGTCCTGGTTGGCTGCAAAACTTAAGATTAAACAGCTGCACCATACCATTGGCTACTTTTCAACTTAAAATCAAACCATACATCTAGTTATTTCCCTCTGGAACTGCTAAGACAAGTATCCTGAACTTGTACTGGTACAATGATTTTTTTGGAACCTCGATGTCAATTTTTTTTTCCTGTTATACTTCATCCTATTCTTTGCGTCTTCAGTTCACAACCTCTTGAGAAATTAAAGACTTTGAAAGTAAAAATGTGATCTTTTGTTCTATCCATAATTCTAGCCCAGTCAGGCAAGTCTCTGCTTGGGTTGCAAAGCCAAAAAATTTCACCTTGTCATCCTGCTCATTGGTCTAATAACACTTTTCAAAACACTCTCTGAAGTGTGGATGAAAGGTGCTAGGTGAGTACAAATGTTAATTAACTCAAATGTTTACTTATTCAGGAATGTTAAATATTATTATACCTCCTCCTTTTTGAACATGACAGTACTCTGACAGTGACTCATATCTGTGTTCTTTGTTGAAACTTCAAACACAGAGAAGGTAGGATAATATTCTAGTCTTCTCACAATAAACCTACTTCATTTTATTGGTTATGGGAACAGGTCTAATACGGCACTATCCATTCTGTAAAGAAAAGTGATTACTACCAGGAACCTTGAAATATCTGAAATTTCTTTGAACAGTCAAATTCACACTGATCAATGGGAAGACCAGTCTAAATCGACAAAAAGTCTAAATCTAGAACAGTTTAAAGGAAAGGATTTTTATTACATTTAGGTAGCTAAACTACCTAGGTTAACTGAGCATGGAGTACAAGAACTGGTAGTTCTCTTTTGTAATTAGTGAATTAATTGTGAAGAATTTAGTTTTTCTGAGTACTTGAATAGATTTTTTACTTTTTTATTTTTAGGTAGGTCAAACATGTTTTCAAGAATTTATTTATATAATTATTTTTCTTTGCTAGCCTACATTTCATATATAATCAAAACTTCTCCAAATAATCACAAATACATTAGAGAACTCTCTATGTAAGGCTTTATTATACAGGTATATAAATGTATACATCTATTCTATATATTACGCCCTTGCTGCTTCTTTCTTGTTTCCTTGCCAGTGATCTCATTAGCTGTAACAGTTTCGACTCTGATTTTTATGCAGGTGACTTCCAAATCTACACTGATTATCTGATCTGCTTATCTGTATTATGATTATCTGCTGATTATCTGCTATATCACCAACTGGCTTGATATCTTCACTTGAATGTCCCATAAGTATCTCAAATTCAACATCTGCAAAACATAAGCTATTTCTTTCTACTTAAGAGCACTTTCCCCAATCTCCTTATTTCTAGGAAGGTATCACCATTATTCCCCTCCTACATTCAAAACCTTAGCTGTTATCTTTGATATCTTTTGATTCATCCTTTCGATCCATATCTAATTAATTACAAAGTCTTGTTAATTGTACCTCCAAAATATCTCTGGCATCTGTTCCCTTATCTCCATGCACATCCTTATCACCTATCACAAAGACAATCAAAACAGCTTCCTAATTGTTCTCCTTAACAATAATAGCTTATTTTATATGTAGCTTTAAGGCTTGAAAAGTGTTTAATATACATGGTCTCAGTTAATCCTTACAAATAACCAATTGTTACCAATTTATATAAAATGAAACTTAGTCTCCTAGAATTTCTTGCCCAGGGTCACATAGCTAATAAAGATCTTAGATGGGATTCAAGTATTCTGGACTCTAAGTCCAATGCTGTGTCTATTATATTATGGTCTTTCCTCTCCATACTTTATTCCATAGAGCTACCAAATTAATACTTTTTAGGTTTACAGTTTCCTCTGTCTCTAATACTGGGGCCTTTTCAAGTTATAATTTTCACCATTCTTCTGTAAGCATAATGTTATATTCCTTCAGTTACTTGACTTTTTTTTGTTGACTTTCTATTGGCTCTAGAATCTCTCATCCTCAGTGCTTTCCTCCTGTGTATTATCTCTTTCCTTTTGGAATTTTATTAGTTCCTTTTTCTCTCTTGCTTTTATCTGGGTATGTAATTTTTCTCCCACTTTTACCCTTTCTGTTAAAAATTTTCCCTTCCTTACCTCCCCTTCAACTAGTCTTATTCATTAAAAAAAATTCTTTTTTTTTGTTCCCCTGTCCCCAAAGGATTTCTCTCTTCATTATCCATCCTCTCTATTCTAAACCCTCATTCTATGATTTATGATACCTATAGCTATCTGGTCTCTCTCTTTTCTCTGGATTCCTCATGCAATCAAAGCTTTTATGACCTCCATTCTAGCCTTTCCCCTCTAGGTGCTTTCTGGCATTGCTTTGTAGGGCTTGCTCCATGGATTCCCCCTTTTCCATTTTGTCTCACACCTAGAATAATGCAGGTTGTTGTGGGTGTCAGAGAAGACATTGCCCCATGGTAGGACTTCTCCCCCACTATATCCTTTGTTATGTAACCCACTACTGATCTATACCTTCTCCTGGCTACCTACCTCCCCCCAATTACCTCAAAATCTCTTCCCTGGGTCCATGCTCTCCCATGTCACTTGCCCTGAGGGTTTGTAATTCCCCAATTCCCAATGCAGGAAGAATATACTTTTCAGGTACAAAATTCCCCAGGCCATACTCAGTGTAAAGTCCTCATCTCCCTTCACAGACTGTCCATCTTTAGTTGTAGAAGTTTTTATCAGTAGAACCCTCTCCCACCACCAAATAAGGCCTCTTTCCTTTGCTCCCCATTTCAATCTCCATCTCCTTTTCCTTATTCTCCCATAGGCTCTTCTCTTTCTGAGACCACAGAGGTCATCTTTCTCTCATTGTTAGCCCTTGATTTGATCCCAACATATCACATACTCCCCTCAACCCCTCTACTCCCCTCCCCAGTTTTATGTAGCCTCTCCTGTTGTAATGTAGTCCTAAAAAACAAAAGCATTGATTCAGCTATAGGTAGGATATTGTCTCTGGTATTTCTACCATTATTTCTACCAGATTTCTGCCTTCACTCTTGTCTCCCTGTGTACTTTTAAAAGAAGTCTCTCACTCATCTTTGCTGATACTCTGTTGCTATTGTTTTTGCCTGCTGCATTTATTTATTCAAGCAAATAATCTCTTTATTTATGTTTTTTTCTAAAAATATTTCACAGTCTATTATTAAATATCCATTTTTTAACCCTTTATGGTTAAGTTAGTATTTGCAGGTTAGATAACCCTAAGCTTCCCTGAACTTTGTGACATTCCATTCTCTCCTGTGTTTTCTAGTGGGTGAAAAATAGTTTTGTGTTATTTGAATTTTTTTTTCCCCTTTTTATTTGAAAGCTTTTCTCCTGAGCATTTGCAGAAATTTCTCTTTCTGAATTGAATTATTAAATTGAACCCTTACATGTCTTGGAATTTGTAGCTTTGGATTTTTTTCTGGGGATGATCTGTGAATTTTTCAATTGGAATTTCATTTTCTATTTTCAGAAGTTCTGGTCACTTCTTTTGTTTCTTTCATTATGGAATCAGAGTATTTTTGTCCTGTTGTTTTTTCTCCATGCATCCTGTTTTTGAAATCAGTATGTTTTCTGCCCTTCTCCCTCCTCCAGGCTGTGTATACCACCCCAGCAGGCTCACACGTTCTGCCCCCTCTGCCCCTGCTTGCCCTCCATGCCAACCCTTGGAAACATGGTACAGGATCGGGGATGCTGCCTCAGAGACCAAAGTGCTGGGGATTGTGAGATGGACAACTCCAGGAAGGTGATTCATCACTGGCATCACTGGCCAGGATGGCTTGTATTTGACTGAATTCCTGCTGAAAAAGGGTTATGAGGTCCATGAAATTGTACGTTGATCAAGTTCCTTCAACACAGGGTGGATCAAGCATCTCTATAAGAACCCTCAGGCTCATATTGAAGGAAATATGAAATTGTATTATGGAGATCTCACAGACAGTACCTGCCTTGTGAAGATAATTAATGAAGTGAAACTTACAGAAATCTACAACTTAGGAGCCCAGATATGTCAAAATTTCTTTTAACCTTGCTGAATATATTGCTGATGTTGATGGTGTTGGCACTGTACAGCTTCTTGATGCAATTAAAACTTGTGGCCTTATCAATTCTGTAAAGTTCTACCAAGCCTCAACAAGTGAACCTTATGGGAAAGTACAAGAAATACCACAAAAGGAGATGACCCCTTTTTATCCTTGGTCACCATATGGAGCAGCAAAACTTAATACTTACTGGATTGTGGTAAACTTCCGTGAGGCCTACAACCTGTTTGCTGTGAGTGGTATTCTTTTTAATCATGAGAGTCCCAAAAGAAGGGCTAATTTTGTAACTCAAAAAATTAGTCAGTCTGTTGCTAAGATTCACCTTGGACGACTGGACAGTTTCAGTTTGGGGAATCTGGATACCAAGAGAGATTGAGGTCATGCCAAGGACTATGTTGAGGCTATGTGGCTAATGTTGCAGACCGATGAGCCAGAAGACTTCGTCATTGCTGCTGGTGAAGTCCACAGTGTCCGTGAATTTGTGAAGAAATAATTTTTTTACATTGGGAAAACTATCATGTGGGAAGGAAAGAATGAGAATGAGGTGGGTTGGTGTAAAGAGACTGGCAAGATCCATGTGACTGTAGATCTCAAGTATTACTGGCCAACTGAAGTGTATTTTCTGCAAGGAGGCTGCACCAAAGCAAAACAAAAACTACTCTGGACACCCTAGGTTGCTTTTGATGAACTGGTGAAAGAGATGGTCGAGGCTGATGTGGCTCTCATGAAGCACAACCCCAACACCTAAGCTGACTTCTGGTCCTCGTCGGGTCTCCTGAAGAGATATGATCATCACCTTAACCAACCCTCAGGAGGGTAGGGTAGAAGGTTCATTTTTCTCTTGTCATCAATCAGTGGAGGACATCTGACTGTGGAAGTGGAACTGACAAGTGATGTGGTGGAGGAGAGGAAGATTTAGTCATGAACAACACTGATTTTTTTCCCCCAATTCTCCAATGCCAGTGATTGTCTCTCCTTTTCTAGAAAAAAAAAAAGAATCACTCCCAGAAAAACTGTAAAAGTAGAAACTGTGATCACTCCAGTGCTTGGTTCCACATTATCCCATTATAGATACTTCATCTGAAGGATTTTATGTAATCAATAGGATGGTTTAATCACAAATCATTCATTTTACTTAAAATTACATTGTAAGACAACAGAAATTGTGGCTTCATTTTTCTTATTAAACTGATCTTTCTACAAACCAGAAAAAAAAAAAGAAAAAAGAAATCAGTATGTTTTACTTGCATTGTGAACACATTTTCTTTCAATGTTATTGGTTTTTGCTTTTCTTCTTCTAGATTGTCCTTCACTGTTGTATATTTTCAAGACCAATCTATTGTTCTCTTTTGTTTCCTTAAAGAGATTTGCCATCACAGTTTCTAGTTTGCTTTTATTTTGTCCATTATTTTTGCTGTACAGAACATAAATTCTGCTCTCATAATTCTCATTTGCCATTTAATCATTTAGGAATAGTGTGTTGTGGTTCCTTGTTCTCCTCAAATTCCATAGAGTCCTCAGTATCATCAAATGTTGGATCATTTTCCTTTGCTTTGTGGGATTTATTCATAAATGCCTTAACTCATTTTCCAAATCTGGAGGCCATATTTCCTTCTATTGTCACTGTTTTTCCTGTTGATTTATCTATTTATATTCAAGGTCTTTGAATTTTTTCTTCCTGAAATCTTTGATAAATTTTAGTCTCCCTCCCACTCTTATCTTCCCTAACACTCCCCTCTGATGGTAGTTTCTTTCTGGGCTGGATCTCAAAGTATC
Source organism: Bettongia penicillata ogilbyi (assembly GCA_023548195.1). Taxonomy (NCBI): domain Eukaryota; kingdom Metazoa; phylum Chordata; class Mammalia; order Diprotodontia; family Potoroidae; genus Bettongia; species Bettongia penicillata. The sequence goes on along the minus strand of JAJHZJ010000288.1, from coordinate 357,013 downwards.
TCAGCCTCTGCCTATGCTGGGCAATTCATGTTTCCTTTTCCTAGATTTTTGCCCCAAGTAACTTTTGGATGGTCAGAACTGGCTCCAATTGGATGCTATGCTCCTTCCCTCATGCTTTGTAGAGTGCTACCCAGCAGACTCTCGTCCTCCTCCTCCAATGCTCTGCCCTGGGGTTTTGTCTCTCTCCCTTTGTTCTTTATTTCTTTGTCCAGCTCTGCTGGTTCTACGGAATTTTTCACCTTGTCACTCACAGTTCAGAGCTTTGCTGTGCTGGTGCTGGAGGGCTGTTGTCCTCAGCAGGCTTTTTCTCTGGAGAGGCTATGGATACCTGGCTGTTGGTCATAGCCAAGGCAAATTTCCTCAACGTGGAGCTGGGATCTCTATGGCCCTGGAGAGAGGGAGTGAGGACCAGAGTGTGGGGATGGGTTGTGTTGTTAGCCTGTGTCCTGTTCTTGGGTCTGCTAGTGCAACTTCACTGCCAGTAGTGTGGGAGGGCAGGGAGGGGTGTTAAGTGAACCCAGGGAATGTGAATGTCAGTTCATGAGTTGTTTTAAAGAATCTTTTAGATTCTGGGTATCTACTGAAGTTGCTTTATCTTTGGCATGCAATTTCCGTTTTGAAGAGATTTGAGAGGTTGTGAGGATCAGAGAAAACAGCCAGTCTTCTATCTATTCCTCACTTGATCAGGTTAAAACTGATTCAACCATTATGTAATTTGGAGCTATGCCCAAAGGGCTACAAAACTACATACACTCTTTGACCTAGCAATACCACTACTAAGCGGGACAGCTAGGGGATGCAGTGGAAAGAGCACCACTGCAAGAATCAGGAGGACCTGAGTTCAAGTCTCACCTCAGATACTTGACACTCACCAGCTATGTGACCTTGGGCAAGTTACTTAACCCCAGTTGCTTCATCCTGGGTCATCTCCAGTCATCCCCAGGAATATCTGGTCACTGGATTCAGATGGCTCTGGAGAAGTGAGGCTGGTGACCTGCACAGCCCTCCCTCACTCAAAACAAAGTTAAGTGCAAATCATGTCATCATTTCTCTGATGGCATGGTCTTCTTCGGCAATGAAGGATGAACACACACCACTACTAGGTCTATATCCCAAAAGAAATTTAAAGCCTTGATCAAATTAAATCGATATTTTTAAAGTTAATTTTTTTCCCAATAATCAATCACTGACTTGTTTTCTTCTTCACACCTCTCTATCCCCACTGGGAAAAGAAAAAGAAAATCTGTGTAGCAAATATACATAGTTAAACAAAACAAATTATTACATTGTTCATGTCCAAAATTATGTGTTTCATTCTGCACATTAGGTCATCACTTCTCTGTCAGGTGGTAGGATTCTTCTTCTTAGGTTCTGTGGAATCAGAGTTGATCAAGAGTCTGAAGTCTTTAAAATTATTCTTTTTTACAGTGTTGCTGTTTGGTTATAAATTGATTGCCTGGTTCTGCTCACTTTGCTTTGCATCAGTTCATACAAATCTTCTCAACTTTCTCTGAAACCATCTCTTTCATCTCCTTCATTTTTTACATCACAATACTATACTATTCCAATGATATTCATAAACTATAATTTGTTCCTAATCTGATTCTTAAAGTACTTCTGTCATAATTTTGTAATCCTCTTCCATTACTTGACCTTTTTCCTTTTATATATTCCCTTAAAATATGTTTCTTGGTAAATTCCCAGAGCATCTTCAGTCTACTCCACTTTTCTTCCATATTGAAATTGTTTATATTTTGTCTTGAGAGTTCTATTTGTCTGAGCTTCTCGTAACTCTTTTGGCCAAATTTCTCTGCTGAATTATAGACCGTGGAATTCTACTTATCCTTTTGCTGACCTCTTTAAAAATGTTTTTAACTTTACAAAATTCAAGTAAATATTTACAAAAACAAAAAAATTCATTTCCAATAATACTAAATTTGCTGGGCCTGGAATCAGGAAGACAAATTCAAATCCAGCCTCAGATACTTACTAGGTATATGACCCTGGGCAAATCACTTCATTGCTTTCTGCCTCAGTTTCCTCTACTGTAAAATGGGGATAATAATAGCATCTACCTCCCAGGGTTGTTGTGAGGGATCAAATGAAATAATAATTTATACAGTATTTAACACAGTGCCTGGTACATAATAAGTGTTATAGCTATTGGCTATTATTATTATTAAAACTATCATAATATAGCAAAAAAAAACCCAAAACCTAAATATAAGCAGTATCTTATTTATTTTATAACCTGTTTACTTTGGAAAATTCTGTTACCTTTAGTCTCTTTTTAACCTTTATTTAAAAAAGAATTATGAAATTATTATGTCCTTATCATTATCCCTCCCCCTAGTGAGCAAACACACACACACACACACACGTACACATGCACACCCCCCTCCTCCCCAATATGTAGCTTCAGATATTGGTAAAACAAAATCCAGTATAGGCTATGTAAACAATGGATGCTTGTTGGAAATAAGTGGTATGTTTCATCTTCATTTTTTTGGACTTGTGGTTTATCATTGCTTTGAAATGAATTCTAAAGTCCTTCAAACTGATATTTCTAAAACACAAGTCCAGCTGTGCTACCTCTCTGCTTAAGAAGCATGAACGGTTCCCTACTGTCTCTAGGATAGAATATATAAGCCTTCAGCATTTAAATTCTTCCACAGTTTGTCTTTAACTATTTTCCCATAGGGATTTCACATTATTCCTTTTCATGCTTTCTGCATGCCAACAAAACTATCTTATTGGCTATTCTCCATGCATTATAGTAAGGAGCAGCTAGGTGGAAAAATGTAGCTAGATGGTGCAGTGGATAGAATGCCAAGCCTGGAGTCAGGAAGACTCACCTTCATGGGTTCAAATCTGACCTGACTCTTACTAGCTGTGGGACTCTGCACAAGTCACTTAATTCAGTTTTCTCATCTGCACAATGAACTGAGAAAGAAATGGCAAGCCCCTCCAGTATCTTTGCCAAGAAAATCCCAAATGGGTTGACAAGAGTTGGACATGACTGAAAAATGACTGAAAAAACAAAAAAATGTACTATGATCTATTTTCCAATTCATTGCCTTTGTATGGGATATGATCTTCCCTCTCTCTACCATTCCTGGAGTGCTCTTTCTCCTTACCTTTTTTCCTCTTGGAATTCTTAGCTCCCTTCAAGACCCAGTTGAAGTGCCATCTCCTACAAAAGCAAATGAATCATTACTGCTCTTCATCCTATCATGCCCCTTCACCACCACCCTGCCCCTTCCCAAATCTTGGTACAATATTTACTTTGTGGAATGTAAGTCTTCTTTGCTAAGACCCAGGATCCCTGATCTGAGGACTTCGGAGGACTTTCCCAGGATGAACGAGAATGCCAGGGCTAGACTATTCAAAGCCATTTAGTTGAGGCCAGTTTGTTTTATGAGTAGATTATCATGTGGATTGGTAAGAGAAGACAGAAAATATGGCAATTGTGGGCGACAGCTGAGACTAGGCTGAACTGACAATTGTGGTAACAGGTGAGAATGAAGTCTCCTTTCTTCCCCCTGATTTTTTCCAGGTTTTTCCAGAAATTTCCCTCAGACCAGCTGGGGAGGGTGTTCAAATACTTCTTTACTAATTAATACTGTTGATAGTTTACAAGTCATTAATACCAATTTTATGTAAGCCTATACATTTCTCTTCTTCCTCTTCCTTCTCCTTCTTCTTTTTTGGAGGCAATCTATGTGCCCAGGGTCACATAGGACTATTAATTTCACAGTTTGAGATTGAGAGTAGAACCTAGTTCATTCATTGATCTACAACTACTTGTATCCTGTTGCTACTGTGGTACATCCTTCATTCTTGAAGAGGACCTGGACATCAGGAAGGTGATGCCATGATATGCAAATGAATTGGATATAAGTGAGGCAGGGCTGTACAAAGTCACCAGCCTCACTTTCTCCCCGGGAGCCATCTGGCTCCAGTGGCCAGATATGGATCAGGACAACTGGAGATGGCACAGGGCGCACCTAGGTCTTTTCAAGCTAAGATCTTTAGTAGGTCTCAGTTTGACTGAGACAGTGCCCATTCAGTCATTAAGGCTTAATTTTTTAAAAATGTGGTAAAGAATGATTTCTTGTACTATTGTATCAAGATTCTTATTTTGACTATAACTTTCAGTTAATCTGATTATTTTTTATATTTTCTTAATCTATTCTCCAGATCTGTTGTTTTTCTTATGATGTTCAACTTTCTCTTCTATTTTTTCATTATTCATATTTTGTTTAATTATTTCTTGATCTCTTATAACTTTACTGGCTTCACCTTGCCCTATTATAATTTTTGATGGTATCATTTTCTTTCTTAAGATTCTGGATCTTCTTTTCTAATTTGTTGACTTTTTGTAATTTTCTTGTATTATTCTAATTTTTTTTTTTTTAGTTTTTTCCTTCATCTCTGTCATTTGATTTTTAAAACCTTTTAAAAGATCTTTTATGAATTCTTTTTGGTCAGATGACCATTTGACATTACTCGCTGGGGGTTACTTTGCTTCAGTATCCTCCTGTGAAGATGAACCCTGGTCTTCTCTATTCTCATAATGGCTTTCTATGCTTGAATTCTTTCTCCTTTACCTATGCAGGTCTTTTTTTTTTTTTTTTTTTTTTTTTTTTTTTTTTTTTTTGTGGAAATAGCTTAATTTTTGTAATCACCTCTACCCCCGAGGTACGGCGATGATGCCTCCTGCACCAGATCTCAGCTTTCCCCTCTAGCCTGGAACCAAAGCCAAACCTCCACCTCCTGTAAATGCCCACAGCCAGGGGCTTTTTACTCCACTGCTTCTGCGCTCACTGGGCATGTGCTGGTTCCTTCTCGCCCCTGCTCTCTCGCCCCAGCACAGCTGGATCTGATGTTCCTTATCAGCAGAGTTTCCCTCAATCTATCTGAGCTCAAATGCCCAACTCTTCCCACTATCCCTGAGGTGAAAGTTCCAGTGGCTGGAGACAAGGCAGCTTTTCAAACCAACTAACCCCAGGACTTGACACTTCAGACTCTAGCCTGAAGGTGTTGACTTTTCTCAGGAACCAAACCTAGTCCTGGAATTTTTCTTCTGATTTTCTCAAATTGTCCTAGGAAAATGCCTGTTGTGTCCCTATTTTCATTTATCCCCTCTCCCTTCCTCCACACACTTTCTTCTCCCTAAGGTGCTATTTTATCTGTTTTGTGGGGGAAAATTGTGAGAACTTGGAATTTTCTGACCTTCTCCACCATCTTCCCAGAATCCTTTCCACAGGGTAAGTTATTCTTGGATGTGAGCATTTACTTTTTCCTTTTAGAATATCATATGTCAAATGTGGTGGCAGCTTTATGGTGGCAGCTGCTAAGTCTTGTGTTATCCCGACTGTGGTTCCTTAGTTGAATTCTTTCTGATTATTTGTGATATTTTTCCTTTCGTCTGGAAGCTCAGGATTTTGGCTATGATATTCTGGGTATTTTTTGCTTTTATATTTTCCTCTAGAGGTAACAAGTGAATTCTTTTGATTTTCACTTTGCCTTCTAGTTCTAATAGAGCCTAGCAGTTTCTGTTTCTGTTTTTTTGAAGTATAGAACCAGGAAGACCTAAGTTGAAGTCCAGTCTCAGTCATTTAATAGATAGGTACTTCTGGGCAAGTCATTTAACCTCTGCCTGCCTCTATTTCCTCATCTGTAAAATAGGGATAATAATAGCACTTTGCTCCTGGGGTGGTTGTAAGGATCAAATGAGATATTAATTGTAAAGCACTTTGCCCAGTGCCTGACACGTAGTAGGCTCTACATATATATTAGCTATTTTTCTATCTAGGATTTTGATTTGGCCATGGTTTTCAGGTAGTCTGATGATTTTTAAATGATCTTTTTGACCCATTTTCCAGGTCAGTTGTTTTTTGATGTGATACACCTTATATTTTCTTTCCTTTTTTTTGTTAGTATCTTTTGAATTTTTCTAATATGTTTTGAATAGTGGAGTTACTGATTTCTAAGCTTGAAGCTATTAATTCTCCTTCTAAGTCTTTCTTCTATAACTTCTATTTCATTTATAAGGTCTTGCTTCATTACTTCCAGGTACTCTTGTACAGGGCTTGTCATCAAGCAGTTTTCTTTTCTGAGACTTTACTTGTACTTAGAGAGTTATTCTATTCTGGGTGTCTGTCTTCATTCTTTACTCAAAATATTTCTTCATAGTGTTCAGTTTTCTTTCTCCTTAATCTCAGTTCTTGATTTGGGATTTCCTGCAAGGGCTAAAACTCTGCCCTTTCTCACACTTTTGGATGGAGGAATTAGTCCCGGCTTAGCCCTGAGCTTGCTTTCCTGAGTTTCCATATCGACCTCCTACTTCCCTTGGTGGTCCTGTTCTCCGAGTACAGAGAATTCTAGCATTTCATAAGTGGACCCTTTCACGGACCTCTGGACAAAAGTGATTTTTATGTAATGAGGATTTGTCCTTGCCCACCCACTGCATTTAGCCTATAGAACAGAGGCATACGCAAAATAACAGCTTTACTCAAGAGGTAAAATATACTAAAAATGCAGACATATTTAATACTGTACCATGTTAATAAATGGAATTATGAAATGAAAAGTAAAGTTAATGGTAACATATGTACATTACTGTACAGTAAAGTTAACATAGGTGTGCATTATGTTTCTCTTTCCCCACCCACTGCACCTAGACTTTATTGCTGGTGGTTGGCCGCATAACTTTTTTTATGAAGCTATTGAGAGATGTTTGGGCTTTCCCCCCTCATATATCTGACAATGGCAAGCAGTATTATCCTCAACTAGTCTTTCAGAATTCTTTCTATAAAGTCAAATTTGAATAATGTGAATTGATGTAAAGTGAAAACTGTACTGGAAAACTTCACATCACTCCTGGAAACAACTTTGGCACTTGCTGTCCCTGATCAAGCCACCGGACAGCGTCCTGTCTCCCTGGAAGTTTCCTTGAACAGGGTATTTCCTATTCTGTGTTTTCTGAGATATCTCTAGTTAGGATACTGTTGTGGCCTATACCCCTCCTCCCCCAGGGGTTTTAATGGTCAAAGAGTGGTCTCTTCTGTGCCCATTGGGGCCACCCTGATCAAGGCACTGCTCCTGTCTACCTTTTCCCAGCTCCCAAGATTTTCCTCATCAAGGAGCTGCCCTCTTCTCTTCCCTCAGGTCAGGGTTTTGCCATAGTTTAATACCCTTCTGAGGATTTCAAACTCAAAATGCTAATGGAAACTCCCGTAATAGGGTCATTTAGGCTGCTGATCTGTGTTTGTGGTGGCTTCTTTGGCAAGACTCCTCTTCCAGAGTTTGTATCTTGTGGGTATCTTTTGTTTATTCTTGACTGGATGAAGGAGCCTAATGAAGTCTTTGATTTTTTTTGGAGTGTTTGGTCATTGTTCATTTGGGTGCTCTTTGTGGATTATTATTTGGAGTAATAATGGGAGAATTGGGCTCCTCTGCACCTTCCTGCCATCATGCCTATAACTCCCTAATCTGTTACTTCTCCTTCCAATGTTTTCCCTCATGAGCTCTAATTACAATTATATTTTTTATTTGTTTTTTCTTGTATCTTTTTTATTTGAGTCATTCTTGGAGTTTTCATGGTCAAACAATTCTTTTCTCAAAGTAGTTACTTGGAATTATTATGAAGTTAACTTTTTCTCCCAGGTTTTCCTCCTGGGTTCCTCTAAATTCATAATATTTCTTTATTATATTAGGTGTTTTCTTTCATTTGCTCACATTTTCAGTCTTATTTTCCCCACTAGAATATGTAGTATTTCTGGACAGTGCTCCCTCTTGCACTCTTGAATGGGGTGAGTATTTTCTCAGTTTGCTCTTACTCCCTGAAAGTCTGAATGCTGCTACTGCTGAGGTTATGGAGAGGAAATCCTTGCCCTGTGTCAGACTCTTGGGGGTCTGTTTCCTGGTAATTAACATGGGTTTTTGCCTCATCCCTTCTTCATTTCTGTCTCCTCATGTAAATCCCCAGCAGGAATTGACTAAGGCGTCAGCCATATTGTATAGATTGTGTTGGTCATAGGCCTCCTGCAAGGCTCAGGATCCAGTTCTGGTTACTGTACTGGCCTGAGCAATGATATCAGGCTTCTTGCAAATTCTTATTATTGGTGCTGCCTGGCTACACACAGCCCTGATGGACTCTAATCCTAATCAGATTCCAGTATGGCTTGTTGAGGTTTTGTGACCTGTTATGGCTGTGGTATCAGCTGTCAGGACACTGGCTCCTGGGCTCTTGAATGTCCCTAGGTGGGCATGTATGCCCACGCTCTTTCTCCGCTGTGCAGGGAGCTAGGAGGATGGCTCTGCTCTCTGCTGCAGTGGTGCATCAGGGCCAAGACACAGCTGACTTTAGGCCCTGGCTGCCAGCAAGGGCTTTCTCCTTCTCCTCTGTCTGAGCTCCATTCAGAACACCTGCAAGAAATGATGAACAGTCAAGTAAGCAGAACTGAAAGAATTTTGTATACAGTAACGGCAATATTGTTTTAAGAACTTTGAGTAACTGTCATTTTTGCCTATTATAAATACACAAATTAAAAACAAAGGAAATCTGAAGAAAGACACTATTTGCCTCCAGAGAAAGAATTGATAAATAGAAGTAGGTATAGAATAATTTTTACATACATGTATCTATTTGTGTCTAGTGGTGGTCATCTCTGCGGGGGGGGGGCTGGGGAAGAGAAGAAAAAAAGAAATTTACATAATAGCTTTGTTGTATATTTGGAGGTAATAGCAGTTGTACATGGTGGATTTGCAGTTTCGTGTACAATCTTCTTTTTTATTTTACTTGTTGTGGAAATGCTTGCTCTATTCCGTGAATTGAAAATACAGTAAATTAAAAATAACAACACCTGTGGGATTCCAGCATTCTGCTTGTGTAGTTAGTTCTGGACTGCATAGGTGAATTCTTACTATTCTTAATCTTAGGGTTTTCTTTATCATTCTTCCTTTTGGCACATTTTTTAGAACTTCATTAGAGTGTTTGTGGGGACCCTTCAGGGAGTTTTCATGTCCCCATCTTAATCAGAAGTCTGTCATTATTTTTTCAAAGAAAATTTTATTTTTTATATTATTTTTTAAGGTATAAAATTTCATTAATTCGTAGTTAATCAAAGGTCACTTGAAGGCAAATAATGGTGGCATTTATAGACCATATAGAATGTAAATAAATTAAATTTTTGTTTCCTAAAATCTTATTAATAGGATGTATTCTGCTTGAAACATTTATATTTTTAATTATAGAGCAAGGAAATCTAGAGCAGGTTTCCAACTGCACTTTGCTTAAAAGCTGCAACTTCCCATCAAGGACTCCCATAAATCCTTTCATCAGCTGTTTTCTTTCTTTTTAAAAAAACAATTTATTTTTAACATTCACTTTCATAAGATTTTGAATTCCAAATTTTCTCCCCATCCCTCCCCTCCTCCTACTCAAGATGTCATGCAATCTGATATAATCTCTACATATACATTCATAGTAAACATATTTTCATGTTAGTCATGTTATAAAGAAGAATTAGACACTGGGTGAAACCACAAGAAAGAAGGAACAAAAAAAAGAAAAAAGAGAGGGAGAGCAAATAGTATGCTTCAATCTGTATTAAACTCCATATGTCTTTCTCTGGATGTGGATAGCATTTTCCATAGTGAGAGTCTTTTGGAGTTGTCTTACATCCTTGCATTGCTAAGAGGAGATAAGTCTATTAAAGTTAGTCATCGCACTGTGTTGCTGTTACTGTGTACAGTGCTCCATTTCTGCTCGCTTCACTCAACATCAGTTCATGTAAGTCTTTTCAGATTTTTCTGAAATCTGCCTATTCATCACTTTTTATGGAACAATAGTATTCTGTGACATTCACATACCATAATTTGTTCAACCATCCCCCAACTGATGGACATCCCTTTGTGTGGGGTAGAGAGACCCTTACCAATGAACCAGAGACTCCAAGATTTTAGCAGAAAAAATAGTTCATTTACAGACTTTCTTGAGAAAGGGCTCCCTCAGAGCACCAGAAAGATGGTGCCCACTGAAGAGAGTGGAGGTGTGTTTAGCTCAGCAGATTATGTAGGCCCTAACCAAAATCCCCCCTCACTAGCCTCCTTCCTCAGGGCTTTTTGGTGCAAGACCTGAGGGTACAGTCTATTCGCAGCAATCTACCCCAGCAACAGAGAACAAAAGTTTCAGGAGTTTTTGCAAGAGTAAAAAGTTTAGAAAAAAAAAAAGAAAGAAGAAGGGGAGGTGTTATTCCTCCCTGCTACATGCTTAAAAACAAGGGGTGGGGGAAGTCTGGGAAAGTATAAAATATGTTGAAAAACTCTTAGCTCTTTGAGGAGGCTTTGCTCCTGAGAGATCCTCAGAGATCATTTCTCATACCTTTGATTTCCAGTTTTTGGCCACCACAAAGAGAGCTGCCATCAATATTTTTGTACGTGCTGGTCCTTTTCCCATTTTATGATCTCTTTGGGATATAGATCTAGAAGTGGTATTGCTGGGTCAAAGGGTATGCACAGTTTTATACCCCTTTGGGCATAGTTCCAAACTGCTCTCCATAATGGTTGTGAATGGGAAGATTTAGTGAAGACTTCTCAGTGGTCCGGAGACTCCTCCCTAGACTAGAAGAGACCTTAGGCCCAGGTGAGTCAGGTGATTTCCATATAAGGCTATACAGTGCATTAGGATCAGTGATCGGCTATGGCTCACTAATTCCTCAATACCTAATTTGCATATGTCCATGCAGTCCGTAGTCCTCACTTTGGTCTGCCTGGTTTGCATATAAGTTCTCAATGCCCAGTTTACATGAGTAGTCAATGCTTCATTTGTATATGCTTTCAATGCCTAATTTGCATATGATGACATATTTTTGCGGTATTTGTAATGGTCCAGGGAGCAGGGAAATTGGACTAGAGTTCCAAAAGGGATTGGTTACATTTCTAGCCTACAATGTAAGACCATGCTTCTCAGCCAATGAGAATAATGGTCAGAGTGGGAGAGGGACTTCCATGTCAGGGTCTATATAAGTTGCCATTCTGCTTCTGTAAGATACCTCCTGACTCCAACTTTTACTGGTGAAGGGACTGTCCGCTTCTCCCGAACCGAATGAAGGAGATTTTCTGTTTTTACTTTGAGACACCTCTGAGTCATTTCCCACACAGTTTGATCAGTACATTAGGGTCCCAATTTTCCCACATCTTTTCCAACATGTATCATATTCCTGTTTTGTCCTGTGAGTCAATCTGATATGTGCGATGTGGTAAGTCAGTTATTTTGACTTGCATTTATCTAATCAATAGTGATTGAGAGCATTTTTAAAGAAGATATTTCTTATGTATATGTGCAAGGCTTCTGTGTAATCTGTAAGTCTTTAGTCTTTCATATTTCTTCCTCTTGAATCATATTTTCCAACATACTTTGTTTTTATATTCATCCATGCTTACCTTTACATTGATGTCATCATGTGTAAAATTGAACATTAATTTAATTTGTGTACTGGGTTAGGTCTTACTCAGATCAGTCCTTTGGTAGTTTAGGTTCAATGCTGGAACAAAATGAGACACCCAAGTTATTCTGCAGTAAACCAAAACAGACTAACTTAGCCATAGGAGGAGAATGTAAAATGAGGGTAGGCATTGAAGACACCTGGAATGAATTCACCTGAGGGAAGCTTTCATCATGATCCATCAGTCAAACATTTGTACCCCTGCTTTGTGCTCTGGTGATTATAATCATTATAGTAATAGCTAACATGTTTATTATGCTTCCTATATGCCAGACACCGTGCTATGTGCTTTACAACTATTATTTCATTTTCTTATTCTTACAACATTCCCGGGAGGTAGGAGCCATAATTGTCCATATTTTACAGCTGAGGAAGTAACATCATTAGTCTGAGTTCCTTGAGTCAACCAAGTCTTAATGAGTGTCTCATTACATTATAAGGAAAAACTAGCCTAACCTGCATGGAGGGAGAGGTTAAGATATTGCTCACAGTCCAGAGCCTCTAATCAAGTTCTTCATGGAATTTTGTTGACTTCTTATCCTCCATAGTAGATACTGGCTCCAAAGTTGAGATTCTTTTCATGTTGGTCTTTTGGTATGACTTATCATGAGCTTCACCTCATGAACTGACTATGTATGACATGAAATGAATGACATTTCTTGTTGATTTCAGATGTGCAATAAAACCAACTCTTTCACACGTCCTTTTGAGGAGAACCTGGGGATCATTCTCCCATTTAGCCTTCATTTCCTTTTGTCTTTTGGTTTCATTTATTTGGAATATGGTAGAATGAGCTTTGAAACTTATTTGGTAGAAAAAAACAAACACTTTCAGAGGAGCAGGTGAAGTCCCCAGAGGGATGCTACCTTTTCTTCCCTCAGGCTACTAGGAATTGTCTGAGATGCCTGGGGAAGGGGAGATATGTCTTTTAAAAATTGTCACTCATGAGCTCTCATCTAGTGTGTTCCCTTCCCCCCCCCCATATCATTCTATCAACTAACAGTTCCCTAATGTCATGTGACCAATTAATATCAATTAGCCTTAAGAAAGGATATTTACCAAGAGCATATACAGCAAGAACCAAAGGAGGGCAATCTTTCCAAATTGGAGCCCTATCTCCTCTACCATCTTGGTTCCTGGGTTGAGTAGGCTGATATTTAAACTTGTTGCTGCAAAGCAAACTCCCATCCTTACCTCCCCACCCCATCAGATTCCATTCTGGGTTTGTTCACAGCTGGGCTGAGTGAGGCATACGCTTCTTTGCTGCTATGACTGGCAGACTCTTGGAACACAAGGTGTTGGACCTCTGGATGCTCATCTAAAGCTCATAAGGTCATAACCTGGTCTGTTCTGTCTCTGATACACATTCTCCTAAGATCAGGAAAGAATAAATACAACAGGGAAAGAAAAAACAGAGATATCATGCATTCAAGGTCCATGGAATCCAGATGGGGAGAGAGGACTCAAAGCCTTCCCCCACTTCCACCCCAGTTCTTGCCTTGCTCACTGCCAGGAAAGAGTCAGATTTTGTCAGTTTAAGTCTTTTGCATACATACTCAGTTCTCATTCAGCATCCAGTTAAAAGGGCTTTTCATCCCCATGCAGGAAATTGATGGGAAACAAAAGTTACCTGCACATGCTCTGAATCAGAGAAGAAGAGGGTCTCTCCATCATACACTCCCAGAATCAAGCTCATCAGCCTCCATGTGTGTTGACCTTGGGCAGATAACATTCATGCCCTAAGAACTAGGCTCCCATTTGTCAGTCTCCCTATCATATAAGAAGATCAAATCACCATTTTTCAGTTCCTCCAGTAATATGTCCACTCATTGTTCATTGGACCAGAATCTCATGTTTAGAATATTAACCCCTCAGCTGATGTTGGGCTAAAACCCAAGGGATTCTTAGAACTCTCATCCACCTTTTCTTCCCCAGCCACCATGCCCTGAATGAAGAAAGCGCCTGCAAAGAACTGAGAGACATTAAATATTTTTCATAAACAAGTGGTCAAGCTGCTGGTGAGAAAACTTAGTCATTCCTACCATTACCATATTGATACCAGCACCAGAATATTCCTTTTTAAACTATATTATTATCATTTTAAATGTTCATGGTTGAATTGAATTAAGCTTAGTTTTCAGTTATTTTTTCCATGTGACAATGCATCCATCATTACATTTAGCCATCAACAACACTATGATTTTTCCAACATGAACAAGAGGGCCTTCTACAAGAATTCAAAGCATACACATTTATGGGAAATTTCCCTCATTTTTCTTTGCTTTTTGAGTAAAGATTCAATATTAATCCTCTTGGACAACTCAACAGTAGAGTATGACTCACCCCCTTAAGCTTCTGAGAAAGAGGGGTAAAGTGTAAGTTCTGATTAAGATGTCAGCTCAGCAAGAAACTGTAATTATTTCTTGTAACCGTTACTGGCTGTCACTCTGACTTTGGCCTCCCATGCTTAAATAAAGGTTGAAATTTAATGGTTGATTTTGTTGTCTATACTCTAGAAAGGAAAAAGTACATTTAGTGTGAAGCTTCTGATATGCTCTTGGAACATTTTGTTTTTAAGACAAGAGTCCTTCCAAGGGCCAATGTGTTGGCTATAAAACCTGTTAATATATTGGTGAAAGACCTTTAGGTTCTTAAGAGAGAAGGTGAAAGAAATGTTCAAGGTAAAGGTGTCAAGCGTCCAAGTCAGACTATTCCTTGCCACACTCTGAACGTGGTCTGTACCACAATAAAATGTAACCGGGAAAAATTGAACAAAATAAAAATGCAATAGAATGTAGATAATGTTAATGTGTGGCTTTCTAAGTTTGCGTTTGACACCACTGGTGTAAGGGATATTATTGAGGGAATGAAGGTGGTAGTCCCATAACTGGACAACCCAAGTCCTCCACTGGTCCCCTCAAAATGTAACAAAACAAAAATGCAGAGGAATTCCTCCAATATACTGAATCCTCTGTGGAAAATGATGAGATCTTAGCTCTCTTCTTGTCTTTTATCTTTCTCTTAGCCACCCCTCTCTGGGGACTGCTTGACTTCAGGGACCTTGCCTAGGATTCAAGCCTTGTAAATTTAGGAAATTCCATCCTGAGAGCTACACTATCCTGATTAGTGAATATGTGATATGGTCAGGGGCATGTTTAATGATTGTTTAATAATTGGCTGGGGAGGGAGTGAGGAGTAGCCCCTTTTAAAAAAAAATAATCACTTTTAAGTTTAATCTGCATTAACATTTCCTCCATCACATTAAATCTAGACAATAAACAAAACAATAAATCTACCCCTGATTTGTGTTGCTTGCCAATTTCCAGGGTATAAATGATAAATTTAGAGTTGATTCCAGCATAACCCTAGATATGACATAATATTATCTAGCTGGCTTTAGCCATACTTTACATTCTATGCTGGCTGTCTCCTTACCATCCATTCTATTGTTTCTTTTTTTCACCAGAAGATGATCACTTCACAGAAAAAAAACCTTTAATTAAATTATGCAGCAAAGTATATAACATAAAATAAGGAAAAATTCTCCCATATGCTCAGGGAGAGAGAAAAAAATGTAGTAGTAAATGGAAGGATTTCTGAGTGCAGATTAAAGCCTGCTTTTCACTTTTATTTTTCTTATATCTTTTTTTGCAACATGACTACTATGAAAATGTTTCCCATGACTTCACATGTATAATTGAATATAATATTACTTGCTTTCTCTGTGTGTATGGGAAGACCGAGGAGGGAGGAGAGAAATTTGAAAAACTGAGTGTTAAAAAAAAAACCAAAACATTTTCTGCTCTAGGAGTACAGGACCTGAATGCTGAAAGTGGAGCTCTATTTTCTTTCTCTTGATAGAAGACTAGATGGCCAGATCATGTTGCCTAGTAAATCCCAAATCTCTCTCTCCTCAGTATTCATTTATCATGATTGGGCTGCACTAAAGTAATGGAAAAGATAATCCTATCAAAAGTAATTTACAGATTTCACCCAATCCCAATAAAACTGAGGAGAAGGCAATGGAGGGTTAGAGTACTTTACAGAACCAGACAAAAATCAGGACAATTCATTTGCGGGAACAACAGAGCTAGAATTTCAAGAAAAAAAGTAAAAATAAAAGGTAAGGGGAAGTCCTGAGGAAAGAAAAAAAAAGGAAGGAGATGGAGAGAAGGTGGGAGTGAGAGAGAAAAATAAGATAGCTAATCTTCCCTTTTATAGGCCATGGAGAGGGATGACTTCTGTGGCAAGAGTCTATCCACCTGATTTTTTTTTTTTGTCTGCCTGATTTTTCAAGCAACCAATCAATAAGAATTTTCTGAATCCTCCTGGCCAGGTGCTAGCATACATATCTGCACCCCATCGGAAGAAGTCTTATTCTCAGATGACTTTGAAACAAAGGCTCCTGCTTTGCTGTCTAATCAAGTAGCCTGAGGAACTCACAAAATTCATCAGGGACTTCCCTGATGAACCTACCTTACAGCTGGGACAAGAGATGGTAAGACCCATGATTAGGACATTGCAGAGAAATCAAGGAGGTTTAGTTCAAGTTCTGCTTTAAATTAAGTTCTCCTTTAGAGACAACAGAACCTGTGGACTTAATAATTTTTTTTTAAATAGTATTTTTTTCAACTACATGTAAAGATAATTTTTAAGATTCATCACTTTTATATAAAATTTTGGGTTCTAAATTTTCTCTTTCTCTCCTCCTTTCCCCTTTCCTAAGATGGTAAGCAATTTGATGTGGGTCATATATGTGCAATCATGTAAAACATATATTTATATTAGTCATGTTGTGAGAAGAAGAAACAGAACAAAAGGAAAAAACTATGAAAATAATGAAGTGAAAAATAGTAGGCTTTGATATTTATTCAGACTCCATCAATTCTTTCTCTAGATGTGGATAGCTTTTTCCATCATGAGGTTTTGGAAATGTCTTGAATCATTTCACTGTCAAAAATGGCTGTCCCTCATAGCTGATCATCATACAGTGTTTCTGATACTGTGTACAATGTTCTCCTTGTTTTGCCTACTTCACTTTGCATCAGTGCATGTAAGTCTTTACAGGTTTTTCTAAAATCCACCTGCTTGTCATTTCTTATAGCAAAATAGTATTCCATTACATTCATATACTACAACTTGTTCAGTCATTCCCTGACTGAAGGAAATCCCAATTTCCAATTCTTTGCTGCCACAAAAAACAACTGCGATACATTTTTTTTTTAACATGGAGTAAGCTTCATAGCTTAACAGAAAAAAGAGCTTCCTTATCCATTCCTTGGAGAATACTTTTATGAGCCTTTTCTTTTTTTTAAAAAAAATGTTATATTGGAGATCTTTTCATTTTTACATTGCTGACACCTCTCAATGGCTCGTCTTCCCCATCCCTCCCCTAAAAAGAAAAAATAGTACACATAAGTGGTGAAGCTGTAAATTAATTTAGGCACAAATAAGTAGTAAACAAAAGAAATCAGCACATTAGATATATCTGGAAATGCATGCCTCATTCTGCCCACCTTGCATCCACCATATTTCTGCTGAAGAAAGAGGCCTGCCATCAACCAGTTAGCCTTTTTTTTCCTTAAAATCACAGACTCATGGAAATCATTTAGTCTAAGCCATATCTGGACAGGTAATTTTTCTCATATCAATTTATTAAATGCTTACTATGTGCCTGGCACTGTGCTAAATGGTATGGGTGCAAAGAAGGGCAAAAGCATGGTCCCTGTTGAAGACAACATGCAAATAACTATGTAAATACAGAATATATGCAGTATAAAGGGGAGGTAATCTCAGAGAGAAGGCATTGGGAATTAGAAGAAGACCTCTTGCAGAAAGTAAATTGTGCTGAGTCTTGAAGGAAGCCAGGAAGTGGAGGAGAGAGAATGTTCAAGGCAAGGGGGGCAGCCAGTGAGGGAGACCATGGTCTAGAGATGAAGCGTCTTGATGAGGAGTATCAAAGAAACCACTGGATTTCAAAATGCGTATGAAAGGATGAAGGTGTAAGAAGACTGGAAAGAGTGTAGGGCTAGGTTAACGAAGGGTTTAGAAGTCAGAGGATTTAGTATTTGATCATGGAGTTTATTGACTTGGTTGGGAGGTGGGATGAGTCACTTGGTCAGATCTTGCTTTAGCAAGGTCACTTTGACAGCTGAGTGAAGGATAGATTGAAGGGAGACCCACCAGCAGGCTATGGCAATAGTTCAGTAGGGATCATACTAGGGTGGTGGCAGTGTCAGAGCAGAGAAGGGGGTATACATGAGAAATGTTATGAAGGAAGAATCAGAAAGACTTGACAACATATTAGATATGGAGATTGAGAGAGCACGCGCAGTAGAGGATGACAACCAGATTGTGAACCGGTTGACTGGGAGCATGGTGGGTGTCCTTTACAGTAATAGAAAGTTAAGGGTTTGGATGTGGGGGTGGGGCAAATAATGAGTTCCCCATCAGAGGTATTGAATTTAAGTTGTCTGTGGACCATCTAATCTGAAATATTTAATAGGTAATTGGACGTCTGAGACTGAAAATTAGGGGAGGGGTTAGGGCTAGGTAAATTGATGTATGTATCATATGGAGAAATGATAATTAAATCCAAGAGAGTGATGTGATCACCAAGTGAAACTGTGTAGAAAGAGAAGGGAAGTGAGCTCAAGACAGAGTCTCGGGGGTCACCCAACATTAGCAGGCTTGGTGTGGATGAAGATTTAGTAAAGGAAACTTAATAGAGATGGTCAGATAAGAAGAAGGAGAACCAGGAGAGATCAGTGTCAGGAAACCTAGAGAGAAGTGACTGGTAGTGTCAAAAGCTGTAGAGAAAACAAGGGGGCTGAGAATAGAGAAAAGACCATTAGATTTGACAAACAAGGGATTACTGGTAAATTTGAAGAGAATAATTTATTACTCTTCATAAAACATGTTCTAAATAAGAAGGTTGAGGACTATGTAGTTCAGGTTTACCAGCTGCTTCTAGAAACTCATTTTAGCTATTCAGTCCCTTTCCTGCAAATTATAGTTTCCTGAATCAGATTAATTTCAGGTTCGTGACTTTTGGGGAGGGACAAAGGAGAGGATGAAGAAATAGGGAAGAAAAGGAGAAAATACTAAAAGTTAAAATGTATTCCTCTCCTTTCAAGTTTCGGGAAGGAAAATATCTTTTGCTCATTGTATAAGAAGTAAAATAAGAAGTCTAACTACTCCTCAACAAAATTTAACTAAAAAAAGTGGCACTAGCTGCAGACTCCCAACTTGGCCAGTGATGATATATTTAATTAGAGGAAGAAAATGCTGCCAACTTTGAGAGAATAATATTAATATTTTTAGTTACACAGATGGAATGTGTATACATGTAGACTTGAACATAGTCAGAGGGCATAGATAGAAAAAAAGTCCTTTCAGAATTATTGCTTAGTAACATACTTTTTATTCCTCTCTAAATCTTTAATAGCTGTTAAATAAAACACAAGTTCCCTTCTTGCTCACCTCCCCTACTTTTTCTTTTGAAAGTAGTGGCAAAGCCATCCCGCAGTTGATAAATGGTCAAAAGATATAAGCAGACAGTTTTCAGAAGAAGAAATCAAAGCTATCAATAGCCCCATAAAATGCTCTAAATCACTAATAATTAGAGAAATACAAATTAAAATGACTCTGAGGTACCACTTTACACCCATCAGACTGGCTAAGATAACAGAAAAAGAAAATGACAGATGCTGGAGAGGATGTGAGGAAATAGGTTACACTAATTCACTGTTGGTGGAGTTGTGAACTAATCCAACCATCCTGGAGAACAATTTACAGCTGTACGCAATGTGCTATAAATCTGTGCATATCTTTTGATTCAGAAATACTGGCACTAGGTTTGTACCTCAAGGACATCAAAGAAACAGGAAAAGGGCCCATATGTACAAAAATATTTATGGCAGCTCTTTACATGGTACCAAAGAATGGGAAGCTGAGAAGATACCCATCCATCCATTGGAGAATGTCTGAACAAGTTATGGTGTATATATGATAGAATATTATTGTTACATAAGAAATAATGAAGGAGGTGGTTTCAGAGAAACCTGGAAAGAACTATATGAACTCTATCGCAGAGAGTGCAACTCTGACAAGCTGGCCACATAGCCTAAATGCTAAATGTACAATTTGAACTCAATACTTATATAAAGGTCAAAAGAAGTAGTACAATGACATTCTCAAAGTTTCTCTGAAGAACTTTGGAATCGATTATGAGACATGGGAGATACTGGTACAGGATCTCCAGCTATGGCATGCAAGAAGGCACTGTGCTCTATGAACAAAGCAGAATCACAGTAGCACACAGGAAATGTGAGATATGCAAATCTAGGGACATTTCCAACTATTTGTGTCCAACCTATGGTAGAGCCTTCCAAGCTCATATTGGAGTGATTATCTATAGCTGAACACACTACCTTGATCCCAACATAATGATGTCATTGTTCCTCTTGGAATATGAAGGATAGACAACAATCCATTTAGATAATTAACATCAATTAGCATTTAAAAAGGAATATTCACTTCAACAATGTAATGAGAACAGAAGCACAAACATTTCTTCCTGACACCTTGGGGCACATTCTTCTCTATGCCATCTCAGTCTCTTGGGACAGTGATCTCAAACTTAATGTAGTTTCATTGGTCACATCAATTTTATATCCACACCTACATGAGCCCCCATTTCAACGCTCTCTGGACTAGGTCTTTAAGGTCACTTCTTGATTCTTGATCCAAAAAACTGGACTGGATGGCTTCAAACCCTAATAATGACTATATTTTTGGAACTCTAGGTGGTTTGCTTTCCTGACCTTTAAAAACTCATAAGACCATAGCCTCTATTCTCCTTTACCTAAAACAAAATGCTGAGATAAAAGCCAAGGATTGTATTTGTGGGACACATATCAACATTAGATGAGGAGGACTCAAGGTCTCTTCCCTCTCAGGATTGTCTCTCTTCTCTTCTTGGAGTGCTACATATCTGGAAGAAGGCATACAAAGAGAAAAGGTCACCTAGGGCCTTCTGAATGTATTCCCAGTTCCAGCTATACATTTATAGCTCACAGAATAAATTCCATTCACTTAATTGACTGGAATCAGTTATAGAACATCTATACATGATCCAAATCTTTCCAAGGCATTTCTATTACAAATCACAACTCTTCTGGATGTAGACTACCCAACCTCTTTCACATAAGAAACTGTATAAACTATATTCTATGTGTGCTCATAAGGATTGGGCCCATTGACCAGTCTCTCATTATATATAAAATGAAGGAACTGGAGAGATAACCTCTAATGTTTTCTAAACATCTAGATCTATGATATATTAGAGATAGTATAGAAAAGATTTCTATATTGGGAGGGAAGAACTAGATGACCTCTGAAATTACTTCAAATTGAATAGTCTATAGATTCAAAGTTTTATTTGTGTAGGTTTTGTCTCTCTAGGTCCTCATAAGACTTCTTGTAAGCTCCTTGAGGTCAGGCAATGGTCTTCTATTTCTTTTGTATCTCCTAATACCTTCTAAGATACCATGCTCATTATACAACTTAATATATAATTGTAAAACACATACTCTCAAATTTCTGATCAATTTATTTTTATTTTTAGCAATATCTTTTGGCTTTGTACCTCCATTTTCTTTTTTTATAGTATTTTTCCAATCATATATAAAGACAATTTTTAGCATTAATTTTTACAAAATTTTGAGTTCCAAATTTTTCTCTCCCCCTCCCTCCCCTGTTTCTAAAATGGTAAGCAATTTGATATAGGTTATACATGTGCAATCTTGTAAAATACGTTTCCATATTAGTCATAGTTGTGAAAAAAAGAAACAGACCCAAAGGAAAAAATAGACTGTGAAAAAAATCAAGTGAAAATAGTATGCTTCAATCTGTATTAAGTTCATCAATTCTTTTTCTAGATGTATTACCTCCATTTTCTATTATATCTTCTTCCTTCCCATCTTGAGAAAGACATCCCTTATAGTGAAGAACAAAAAAAGAAACAAAAAAGGAGGTTAACAAAATCAACACATTAGTTGAGTCTGATAGTAAAAGCAGTATTCTGTACCCCATCTCCCACCTCTGCAAAGAAACAAGGGTAATGCATTTTCAAATCCTTTTTTTTATGTTCAAGTTTGGTGATTATAATTACATTCACTTTAGATTTTTATTCCTTTTGTTGCTGGAATAGAAAGCAGAGAAAGCTTTTATTATATACTGATTATGTGCCAAGGATTAGTCATTCAAATAGAAAATTGGTAGTTACTGCTCTCTAGGAGGTAACATTCTAATAAAGGGAGATAACATGTACCCAGCTTCTCAGCTAGGGGCTGGAGGGACTGAGGCCACAATTGTTGGGAAAGAGAAAAATCCTTGTAAGAGTTGAGAAGGATATGGGTGGGACTACTGTGGAGAACTCAGGTGCCTATTGGATGTTTTTTTTCCTATTTACATTGGAGTTATTGTTTTTGTTTTTGCCAGGTATATGCTTACTTTACTTTGCATCAGTTAATATGAGTTCCATTTCTCCTTAAATTCTTACATTAATAGTTTCTGTATGCTCATGGGTCAATATAATAAAAAATATTTAATAAGCCTTTATTATATACCTTATAAGAGTCTTCATTTGCTTGTCATTGGCCATTTCAGCTACTTCTATGTAATTGCACAAAAAACTTAATTTCCACAATTTCTTCTTTTTATAATCTCATTCAGGTCATGACTGCCATTTTGCCACAAGGTAGTCCAGAAACAACAGAATGGAAACATGTTATTCCATGCTGATTTTATGAGTTTTACTCAAGCTACATATTAGACATGTCATTGAAGAATGCCCAAGGGCAGTCTTACACCTTCTATTAGCAAATATCAACTGAAAATGAGTTGTGTTAAAAAATTCTGAAGACCTGTCATTTTCCCACTCTTCCTACATCATTCCCTTGATGATTATTATATAACCATAGGTATTTGTGGACCAAAATTGGTTTTGGGAAGAAAGAATGGAAAACAGGAGGAGTGCAAAATGTCATGTACACCTCACAGCACAGGATGAATAGGGTTTTATTCCAGACTACAGATTATTAAGGGTCTGTTCTGTATCCCTGGGAAGGTGAGCTTCTTTTCCATGATGAATGCCTTGACTCATGGTGCTCAGGTTGCCTTCCTCAGGATTCTATTGATAGGATGCCTCACTCTTGAAACTCACCTTTACCCACAACCTCTTTGGGTTGCCAGGCTTCCTTATCTTCATAGCTACACTTATGATGATACGGATCCTTTGAGCTTCCATCACATCTTCTCCCCACTCTACTTTTCTGCTGAACTTTGGCTAGGTAGAGAGGGAAGGAGTGCTAAGGAGAGGACATTACCTAATTAAACCAGCTTCACTCACTTCTGTGGGGTCCAGCCCAGGGATTCAGCACTCTATGATTTTGTTGGGATTCCCATGCACAGCCCTCCCTCACTCAAAACAAGTCAAGTGCAAGTCTTGTCATCATTTCTCTGATGTCATGGTCTTCTTTGGCAATGAAAGGCAAACACAACAATTTAGGGTCTACTACAATCAGGAGGGGAAGGGACAATTTATTCTTTCAATTGCTGGCTCATGTCAATGACTGTGTTCATGTGAAAGTCATCTCCAAACACCACTTGAAAGAAAGAGAGAAGATGGCCATTTTTAGGAAACAGACAGTCTTCTTTGTTTCCATGGAAATGAAAACCAATAGTTATTGACTGAACTTGACAGAATGCTAAAATTCCTTTGCTGTTGGGGGGAAAAGGCTTAGGTGGGGGCAGTTTTTAGTTTGTTTTTAGAATCTCTCAATTATGAACTGAAATAGTCCCTCTTTCTCCATCTTCCCTCTCAGGACTTGAAAATAGTCTGTCTGTCACATGGTTCATATTACATGAAATTTTAAAGAAAAGTGGCATTCATTCTCATTCATTCTCCCATAGTCCATTTTATTAAGCAATGTACTATGTATGTGGATTCATGGCAGAAATTATTATTATAATATTTTTGACAGTTCTTTGCAATACCCTAACTCTCAATGCCTTCTCCAATCACTTTAATTAAGCTTAAAAATGTTCCCTGCTGTGTTACAGCTTCCATATTTATATTCCGTGGTAGGTTTTTTTTCCTTGGGGAAAGATTGAGGAAAATTACTCTTACTATTAATGAGTAATGTTGAAGTTATTCAAAGATTTTGGTTCATGACTACACTTAGCTTTTTTTTTGTTGGCCTAAGTATATTCTAATTTATTATTTCAGTTATTGTGTTATTACTTTGGGGAAGAAGAACTGATTGGAAGTTGGAAATACTATGATTATAATAGAATTTGCATTGAAAACAGATGTGCAAGTTTGGTGACCCTGGAAACAGCTTTGGGACAGAAAAGGAATAAAGCTTTATACCCTAGATTTACCTCTTACTATTTTTCTCCTTTTTCCTTCATATACCTTCCCTTCCTGCTCTACCCTCTCCCTCCAAAAAAAATTAGGAGGTATCCTATGGAAGTTAACATCATGCAATAATTCCCTTAGAATGTGCAAAAAATAGATTGTTCAAGGTGAATACCTGAAAGTTAATTTTAAAAAATCCCTTTTATTTCTACTACTGTTAAGTAAAAAAGTAACAAGTTTGGACCTGCAAACTTGTACAGTAATTAGGAAGTTTATTTAATAACTTCATGAGGTATGGTTTGGAGGGGAGAGATTGAAGTTAGAGAGACTACTTGATTAGTCAATCAGTTAATAAGTGTTTATAAAGCACTCACAGTTTACCAAGCGCTGGGCTGGGGACTGTAAACATAGAGGCAAAAATTGAAGTCTTTTCCTTGAAGAACTTACATTTTGCGGGGAGGAGCCAAGATGGTGGAGTAGAAAGACTCACATATGCTAGCTCCAGAACCCACAGCCCATAAATTTTCTGTAAAAATAACTCCCCACAAATTCTGGAGCAGCACAAGTCACACAGCAACGCAGTGGAGATTTCCGTTCCAGAGACCCTGAAAAACCGGCACCAAAGGTTCGTAGCACACCGGACAGTGGAGCCCAGCCCTGCCCTGGCCGTGTGGCCCAAGAGGAACAGATCTGAGCAGGCTTCAGGGATGGAACCTCCCGTGGCCACGAAAGTCCCTCCACCCACAGGTGCACAGGTCAGTGAGAGAGACTTCTGGACTGGCCAAGAGGGGAGCAGGGTGTCTCCGTGACTCGGGCCCCCTGGGGAGGCAGAGGCAGCGGCAGAGGCAGTGGTGGCAGCCTGGAACTCCCAGAGCCGACAGGAGCTCAGGGCCATTACTGAAGATATCCACATAAACCCCCTGAGGGAACTGAGCCTGGGAGGCGGCCCTGCCCCCACCTGAGCACCAGAACTTAAGCTCACATTGAATAGCAGCTGCTCCCGCCACCAAAAGCCCTGAGGCTGGGGAGCAGCATTTGAATCTCAGACCCCAAGCACTAGCTGGGCAGATCTAGGCAGGGGTGGAGAGGAATCTCAGAAGTCAAGTAACTGGCTGGGAAAATGCCCAGAAAAGGGAAAAAAAAAATAAGACCATAGAAGGGTACTTTCTTGGGGAATAGATGTTCCCACCTTTCATTTCTGATGAGGAGGAACAATGCTTACCATCAGGGAAAGACATAGAAGTCAAGGCCTCTGTACCCCAAACATCCGAAATAGATATCCAATGGGCTCAGGCCATGGAAGAGCTCAAAAAGGATTTTGAAAAGCAAGTTAGACAGGTAGAGGAAAAACTGGGAAGAGAAATGAGAGAGATGCAAGAAAAGCATGAAAAATGGGTCAATACCTTGCTAAAGGAAACCCAAAAAAAATGCTGAGGAAAATAACACCTTGAAAAATAGGCTCACTCAATTGGCAAAAGAGGTTCAAAAAGTCAATGAGGAGAAGAATGCTTTCAAAAGCAGAATGAGCCAAATGGAAAAAGAGGTTCAAAAGCTCACTGAAGAAAATAGTTCTCTCAAGATTAGAATGGAACAGATGGAGTCTAATGACTTTATGAGAAACCAAGAAATCATAAAACAAAACCAAAAGAATGAAAAAATGGAAGATAATGTGAAATATCTCATGGGAAAAACAACTGACCTGGAAAATAGGTCCAGGAGAGACAATTTAAAAATTATGGGACTACCTGAAAGTCATGATCAAAAAAAGAGCCTAGATATCATCTTCCATGAAATTATCGAGGAAAACTGCCCTGACATTCTAGAACCAGAGGGTAAAATAAGTATTGAAAGAATCCATCGATCACCACCTGAAAGAGATCCAAAAAGAGAAACTCCTAGGAACATTGTGGCCAAATTCCAGAACTCCCAGCTCAAGGAGAAAATCTTGCAAGCAGCTAGAAAGAAACAATTCCAGTACTGTGGAAATACAATCAGGATAACAAGATCTAGCAGCTTCTACATTAAGGGATCGAAGGGCATGGAATAGGATATTCCAGAAATCAAAGGAACTAGGACTCAAACCAAGAATCACCTACCGAGCTAAACTGAGTATAATACTTCAGGGGAAAATATGGTCTTTCAATGAAACAGAGGACTTTCAAGCATTCTTGATGAAAAGACCAGAGCTGAAAAGAAAATTTGACTTTCAAACACAAGAATGAGAAGAAGCATGAAAAAGTAAACAGCAAAGAGAAGTCTTAAGGGACTTACCAGAAGTGAACTGTTTACATTCTCACATGGAAAGACAATATTTGTAACTCTTAAAACTTTTCAGTATCTGGGTAGTTGGTGGATCCATACACACACATGTACACGCATGCACGCACACACACATACACACATGCACACACATACAGAGACAGAGAGCACAGATTGAATTGAATAGGATGGGACCATATCTTAAAAGAAATTAAGGTAAATGGTGAGAGAGAAATGTAGTGGGAGGAAAGAGGGTGAAATGGAAGGGGGTAACATATGTCATTTAAGAGGCAAGTAGGAAACTTTTTATTGGAGGGAAAAAGAGGAGAGCTGGGAAAAAAAAAATCAAGAAGTTTACCCTCATCACATTTGACTAAAGGAAGGAATAAAATGCACACTCATTTTGGTATGAAAACCTATCTTACAGTATAGGAAAGTGGGGGAGAAGGAGCTATGCAAGGGGAGGAATGATGGAAGGGAGGGCAAAGGGTGGAGGGAGCAATTTGAAGTCAACACTCTTGGGGAGGGACAGGATCAAAAGACAGAAGAGAAACAATGAGGGGCAGGTTAGGATGGAGGGTAATTCAGTTAGTCTTACACAACACGACTATCAGGGAAGTCATTTGCAAAACTACACAGATAGGGCCTATATTGAATTGCCTGCCTTCCCAAAGGGAATGGGTGGGGAGGGAGGGATGGGGAGAATTTGGAACTCAAAGTTTTAGGAACAACTGTTTAGTATTGTTGTTGCTACTAGGAAAGAAGACATACAGTTAATGAGGAATAGAAAGTCATCTGGCCCTACAGGAGAAAAGAGAAGATGGAGACAAGAGAAGGGAGGGATGACAGAAGAGAGGGCAGATTGGAGATAGGGAAAATTAGATTGCTTGGGGTATTGGGGTGGGGGGAGGGGATAAAAGGGGAAAAAAAATTTGGAACCCAAAATTTTGTGAAAATGAATGTAAAAAATTAAATAAAAAAAAAGTAAAAAAAAAAGAACTTACATTTTGTCAGAGGTAAATCAACGGGGAAGAAAATACTATAGTAATCCAAGTTAGAGGTGATGCCCTCCTGACCTGGAATGGTGTCCATGAAACCAGAAAGCAAACCTTGAATGGGAGAGATATTGTGGAGATTAGAGCAGACAGGATTTGGAAACTGATTGTATGTTGGGGGAGAAGTGAAGGCTAGAGTTTCAATCATGGTGTCTGGGGAAATGAAGATATGAACAACAGAAAATATTGACATTTAGAGGAATGAAAATTAGGTTTAAGGGGAAAGATGAGATCTTACAAGGTAGAAGAAGGAAGGGATGAAGAAAGGAAAGGAAAAGAGAGGAACGAAGGAAAAAGAAGAGACAAAAGAACTGAGTTTTCAGGGACACTCATATTTTTCTTGCTACGGGAGGAAAATGAACCACTGAAAGAGACTGAGACAGGTAGAAAGAGAATCAGAAGAGAGGCAATATCTTGGGAGCCAAGGCAGGAAAGCATTTTCAGAAGTAGATGTTAGTCAAATGTCAAATGATGCAGAATGCCAAGAAAGAGAAAAAATCTTTCTAAAATATCTTCGTTGACTTTCCTACCTTTGTGTTGAATGGAATTGAATAGGTGAATTTAATTTTTTATGATGAAAGATGCAAAACAGGATTGGAAGTCTAAAAAACCTGGGTTGTATTCCCAGCTCTGACATGTCTGTGGGACTTTATGGGAATCACTTTTAAGGAAAAATTAATTTTACAGAAATCAAGAGGTTACTCTTACCAACAAATGGTCAGTTTTGATGAAGGAGCTTTAAGAAATTAAAATAAATGTTTATTAACTTACAGATATAAGTCAAGAGTTTTTTTCCCCCTAAAACACTGAAAGGGCAGAGATTCAGAAAAACTGGCAATCACCCCTTCTCTATTGGAAGAGTAAAAAAAATATAGGAGACATAATAGCATCCCTTCTTTGAATTTGGATCTATATATGGTACAGGAATCTGACTAGTCACAAGTCCATTGGTAAGGCCCAACTGCCAACAACAATGGATCATAAAGCAGACTAAAACATCCACCAGGTTAGTTGTAGTTCAGTTATTTCACCTGCCTTAGTGGTTGTTGGTCAATTTGATCAAATTCTCAAAGCTCAAGCTCCAGGACAGCTGAAAAATCTTAGTCAGCTATCCTTTTTTTACAGTTTACTTTTCTTTTTAAAAATTATTTTATTTGTTTTCGGTGTTCTACAGTCACTTCCATATATCTTAGATTTTTTTCTCCCTCCTTCCCCTTCCTTTCCTCCTTCCTCCCCACTCCCTCTCTGAGACAGCATGCCATCTTATGTAGGTTCTACACATACATTCCTATTAAATACATTTTCACCTTAGTCATGTTGTATAGAAGAGTTAAAATGAATGGGAGAAACTATAAAACAAAACCAAACAAAACATAAAACAAAAGAAAATGGTCTGCTTCATTCTGTGATCCAATTCCATAATTTTTCCTCTGGATGTAGAAGACATTTTGCCTCAAAAGTCCATTGGGAATTTTTTAGGTCTTTACTTTGCTATGAAGTACTGTCTACCAGAAAAATTCCTCGCACACTGTGGTTGTTCCTGTGTACAAAGTTCTCCTGGTTCTGCTCCTTCCACCAAGCATCAGGTCATATAAGTCTTTCCAGGACTCTCTGAACTCGTCTTGTTCATCATTTCTTATAGCACAATAGTATTCCATTACATTCATATACCACAACTTGTTCAGTTATTCCCCAAATGATGGGCATTCCCTTGATTTCCAGTTTTTGGCCACCACAAAGAGAGCTGCTATAAATATTTTTGTACATGTGGGGCCCTTTCCCATTTTATTTAGGCTTCTTCAAGTTTGTTCCAGTTGACTTTAGAGAAATAGTTTTAGACTGAGCAAGTCAATGAGGATCTTCTCCATTCTATTTCCTTCCTGTTGATGGCAAAAACCACTATGAGAGTCTCTTAGTTTATACCACAATGAATTTTTATGCTAGACTATTATTAGAATCTCTTGCACTTGAAATTTTATCATCATTTTGGTTAAACTAATTCTACAAAGCAATGTGCCCTTTACATCATTCCTGAGGGTAAGGAAAACAATGGCTTCATCTACTCCAATGACAAAGCTTACATCCATGGCCATAACTAAGTATTTTCCTACCTGGAGCAAGCATCATGATTGCATGTAAGGTAAGAAGGAAAAAAACATGCCTTCAACTGGAGAATAGGATTCAGTTAAGAGCTCATTTAAGTATCTATCTATTTTAAATAATTATTCTTGCTTATCAGCTAAGTCTTAAGCTCTAATGTTTCTCCACTACTTAAAGGGATGTAAATGTTGTCAGTGACTTCTAAATTTGGTACCTTGTTCCCAATTGATAAATTGTCAAATGATATCATTTTTCAGAAGAAGAAATCAAAATTAGCAATATTCACATAAAGAGTTCTCTACATCACTATTAATTAGAGAAATAAAAATTAAAAATACCTCCAAGTTACCATCTCACAGATATCAGATTGCCTAACATGACAGAAGAGGAAAATGACAAGTATTGGAGGAAATATGGAAAATTGGAACACTAATGCACTGGTGAAGTTGTGAACTGATCTAACCATTTTGGAGAGCAATTTGGAACTATGACCAAAGGGCTATAAAACTGTGCCTATTCTTTGACCCAGCAATACCATTACAAGGTCTGTATCTCAGAAAGATAAAAGAAAAAGGGAAGTGATCTTTATGTACAAAATGTAGTTTTATATATATATATATATATACATATAAACATATAGTAACTTTTTGTGGTGGCAAAGAATTGGAAATTGAGGAGATGTCCATCAATAGGGGAATGGCTGAACAGATTGTGGTATATGATTGTAATGGAATGCTACTGTACCATAAGATGTGGTAACAGGGATGGTTTCAGAAAAACCTGGGAAGACATATGAACTGATACAAAGTGAAGTTAGTAGAACCAGGGGAATATTGTACACAGTAAGAGCAATATTGTAATGATGATCAACTGCTAAAGACTTAGCTAGTGTGAATCCCAGAGGATTCTGGGAAGATGGTAGAGTACATCAGCAAATTCCAAGCTCACCCAATGTCCCCCACTAAAAGGACAGAACATCACCTCAAAGTTAGCACAGAGTGGCAGAAATAAATAAAAGTAAGAGTAAAGGAGTTGTCCCAAGACAACTTGAGAGAACCTTAGGAAAGACCCTACACCCAGGGGCAAATGTTCTGCCAGAGTGAGGAGTATACACTTCCAAGTAGACTCCGTTGAAACAACAAACCACAAGCCCTGGGGTAGCTGGGTTGGTGCTCAGGAACTTTTTCCTCAAGGACAGTGTAGGAGTCAGACAGATGAGTAGAGGAAAGTTGAAGGACTCACTGCTTACTTGCTGTCTCGGGACACCAGGCACAGCTTTGATCTTAGGCCGTGGCTGTGGATGAGAAAGATTGAGTACTCATACAGTGATTGTGGTAGTGTTGTTAATGGGGGTGTTGGGAACCACAAAATGTAAGGGTACAGGATGAGTCTGCCTCAAGCCTTTTGTTATTTGTAGTGAGCTAGATTCAGAGTCAAACTTCAACTTAATGGAGATGAGATGGATACATATATAAAGACTGTGAGAAGATTTGGATGGAATTGAGGAGTGGTAAATAGCTTGGGTTGGCCCAGGTAAAAGGAATTAAGTGGTTCAGAGAGCCACAGTGAAAGGACAATTGACTATCTAGGTGGCCTTGGATGGGCCAGATGCCTCAGGCAAGCTGCCAGGAACTGAGTTGTATGGGAAAATCCAGGGACTGGGTTGCTGAAATGTGTGAGAAAGCTCATGGACTGCTTTCAAAGACAAGGTTTTCTTTTAGGGGCCCAGGTCCCACCACCCATCAGTAGCAGAGGGGCAGGGACTCTGCTGTTTCTGGACACTTGCAGGAGAGTGGAATCACTGGTTTCCCTTCCAGGACAGAGGGGAGAGCTGATGTATGCAGCTGCCAGAAGGACCACAGTTGAGGGATAACATGGCTGGGGACCCTAGCTATGGCTTAAGGGTGGAGAAGAGTGCCCAAAGTTGGGCCCCTAGACAGAGCTCAGAAAAATGACAGTAAGAAGGTCCTGAGACCTGGGGTGCCATTCCCCACACCTCAGGAGCCAATTACAGTAATAAGCTGCTAAAAATAAAATAAAAAGAGTAAGCTGATAGGTGATTTTTTTTAACAAAATATATACTCATAACCAATTATTAGTATTGGGATCCAGGGTTTTTTTTCTTTTTTTTACTTCCTCATTCAAAGCCCAGCCCCTGTGGGGCAGTCTCTGAAGAATATTTCTGATAGATGAGATTTCCCAGGAAACTCTCCACCTAGATAATCTAATCTGGTGAATTCCAGCTCTAAAAGCTTTAGGTTTACACCCTGGAAACTCCCCATTGTTCAATGGGAGTAATCTGGGTGGAGATGGATTCCTTTGTCCAGAACACTAAAGGCTGCGGAGTCTTACGATCAAGCCAGGTTCTCAATGGTAGAGGCAGAGAGCTTTTAGCCCACCCTCTCATTAAAAATGTCCACCTACTCATTAATTGCTCATCAATCTGGATTAAGTTTCACCTGTCTGGGGCACCTCCTTTGCCATTAAGCATTCAGGGATCTCCATGTTTTCTTCTTTGGTTATGAGAAAGACCACTTACCATCAACTTATTGATTATTTTCCGACCTAACTAATAAATTGATTATTAATTAGCCAGAAGCTCTATCTCTTGGGCTTTTCTTTCATCACAAAGCAAAGGAGACATAACCTGACCATAGACAGCTATTACAAGGACAGAGAAGATCTGGCTTTATATTCAGAGGAAGATAG
The DNA here is from genome assembly GCA_023548195.1 of Bettongia penicillata ogilbyi. Classification (NCBI taxonomy): domain Eukaryota; kingdom Metazoa; phylum Chordata; class Mammalia; order Diprotodontia; family Potoroidae; genus Bettongia; species Bettongia penicillata. The sequence goes on along the minus strand of JAJHZJ010000288.1, from coordinate 324,953 downwards.
TAAAGTTAAAAAAAGCTACTTCTAACTCAGAGAATTGTCAAATGGTCACCAACATGAAAGAGTTCTTGGAAGAACATAAAAAGGACTTCAAAAATCAAATTAGAGTGATTAAGGAAAAATTAGGGGAAAAAAGGGTAATCCCAGAAAATCAATTATGAGAAGAAAGTCAACCAACTAGAAAAACAGACGTAAAAACAAGACAGAAAATAACTCCTTGAAAACTAGAATTGGGAATAGAGCCAAAATGGCAGAGAAGGCAGGGACTTGCTTGAGCTCTCTACCAAACTCCTCCAAAGACCTTTAAATAATGCCCTAAAACAAATTCTGGAGCTACACCACAAAAGGAAGGGGTGAAACAATTTTCCTGCCCAAGATAACTTAGAAGGTGGGCAGGAAAGTCTGTCTCACCAGGGTGAGAGTGGAGTACAGGCTCTGCCATTAGAGGCTAGGCTCCAGCAAACCAGGAATAGGCCTTAGGAGCAACCAAATCATCCATGGCAGCAGCTGCTTCCAGAGCTCTCAGCTCACAGATGGTAAGGGTGTCAAACACTTGGTCAGAAGGAGATTAAAGAGGTCTCTTTATTGACATCTGGGGACTAGATTCTGTTGCTTTATTCGGACCCAAGTCACAGTCCTGGGTGGCACTCCCACTATGAGGTGAAATAGTAGCACACCAAAGTTTGCACCCACAGTGAAACAGGACCCTCCTCACAGTTCCAGGGCAGAAAAGAGTGATTGTGGGTGCTCAGAGAGCAGAGCAAAGGACAGGATAGTAGTAAATACTCCTCTCCTTAGATCATACTACCTTGGAAGAACTGAGAAGTTACAGGTCCCTAGAAGTAGCACTCAAACCCTGGAATCTCAGAACAATCTTCTACCCTGGAGCCAGAGCTCCAGCAAGAATTAAATTTTAATTCCAGCAAGAATTAAAAGTTAAGAAATAGGCTGGAAAAAATGAGAAAACAACAGAAAAAAAATTCTGACTATAGAAATGATCAGGGAAGATCAAAATACACTCTCAAAAGAAGAAAACAAAGTCAAAATTCCTACATCCAAAGCCTCAAAGAAAAATGTGAATTGGTGTCAGGCAATAGGAGAGCTTAAAAAGGATTTTAAAAATCAAGTAGAGGAAAAATTGGGAAGAGAAATGAAAGTGATGCAAGAAAATCATGAAAAAAGAGTCAACAGATTGGTAAAGGAGGCACAAAAATGCTGAAAAAAATTACACCTTAAAAACTGAAATCTCATGAAGAGAAGAATGCCTTGAATAGCAAAACTGGCCAAATGGAAAATTATATAAAAAAGTTCACTGAAGAGAAGAACTCCTTAAAAAATAGAATTGGCCAAATGGAAAAGGAGGTACAAAACCTCACCGATGAAAATAATTCCTTAAAAATTAGAATTGAGCATGTGGAAGCAAATAACTCTATAAGACATCAAGAAACAATAAGATCAAAAGAATGAAAAAAATAGAAGACCATGTAAAAGATCTCATTAGAAAAACAATTGACCTGGAAAATATATGCAGGAGAAATAATTTTAAAATTATTGGACTTCCTTAAAGCCATGTTTTAAAAAAAAAAAGACCCTAGACATCATCTTTCAGGAAATCATCAAGGAGAACTGCCATGATATTCTAGAACCAGGAGGTAAAATAGATGTTGAAAGAATTCACTTATTACTTCCTGAAAGCCCAAAATGAAAAGTCCCAGAAGTATTATAGAGAAATTCCAGACTCCTAGATCAAGGAGAAATATTGCAAGCAGTCAGAAACAATTCGCATATTGTGGAAGGCAAGGTAGTGATTAGAAGTAAGGAGGATAGTGTAAACAGGGTGAGGATAAATAGTGAGAAAAAAAAGATGGAGGGAAATACATAGCTAGAAATTTTAACTTGAAATGTGAATGGGATAAATGGATTAAAAAATCAGATTCCAATAATATGTTGCTTACAAGAAACACAATTTTTTTAAAAAATTGAGAGATATACACAGAGTTAAAATAAAGGGCTGGAGTAGAATTTATTATGCTTCAGCTGATGTAAAAAAGAAACAATCATGGTATCAAAATCAAAGCTAAAATAGATTTAATTAAAAGAGATAAACAGGGAAACTACACTATGTTTACCAATATTATTCAATATTGTTTCAGAAATGCTGGCAATAGTAATAAGAGGAGAAAAAGAAATGGAAAAAATCAGAATGGGAAATGAAGTAATACCCAGTCTCTTTATGTAGACAATATGATGTTATATTTGGAAAACTTTTTGCAACATGGCTAACATGGAGATATATTTTGCGTGACTTCATATGTAAAATTGATGTCATATTTCCTTCTTGTTGGGTGAGGGAGGGAATAAAGGAGGGGGAGAATTTGGAACTCAACATGTAAGAAAAGGAATGTTGAATTTAATTGATTATTTTAAAAATACATTTGATAGCTTAGTGATGACCCTTCACATACCTTTTGGGACTTCCCATCTAAATCCCTATTAGTATCCAATTCACTTATAAGGATTTTCAATATACACTTAACATTTATTTACCTGATGATATTGTGAAGAGATCACTGTGACAAACTAAAAATTCTGTGCAGTCGCATATCACTAGATTCTAAATCCTGAAAAGTTAGCTAATTTAAAATCCTCATGATATATATTAACACCAAAAGCAAATACTGGACATTTCTCCTAGCTTTGGATGATCCAATTTGAAGCCCATCCAATGGGTAGCATCCATAACCTTTTTTGACTTCAGCCTCATCAAAACTCATCTAGCTTTTGCCCGATTCTCTTAAGGTCCATCTCTGTGACCTAATAAACTCTCTTGATCTAAGGTATTAATGACTGATAATGGCTTACCACTCAAAGATGAGACACATAGTCTAATAGGCACATTATTAAGGAAAGAGTAATGTGTAAAGACTGAAAGAAAGTTGACGATATATGAGATTGTCCTTAACTTTCACTTTTCCTTATCCCTACTCAAGGGTAGGAATTGATGTTCCTTTGGGCACCCTGGCTTCCCTTCCATTTTATATGTGTGTGTGTATGTATAGATATATATGTATGTGCATGTATATATATACATATATATGTATACACACACACGGATATATATGTATGTATATTTTTATGTACACACATGTATAAAAATATGTACAATAAAATAAAATGAATGATACACACATACATTCATACATATATATTCACACACACATGTAATGAAGTTGTAGGTCAACTTCATTAATGCCCCTTTCATTACATGTGGGGGCCTTGGCGCAGAATTTCTTTGGATAATTAATGGTTTTTCTTCTATGTTTGTCAAAAGTTTCAAATAATGAATCTTCCCAATTCCCGTGGCTAAGCGGTAGGTCAGCTTGTCTGCGTAATCTCTAGGTGTGGCTGTGGAATGCAGTTAGCAGTATTTGCTCACCTCTCTTCCTCTTCTCATAACCAGGAAAGTCATGGGATCAAAATCTTAACAGATCTTGCCAACTGGGACCAGACTGGAGTGAAACCTTCCGTTTTAGCCACTGCTCAATTCTTTCCTCCTCTTCTCTTGTCTGGGGTCAAAGTGGGAGAGGAGACAGCCTTAGCCTCAGATACAAGGTTATCCTCTCAGCTACCTCCTGGTTACAACCAATTCATTCTTCTAATGGAAAATTAAAGTGATTGCCCAAATCCAGGCTTTAAGATTCTGCTTGTTGGAAGCATTCTAGAGTCATTCATAAAAGTAATCTGTGCATTAGTAAGTTCTGGTGAGGGTGGGCTGGGGGAGCATATGGCTTCTTCAGCACTCTCCTCTGTAGCACACTGTGACATAGAGAGAACCCTCCGGGGCTCTTCCCTATCACACATTGACTTTAAGTAATATCACATCCCCAGACTATGTGAACAAATTAATTTATAAAAAGAGAATTGGGCTTCTAAATACCATTGTCAGTGGAGGGGGTGCTGAGTTTAGGAAGATAGGAAATGTTGAGGCTTTTTGTAATCTCCATTTAAAATTATGGAGGAGAGGGAAAGGAAGAGAAAGTAGAATGATAGAGAACAGTGTCCTCCTCCTTGAACATTCCCCATCACTTGGGGGTTACTGCCCAGTCCAAACACTGCAGGACACTGTGCCTCTAGTGGGTGAAGCTGCTGGAGGCATTGGACTATACTGCCAACCCCTTGGTTACAGCTTCCACTCAACCTTTTGTAAGCTACTGCCCCTCAATCCCTCAAATTTCACAGCCCCCCAAATCTCTTTCTGCTGTTTTACATCTTGTAATACTCCATCTTCTCCTGTGCTAAGAAGATGGGGACCTACATATCCCCAGATGCTTTGCCTTCATTCACAGAATGCTCCTTTGAGACTTCCAGGCCAGCCTCGCCCCCAGGGTGTCCCCTCTGTTTTCTTAGGCATTGCCAGTTTTGCTTCAGTGGGAGTTTTGAGCTGTGCTGAGACAGGGAAGCAGCTGCTTGTTTTTTGATTGAAGATAGCCCTGGAGCATCCTCTCTTACAGTGAATTCTGAACCAGATAGCCTTTAAAAGAATCCCCCCCAGAGAGAGGCCTCTAGTTCTCAACCCAGAGAAATATATAGGAAGAAATTCTCAAAGTCACAAATTACAATTGGAATCATCATGATTAGAACTGAGGGATATGTGAGTCTTCACTTGGCATAACATCATCAATGGCACAAGGATGTAGGCCAGGTTGCAGCTGTTCCAGAACTTGTCTTGGAATCAGAATGTGACTCATGATGGGCACCCTGTGCCAGAGAATTCCTGAAAGAGCTAGAAACCTGGCACGTGTCCTTGTGAGAGAGTCACTGTTGTCAGGAATCATCCATGGGAGAGAATGAGGCAACCGAATCATGTTCCCCAAACTGAGTAGAAGGTGAGAAGGAGAGGCACCATAGCCTAGGGCGTAGGACACAAGACTTGAAGTCAGGAGGACCTAAATTCGAAACCTGTTTGCTATCTGTCATTGTTGCTAAACCACGCAAATTCTCTGTTGCTTCATCTAAAAATAGGGGGAGATGAACTCAGTGACCTCTAATTTCCTTAGCAGCTCCAAATCTATGGTTCTGTGAGCTAGCTAGCCTCAGAGTAACTCAACCTGGATTCAAATTCTGCCTCTGATGCATTTTGACTGTGTTGCCCTAGGTAAATCACTTAGGTTCTCCATGTCTCAGACAACTCTTTAGGATAATAAATTACAAAGTAAGTGCCAACCTGCACTGGGAGGGAGAGATTCCTCATGGGGGAACTCTATCTATAAGCAACTTACTAGAATGATGAAATCACAAAGGAAAAACAAAAACTTTTAAATTAAGGGGGGGAAATTTGGTCTTTGTACTCATATCTATATCCTGAGTGCTTTTAGCCCAGTGCTTGGCACAGACTAAGAACTGTCAACCCTGATAACGAAGAACCAAAGAGTCTCAGAGGTTTTGCAACTGCTGTTAACTCAAAAAAAAAATTCAGAGAGCTCATAAAGGTCGTCAGAAATATAGTTAACTCTACAAAATAAAATAAAACCAAAGAGATAATAGTGCTCATGAACAAAAACTTTCTTTATTCCATTGGAGGAGGGACACAGGTGCCGGGGTTCCGTGTAGTAGGGAACATGCTTTAGTGTGGGCAAATCTTAGTGTGTATACCAATGATCGTGCAGTGAACTGTAGCCCTGACAATGGGGGGTAACAGCCACAATGAGACAACTTTGATTCATAGCAGGACTCCATGACTGGAACATGGGTTCAACAAGTGCTTATCCAAGCTCACAATCCACCTGGGGCTAGTGTGAAGCAATTCTGGGATTTTGCTAAGGCTGTGATCACCCAGAAAGTGAGCACAAAGGATTGTTGTTTTGCCAAACTCAGGACATATCCTGCTTACTGGATCTTAGCTCTGGAAAATAGGGTATCACTGTAACAGCATGGACCCTGGCATTCACAGAAGGGCCTGCTGTACAAGTTCTTAGATCTGCTTATCTAAAAGGAAAGCAACTTTTGAGGGTTCAACAATCTACTTCAATCAAGTACATAAAACATTTATTTAGTCAGGAGAAAAAGTCAGCACCATGAACTTCAGAGAAAATACAAACAGAAAGACCAACAGACAGGGTTTCCAGTGGTCTGACCATAAGCAATACTGACCATACATACATCATTACCTGAGAGACAAGCACCATCATCTGGATTTTCAAAGCTGGGGGGCTCCTTAGCAGCTACCCAAAGTCTTGTCTGGTCAAACAAACACTTCCAATGGGTAAACCCCCAAAGTAAAACCTCACCTCAGAGTGAGTATATATATATATATATATATATATACATACACACACACATACATACACACACACACACACACACACACACACACACACACACACTTTTCAGAGCCAGAGGGCATTACAATCCTTGAGAACCAGTTCCTCATTAGAAATTAACAAAAGGTATGGGTCCTCCAACAAAAAAAAATTCCCCTTAATCAAGTTTCCCTTAATGGGCAGGCCCATTAATGGGTGGGGAAGATCCTTAACTCTCATCAACATAGTTAACATTACAGTCTCCCAAAAAGAGAGGAGTAAAAAGAGAGGGGTGGTCTTGGCACAGGGGTCCTGACAGCATTTAATAAATGCTTACTGACTTACTTCTTTGGACATTGCCTATGGTCTTCATTGTCCCAAATCAATTTTGAGGCCTAGTTAGATACATACCTACCATCATGCACAAATGCAACCCACTCAAAGCAGCTGTGCTGGAATTAAAGGTTGGGGAAACCTGGATGGGAGGAAAGGAACAAGTGTTTATTAAATGCCAGGTACTATGTTAAGTGCTTTACAAATATTCTTTTATTTGATTCTCCCAATTACCCTAGGAAGCAGGTGCTATTATTATCTCCATTTTACAATTGAGGAAACTGAGGAAGTCAGAGGTTAAGTGACTTGCCTAGGGTCATACCCAGATTTGGACTCAGGTCTTCCTGATTCCAGGACTAGCATTCTATCCACTGTGCTCGTTACCTGCCTTTAGCTAGGGCATTTTGGGGTACCCAACCTCAACTTCCTAAATTTTATTCTGATTCAATTAACCCTTAACTAAAATGATCAACCTTGAATTCTGTCATTTCTCAAAAGCAAGTTTTTGATGAGGGAGTTTCACAGTCTGTCATTGAGTTGATACAGGTGAAAGGAAGGGACTATGGCCCCCTCTACTTAGTTGTGGTCAGAAAGTAGGTTCTATGCCCAGAGTACTTGTCTCCACATTTCAGATTTCTCCCCTCCATCCCACCTACCCTCCAAGGCAGCTTGCCCAAGATGGAACAGGAGTCAGGGAGTTATACTAAACTCTCCTTTTTGTAAAACACTAATTGTCAGAAATTAATGTCTGTGTCCCACTCACTGCTCCTAATTCTATCCTTTAGGGAATGCAGTCGATAGAGTGCTAGTCCTAATGTCGGGCATCTTTCTGCGTTCAAACCTGGCCTCAGACATTAGTTGTGTGACTCTGGGCAAGTCATTTAACTCTGTTTGCCCTGTTTTCTCATCTATAAAATGAGCAGGAGAAGGAAATAGCAAACTACTGAAGGATCTCTGCCAAGAAAATCTCAAATAGAGTTATGAAGAGTTGGACACAATTGAAACGACTCAATGAGAAGGTTCTTCCTCAGTGTTCCTGGTTGATCCTGGTATGTTTTCCAGTCTTCTCACTACTCTAATTAAGTTCTTTGGGGCCTACTTCAGCTTAACAATAGCCTTCCAAAAATGTGTTGTATAGAACTAAGCCTAATGCTCCATACATAGTCAGACCAGAAGAGATTAAAATGGGACTATTAACAAATATTTTGGGACCATCTTATTCTTGGTTCTAAGATTGTGCCCAAGGCTCCACTAGCTTTTCCGACCACCGAATCACAGTATTAACCCATCATAAGCTTGTGGTCCACTAAAATTCTTAATTCAACTCTGTTCAATTCAACATGCTTTCAGAATTAGAAAATTTGCCCACTTCTGTTTCTTTTCCTTAAACCATTAGGGGAAAACTGGGCATTCCCAGGAATTAGTCAAAGTTCAAGGCAGAGTAAGACAGGACAATGTGGGAGTGAAAAGCTAAGGAACAAAAAGAAATTAATGTTTCCTTTTGATGAATTCCTGAACACATACCACAGAATAACCTTTGTATTTATAGACATAGCCTTGTATCTAGCAGAAACCTCTGAACTTGCCAACTTTTTCTGGGTCCCTTTCTTGCTCAACACAAACTTGGTTTTCTTATAGTTCTATCTCTGCTTAGACATCCTGACTGTTGTCCCTCCAAACCCTGACTGTAGTGATGACATGTCACTTTCCAGATTGCCAGAAAACAAGATGCCCATGGTCCATGAAGCTTATGCAACTGTCCCATGTCAGGTGGAGATGTACTTTTCTAATATGGGGGATGAACTGTGCTGATTCATCGCCATACTCATCTATTTTCTCCTGTGACCCAGAAAGTACTTGTGTGAGCTTACTGAGCAAGGCAAGCAATCTGTTGTCATGGGACATAGTTTTTCTACGTCTCTTGCTATTATAGAGATCAAAATAATGACCTTGGCCTCATTAGCTAATCAGGCAAAATAGTGCCCTTGGTCTTGTGAAAATCATATGCAAATGACAATGTGTGTTCTCTAAAAGCCTGTCGAAGAGCCAAGATGAACAAAAGTATACTTTTATTGTCAACTAGGCTAATAACCTATGGGCCTGCCCCTACTCTTGGCCTATGTTTCAGGCTTTACATGTGACTGGATTGAGGCCCAAGGAGTATTTCCCATAATGGACATAGAACTAAAAAAGATTTGCATTCATTGGAGAACAGACTATGACAAGCCTTTTAATTTATATATGATATACATATATTTATATAAAATTATATATAATACATTTATATTCTATATTACATATATAATATACATATATTATATAAAATAATATATAATATATTTATATTCTGTATTACATATGTATTTATTAATATATAAATATCACATATATATTTATTAATATATAAATATATTATATAATATATTTAATATAATTATATATGCTTATATGTATAATATATTTTAATGTAATTATATATATATAAAATTTGGTAAGAAGAAAGTTAAACCCTTGGATATTACTCAGAGATTCCCTTCCCCATTAAGGGGGAGCAACCAGGTGAGTAGCTTGGACCTAAAAATAATTTCCCCTAGACTAGCAATATTTAGAGGAGCTGATAGAAATAATTCTCATCTAATATTCCCTCTCCAAGGAGAGCAGAGTCATCCACCTTATGGCCCCACTCTCTTCTTCTCCTCCAGGCAGAACTCAAAACCTTCCTTGGCTTGGGGCTAGTGAGACCCTAGAGATATTTAATCAATTCTCTGTGAGAACCATATTTAGACAAATTCACATGGACCTATGTATGACGTACAAAGACAATGCACATACACAGTGTACATGAGGTGGGTATTGGCCCAGATACTTGGTAAAAATGTTTGTCATGTTATGAAATGCAGGGCATGGGGTTGACAGTTGATTTTTATTAAACTGCATATTTCTAATAAGAAGGCTAGGATTCACGAGCCCTAGAAGCTCTACCAGGGCACACGCCCTCCAGTCAATGAGACATCCCTCCTGCCCCCCACCCCTCAAGCTCTAGACTTCCTTGCCTCATAGCTCTCTGAATACTGAGCATGAGCTTCACTTAGGGTAAGACAAGAAGTGGTTCAGCTATTTAGAGAATTTGAAATTTTGCTTTTCTTTTTATCGGTACCTGTCACCGACAGGAGGAGTGTCTAAACATCACTCACCACTTTAACGGGAGACTAGTTTTTGTTGTTTTAGTACTTAACTGTCCAGCTCATAGAGACATACAATTTGATGATCCCAAAGCACCATAGAAATGGTTATTCCACTGAAACCTTGTCATTACTCTATCCTCATTTTCCCGTCAATGGAGCTCCTATAGAAATCATCCTGAGACAGGCCACTTTTTCTTTCTTATTCTTTTCTATGTGATGTTCGGTTGATTATCATAGAAAATACAGATTAAGAGCTGGAAAGGATTTTAAAGGCCATCTATTCCAGGCATCTTCATTTTGTTAAATGAGAAAAATGGATAAGATGACTGCTTTTTGTAACTGAATAAAGCATTGGGTGGTGGCTCATCTGTCAGTTCACTGAAATAAATTATTATTATTTCCTCTGTACCTGTTAGTGGTATCTAGGTGGTGCAGCAGATAGAATGCAAGGCCTGAACTCGGGAAGACCTGAGTTCAATCCCAGCCTCAGACACTTAGTAGCTGTGTGACCTTGGGTAAGTCACTTAACCTCAGTTTTCTCTACTGTAAAATGGAATAACAATAGCATAGCCCCTTCCTTCCAGGACTGGAACTCTCTGATGAGATAATATTTTTTAATGTGCTTAGCACAGAGTAGGCACCTAATAAAAGAGGATTCCCTCTCCCCATGGTATAGGGAAATCCTAGGGAAGAGACTCCCTTTATCCATGCAGGGCAGCACCTTCTCTGCAATTTGTAGACTAAGGGAGTTGCCCGGGTAACTGAGACTTGGAGTGATTTGCCCAGGGCAAAGGTAGGACGCAGATCTTCCTCACCCTGAGGTCAGTTCTTTATCTATTTTGCTATGTTTTCTGGTATTATTATTTTTTTAACGTAATATTGTCTTTTAGACTAAGAATTGAATATATCATCAAACTGTCTCTTTTGCAAACACACATACGCATTATCAGCCTGCTTACTTCTGCAGTGCTAGGAGAAGGGAAGCTTCACTAAACTGCCTCTGACATTGACCAGCTGTGTGAGCCTGTGCAAGGCACTTAATCTCCCTCATCCTTAGTTTTCTCATCTGTCAAGTGGGAATGATAATCACATCTACCTCATGTTGTAAGGATCAAATGAGAGCATTAAAGTGTTCTATAAATGCTAGCTATTATTACTGGAACTGGATCTTAACATTTAATATCGTGCATGATTAAATAATTTTGTTGCTGAAAATGAAATGTAATGAAATTTTTAAAATTAAAAAAAAAATAGAGAAAGGTGCAGCTATGTGGTGCAGTAGATAGAGTGCCAGGCATGGAGTGAAAAGGACCCGAGTTCAAATGGGACCTCAGACACTTACTAGCTGTGTGACACTGGGCAAGCTACTTAACCCCAATTTGCCTTGAAAGAAAAAAGGAAGGAAAGAAGGGAAGAAAGGAAGGGAAGAAAGAAAAAGGAAAAAAGGAAGGATGGGAGGAAAGAAGAAAGGAAGGAGGAATGGAGGGAGGAAAGGAATTTTTAACAACTCCTCATTTTACAAATGGGGAAACTAAAGCCCAGATCAATTAAATACTATACCCAACCTCACCCAGTTAATGGCAGAGTTGGTACTAGAATCCAAGTTTTTTGCTTCCTTGTCCAATGCTCTTGTTTTTTAAAAATCAGTCAATAAATGTTTAAGGGTCTACTATGTGCCAGCCACTATGCCAAGCACTGGGGATACAAAGAAAAATCCCGTCTCACCAGGAGCTCACAGCCTAATGAGGAAAATCACATATAAATGGCTATGCATAAACAAGATATGGGTGAATAATTGGAGACAATCACTAGAGGGAAGATGCTAGAATTAAGGGGGATGAGGAAAAGATTTCTTGGAGAGGGTGTGATTTTAGCTGGGATCGGGAGGAAGCCAGAGAAGCCAGGAGACCTAGAAGAAGAGAGAAAGAACATTCCAGGCATGAAGGTTATCCTGGGAAAATTCATGGAAGCTGGAGATGGAGCAAGTCAGTGGCGCTGGACATCAGAATGCTTCTGGGAGCATAAAGTATCCGAAGACTGGAAAGATAGGGAGGGAGCATTGTGTACCAATTGCCTTGTATATTTTGAAATTGATTTGAATGTTGATGTCATGTCAGTGCCAGACTCTAAAAGTCCTTTGAAAAATATATGGGTTATCTTGGATTTTCTTTTTTTAAATCAGTTAAATCAATTAAATTGGCCATTCTCTCACTACTGATTCTTCAATGGTGAGAAGTGGGCAGGCACTCTTCTGGAAAGACTTAAATGAAACTGATGCAAAGTGAAATCAGCAGAACTAGGACAATATCATATACAGTAGCAGCAACATTGTAACAATGATCAACTATGAATGACTTAACTCTTTTCAGCAATACAATGATCCTAGACAATTCCAAAAGACTCATGATGGAAAATGCTATCCACCTCCAGAGAAAGAACTAAATGGAGTCTGAATACATATCAGAGTATATTATTTTTACTTTATTTTTTCATGGTTTTTTTTTCCTTTTTGCTCTGTTTCTTCTTTCACAACATGACTAATATGGAAATATGTTTTACATGATGGCACATATATAACCTATATCAAATTACTTAACTGTTTTGGAGAGAAAATTTGGAACTCAAAATTTTATAAAAATGAATGTTAAAAATTGTCTTTCCATGCAACTGGAAAAAATAAGATACTATTTTTAAAAAAGAACAGGAGTTGTTAACTGTTTTATCTCATGGATTCTTTCCCAGTTCAGGCAAATGTAATGCCACTATGGTTTTTTACCTAGATTCATAATGGAAAGAAATGCTGAATACCAGGTTGCCAAGTCCTGCTTTAGAGAAATGAGTAAGTTGCTGTAATGTAGGTGACAGAGAACTGCCCTCAATGTCAAGAAGACATCAAATCTTGCCTTTGACACACAGTGGCTGAGTGACCCTGAACAAGTCAACTTTTCAGTATATCAGGCAATTCGAAGACTCTAAACTGATGATCTGTTTTGATAGAGAGAATTTCTAAGATCAGTGAAATCACAGGTATGGAAAAAAAATCAACAACCTCTTACCACTCTTATTTCATGTTTTTGAATTTTCAGATTTCCAAATGTAGAATTCATTGCTTTTCTAAAAATGTCTAAAAATGACAGCTTTCTAACCTTGCAAATCCCACCTGGTTAGAAAATTAGGTTAAAAATAACTCACCTTTTTCTACCACTTAAGGCATTTTAAAAATAAAAGCCTAGAAGGATAAGTAATTAAAATAATAACAACATTAATAAAAACTAACACATTTCTATAGCACTTTAAGGTTTGCAAAGCCCTATCTCTATATTATCTCCCTTGATCCCCATAATTCTGTGAAGTAGGTCTGATATTTTTATTTTGCAAATAATGCAACTGAGGTGCAGAGAGGCTGTGAGTTTTCCATGGACACTCAGCTAGTAAGTATCAGAGCTGAGATCTGACAGACCAGCCCTTTTACCACTATGATCTGTGTTTTTGTAAGGTCCTGGCAGGCAGACTGTGTTTTATACTTTTGTGTCCCGTACAGTGCTGTAATACCAATGTGATAGCCATAGCAGCCACTATGGATATGCATGCATATTTCCAGAGTAAATTCGCAAAATATAAACTCTCTTCCTCAAACATGAAACCAAGACATTTATTCAAACACCAGAAAGCCAAATCCATTCTAGTAACAAAGAAATCTATACACGTTATCAATGCAGGGAGCACAGCCATCCCCAAGCCTTCTCTCCTCAGGCCTCCCACAAACTCTCTTAGCCAAAATTCCTCCCTCTCTCACTTATGCTAGCTACTCTGCTCTCTTTCATCTCTACCTCCCTTTCTCACAGCTGCACCCTTCCTACTCCACCAAGCCCCTTGGAAAGCCCCTTCCACCATTGGCCCCCCATAATTCAGGTTGTGGGCTGGGTCAAAGCTCAAAGCAGGTCACATGGGTCTGTTAAGGAGCAGGAAAGATCCTCAAATTACCGTTACAAGTGCCTAGCACGTTACTAGGCACAAAATAGTCATTCGCTAAATACTTGATTGTTTGAAACTATTATATATGTATGGATACTCACAAATTATCCCTGGCAATTGGTTATCAACTTCCACTTGAATACTTCCATTGATGGAAAACTTACTACCTCATGAGGCAGTCTACTCCATTTTGGATTAGCACTAATTGTTTGGGAGAAGTATAGAGGGGGCAGATCGGTGGCATAGTGGATAAAGCACTGGCCTTAGAATGAGGAAGATTCATTTTCATAAGTTCTAATCCAGCCTCAGATATTTACTACCTGTGTGACTCTGGGCATTCACTTACCCCTATTTGCTTCAATTTCCTCATCTATAAAATGAGCTAGAGAAGGAAATGGCAAATCACTCTAGTATCTTTGCCAAGAAAACCGCAAACTGGGTCATGGAGAGTTGGACATGACTAAACAGCAACAACAGAATGTAATGGAAACATCCCTGGATCAGGGCCCTTATGTTCAATTCCTACCTCAGTTACTTGCTACATTAGGAAAGTCACTTAAATTTTCTGCGCTTCAGTCAATGATAGCTAGCATCTACATAACTCTAAGGTTTGCTAGTACCTTTATAATTATTAACTCATTTGATCCTTATAACAACCCTGAGGGATAGGTTTAACTATTATCCCCATTTTACAGATGAGAAAACTGAGGCTCACAGAGTTTAAGTGACTTGCCCAGGGTCACATAATTGAAAAACAAGGGAGAGAGAGAATTTCTCATAGCTCCTCTTTGGGATGGAGCTTGGTGTTTCAAAGTAATGACGAGACAGTAGTTGGTGTGGTGGGTAGAGCAAGAGAGGAAGACCTGAGTTCAAATCCAGCTTTGACCACCAGCCAAATAATCATAGTACCTATCTCCCAGGGTTGCGAGGATCACCAGATAATATTTGTAAAGCATTTGGTATAGGGCCTGGCACACAGTAGGTACTTAAAAAGTATTTGTTCCTTTCCCCTTCTCCATTTATATTGTTAGCGTGCTACACCAGAGTTGGAGGCAGCTAGGTGGCTCAGTGGATAAAGCACTGGGCCTGAAGATGGGAAGACCTGACTTCACATCCAACCTCAGACACTTAACTAGTTGAGTGACCCTGGACAAGTCACTTCGTCTCTGTTTGCCTTAATCCACTGGAGAAGGAAATGGCAAACTGCTCCAGTATCTTTGCCAAAAAAAAAAACCCCATTGAGGTGGTACACAGGGGCACAAAGACTTGGACATGACTGGACAACAAGGACTAAACCCTTTCTTAATGTTCTTTCTCTGTGTCTCCAGGGGTAAGGCAGAATCAGTGGTGGCCTACCATCTTTGGAAACTCAGCATTATGGCTCAACTTCCTGGGAAATTATTTGTTTTGAGGATTTCTCCAGCCTCAATAAGGTCCATAAGACCCTCTTTTTGTTAGAGCAGCTTATAGCAATGAAGCATTAAGGCAGGGAGAATAAGATGTCCATGTATGTCCCTGGTGCCAGGTCACTGGTGAATGAGCTCCTACTTATACGCATGCTAAGAGAATCAACAGTATGAACATTATGGAATGTATCTCTTAGGCATCTTTCCAGCCCCCTGCCCCCAGCCCCTTCTCCCTACCCTTGGCTCTGTCCTTCTCCCACAGAGTAGGGGTCAGGTAAACTTATTTTCTAGACCCAGATCTATCAGTGACGTTGCTGTGGAATGGCGGAGGCTTGGGACATGTGAGGCTTCTCAGTGCCTCAGATTCTCAGCCTATAAAATAAATCCAGACTAAGGTCCATTCTGGCTCTAAAATTCTGTGATCCTGTTCTGTTAAGGCCTTGGAATTCCTAACAAGGCATTCACCAAGTCTTTCTGAAGTTCAGGGTATCAGGGCCGGAAAGGCCCTCCAAGGTCATTGAGTCAAGCCTTTGTATTTTACAGAAAAGAACACAGACCCAGTGACGTACCCAAGGTCACACAGGTAATAAGCAGTCAGAGGTGGGGGGAGAACTCAGGTCCTTTGACACCAGAGTCTGTTACCTATTGTGTGGTCTTGGTTGAGTTAAGTTTTTCATGTCAATCATGGAAGGCTTTTTAAGATCTTTTCTAACTCTCAATGTATGATTTCTCATACAACTCATTACTCAGAGTCCAGAAAGGTGTTCTAGGCCCAGAAAAATGACTTTTTAATGGAAGAATTTCCGGTGCCCTGGGAGACAGTTGTATGAAGGGTTCCTGATCTTTTATCCACACCTGGAAGGCAGTTTCCTTCAGCTCAACTATCTCCTAAGATCCTTCATGCCTCCGCATGGCCACACAAAAACTACCTCAGACACTTGTGGAAACTTGTTGGGGAAAGACAAGGCAGAGATGAATCTTTCCCATGCAGCTGACTCTGCAAAGCTGGGTGATGGTGAGGGGTACCTGCTTTCCCTGACCTGTAATTGGTAGTGTGCTGTGGGAATGACTCATGCCACCATGGGCAGGAGAGCAGGGCAGCTGAACCTGGTTACTTGCAGAGTTTGTTAGAGGCTAGGTACTGCCTGGGGCAGGGTCAGTCCTTTCCTGGTACCGCCCATAAATCTGACTAAACCCAGCAGACACTGCTTGTTAGTCAGCGGCCTTGTTTCCTTCAGAAGGGAATCCATTGTGCCCCTCACTTAAGTTATGGTGCTCATAGCATCATAGAATTAGTGCTGGGAGAAATTGTGGGGGCCACCGAGCCAACCCTCTCATTTTACAGTTGAGAGTCTCATTCATTAAATTAGGGAACAGGTAATGACAGGCCACTGAAAATCATGTCAAAGAATCATAGAATTCTAGAGTTGGAAGAGACCCCACCCCGCTAGATCTAGTGCAGCCTTTAACTGAATAGGAAAACCCTAATACAATACAGCTGGGGCGGTGACCTCGAGTCAGGACATGGTTGTTCTTGGGTTCTTTGTAACCCCATTTGGGATTTTCTTGGCAGAGATACTGCAGTGGTTTGTTATTTCTTTCAGCTCATTTTACAGATGAGTGACTTGCCCAGGGTCACACAGCTAACAAGTGTCTGAGATCAGATTTGAACTCAGATCTTTTTTTCCTGACTCCAGGCTTGGCTCTCTATACACTGAGCTACCCAGCTGCCTCCAAGTCGGGTCTAGTGCTATAACAATATAAATGGAGAAAGGGAAAGGAACAACTATTTATTAAGTATGTACTATGTGCTCTATTCGCTGCACTACCTAGCTGCTCTGGTCAGGGAGAGCTGAGTTCAAATGTGACCTCAAACATTTTTCACTAGTTGTATGACTCTGGCCAAGTCATTTAACCTGTTTGATCTCAGTTTCCTGCATCTGCTTTCCAGGATTGTTGTAAGGATCAGATAATTGTATAGCAAACAGCCTAGTGCCTAAGCGGTATATAAACGTTAGTTACTATTATTAGTACTATTAATATGACAATACAGTCGACAAGTATTCATCCAACATCTACTTGAAGACTCCAAACGGGGCAGAACCAGCCATTTCCCGAGCTAGCCCATTCCTTTTCTGGACCAGCTCTCATGGCTGATAGTAAAAGGTTTTTACTGCCAACGTCAAGCCTAGATTTCCTTCTGGGGCTCCAATTCTTTGTTCTTGGTTCTGCCCTCTTTTGCCAAACAAAAATGAGATCTCTTCATCAAATACCTGATGACTGTACCATCCACCCCCTTAGTCATTTCTAAGCTAAGTATTTCTTGTTCATATTAACTCCTACTTCACTCCTGTTTCACATAATCAAATGGCCAATCAATCCTTGCCAATGCAAACCCTCCTACATGTACAGGTAATCCCCCTCCATCTTGTCTTCTCCAAGCTAGCCCTTGTCTGAGAGAAATCATTAATCCCCAGTGATCTGAGGAGATCCAGAGTTTCTCCTTTTCCGTAGTTCTTATTTCAAAGTTCAGTCTCTTGAAGGACATCACTGATAATGAGATTGAATTAACTCTCCTCAATCTCAATAAGACTCCACCCAACTTTATAAACCAATTGTCTTCTGCTCAGGTTTGGGTGGGGGATAAATTCTTTGATTTGATTGTTCAAATTAGGGGTAATTTAGAAGTAAATTACATAATCAAAGTTCATTAGAATAGTCTATCCCCTCACTGTAATATTTATTCTCTAATTAACTGTTAACCTGTCAGAGTCAACTGCCACCTATTGGGAACATCCACCCTTCCAAGGGCATATAAGTATTAGGAATCCATCATAATCATCTGTGGTTTAGGAGAGACAACCAAATGATCCTTCTATTAATTATCTGCTAGCAATAATTAACAAAATGGATAATTAGCCAGAAGCTGTGTCTCTTGAACTTTTTATACATCACACATCTCAAACTGGGTATCCCATAGACATCTCAAACGTACCATATCCAAAACTGAACTCATTATCTTTCCTCCTAAATTGGGGACCTTGAGGACACATGTAGCCCCCAGGTCCCCACGTGTGGCCCTTTGATTTTAAATTTCACAGACAAATTGTTCTGTAAAACTTGGACTTGGTTGAAAGGCTGCACCCAAGGACCTAGAAGGCCACATAAGGCCTTGAGGTCTCAAGTTCCTACCTACTTTATCCATCAACAAGCATTTATTAAGTACCTACCATATACTAGGTGCTAGAAATATAAAGATAGAAATCTAAACAGCTTCTCTCCTAAGAAACTTACATTCAATCAGAGAAGTGATGTGTACACAGTTAAATATATATATATATATACACATATATAGTATGTGTGTATATACATATATATGTATATGTATGTTTGTATAGTATATATAATATATACACACATACATAGGCACATCTATCTAGATAATATATATCTATTTATCTCTTTATCTATTTATCTAGAGAGAGAGAAAGAAAGAGAGAGGTCATTTGTAGAGGGATGTACTAACCAATGAGGAGGGGCACAAAATGTCTTTCTTAGGAGGCTAGCACAACATTGAAGGAAGGTAGATTTCCTAAGAAATGATGGTGAAAAGGGATGGCATTCCTGACAAGAGGAACAGCCCATGCAAAGGCAAGGAGACAGGACACAGAAGGCCATATATGAGGACCTACAAGAAGGTCAGTTTTACCAGATGACAAAGTGTTTGTGAAAGAGAGTAATGTGTAATAAAACTAAAAAGACTGGCTCAACACAGGGTGTGAAGGACTTTAAATGCCAGAAGAGTTAGTATTTTATCCTGAAGGCAACATGGGCCTACCAAAGCTAGGGAACAGAACTGAGACATTCTGACCTGAATTTTAGGACTATTATCACTTTGGCACACCTGTGTGAAGGATGAATTGGAAAAGGGAGAGACTTAAGGAAGGCAGACTAATTATCTGGTGTCTGGGACTGAATACAGAATGCATTTTCTTCCCAGAGTAACTCCCTGATGAAATTGGCCCCACATTGAGATAATTTACTCATCATCTTACATACATCTCAGACACATGCTATCTTAAGACATCACACAAAGAGAGATGCTCTTTAAATAGCCTGAAATGGGATTTCAACTACTTACCTGTATGTTCAAGGGCAGAGCCCAATGTTATTAATGGTTTTTACCTTCTGACTTCTCCTTCCCCTGTCTACTTTCCCCCAAGGTCCAAGAGAAGCTTCTACACTAAGTGATCAAAAGTATCAATGAATAAAGAGAAAATGAGAGAGGAGATAAGATCTGATCTAAAGGGAGGTGGACTACGGTCTTGCATTCAATTCAATATTGTAGCTTTCAGTACGCTCTATGTACTGCGCTAAGCATTGAGGATAGAAAGACAAAAATAACCTCAAGGAATTTGTATTCTATTAGAAAAAATAACATTTACTCAGAAAAATAATGTGTAATCAACCTGGAAGTTAATTTAGAGCCAGATTGTGAAGAACACAGAGAAATTTGTATTTCATCTAACCTTTACTGGACCCTCACTGCTGCAAGGCAATCATTTGACCCTTTTGGAATTGATTTTCTACCCCACTCTCCAGAGAGGATGTTCCAAACCTTCTCTTCTATCTTTAAACCTCTCTGTCTCCCTCTCCACCTATTCTTTCAGCTAAGGATGCCACCTCTTAGTTTGCTAAGAAAATAGCAGCTGTTTACTGTTTACTCCCCACTACTTCCTTTCTGATCATGAAAAGACTCTTGTCATCATCCCTCTTCATTCTATTATCTTTTATTCGAATTGTCAATAAGGAGGTGGCCCTTCTAGCCAAGATTCTGGATCCAGTCCCATCTTGTCTTTTCCAGCAGGTTGCCTCTTCATACATCTCCCAATTCTCAAATCTTAAATCTCTCCCTAACTATTGCTTCCTTCCCTGATGCACATAAATATGTCCAAGTCTTTCCCATCCTAAACAAACCAACAAAAAAACAAAAAGCCTTAATTATACTCTACCAATCCACACAAGCTATCATCTTAGCGCTCTCTCTTTTCTTATCCAAACTCCTAGAACAAGCTGTCTACCCCCACGTTTTCCATTTCCTCTCCTTTCATTTACTCCTCAATCCTTTGCAATCTGGTTTTCAGCTTCATCACTCAGCTGAAACTGTTCTCTAAAGAATTACCAGTGATTTTCAGAGTTACTGAAACATGATGATGTTTTCTCAGTCCTCATGCTTCTTGACCTCCCGGTAGCATTTAACACTGTTTATCACCCTCTTCTCCTAAATATCTGTTCTCTCTTTTTTTTTGAAGACTACTCTTTGCTGATTCTTCTCCTATCTGCCTGATAACGCCTTTTCTGGGTTATCATCCGCGTCCAAGGGATAACTTGTCCCACGTCTCTCTTTTCTTTTCCAAACTATGTGTCCTATGGGCACCTCAAACTCAATATTCCAGAATAAAACTCATTAGAGTAAATAGAACCCCCAAATCCATCCCTATTCTAAACTTCCCTTTCATTCACCCAGGATCATAGCCGCTATCTTATCCTCAGTATCTGACTCTCCTTCACCCACTACATCCAGTCAGTTGATACTTCTACATCTGTCTTTCCCTTGCTCACGGTCTTGCCTTGCCACTGGGTTCCGAGGACTGCGGAGGAGAAAGCAAGGCTGACAACTTTGATAGCTCTGCCTCACTCAAATCCAACTCACAAGCAAGTCAAGTCATCAGGCTCATGACGTCATTGGTCTTCTTCCCAACAAAGGAAGAACAGCAAACGTGCCCTGCTCACATAGCAACCATTTCATCTCCCATTGGCTAGAATATTGGCTTGGTCTCCTGATTACTCACCCTGACTCAAGTCTCTACCTCAATCCATCCTTTATAGAATTGCTAATGTGACTTTCCTTAAGTGTAGATCTGATCACATCACTCCCCTCCTCAATAAACTCCAATAGCACCCTAGTGCTTCTAGAATAATATGTAAATGCTACTTGGTTTCCTTCCTTCCTTCCTTCCTTGCTTGCTTCCTTCCTTTTCAGAAAGCTTTTATTAACTGCCTACTCTGTGCTCAGCCCTATAGGAACTGGAAATACAAAAAACCCCACTTCTTGTTCCCAAGGAGCTTTGTTGTAATTACTGCTGTTTGTCTTTGAGAACATGATGCTAATTTTATTTCTTAAATTGTTTTAATTTAAATTTTTTCTCAATCATAAGAAATGGTCATCTCTCCCTCCTGCCTACTCCCCATTAAGAAAGAAGAAAGCCTTTGCTACAAATATGCATGTGTATAGTCAAGACAAATTTCTCCATTGGCTGTATATAGACATATACACAAATATGTATAGATAGAAATAGATAGGTATAGATATAGGTTAGATTCTATATATCTATATTCTATATATCTATAGCTCTATAAAGAGCTATAGATAGAGCTATAGAGATTCAGAAATAGATATATCTATAGTTATAGGTATCTACATATCTCTATAGGAATATCTATATCTATATATCGCTATAGGGATAGCTATATCTATATATCTATAGCTAGTGGTGCAACGGCTGGAGTGCCAGACCTGGAGTCAGGAAGGTTCCTCTTCCTCAGTTCAAACCTGATCTCAGACACTTACTAGCTGTGTGGCCCTGGGTAAATCACTAAATCCTTTTTGCCTTAGTTTCCTCATTTGCTGAAGAAGGAAATAGCAAACCACTCCAATATCTTTTCCAAGAAAACCCCAAATGGGGTCATGAAGAGTCAGACATGACTGAAATGAATGAACATCAACTATGTATGTGTGTGTGTGTATGTATAGATAGATATCTCTATATAGAGATATATATGGAGAGAGATTTATCTTTATATAAGTTATAACTCTATATAAATCTATCCTCTAAGCTTATTGCCTCTTTTAAAGTCCTTCACAACCTGACTCTAAGCTATCTTTCCAGAATCAGTGTACACACCATTCCCTTTCCTACACTTTACAGTCTAACCACACTGGTCTTTGTCTTCCTTACCCAAGACCTTCCATCTGATTCAATAAGTGCTTTTGTAGCAGCCATCCCTTATGTCTTGAATGCCTTCCCTCTTCCCCCCCACCCCCCAATCCCTACTTGTTTCAAAGTTCAGCTCAGTCGCCATCTTCCAGGTGAACTTCATGATTTCTTCAACTGCATCCTAAACAACCACGTAATTATTTTTGTATTTATTCCGTATGCTTATATTTGTACATGTTGTCTCTTAGTATAGAATGTAAGCTGCTTGAGGGTAGAGGCTGTTTCATTTCTGTCTTCATATACCCAGGACCTAGCACAATGCCTGCAGGATGCACAGTAGGTGCTCAATAATTTCTTATTGATCAATTGTGTGTTAGGATTAGCCATTTAATAGCTGTGGGTGAATGATGGGTTGGAGCAGGAAGATCTTGATTCAGGGAGACCAGTGAGGAAGCTATTATAATAGTTCAGGTGATAGGTAATGAGGGATTTAATTAAGGTGATGTCACAGAGGAAGAATGATGGAGGCAGCTTGGTGGCAAAGTGGTAGAGCACCAGCCCTAGAGTCAGGAGGATCTGAGTTCAAATATGGCCTCAAATTACTAGCTGTGGGACCCTGGGCAAGTCACTTAACCCTGATTGCCTTCAAAAAAACTCAGAGAGATGACTAAGGAACACCCAGGTGTGAGGTGGGTTACTCACTGGAGCAGGTTGAATGTGGGCTATATATGTGAGATCTAGGAGACTTAAAATGAAAAGGAGAAATGATGAAAGGGAAGAAAAGGTCTCTCCTAATGAGTGATTTTATAGTAAGCCAGCATCTGCACTAGGGAGAGGAAAAGGAGAAAATTCCAGGGGGGAGGGCCAAGGGGCCTAGGGGCCAAGGCTGGGTCCACTTTGCAGTGGTGCTGGAGCAACTGAGGTTTTTCCTTTTGGTATGTGAAGTGCCCCATTCATGACAAGTGTCAGGGGTGTTCCATCACTTTCTGAAGGTTCCAGGATGGTGGCTGAGGGGGAAACAAGGTGCTATCTATTACCTCCACTGCCAAACCAGCAGGTTGTTAAGCATTGTTATTGGTGGGCAGAAAAGGAAGAAGGAAAGAGGCTGCTACTCTGTGGCTGACTTTGCGCTTGCCCTCGTAATGATAGGAGCCTGTTCCTCATGACCTTGGCTGGACCTCAGAGAAATGTTCCCCTACACAGATGGTTATGAGCTCATACCCAGAACAAAGGTGCCAAAGTTTGTTCATGGTCTGAATTTCTGACAACTCTTCACTCTCCTAAACCACTAAAGCAAGGGCTCTTAATTGTTTTGTGTTGTTTTTGTCGTTGTTATAGACCCCTTTGGCAGTCTAAGGGCCCCTTCTCAGAATCAGATTTTAAATGCATAAAATGATACATATAAGATTTCAGGGGAAAGTAATTATATTGAAATACAGATATGGACATATCATGCACACACACACACACACACACACACGCGCGCGCGCACACACACACACAAGTTAAGAGACCCCAGGATAAGAATCCCTGCTCTAAAGCATGCTATAGGTAAACATGAACAAGAAAACATTCAGTACTTCATATGTTGAGTTGTCTTATATTTATGAAATATGGTCGGCAACCAACTGCCCAGACCTGGCAGAGGCCCTAACACAAGGTGGAGATGCTAGACTGGAGCTCAGTAGAGAAAAAAGGACTGAATAAATAAATCTGTGAGTTATCTGCACATAAATGACATGTGAGCTGATGAGAGAGAGGGGAGAGAAGAGGGAGGACGGAGAGAGAGAGAGACAGGGAGGGAGAGAGAGAGACAGAGAGACAGGGACAGGGAGGGAGAAAGGGAGAGAGAGAGAGAGAGAGAGAGAGAGAGAGAGAGAGAGAGAGAGAGAGAGAGGAGAGAGAGAGAGAGAGAAGGAGGGAGGGAGGGAGGGAGAGAGAGAGAGAGTCAAGTGGCTCAGACCCAGGGGTCCATAGATAGAATTTAGGGGGAATATGTGCTTAGATGGGGAAAAATTACATCTTTCTCTTTATTGAGCTCTGAAATTTAGCATCTTTTGAAATTATAAATGTAAGTAACAAACCACAGTAGTATTAGCAGTATCTGTGATTGTCGCCAACAGACATCACAGATACTTTCATATGACATTGCAACTGCTGCAGATATTTCAAGGTGTAGCTTCCACCCATCATGACCTTATCAAACCTGACCCTTGATCATGAATGGTTACATTATTTATGTTTATGGGCAGTTACATGAAACATCTTTGCCTATAGGCATTCACCCACCAAAAGGTAAAGCCGCCAGTTCTCAAATTCATGACCTAGACATTGTGGCTTTCCCATATTCCCTATCTAGAACTGTTTGTCAATCAATATGTGGAAGGAAGTCAGTAGTTTTCATTGTTTGTTAAAGTTTTGCAAAGCTGGCTAGTTCAAAAGAGAACTCTTAATTTTCCATAAGACAGCTGTGGCCTTTTGTATTAGGGATATGTGAGCTAGCTTAAAGTGTAGACCAGGCAAGTTCAAACATATTTGACAGTTAAGATAATTGTTGAAGTATTACTTAAAATAACATTATTCTAGCTAATAGATTGTGTAGGGTCATTCATTCTGTTGTAAGTTCTGTGAATAGGGAGTTTTTTTCTTTTATTTGTTTTTCTGTCTGTAGTCCCTTTTTATAGACTGAGTTATGAATGAAGTAGAGGCTGCAGATGAAGTAGGCTATATAAATGATGTTTGTGTATTATTATTCTGTGAAAATACCATGCATTTAAAAATTTTTTTCTGAGAAAATTGTAAATGGTATCAGAAATAAGAACTATTTTTTTCTATGAAGGCAGGGAGAGCCACACAATTCCACAAATGAGAAAAACAGGAACACTTGCAGCCCCTCCAGTAACAATCTTTGCCATTCCAATGGGTGTGACTTCAGTTAATTTATATCTCTCTAATTATTAATGATTTGGAGTTTTTTTTTTAAAACATGGCAATTTAGATTCTGGATCTTTTCCTCTGAGAAATTTCCATTTAATATACTTTGATCTAATGCAGAATGGCTCCACATATACACGTACACATACACACATACATATATACACATACATACATAAGTGTGTGTGTATTTGAATCTGTTCTTTATACCACAGGTGTCAAACATGTCCCCCTCTGTCCACCAGGCTGATAAGTGGTCAGATTAAAATGTTATTGTGAAATGTTTAACAAAATAAATAAAAATGCAGTACAAAATAGATAGTATTAATTTGTGGTTTTCTAAGACAATGTGCAACTTGTAGGAATCAATTTCTATCTGAGTTTTACACCACGACTTTATGCATCTTGAATAGCAGACATTTATCAGGGAAACTCACTGCATAGAATTCCCCCCATCCTCCACTAATTAGTAATTATTTCTACTTTAATTATAATTCATTTTTGTGCAAAAGCTTGTGAAATTTTCCGTAATCCAAATCATCCATTTTATCTTCTGTGATTCTCTCTGTTGCTGAACTCATGAACTCTTCCAATAAGTTGCATAAAGGTATTTCTTTCCTTTTACCTCTCATATGATCTTTGATATCTGAGCTATATATTCATTTGGAATATTTCTTGGGTATATGGTGTGAAATGCTGGTCTATACCTAATTTCTGAAAGACTGTTTTCGTTTTTCCAAGAGTTTTGGTTGAATGGTGAGTAGTGGAGATCACAACGCTTTTTTCAGCTGGTGTGCTAAACATACTCTTTCAGAGAGGGCAGGAAGTCCTAGCCTGGGATTGGCACAAGCCTCTCCATTTCTGCTCTTTCAAGGCCTTTCATCATCCATGTAGTAGATGGGAGAGGGAGAGGTATAGATAGTCTCTTCTGTTTGCTGATTCTTCCAGCTACTTTGCCTTGACCTGGAATCCTGCCCTAACTTATGGTAAATATCCAGTTAAATTTCCTAGATTTCCATTGAGTCTTAAGCAAATGAATGATTAGGGACAAAGGTAATGAGAAAATCTTTCACTGTTTCTTTGGGTGTTTTCAGGACTAGCTAATTTCATCAAAGTTTTAGAATCTCAATGCTTGGAATGTTTCATTTACATGCCTCATCCTTTCCCTAACTTCTCTTAATTCTTCTGCCTTCATTATATCCTGCTTAGAGCTTGCTTGTATATATTTGTTTACACACTGTTTACCCTTCAGATCAGAAGCCCTTTGAGGGAAGGGCCTCTTTTTTGCATCCTCAGTGCTTAGCACAGTTCCTGATCCACAGTACGTTCTTAATAAATGCTGACTGATTGATTTATATCATTGTCTAAATCTTTGCCCCCAAGACCTTCAACTTTGCTCAAGTCTGAATGGGCACACATTTATTTTCTCTCCTCTGTGAAAAATGTGTACCCCATGAAAATCACTTGGGAAAAACAGTCCATCTGTGAGTAGGCAAAACAGCAGGTAAATGTTAGCATTTCATATAGGTCATAGAGTTAACACAGATTTGGTAAAAGTACAGTGTACTTTTATATGGCATTTACCATATATGATCACATCATCACACATTAGAATTGCATATAATAACCAAATATATAGGTCACTAAGCAGCTAGTAGATAGAGCACTGGGCCTAAGACTCATTTCCTGGGTTCAAATCCTGCCTCAGACACTTACTAGTTGTGTGACCCTGGGCAAGTCACTTCACCCTGTTTGCCTCAGTTTCCTCATCTGTAAAATGAACTGAAGAAGGAAATGCAAATCACAGCAGTATCTTTGCCAAGGAAACCCCAAATGGGGTCATGAAGAGTTGGACACAATTGAAAAATGACTGAAAAGCAAAAATAACAGGTCACATGTAACAACATTACATATACACATATAACAACAAAATATGTCAGAGAGTATAACCTAAGTGATATATACCAAATGTTGCACACCATTATACATAGCAACACTGCGTTCATGGTAAAGAAACTTATGTTCAATAATGATAATGAATGGAAGAGAGAAACACATACAAAACATGTTTTGGTGGCATACACAATTCATATTACATGTATTCCATTAATTAATTTCATCCAACCATGGGTTGTATTGTATTGTAAGTAAGCAATGGTCACTGGTTGAAAAGTCCTGCAACTTCTGAACTTTTGAATTGTTGACTCTTAACCTCCTATATAGGTTGACTCCTATATGAGAAACTGAGGGTTAGAGAAATTAAGTAATTTGTATGTAACTAATGAACTTTAGAAGTAGGATTTAAATTCATGTTTTTGAATTTTGAATTCAGTGTTCTTTCTATTACATTATATTGTCTCCTCCATAGCCTAAGCTTTAGGAAAACAGATTTGAAAAAGTTCAGAGAAACCTATGATCCCCATGACCAGAGATTCTAAAAGACAATGAAATTCATGAGAAGAAAATTCTGAAAATGTAATTTTAAAATATTTTGATAAAGAAGGAAAAGGGGTACAGAATCAGCTCCCTCAGTTCTAGACATGTCCCTCTTCTGTTTAACATTTCTTCCCTTTTCTCTGTTTGAAAATTTCTCTCCTCTCCTCTCCATATAAAGTTCATGACCCCTGCCCATCTGATGGCATGGTCTTCTTCAGCAGTGAAGGAGGAACACAACCCAACAGCAACAGCCATGGAGAGAGACATCCTACCTGTTGAATCAGGAGACATGCTTCTATAATCCACACATGACAAATTTAAAGGTGAGAATTTTCCGGGACTTTCATTAACCCCTTTCCTCCTCCTGCTAAGATCTTAAAGATCATTTCCTCTGCAGTTATAACAACTTTTTTGTTGGTGTCCTTGATTGCACATGTCCTTATTATCTTGTATTGCCCCTGGCCACTCCAAGGATTTATATTTCTGCACTCATGCTGGTTTTGGTGACAGTCAAAGTGAGAGATGGGGATATATAATGGTATAGATAATAATCTAATAAAAGAAAGCAGAAACACATGCAAAGTTAAAAACTGTCTTATAGACTCATTCCTAACTTGGTGGAGACTAAAAGGTAGTTAGGTTTTTTAAACATGTTATGAATACAATGATTACTGACTTATGAATAATACTGAAGTATTATTTACACTACTAAAACCTATCATAATCTGGCTCCAACTTACTTTTTGAGATATAATAATTTCATTCCACCATCACTACCCCACCCCTCTTTCCCATAAGTACAGGGGAGAAGGAGGAGGAGGAGTAAGGAAGTAGCAGCTTGGTTCAGCTGCTGATTGAAAAGGACGGTAAGCTTACTCTCACACTCAAAGAATGAGAACTAAAAATCTAAAGGTCAGAAAGGCAACAGGAACCTCAAGGAGGTACCATGGCCTTCAGAGGGGAGAGCATTTCCAAGTCTGGCCTCCTATTGCCTACTCTTTCCTAGCTCCTTGAGCAATGAGTTAGCTGGGGTGTGAATTGTTCAGAAGTCCCTGCCAGATATAGGTTAGATTAAAAGAAACCCCCAAAGCACAAGGCCTGAAGAATTCCAATTTGCACCATAGTGAGAGGTCTCTGCTTCCTGAAGTTTCACCTGATTCTAGACTCTGCTGGGTGCATTAGTTACAAGTATTAAATTGCTAGAAGTGTGGCTGATTGGTTTGCCCCGCCAATCTAGTAGTTCCTTTCTTGACTCAGTCAGAGAGGTATCAGGTGGTCAAACCTCATAAGGGTCTCACCGGCTTTGGCTGTATTTTTGCAGTTGGTCTAATGCCTCATTAATAACCCGTGATTACATTGTGGACTTCCTGGGCTAGGCAACTGGCCAAAGACCAGCTTAGCTACAAATGTACCTTTCATATCTATTTGTGCTTGTACATACTATCTTTGTACTCTCAGAACCAGCAGAACAGTTGGTTCGTCGTTGTCCTCTGTTCCAGAAAAGGACCAAAATGACAGCACTATGCTAGCATCAAGTTACAATGTGTCTGACTGTGGCTGCTCCAACCAATACTAAGTCATAAGACTACCACAAGTCAAGTACAAAGAGTCCACATGAACACTTGGGGTGGATTCTCTAAATGTGCGCATCTTGTGTCTCTTTTAAGGTACTCCAATTCTGCTTTGCTCATAGAGCAGAGCACAACTCTGACAGACTGGCCATGTTGTTTGAATGCCAAGTACAATAGTAGGTGCTTAATAAATGTAAAACCCCAAATTCTCAAGGACAACTAGAAGCAACTAGAAAATATCTAAGCATTTCCTGAATTAGAGTGGAGAAAGTCCATGACCTTGACTAGAATGCTAACTGGGCATTTCCAAAGCAGGTGTCGCTAGGAGATGCCATAGTGTGGAGCCTGGAAACATTTCAGGGCTTAAAAGAACCTTAGAGGTCATCCAATTCAGCTCTATCATTTAAGTGAGGAGAAAACTGAGGTTCATGTGACAAGTCAAGAAACTGAGAAATCCTGAAGAGTTTAATAATACCAGCACCACTGTAATAATAATTTGTGTTTATCGCATTTGTGGAATAAGAGATGAACATCATCTCCCTCTTATTACTGCAGATGCAGTAAGGGAAGTCATCACTGTTTTAGGGCTAATATATTTATTGGAACAAAAATCACATGCATGAACTCTTGCGAAGAACCTGAGAAATAAGTTATTGGAAGAAAAGAGAACGCCAGGAAAAATGAAAGGGAAAGAGAGAAACGAATGTGGAGTCAAAATCTATACTGCAGCTGTGATATAACAAGAGTTTCTCCCTTGAGTATATGATGCTATCTTTTTGGTGATTGTTGCTCTTTGTCCTTGAGTTGCTAGTAAATTGGATTTCAGTGAGGCAGAGCTGTGCAGAGTCACCAGCCTCACTTTTCCCCACAGAGCTCTCTGGGTCCATTGGCCAGATGTAGATCGCGATGACTGGAGATGGTCCTACTATCTTTTTGGATGATGAAGTGGCAATACCTATAATTATAGACTTTTTAGCCTCCTGTACTTGCCTGTTGATTCATCTAATAGATGTAAGACAACCTAATAAAAGAAGTATTGCGCATGAACCCCGAATGAATGTCAATTTGTTTACTGCCCTTATGCAGCACATTTTTAAAGTCTACAGACTTGTCCAAAAGAGTTAAAGCATTAAGTCATATATTTAGACAATACCAGTGTAGTCTTAGCAATTAGAAGGCTTACAAACAGCCAATTAGGCTTAAAGATTTGCCTCTTTAGCTGACTGTTCTAGGAAAGATAACTCAGCTTATTGAATTAGGTTCTAATGGTCTTTAATGGGCACTGAGGTCCTTGTGATGAGCATTGTTTCTCTGAAGGGATAAAAGGGCCTGCTCAGTGGCCAATTCATGTTTATACTGACAATTCCCACCCATAAAAGGTGAAATTATTAGTCAGGAATATGAGATGAGGGTAGAGTGAAGCTTTGCTGAGCCTAATTCCTTTTTTGAGACGACAGAGATGCCCAAAGAATGCAAAACAAATTGAGATGGCAGGTAATGGCCGTGGATTGATACATATCAACAGCATCAGTTGAATGGGGCCCAGCAAGGCACAATAGACAGCTGGGAAGGTCCTAGAGGTCTAATCTTCCCCTCTCATTTTACAGACAAAGGATCTTGTGATTTTATGTTCCCTTTCAGCATTGTGAGTCATTTAGGTTATCTCTGACCTGCATTTTCTTTATTTAGTACAGCATCTGGAAGACATGGAAAATGCTAAAATCGCCTATCCAAAAGGAAACTAGAGATATATTTAAAATTCATACCATTCCCCCCATTCCTCCTCCCCAGGGATTTCTCCTACACTAGATCTAGGCAGCTTGTCCTGGTACCACGCTGAGCCACTGTCCTCAGGACTGAGATCCCTGTCTCCCAGCACCCTATGGCCACCTGCTCCAGTCTGCTGCTCTCCTAGGCAGGTGTCCTAGAGCCTCACAGGACACATCAAGGTTGAACCTCTAGGGAGGATCTTGAACAGTTACAACACCTGCCTCCTTCAATGGACCTCTCCAATCACTGATCCCTACCTGGATTCATCCTTTGATGCTAAGAACCCTTAAACCTCCTTATTACTTCTTAGCCTGAGTTCTGACCTTGTGGCTGATGAATATACAGATTCAAATCCATATCCCCAATTGCCTTCTCCTCCCTCCCATCCACATCAATATCCCCTCAACCCGCCCTACTGGCCACCAACATTCCCACTACAGACCTGCCTGTTCCACAAAGCCCTTCATTTTCTCCTTTATCTTTAACCTCTTCCCTTTTCACTCTTTTTTCCATGTGGAACTCACTAAGCCATGACTATCTCTGGACAACACTGCCTACCTAAACACTCTTTCAGCCCAGAATTTCTTTTTTTTTAATATTCTTTTTTTTTTGTTTACATTTTGAGTTCCAAATGCTGTTCCTCCCTTTAGCCTTTCCCCTACCCATTGAGAAGGCAAGCAATATATCAATGATACAAGTGAAGTCATGCAAAACATATTTCCTTATTAGCCATGTTGTTAAAAAAGCAAAAAAAAAATGAAGAAAATAAAAAAAGTACGCAAGTATGTTTCAGTTTGTCCTTGGCTAATCATTTCTCTCTCTGGGGTGGATGGTATTTTTCATCATGGGTCCTTTAAAATTGTCTTGGATCATTGGATTGATTAGGGTAGATTTTTTTTAAAGTTTAAACATTGCAAAAGTACAGGTGAAATTTTATTAAAATAAATATTTAATCCAAAGACACAAAGCAAAATAAAAAAAGGTCAGATTTGGGGAAGAGTGAATGGTCCAATTTGGCTGGGAGCAAAAATAAAAATAATAGCTGACAGCAAAGTGACAATTTAAGTTGGAATCAGACTGGAGAGAGCATTAGAGCCTAAAATTAAAGGTGAAGTTGAAGCCAGTTGCCAAAGTCAGGTTTGGGGATTATCTTTAGATATTTCCATTCATGAAAGTCCTTGTCAGAATCATTATGAGTAATCTAAATATGGTAATATTTTTATCAACAGATCAAACCATAGTCCTAGGAGCAAGATGCTCTTGTGAATACAAATAGTATTTTGCTCTTAAGAAACAGGCAGTCTAGGTCAAAGACAAAAAAAACCAACAAAAACCCAAAACAGGTCCTATAAACACTAGAAGATTTATGAGTAGCTAAGTCTTTCACACTTACAGGTATTGCTGTTACTGTATACAATAATCTCCTGGTTCTGCTCACTTCACTTTGCATCAGTTCGTATTTCTGAGTGCACCCTGCTCATCATTTCTTATAGCACAATAGTATTCCCTCACAATCATATATCACAACTTGTTCAGTCATTCCTCAACTGATGAGCACCCTCTCAATTTCTAATTCTTTCCCACCACAAAAAGAACTGCTATAAATATTTTCTGCGTATAGTTTTTTCCCCTTTTTTGCTGATCTCTTTAGGGTACAGAGCTGGCAGTGATATGTTGGACCAAAAAAGTATGTATAAAATTATAGCCCTTTGGACATAGTTCCAAGTTGTTCTCCATAATGGCTGGACCAGTTCACAACTCCACCAACAGTGTATTAGTGTGCTTATTCTTCTATATTTCCTCTAGTGTTTGTTATTTCCCTTTTCTGTTGTGTTAGTCAATTTGATAGGTGTGAGGTGGTACCTGAGTTGTTTTAATTTGCGTTTTTCTAACCAATAGTGATTTAGAGCATTTTTTTATGATATAAGCTATAGATAGCTTTCATTTCTTCTGAAAACTACTTGTTCATATCCTTTGTCCATTTATCAGTTGACATATAGCTTTTATTTTAAAAATTTGACTCAGTTCCCTGTATTTTTGAGAAACAGAGAAACTTACTGCAAAATTTTTTGATATTACTTCAATGTCTGTGATACCTTTTAACAAACTATAGTTTCATTCTGGTGATTGAAAACCTGTTTGATTTGTTTTTCCATGGTTATAGGAAAGCATAACCCAAGTTTGAAACAGCTTGAGTTTTCTTTTCCTTGGTATTGCCTTGCATCCTGAAAGCAGGCGAAGTGTGGGAAATGTGTGACTTATGTAAGCCTATGGAGCTAACATCAATAAAGTTGTCAAAAAGTCATGCAATGTGGGTATTATATTTCTGGCCTTCTCAGTGGGTGGGGGAAGGGATAGAAGGAGGGGAAAATTTTGGAATTAAAATAAAAAAATAAGTCATCCAGTGATATACTATAGGGCATTCAGAAGCTACCTGAGGTGCCTATTTCATGGAAAACACACCAGAAGAGACCCAGAGGAGGACATGCTGAAACTCTATGGACTTGCCAGAGTGACAAGATGTTATAGCATGAGTTTATGGTGCAGTACATGGTGTTGTTAGAAATGTCAGAGGACCCTATAGTGAAAGTCAGACCTTGAAACTGGTCAGGAAGTACATGTCCTTATAGGAGTGGGTGGGGGATGAAGCGTGGCTATTCACTACTCATTATATGATGAGGTTGTTTTCTATTCTCCTTTGCGATTTTGATATGAAGTGGACGCTGGTGTAGAAGACACTAGATAGTCCTCAACAATCTCTAGCAGCTAGTCCCTTGGTGAGAGTGAAGTAAAGACTCAGATATTGAAAAGAGGGGCAATAATCCATTGGGAAGTTGGGATTCCAGCCCTTCCTGGAAGTGGCTTCTATCCCCTCAAGCGTTTTAAATACTGAAGTTTTTAATTTTATTCCATTTAATATGTCCACAATGTGAGAAAATAGTTCTTTCGCAGGTGGGATGGGGAGGGAACTCTAGATGCAAATCTTAATGGGAATGGGGAATGAGTTTTTGTAAATTATAAATTGTAGTTGATACTCTTTGTACTTTCAACTTTAGACTAAATGAGATGAGATAGAACTTGGGCTGATACACAAAGCATTCAAACAGCTTGATGGAGGGGAAGTGAAATCCATTTTTACCACTAAGTCCAATTGGCTCATGTTCTCTAGTGAGTAAGCTACGTTACTACGGATGTGGAGTACCATGTGAGGGTTCACAAAGATACTTCCCCTGAATAGTTATGCCAACCTCCATTTCTAGGAAGCAGCGTGCCTGTCTACACACTTTCCCACTTTTTTTTTAATGTTTTTGCATCTTCTTCTCATTTGTCCTTTGGTCTCAAAGAAGACCATGACATCAGGAAGGTGATGTCATGACTTGCAAATGAATTGGATTTAAATGAGGGAGGGCTGTGTAAAGTCACCAGCCTCACTTTGTCCTCCAGAGCCGTCTGGGTCCAAGGAGTGGCAAGATGTAGATTAGGATAACTAGAGATGGCCCCGGATGCAGCGCATCTATGTTTATTAGGGATAGAGAGAGTACTATAATTGTGTTTTATAGTATTATCAATGCCAGATTTTAAAGGCAACATCTTTAAGAAGAACAGAATGTGTGGCAGTGTGACTGGATTGTAGAGGCTAAGAAGAAAAGCTACGTACTCCTTGGCTGGCCACCAACCTTAGAATATGGATGTCACTGCTCTTAGAGGAGTATGCTGGTCCTGGAGTCAGGAAGCCTCCGATACTCAGTTACCCTGGGCAACTCACTTAACTTCTGTCTGCTTCAGTTTCCTCAACTGTAAAATGGGGTCAATAACACCTACCTCCCAGGGCTGTGGTGAGAATCAAATGACGTAATATTTGTAAAGTGCTTAGCATACAGTCAGTGCTTAATAGATGCTTGTTTTCTTCCTTTTCCAGGCATTCTTTTTTCACCAGATGATTTGCTCTTTAGCCACTGCCTTTGACTGTATGGCATCTGAGCATGAGGGAAAGGAAACAAGGAGAAAGGTAAAATGGCCAACTGACCAGCAGTCCCAGTCCCAGCCCCAGCTTCAGCAGATAGCAACACTACTGTTTTCAAAGCTTATGGTTTTAGCCTGGGGGAAAAGAACCAGATCCACATGGTTTGATCTCCTCTGCTATGGAGAAGTTTATCAAATATAAGATTCTCTTTCTTATAGATTTTGAGTTCCCAGTTAGGGAAGGGACAAAAAAATTTCCTGCTCAACATTTCAGGAAAAGTATTTCTCTGTCTCTCTCTGTCTCTGCCTCTCTATCTCTGTCTCTGTCTCTCTATCTCTCTGTTCCCCTCTCTCTGTCTCGGTGTCTCTGTCCCTCTCTCCTTCTGCCTCTGTGTCTCTATCCCTCTCTTTCTTCTTCCCTCCCTTCCCCAACATGCCCGTTTTTTTTTTTTACAGTTCTCTAGTAATAAATGATAAAGTGAACAAATGACTTACCATATCTTTATTTAGGGTAAGCTGACATGAATACTAATTAAAACAGAAGTTATAAATTTAGATTTAGAGAACCGGAAAAAAAATTAGATTTAACATCAGCCCTCTCAAGAAGAAAGAATGGGGGAGGGAAAGAAGCTAGAATCAGGTACCTCACCACCTTTATCAGATTCCAGAACAGAACAGGTCCCCCAGGATCTGTCTGTTCCAGGCACACCCCTCCTCACTGTCCCAATAAGCAGAGGCCTTGGTGGTAACCACAGCAGGATTACAAACAGCTCCTCAAATACCACTTGTGACAGCTAGCCAGCTCTGTGCCATACCCCCTGCTTCTTTCCTCCCCAGCAGCCCTCTCTCTCCTCTTCCAAAACTGAGAGGGCAAAATTCTTGTTCATCCTTGTGACATAATGTACATCACCACCTGTACTGATACTTTCTCCAGAATAGGAGAAAAACAAATCCCAATTTAAGCCATGGGCCATAGGAGATGCGATAATTTTCATCTTGAGGAATAGAAATTTTTTACTAGCTAAACATGTCCTTGGCAGAGGGGATAACAGGGGCTACAGAAGGTATCGGCAACATTCCATCTTTTCTCTGTATTTATGAATAAATCTATATGTTATTATGATTTTTTTTATTCTTGAAAGATTTAAAAGAATTAAGTTGCAAATCCATCTGTGGCAGATGGATTTTTTTTTTTTTGGTGGGATAATTAATTGATGAGATGTCTTATTTGTTTCCTCCCAGGTTGTTCTATTTAAATTATTAATTTCCTGCTGTGTCAGTTTCAGATTATTTATATTTTGATAGATAATTACCTATTTCCTTTAAGTTCTTAAATTTCTTAGGCTACAGTTCTTTATGGTATTACCTCATGATGTTCTTAAATTCTTTTGTACTTGTCACAGCATCTTCTTTTTCATTTATAATGTTCCAATTTACATTTAATCTTTCTTTTTAAAAAATTGTTTGCTAACACTTCATACATTTCATTGATCTTTTCAAAGAATGACCTGGTTTTATTTATCAAGTTAATTGTTCTTTCATCTTCTGTTCTATTCATTTCTGTCTTAATATTGTATTTCTTTCTTTCCTTTGGTCTATTTCTTTGTTCCTTTTCTAGTGTCTTTAGAACCAGGATTAATTATTTTCTCCTTTTATCTCTCATTCATTGAACTCAGACATATAAATTTGCCTACAAGAACTGCTTTGCCTGCATCTCGTAGATTTAATATGTGGCATTTTTGTTGTCATTGTCTTTTAAGTATTCTAATATTCTTCTAGATTTTTTCTTTAATACAATTGTAACATAATAGATTGCTTTTAAATTTCCATATGCTTTTACTTATGTCATTATAGCTTAATTGAATTGTTATCTACTAATACAGTGTGTATTATTTCTGACTTTTTGGAATTTATATAGGATTATCCTATGATCTCATGATCAATTATTGTGCATTACATGCATACTTAAAGATTATATATATACACATATATGTATGTATATATATATCCCCTACTTCCCCCATTTAGTTCTCTACATATATCTGTTATTTCCAACTTATTAAAGAATTTGTAACTTAGATTTCCTTATTATCTTTTATTTGATTTATCATGTTCTGATCATGGAGTATTAAAATCCTTCCCTGTTATTACATTTGGTCAATTACTTCTGTCAAATTAATTCTATAAATTTAATTGTAGGACTATTTGGTGCATATACATTGAGAATTATATATTTTTTATTCATTTGTCCTTTCACTATTACATATGTAATCCTTGGTTATCTCTTCCTTTATTTTCTAGTTTAATTTCCACCTTATCAGTTACCCCTAGTACTATATTTAGACTTAATTTTATGATACAGGTTTTTGCATTAAATGTGTTTTCTGTAAGCAGCATCTTAATGAATTTTATTTCTTGATCTATTCTGTAATTTAAAAGTTTTAATGAGAGAATTCAAATGATTTACATTATTTCTAGAAGTAATCATTTTTACTTATTACCTCACATCACCTTTTAATTATTCTTGATATTACCTGTATGGAGTTAAATATATCTCAATTTTTATCAATTTCCAGACTAAAACTACTTAGTGAAGAAGTTATATTTCTGGTGGTTTTTAAATACTATTTATTCTCAAACTTCCCTGATGTTTAACTACTATTGTATTGTAGAAAAGACTTTTGCTTTTGTTTCTGTCAGTTTCTTTCCTTTTTCTCCTTCTGCCATTTCCAGAGACAAGCCCTGAAAACAAAACAACACAGAGGATGAAAGAAACACAATTCAGGTGCTTAGATTTGGTCTCCTTTCTCTAACTGATTCAGGGAGAGAAAAGAGTCAGCCATCCGTGAGGCTCCAATTGTCTAGATCCTCGGTAGTTCTAGATGCTCCTAATTTTCTACTTAAGCTTGTCTTGAATACCATCAATCATAAGGGCTTCTGGTCTTCACAGGGCAATTCAGCAAGCTGTCTCAGTCCTCTTCAAATAACTGAAGGAGAAAATGAGCAGACACCCTGGTGCCATCACCCACATTTCCCCTGTATCTTTTCTCCTCAAATAATTCACTTGTTGGTCCAGATTATTTTACAGGCAATTTTCTGCCAGGCTGAACTGACTCCATTATTTCTTTAGATCTTTCTGCGTTGTCTCACCTCTCAAGTTTGGTAGGCCAATGAACACAATATCTGTCCTGTCCATTTTCCCTGCCCTCCCCTCCTTGTCACTTGTTAATTTCAACCTGTGTGTTGATACTTCAATTTGAATTTCCTTTTGGGTTTGCTTCCAAAAAAGTTTTTTTAGATTATTTTTCATTTCTGTGTCACTGTTTTTCAGAATACATCCCTCCCTTCTGCCTTACCATCAAGCTACCCCTTGTAACAAAGAATAAAAAAGAAAAGAGAAAAAACAATTCGGTAAAACTAATCAACTGAATCTGACAGTACATACAGTTTTTGAAAGCCATAGTCCCCTCCTCCTCTGCCAAGAAGGGAGAAGGTGCATTTTCTCACCTTTCCTTTGGGCCCAAAGTTAGCTATTATAATCATACAGTGTTTAGCGCTTTTTAAAAAATTCTTTAACTGATCACTGGCACCTCCCACTGACACCTCCTGTCCCCACCACCCAGAATGTTCCCTTGTAACAAAGATGGATATTTAAGTGAACCAATTGAACATATTGACCATGTTTGCCAATGCATAACTCACTTCACACCTTTGGGCCACAAGTGTTCGTTTCTGAAACAGAGAGATGACTTTCACCATGATTACTCTGGCATTACATGTCATAATGGTGTTTTCTTTACTATGTTCCCAGTGTTCCACCATCTTATAGAAAGTACTCTACACAGATCTTTAAACCTTTTGCCCCAGTACTCTCACCACTAAGACTATACTCTAAGGACTTCCTTAATGGAGAAAAAAATTCTAGCGGCAATATTTGTAATGATTAAAAAAAAAATAACTGAAAGCTACCTCAATTTCCAGTGACTGGGGAAACATTGAACAAATTATATTATTTTACCATAAAATAGAATAAATGTAAAAAATACAGAGAAATGTAGGAAGACTTATATGAAGTGAGGCACGGGAAAGGAAGCCATAATTAAGACAAAAATATGTACATTGAATATAACTGGGCAAATAAAGAAAAGATAAAAGCAACAAAACACAGATAAATACACAGAAAAGAAGTTCAGAAGGGGTCAAGGAGATAGGCAGGATGATTTTGTTATATATCTTGTTCAAGTTATACTTAAAAAAGCTCAAACTATTAAAAAAATTCACAGTTACTTGCATAATTATTTAAAATCAATCTCTTGCTTGTTTTCTTTTATTATATTTTTGAACATGGGTACCTGTCAGAAATGAAAATAAATTTAATTTTAAAAAATTTAAAAATTGTGTCAGCTTAAGTATTCTTCTTCTATTTGATTATGTTTCTCTAGGAAGCTGCTCTTGCCTGGAATAAAAAAATAGGATTTATTTTTACTTACTTAACCCAAATTTCTTTTATTTCTGGTTCTGCCTCTCATCCCTGGGTTGTTATCTCTTTGTAGATAGCTTCCAAATTTATACAGGTAGCCCATGTAAGCTCTGAGTTCTCAACTACCACTCTCACAGATGAGTCAAGTCCTAGAAGAAGGCTGTATACAACTACCCCCTCAAGGTTCTAGGGGTGCTCCTGAAGAGTCAGAAGTCATTCTCTAATACCACTGGCTTGAACTGGCATGCTTTTCCACAGGGTTATCAGTTGAGAATCAGTCACCCAGTATTAAATAGCTTTTTAAAAAACTAATTAAATTTTTATTTTTAGTTCCACATTCTCTGTCCATCTCTTCCTCCACCCATTGGGAAAACAAGAAATATTATAACCAGTACATATAGATATGTTTATATATATAAAACATATATAAAATATTATATATTTAATATTACACATATATAATCTATTGTCATGTAAAACATCTTCACATAAACTATGGTCTGGAAAGAAAAAAATAGGCAAGAAAAGTAAAGCAAAAAAATGCTTTGGTCTATACTCAGTCTATCAGTTCTCCATATAGGGGTGAATAGCATTTTATATTGTGAGTGCTTTGGACTTTGGTGGCTCACTGTACTGATAGGAGCTACTAAATCTTTCACTTTTCCTTAAAGTATTTTTTGTTACTGTGTAGATTGTTCTCCTTGTTTTGCTTACTTCAATCTGTATCAGTTCCTATAGATCTTTCTGGGTTTTTCTGAAGCCATCTCTTTCATCATTTCTTATATCACACTAGAGGCAGCTAGGTGGTGCAGTGGATAGAGCACCACTGCAGGAATCAGGAGGACCTGAGTTCAAATCTCACCTCAGACACTTGGTACTCACTAGCTGTGTGACCTTGGACAAGTCACTTAACCCCAATTGCCTCATCCTGGGTCATCTCCAGTCATCCTGATGAATATCTGGTCACTAGATTCAGATGGCTCTGGAGGAGTGAGGCTGGTGACCTGCACAGCCCTCTCTCATTCAAAACAAAGTCAAGTGCAAGTCATGTCATTATTTTTCCAATGGCATGGTCTTCCTCAGCAACAAAGGACGAACACACATCATGCTAATATTCCTTCACATTCACTTATTCAGTCACTTTAAGAACTTTTAGAAAAGGGTACCTACTAAAATGGTGTAGTAAGAACGGTTGGAAGGAAGCATTTCCTTGAACTATCTGAACACAATTCTTGCCCAATGTCACTACAGTTTAAAGGACTTTTCACCAGACGACTGACAGAGTATCATTTTAATTGGGGTGGGGTTAAGTAAGATCAATCAGACAGCTGTAACATATATCTATCCCTAATCTCTCTCCTGGGCTGCAGGTTCACATCCACATTTGCCTTTTGGACATTACATACCACATGTTTCAGGGATATCTCCAACTCATCATAGCCACAGTAGAACTTATCTTTCTCCCTAAGAAAGACTAGTATATCTCAACTTTCCTATTTTTGTCAAGGGCACTGTCATCTTACATCATACAGATAAGAAGTTTCAGCATCGTATTCCCCTCTTCCCTTATTTTCTGCCCATACATTTAGTTGCCATATCATGTGAATTCCACCTCCATAACTTCTCTCATTTACTCCTTTCTCTCTGTTCACACAGTCACAAGCTGAGTTTAACCTCCCATCACCTCTTGCCTGGATTGTTGCAATAACTTCCTAATTATTCTTTCTTACACAAGCCCTTTCCCTCTCCAACCATCCTTTATACAGCTGCCAAAACAATTTTCCTAAAACACACGTCACTCTCAGCAGGGGAGTGATTCTAACCATGCCACTCCCCTGCTCAGGAGACTCTCTACTACATCCAAGATAAAATACAAATTCTTGTTTTTACACTTGCAACTCTTTAGAATATGGCTTTAGTCTACCTTTCCAGCCATATTATACATTACTTCTATTCACATATTCCATTTCAGAAAAAAAAAACCACCTGGACTCTTATGATTCCTTATATACCCCAAGTCTTCCATTTCCCACCTTTCCCTGCCTGGGATATTTTCATTTCTTACCACCAGTCCTAAGAATCCTTCTCTTGTTTTAAGACTTACCTCAAGTACCACTTCCTACAAGAAATCTATTTTGATCAACCCAAGGGCTGGTTTAGTTTGTACATTTTGAATTTACTTATTTTTGTATAATTTGTTTCCCCTCAGCAAAATAAAGAACCCAGCACACAGTACCCGGTCCAGGGTAGACACTTAGCAAGTATTTGTGGAATGAATGCCTTAATGAAGATAAGATTGATTCAGGGACAGGCCTGAGGAGACAGGTCAGGCATAGTCCGATTTGGATCACCTAGATTAGAAGATCTCCCAAGAAGTTCTATTTTTTTAATCAAAATTATTTACTGGACAATACAATATATCTATTAAAATTGGCTTCTATCAACTGTTGGCCCATCACTTTTCTAATTTCACAACTTCTTATTTTTTTTAAAAGTTTTTATTTAATTTATTTGTTTTCTGTTTTTAACAATCACTTCCGTAAGTCTTAAATATTCTCACCCTCCTCCTCTGCCTAACTCCCCTCTCCTTCCTGAAATGGCATACAATCTTAAATGGGTTCTACACATACATTCTTATTAAGCACATTTTCATATAAGTCATGTTGCATAGAAGAATTAAAATGAAAGTGAGGAACAATGAGAAAAAAACAAAACAAAACATGACACAAGAGAAAAGAGTCTGCTTTATTCTGCGTTCTGACTCCATAGTTCTTTTTCTGACTATGGATGGCATTTTGCCCCGAGTCCTTTGGGGAAGTTTTAGGTCCTTGCATTGCTGTGAAAGGCTAAGTCTACCAGAAACAGTCCTTGGATACTGTGGCTGTTACTATGTATAATGTTCTCCAGGTTCTGCTCATTTTGCTCAGCATCAGTTCATATAAGTCTTTCCAGGTTTTTCTGAAGTCTGACTTTTCGCCATTTCTTATATAGCCCAGGAAAATTCCATTACATTCATATACCACAACTTGTTCAGCCATTCCCCAATTGATGGGCATTCCCTCTATTTCCAGTTCTTGATCACCACAAAAGGAACTGCTATAAATATTTTTGTACATGTGGGACCTTTCCACATTTTTATTATTGCTTTGGGATGCAACCCTAGAAGTGATATTTCTGGGTCAAAGAGTATGTACCTTTTTGTAGCCCTTTGGGCATAGTTCCAAATTGCTCTCCAGAATGGCTGGATCAGCTCACAGTTCCACCAACAATGAAGTAGTGTTTCAACTCTCCCACATGTTCTCCAACATATATCATCTTCCTGTTTTGTCATGTTAGCCAATCTGATAGGTGTGATGTGGTACCTCAGATCTGTTTTGATTTGCATCTCTCTAATCAATAGTGTTTTAGAGCATTTTTTCATATGTCTATAGATAACTTTAATTTCTTCCTCTGAAAACTATCTGTTCATATCCTTTGACCATTTATCAATTGGGGAATGACATATTCTTGTAAATTTGGCTCAGTTCTCTATATATTTTTAGAAATGAGGCCTTTATCAGATACTTGTTGCATAAATTCTTTCCCAGTTTTCTGCTTCCCTCCTAATCTTGTCTGCATTGAGTTTGTGTAAAAACTTTTCAATTTAATGTAATCAAAATTATCCATTTTGCAATTCATAATGTTCTCTATCTCTTGTTTGATCATAAATTTCTTCATTCTCCATAAATTGGACAAATACACTATTCCTTGCTCCTCTAATTTGTTTATAGTATCAGCCTTTATACCTAGATCATGTTTCCATTTGGACTTTATTCTTATGTATGATGTATGCCCAGTTTCCGCTAAACTATTATCCAGTTTTTCCCAGCAGTTTTTGTCAAACAGTGAATGCTTATCTCAGAAGCTGGGGTGCTTGGGTTTATGAAACAGTAGACTGGTATATTCATTGACTACTGTGTCTTGAGTACTTAACCTGATGAATATCTGGTAACTGGATTCAGATGGCTCTCGAGGAGAAGTGAGGCTGGTGACCTGCACAGCCCTCCCTCACTCAAAACAAAGTCAAGTGCAAGTCATGTCATTATTTCTTTGCTGGCATGGTCTTCTTCAGCAACGAAGGACAAACACACACACATTTTAACTATTCCACTGATCTATCCTCCTGTTTCTTAGCCAGTGCCAAGTGGTTTTGATGATTGCTGCTTTATAATGCAATTTGAGATCTGATAGGGCTAGGCTACCTTCCCTAGCATTTCTTTTCACTAATTCCCTTAACATTCTGAACCTTTTATTATTCTAGATGAATTTTGATATTTCCTAGCTCTAGAAATTAATTTTTTGCTAGTTTGGTTGGTATGACACCCAAGAAGTTCTATTTGAGGCAGAAAAGTTGAACACACATGGGTGTTATCCACAAAACAGAGTGTACAATCTGCCACTAGA
Source organism: Bettongia penicillata ogilbyi (assembly GCA_023548195.1). Lineage (NCBI taxonomy): Eukaryota > Metazoa > Chordata > Mammalia > Diprotodontia > Potoroidae > Bettongia > Bettongia penicillata. The sequence goes on along the minus strand of JAJHZJ010000288.1, from coordinate 281,163 downwards.
CCAAATGGGGGCAGCATTCTGGTTGCGGGTGGTGGTTCTATGACTCTATTTTTCTGGAAAAGTGTAGTTTTGGTTACTGTATGTGTTATTGTGTTAAAATTGTATCTTGTTCTAGTCCCCCTGGACCATACCCTCCCTCATTGCCCCTCTGGCTTTGAGTTAGTATAAAAAAATTATAGGTAGTCTGTATAATGGAATAATAGCAGGGAAAGTCACATAAAAATCATCCCAAAGATAAAAGGAGCATAATTTACAAATTGTATGATATATTAACCAAAATTCACATCCTGGTAACATGTGCCAAATTAGAAGAAAACATCTAGATGCTGCTTGTTAAGGTTTCTGGTCCTGTGATATGTAAATTTTCAGACAAAATCCAGACCAGTAGAACATCAAAATGCTGGTGATCACTTTGGGATGACAACTTTGAAGTTTTACGATTAACTTTGAGAAGATCTGATTATATTAAGGAATTAATCCCAAGGTGGCACCGATAAGAGTTAGTCTGTTCCCACAAAAACCCCTGTAAGAATGAGACCTCAAGCTCCTGCCTTCTCTCAACACTTCCATGCTGCCTAGTGCTCTCAACTCTAGAACATGGTCATGTGAGTTGATATTCTCTGCCTCTCCTCCTCCCCATCCTCTTCCCCACAATGCCTTCCTTCATCATCCCAGTTCCAGTCCCCACACCATCATCTGCCTTAGTACCACTTTTCACCACTTGTCTCTGCCTTTCTGGGCTTTTTGCCCTCATACCCTCTGCGTTCAATTAAAGTGTGATTGCTGTCCTGTTTTCCCGGCAAGTATCTCAAGAACCGGGAATGCCTGCCCCTATTTCATAACTTTGTAAATTAATTATCCACTCACTCACCAGCCTAATCCTCATTTCTCAGCACTGGGGTAGCCCAACAGCCCTGGAATAATCTGTCTCATTACCAACTCAGAGTTGTCTATAAAGCCCTGTGCACCATGTTTTGGTCACAAATTACAGTATGTCCTCCTGCAGGAAGGATAATTCAGCAGATGATTCCGGGCTCCAAGGCATTGTTTGCTTTTGAGGCACCATCCCTAAGCATAAATAACATGAAGACTCAGGTGAAAAAACCCTTTTGTTACTTTAACCTGGTCATTTAGTGTTTGTCCAGCTGCACTGACCTTTCATGTTGTGAGTCAGCGAGCCGAGGGAAGGCACAAACAGACAACAGGCCAGCAGAGAAGGCCCATGGGGAGTGGGAACATTCTCTGGAAAGAATGGAAAGGAACAGCAGGTGTCCTAACATCCCCACCCTACCAAGAAAATAACTGTTCCGGTCAGCAAATTGTTCAGCTGATTTAGAGGAAGTAAGTTGACTTCATTAGTTCTCAGTCTCAGACAAAATCACCAAAGTAAATTTAACTTCTGAAGGCAGCTTGGCCTAATGGAAAGGGCACTGGATTTAGGACAAAGGATTTACTTACTTTTTAATGCTTTGTTTATGCTTATTGAATTTTTTGTATTACAGAAATTCCTTCCATAGGGTGGGGGTTAGAGGAATGCCCCCAAAATCTGGAAAATCTGTGTAAAGTTCTTTGACCCTCCATACCAGAGAAGTCTAAATCATTATGGTATTTAAAAAAAATATGTTGATATTATACAACGCTATACATAGATTTTATGCATTTCTAAGTTTCTAAACTTTTTCCGTGTTGTCTACTGGTCTTCATGTGTCCTTCGCAGTTTCCACAAAACTCCCCTGAAATTCCCATTTGATTTCTTATGCTGACCTGTGATACGTCAAAACTGGGATGGGGAAAGTCATGATGTGGAAGGGATAAATATTTTCCTTTCCCTAACCATTTTTTTTAAATAAATTTTTTGATGCCTTTTATTTTTACATCTCCTGCATTTTCCAATATAGTCTTCTATCTTCCCAGATAACCATCTCTTCAATAAAGAAAAAAAATTAACTGAACACATCAAAAAATTATGACAACATACATAGTGTTCCACATCCATAGTCCTCCACCTCTACAGAGAAGTGAAGGGAGGTACCTTGTGATGTTTCTTTTTTGGGGACAAGTTTCATCATCATAATCTTACAGCATTTACTTTTGAATGCTTTATTATTGTTAGAACCTATTGTTTAAAAAAAGTTAATCAAAACTAATAGAAAAGATAAGGTGTAAGACACAGCATTTAGAATTAGAAAGGACATTAGAGGGTACAGCAGTAACTATGTGATCTTGAATAAATAACTTCCCTGTTTAGACTCAGTTTCCTGGCTTTTAAAGTGAAAGGATTAGACAAAGATAATTTTGAGAGCTTTTCCAAGTCTAAATCTATGATCTTTTCTACTGCTTATTTTTCAAGTGAGAAAAATGAAGTCTAGAAAAAAAATAATCAAGCTCAAAAATTAAATAAATAATAAATGTCAGTCAGGTAGTATAAATGGGATTCAACGTTTACATTAATATTGCTAGTATACTACATATAATGTCATGTGTATTTGTGTGTATTTCTACATATACAAAATAATTTACATATTATCTATAATTTACATGTTTACATATATTTGTGTACATTTGTGTATACAAATAATTTACATATTCATATATGTAATTGACATATTTACATATATTTCTACATATACATATATATTTCTAAATATTCAAAATAATTTACATAGATAGATAGATAGATAGATAGATAGACCCTGCAAGATCAGTTGTCATCTTGCAGTCACATCAACCCTAGAAATTCTGTCATCTCAGGACCTTCCTCCCTTCTCCATGACTGTGATGGATGATGATGAATCTCCATGAATGGAGGCCAGGACCCCTGGTCACCCACCTCTTTATTTCCCACCCAGCTGCACTTCTCTGGACTTCATCAGGCCCCCAAGCTATACCCCCAGATCCTAAATGCATATACTTTTCGTTTTCCTTTTATGTGTTGCATTCCCCCATTACCTTAAGAGCTCCTTGAGGACAGGAACTGTCTTTTGCCTTTCTTTGTACCCTTGCTCTTACTATAGTGCCTGGCACTTAGTAGGTGCTTAATAAACATTTATTGAGTAACTAGACATCCGTGGAGGAAATACACCTTGACCTTGCCACACACACACACACACACACACACTGGGCTTTTATTGTTATCTATATTCATTGAATGAGAAACTATTAAACTCCCAGATACCTCAGGGGATAAGAACTACAGAACTCAGGTGAGATTTCTTTAATAGAGATCAGCTTTAGTGAGTTTGAAGGCACAGAAATTGAATAGTGAACCACATAGACTTTCTAGCTCTAAGCTATAAACATGGGGAGGGGAGTGGGGAATTGGTTCTCTGACAGAGATGTATAAGTCTCAGTAACCAGGAAATATAGTTCAAAAATAAAATTAAGCCTAAAGGCACCAGATATATGGGAACAACTCTGCTCCATGGTCCAAATTGTCAGTTAGCCAACAAATATTTATTAAGTGCTTACTGTGTGTCAGATCCTGGGTTAAGCACTGTAGGTGTTAGGAAAGGTAAAAACAGTCCTTGCCCTCAAGGATCTCCACATTAAAATGGGAGAGACGACATGTAAATTACTAAGCATGAACAAGATATATTTGATGCAAGATAATGTCAGAGGTGAAGTCACTGGTAAAAGGATAGAGGGTAAGGGAGGGGAACCAGGGAAGTCTTTCTCCACAAAGTGGGATTTGAGTCAAAGGAAACCAGGAAACTAAGAGATATGTTTTACAAGGACTTTCCTTCTAGAGAGGAAAGCCCTTACTTATCAAGGCTTTGAAAGAAATAGACAAGTAGAATGAATTTTTCCTTAAAAAGGTCCCTCCCCCACTTTCCAGTCAAGTCCAATGACTTCAGTTTCCTAAAAGAGTTATTATAGAGAAAACTTTAGCACTAAAATCAGAAGTCTATGACAAAGCTTACTTATCCTCTAAGAGGAAAAGTTAGCACCCCAGCTGAATTCAGTAGCTGGAAGACAAGAAAAACTCCAAAACTAGATGCCCAGTGTATTCACACTTGGAAGTGACCAGCATCCACTGTGGAATTAATGGAATAATGCTGAGGAGAAACCTCATGAAAGCAGTAGCATCATGATAACATCACCTGAAGACATATGATGTCAGAGACATGAGTAGCATCTCCCCTTGCTCACTCTAAATGTATGCACTCTTCTGACTGTTGGCATGTGTAGCGTAACAGTTGAAATAAGGTAAACTGAGGCACAAAATTCTAAGTATCTTCACTTTGTTGGCAAAGTTGAATCTACCAATAAGTGGGAAGCTGAGACTGACCCCCAACGAGGGAGAGAGTTTTCTTCTATAGATTTTTGGAAGTACAGAACAGGGTAGGTTCTCATGGCATAACAGACACAGGGAACATATATGATATAGTTATAGATGGTGGAGAAAAACATGATTGGTAGGAAGTTTGGTAATGTGGGGTAGCAATGACCCCCCTCTTTCTTCCCTACGACTAAGAAGACCTTCAAGATAGTAGTCCTGACATCTTGGACAACAAACCAGGCATTCTTAAAGGATAGCTTGGTGGTATAAAGATATTAGACCTACTCCCCTATATTCACTTGTGTTCTTCAACATTAGCAGAATTACTTGAGACAAGAATTGAATAGTGATTAGTTAGCAGAGCTGGAGTTTTGAATCTAGCCCCAGCTAAGTCTCTGAATTTAGCTTAGAGCCATGACTTAAGCAAATACAGGACCAAACCAAGTAACCATAAAAAGACTAGATAAGAAAATGATATGAAATTAGTATTGATCATTTCAGTCTTCACCCCAATGTGGACTGTGTGCCTCAGGTTATTAGAGGAAATATTCTATTGGTGCTTCTCTTGCTGTCATACTTTATTAAATGTCTTTGAGTTAATTATGTCCTCTTGATGGCTAGTAAAGGTAAGATAGCATGGCGCCCCATGAGCTGCAGTATTGAGTTGAAACAGACACAAGGAGTAACTTGAACCTGGAGTAGACTTGTCTCCGAGCCCACGTACATGTTAAGGGGTGTCTCCAGGTGCTTCAAGTAAATAGCAGTTTACTGCTCAGATTTAAAGTCAGAAGATCTGAATTCTCATACCAATTTAGGTACTTACTGACTGTGTGGTTTTAGGATGACTCTCAACCTGCCTCTTGGTATTAATTTCTTACTCTGTGGAAGGAGGGGAGAGGGGAAAATTGAATTATTGATTTCTAAGATCCCTCTTATTCTAAACCCAAGTCTTCTGATTTGAGATGTCTATTGAGGAAATATAAATTTACCTTGTTTAGAGGGAGAGCACTAACTTGTTCTCTGGGCTTTTAGTTCCTGCAATTGTCAAAAGCATTGAAAATGAGCAAATCCTGAGAAAAAACCTCATAGCCACTAATGGGAAGGAGAAGAAGTAAGGACGATGGATCCAGAACCTCAATTCCAGTCAGTGCAGTGCACTCTCCAAACCAAGCAGAGTTAGAAACCCTAGTCCCCTGACCATGGCCTCCGGAGAAAAGACAAAAAAACAAACAGGTAAATGGCCTCTCCAGGAAGCGGCTTAGATGAAAGTTCTGAGCCTGGAGGCAGCCTCTTCCTGAGAGGAGTGGCAAAGATTCAGAGCAGGATTAAGATCTCGGGTTGGCGGTGGATAAAGGGATCTGAAGCGTCTAGAGCAGCTGAGACCCAGAGGAAATTTACATAAACCCCCTGAAAGTCTAGGGAACAGAGCCACAGAGAGGCAGGAAGAAACACTGTCTGTAAGAAAGAGAAAACATCTGTAACAAGCCGGCTTAGGAGAGGAAGGTGGAGGCAGAGGGGGTGGGAGGGGAGGGCAGGGATGGGGGCAGAGAGGCAGACACCTCCTCTTAGAAGGCTGGCAAGGGGCCTGCAAAGCAATTCTGACTCCTCTGGGGATTTCTTTATTGTTACATTTTTTTTTCTTCCGGGCTGCAGTCCTTTGATGGAACTCTCAGGGAGAAAAGGAAGGGGAAATGCAAATGAGAAACTTTTTTCTATTTTTTTTTTTTTAAGAAAGCCTTGGGGAAAACAGATAAAGCCCTCTTGGAGCTGGAATCTGGAGATTAAAACCAAGAAAGCAGGATGGAAGAGAGATAGGATTAAAAGAAGAGCTGGTGGCTCAAAGCCATGAGGTATAATAAACCTCTGGGGCCAAGATTTCCCCAATCCCCCAAAGAGCCCTGATCATAAATGACATGTTCCTTACCACTAGCATGTTTCCTGTTCTGTTGACATAGCAAGATTAAGCCTCTGGGTTCTGACTGAGAAATGAACAACCGGGACGATGAAAAGCGGTTAGGGTTATTTAAAAAAAATATATATGTATATATATACATATATATATATATATATATATATATATATATATATATATTTAAAAAATCTATGATTTTTTTCAACCATTCATCAATGCAGATCAACCCCACTGAGATCTTCTCATCTAGTGCTTTTCTTGTTCCTGACCTCAATAGAGGATACATGGCAGAAGGCCTCTATGGGGTTGATGTGCTTATCCCTTTTGTTAAGTCTTAGCTTTCTGCGGTTACCAGCTAAGCACTTTGGCTGTCTGGTATCCCTAAGAGTGAGGAGTTCTGGAGCTTGCTTTAATTAGCTTGCAAAAGCCGATTATTAAATTTTCAGTGTGAGCATTTATGTGTCAGAAGTCAGGGCTTGATTTATTGTTTTGTGGACTGTCTAGACTTAAAGATGTCTAAATAATAACTTTTCAAAGGGTGCACGTCCCCATCTTGCTCTAGAATTCTTGTTTGAGCTCAGCAGGAAAGGCTCAAGGAATGAAGTCATCGGCAGATAGGAGGCTGGGGACTGGAGCCTAATGAGACTAAAGATGACAAAGATATTAATTATTATTGAGATGCTATAGGGCTATCAGGTTTGTAAAGTGCTTTACTCCCATTTTCTCATTTGATCCTGGTAATACCCTTGTCTTAGAGAGCTTCACAAGTGGTGCCCCTCCTTTTCCTATTGTTAATTTCCTTGAAATGTTAAGAATAACATAATAAAAAAATAGCTAATCTGGATGTAGGGCTTTAAGGTTTGTTAAGCACATTACCAATATTCTCATTTAATCTCCACCTTAATCCCAAGAGGCAAGTGCTATTATTATCTCCATTTTACAGATGAGGAAATTGAGGCAGCCAGAAGTTAAATGATCTACCCATCTTCACACAGTGTCTGAGGCCAGATTTGAACTAAATCTTCTTGACTCCAGGTCTGGTACCCTCTTCACTGTGCCATATAGCTGCCAATTCTTGGACCCTCATAATACAAAGAGGACCTGAGTTCACAGGTTGCCTTAGTTCTTGCTGTCTGAATGATCTTGACCCTGGCCCTCAAAAGGATAAAGACTTCTAAATTCACTTTCCGCTCAAAATCTATAGTCCTTTGATCACTGACATGCACCATTTTCATAAGATCATAGATCTAGAAGAAGCTGTCTAGTTTAACATCATTTTAAAGTTGAGAAAATGGAGGGACAGAAAGACCAAGTCCTATAGTTAGTGTTGGAGGTAAGATTCAAACCCAGGAAATCTGACCCCAAAGTTAGTATCATAGTTCTTTGGGAGGTCTAGACATTCCATGATTCATAGACATATATTGAAGAAAGTACCATGGTATTTTGAAAATGAAAAAATAAAAGAATTTTACCAAAATCAAAATGTTAAAAACCACGAGTAGTTATAATAGAATACACTGGTAAATATTAATCAGACAATTGCCAACTCTGGCGATGGAGGAAAGGACCTGCTTGAAAGGTGAAAGAGATAGGGAGCTGGGACCAAGATGACAGAAAACAGGACAGAAAGCAGTACAGGGAGCTCTCTCCTTGTCAAAATACTGCTCCAACCCTATCTAGAAAAAGCACCTGCTGGGGAAATCTAGAAAACATCACTGCGAGTGACCACCACGGTTAATATAGGGAGACAGACAGACAGGTTTGTGAACAATGATAATGAGATCAGGCCATGAGCACTCTGCACACTGAATATTCCAGTGCCCAAGGAGAGACTGAAAAAAAGGGTTAAGTGGAAGTCCCAGATCTATATCAGGGCACTATGATGGGAAGAGGTGCCAACTAGCAGCTTTGTTGCCACTAGCTGGGTCTGAGTGGACCAAGAAGTGTGATACTCCTAAGCACTGAATTATGTACCAAAGGAGCAGTAAGTTCAGAAGTAAGCAGCAGTGATGTGACTAAGAAAGTCTGTCTACAAGAAGAGTGATGTTCACAGTAGACAACTGACTGCAAAACAAGTCAAGGAGAAAATAATTTTAGAGTCATCTATATGCCATGATACATCTGGGTCAAAGGCTTAATACAGCTTAATAACTTTTGGGACATAGTTCTAAATTGCTTTGCAGAATGTCTGGACTAATCCATAGCTCCACCAAGAATGGACTTGTTTTCCCATAACCTCTCCAACGTTTCTCATTTTCCTTTTATTTTAAAAAAAACAAAACTTTTCTGATGGATGAGATAGAAACTCAAATTTTCCTTAATTTCCATTTCCCTAATTATTAGAAACTTTATCTTGTGTTTGATGATGGCTTAGATTCCTCCTTTGAAAATTGCCTGTTCTCAAATTGGCTAACATGAGAAAACAGGAAAATTATAAATGTTGGAGAAGATGTGGGAAAATTGGAACACTAATGCATTGTTGGTGGAGCTGTGAATGGGTTCAACTATTCTAGAGAGAAATTTGGAACTATGACCAAAGGATCATAAAATTGTGCATTCCCTTTCACTCAGCAATTCTAGGACTGTATCCCAAAGAGATCATAAAAATGGGAAAAAGACCCACAAGTAGGAAAATATTTATAGTAGCTTTTTTTTTGTGATGACCAAGAATGGGAAATTGAAGGGAGGCCCATCAATTGGGGGATGGCTGAACAAGTTGTGGTATATGAATGAAATAGTTCCATAAGAAATGATGAGCAGGCAGACTTCAGAGAAACCTTGAAAGACATACATGAACTGATGCTGAGTGAAGTGAGCAGAACCAGGGGAACACAGTAACAGCCACATTGTACAATGACTGACTTCAATAGATTTGCCTCTTCTCAGCAATGCAAGGATCTAAGCTCCAAAAGGCTCATGCTGGAAGATGCTATCCACAGCATGGAGTCTGAATGCAGATCGAAGCATACTATTTGCTCTCTCTCTTTTTAAGGGGGGGATTTCCTTTTTTCTTGTGGTCCCTCCCATTGTTCTAATTCTTCGTTACAGGATTAATGTGAAAATATGTTTAATATCAATGTATATGTACAGCCTATATCACATCGTATGCTGTTGTGGGGTGGGGAGAAAGAAGGGAAGGGAAGAAAATCTGTAACTCAAAATCTTATGGAAGTGGATGTTGAAAAGTAAAAATAAATAAATATTTTTTAAAAAAAAATTGCCTGTTCAAGGCCTTTGACCCTTTATCTATTGGGAAATGACTCTTAATCTTATAAATTCGAATCAGTTCCTTGTTTATCTTGGATATGAGGCCACTGTCAGAGGAACTTGCTACAAAAATGTTTCCCCCAGTTACCTGTTTCTTTTCTAATTTTAACTATGTTTGTTGCTTTTGCAAAAACTTAAACTTAATGTAATAGAAGTCCATTTTCTCTAGTTTGATTCTTTCCATCATTCATTTGGTCGTGAATTCTTTCCCTATCCAAAGATCTAAAAGATAATTTCTTTCAATTTGATTATGATGTGACATTTTATATCTAAGTATCCATTTAGGGCATTTCTTGGCATATAGTGTGAGGTGTTGATATAAACTTAATTTCTGCCAGACAGTTGTCTAGTTTTCCCATCAGTCCTTGTCAGATAGCAAATACTCATAAAGGTCCTTAAAAAAAAAAATTCAAGTAGGAATGAAAAATGGCCCCAGGGGGATCAAGTATGTGTTATTCATATGCCTGCTTAATATTTGTTGCTCGCCGATAGCAGAAGCAGTTTTAAGGAAACTTGTAAATGATTAAAATATTTCAGATAAGTGAAGGCTAGACAGCAAAGCAAACTCTACATGTGAAATAAGAAACCATTCTGATTATTATCAAGGGAAGACTCTCATGAAGAAATGTGGCATTGCCATGAATCATATTGCCAGGCAGATTTTGCCAACCTTTGATTATATGTATGTAGAGGAAAGCAATCTGAGAGATTTGAGTAGAAAAGTTAATCAAGTCAAAACTGCAAAGCTAAAATTGAACTTCTTGGAAGCTGCGATCCACAGAAGCAACTTATTATTGAAGAGCCATATTATGAAAAAAAAAAGCCTCCAACTTTCAGACTGTATGTGAGCAATGCATGAGGCATTGCAAAGCATTTTTGGAAAAATTTCATTAAAGGTTACACCCATTTATTGCTAAAGGCCAATCGTGATTGACAACTTTAAAATCATGTATGCATATCAGCTGATGTGTCATTAAAGTGTAGTAATGTACTGCCAAAAATTATTCATTTTTAAAAATGTTACCTTTATTTCTAAATATATCCCTTCCCCATCTCCTACCCATAGATCGATCTCTTGTAATTTAGAAAAAAGGAAAAAATCCATTCAGCAAAAATAACAGCATTTGCAGCATTCAATACCCATACTCCCTCATGTTTACAAAGAAGGGAAGAAGTTCATTCTCTCAAAATTATCAATAACATTCAGTTTATAGTTTTTTGTGCTTTCTATTTACGTTTTGCTCTTTCTATTATCATAGAGTTACATACTGTCTTACCATTGGTTTAGAGACTTTCCAAAATGTCAAATTCATAGACCTGAAAAGCTTACCATCTTCACTTTTCTGCTTCAATCGATACATGTTGATCATATTTTAACAGATCTCCAGTGATGAGAATGTCCCTGATTTTGAAGCCAAAAAGTTATGTCCTCAGTCTAATAAATCTCTCCTGGTGTATTTTGATCCTATTTCCTCTGGTTTCCATCTCTCCAGAGATGGAGAGAAGCCAGACAGCCAACACTTCTCAAAATAATCCTCCATATATTTGAAGATATTGGTTAAGTCAGTCCTGTTCTGGGATAAACAAATAGAACTTAACCTTGCTTAGAGACCTTATTTTCTACATCCTTCATCATTTCTACTGCTTTTCTCTGGCTCCTTTCCAGTTCCTTGCAATAGCTCTGAAAACTCAGGGGCCTAAATTGGCCTCAACACTAATCATGACCTAAAAAGTATCAATTTTAGAAAAGTGATAGTTTCCTACCTCTTGTGTCATACACCTGACCATGTAATCCTATGGAAGGATCTCATTAATGCTGAATTTGTGATGTTAAGACAGTGCCTAGATTGAAATTAACCTATGCTTAACAGAATAAAAGTAAATAAGGTTACAGGATATAAATAAAAATTCACTGGATATGGAATCAGCAGCCTTGAGGTTCTAAGCCCACTTCTCTTTCCCCCTCTCCGAAAACATGAGTTAGGCCAATTTTTCCCTGAAAGGTGGTAAATCTGTCCCCCAGAACTTGATTGGCCCAAAGACCAAGGCTTAAGTTATATTTCCCTTAAGCATCTTTCTTGTCATTTCTGACCATATTGATGTGGCTTTCTGATCACCTAAGGGCATAAAAATGTTCACCCATGTGGAATTGGGGCCCTTCAGACTTGGCAAATGTCCCAAAGCCATGCCAGTCATTCTCCCTGCTTTGCTGACCAATTATGTTTCCATATGTAGACAGGGGGATTATATCTACTCAAGTGCTAGAGATTCCTTATGGAAAAGAATTTCTATATTATGGATAATCAAACCTTTTCTTAACTATTGAATGCCCTAGGAGTGCCTAATTTCATTCCAACATTGAACCTGAATTAACAGGGTATGGGCCTGAGTCAGACTCACTTCTAATATTTGACATAATCAGTAATGGGAACAAAGCAAATCTCGAGAGAGGTTAGATCCCACTTTCTGGGTGGAATCCAACCAGAAGACTGTTCGCTTTTACACCATACAACCATACTGCATGGTTGTACATAGATCTGTACATACAGATCGCATTGTGTTCCAAGTGGGGCAAGGTTACTACACCAAGGGAGGGCAAGGTGATTAGATGGCATTGTAGCACTCTATGGCGAAAGCCCTTCTTATGATTTATAGAGTTCTTTCAAAGGAACAGAGAGCAAACCTCCATTGTCATGGAGCACTTAGCTCAACGATTGAGAGGAGGTTGCTAGAAAGGGTGAACCAAGTGCTAGGTCCAACATTTTCTATTTGTTGCTGATTATCTTGTAGAAGTTGGACTGGTAGCATAGTGAAACTGAAAGTAAACTGACCTAGGAGACTTGGAAACTGGAGACAGAGTTATCAGCTGTTAAGGATTGTTCAATGAGGATTGTGAGTAGAGAGTAGAGCCTTAAGACAAGAGAATGAGAGTGACAGTGAGGAGAAGACTTGGAAACCCATGGCAAGAAAAACCTGCTCCCAGGAATAGGGTGATTTCTTCTACCAAGAAAGGAGGGAGTGGGTGGCTGGGCTTTCATCACCAAAGACCTGAACCTGATAAGTCATTGAAGCAGTAATTGGAGAGAGTGCAGTCTAATGGAAGCCAAGGCATAGACTCTCTCAACCAGTGTTCCATTGGCTTGGGGAACTCTCTGAGGGCTTTTGGAGGACAAGTTCAATCAATTATCCACTCTTCCTGGAAACTGACCTTTGTCCCCTTTTAGATAGCTAAGATGGAGAGTTTACATGCATCTGGCCCCATAAAGATGAGCTCTTGTTACAGGGGCTGAAGTTTTTAAAGGAAATGGGATTGGTAGATTGGATCTGTCCATTAATCTCCCCTTCCCTGTTGTATGACTACACTAGCTCAAGAATGAGTATATCTGACCAAAATAGCTTTAGCTATTAGTTTCCCCTACCATATAACCATACAGGTGTGGGCTGATCAATTGGTGAAACCAGAGCAGGAGATAGGAGCAACAGTGTCTTGGGCTGTCAGAGTAAATAGGCACTCTTGGAATACGGTAGGGAGAGGCACAAAGTCTGCTGCTCTGTTAGTTGGGAAAAGGGTGATGAGACCCTCTCCCTTAGGTATGACTCCTGAAACACAAAGCTGATAAAGTGCTTGATGACCAGCTGTAAAACCCTACTGTGAAATCCAGCACCAAAACAATAGGAACCCTTTATTCCTGTTTATACCAAGGTAGCTAGGTGGTGTAGTGGATAGAGCACCAGGCCTGGAGTCAGGAAGACTCAGCTTTCTGAGTTCAAATCTGGTCTCAAACATTTACTAGCTATGTGACCCTGGACAAGTCTGTTTGCCTCAGTTTCCTCATCTGTAAAATAAGCTGAAGCAGGAAATGACAAATCAGTATCTCTGCCTAGGAAAATCTCTGCCTAGGAAACCCCCCCAAAAGGGGTCACAAAGAGTTGGACATGACCGAACCAAAACAACGTACACTAGAACCTAGTGTAGGACATCTCCTAAAGGCTCAGGGCCATTTGAATAATCCAAAGGCAGTTATGGAGGCAAGGGAATAGCATGAGCTCTGAATAATCAGTATTTTTGCAGTTTTCAGTCAGAAAACTCTCTATAGGTTTTTTTGGGTGGGGTCAAATGGAAATACTTCCCATGTATTTAACATCCCATATACATTTGCCATGGAGTTAACATCAAACAGTATAGAATCCCCAAGGGAGTGAAAGATATTTCTTCTCTAGTGATGCAAATGAAGGAAAGTAGAACACGGCCTTATGACAACTCCTCTTGGCCCAGCCCAAGGTGAGTGGCATGGGATTATTGACCTTATCAATGTTTTTTTTCCCCTCTTTTTCTGTATTGACTAGTTAGGAACAGATTGCTCTCCCCAGGGAAGATTGTCCAATATGCATTCACCTTATTTCCCAGGGGCTACTAGAACCCCATCTCATCCTGTCACTTTCCCCCGCCTGATTCTAACCCACCTTTCCAGTCCGGTTTCTCATCACTTGATTTATTTTTCATCCCACTCTCATTGGCTCACTTGCTATGCTTGTATACAATATTCCACTTCCCATGTACTTGCTTTTGCATAGGCTGTCTGTAATGCCCATGTAGCATTGAAGGGATACCCTCCCATGTGAAAGGAATATATGGGAGATGTTTACCACATTCTGGTGGGCAGACCTGAAGGAGGCTTTGCTGCATAAGCATATTGAGATACCTCACTGCATTAATGACATAATGTTGACTAGGTCTGATAAGGCCATGATGGCAGAGGTGCTAAATTGGATGGTGGCCCATAAGGATAAGGTACCTCTCCTGATCAATGAGCTCTTGCCTTTATATGTATTCTTAATCCCTTCCCTCCCACCTTCTCCAGAAGAATGACTGTGCTAGCATCAACCCTCTCTCTCTAATCTTCAATCTCTCCCTGTCTACTGGTGCCAGTCTTACTGCTTAAAATTACACCCATATCTATCCCATCCTTAAAACTCTTTCACTTGATCTGACCATTCTCACTAGCTTCTGGCCTATATCTCCCCCTTTCATTAAATGCATTCTTTGAAAAAGGTGCCTATCCACAACACTTTCATTTCATTTACCCTCATTTACTGCAATCTGATTTCTCACCTTATCATCAAATTGAAATTTCCCTCTGAAGTTACCGATGATTTTTTAATCGCCGGATTGCTGGATTGAATACAATTTTCTTCATTCTCCCCCTTCTCCACTTCTCTGCAGCATTTGGTGCTGTAACCAACTTCTCTTGGATACTCTCTCCTCCCCAGGTTTTCAGGATATGGTTCTTTTCTGGCTCTTCCAATTTATTTGACCATGCCTCAGTTTCCCTGCAGGACCTTCATCCAGATCACATTCCCTAACAAAACACTGTCCTGGGCCCTCTTTTCTTTTCCCTCTGCCTCACTTAGCAATCTCATTAACTCCCATAGGTTCAATTACAATTTTTTTGTGTGGATGATCCCCAGATCTATATATTTAGTCCTGAGTTCAAATTTTTCTCCTGAGTTTCAGTCCTATATGAGCAACTTCCTTTGTGTATTTTGAATTCCATGGATGTGTCAAACTCAACATGTCCCAAACAAAAATCATTTGCTTTACCCCCAAACCCACTCTTTAACTCATTTCCCCTACTACTGTAATGGTACTACCTCCCTTCCCACGTCTTCTAGGGGGGATCTAGATGTAGATTCAATAAAAGAGACTGAAAAGGAACAGTTAGAGGAGAGCAGGTGAGAGAGAAAGGATGGGGATTTTTAATTATTGAATAATAGTAAATTTTTAAAAACTAAACAAAAATCTGTTCCCGACTTTTTAAAAAAATATACAAGGAGTTCTTTAATAAGTGACACACTTACATAATTTTCAGCAGCCCAGGGAAGAGATAGTTAAGTGTACGAAAGGAGAAGATGGTCAAAAGTGTCGAATACTTCACAGAGGTCAAGAAAAGTAAGAATTGAGATGTAATGGAGAATTGGCCAATAAGCCAGTTGTACAAAGTGGTTGTTTGGCTGACATACTCCCCGTGTGGACTTTGGAGCATGCCCTGGTTGTGGTCTGTTAACCAGTCAAGAGACTCCTCTTTGATTGGCTATATAACCCACACTGGGTGTCCATCTGAAAGGTCATGACCTCTTCCTTCTCTTCCTTCATCTTTGGCACACCTTGTGGTATTCCATAGATAAAAGAGAGCAGAGGCCTTCGTGCAGGAGTGTGCTGGAACCCACACTAACTCTTTGTTAGATTTATTGTTCAATGTTCAGTATGAGCATTTTTGCTTCAGAAATAGCAACTGCTACAAATCAAGGTTTGAATTATTGTTTCGCTGATTATCCAGACTTAGAAAATGTTACTAATGCAAATGAAAGTTTAAAATGTGTGTAACTTTTTTTTGTAGAGCCCAGTTACTCTAATTTATCAATCTAATCCTGAATTTCTCTATAAATATTTCTTCTTCTCTGCAGGCATGCAATAAAAGGCCCCTACTCGGCCAATCTTTGCTTAACGCAGTGCCTGGCACATAGTAGGGGCGTGCTTCTTCCTTTCCAACCCCTCGTACACCTACAACCTGAAGGAAAGGCATAGCTGGCCTTGATCTGGGAGAGTGAGATCATCGCTCTGCCAGCAGCTTGCTACAGAGAAAAGGTTAGATTTGGTAACTAAGAGGTCATTGGTGACATTTAAGAGAGCAGCTTTAGTTCAAAGAACCGTCAAAGACACTGAGAAGTTGAGAATCTAGGTGATGGGAAAGGTGGTGTTGCTCTCCAGGGAAATAGACAAACTGAAAAGAGGACTAGGTTTTCAGAAAGATAATGTAATGAGATTTGCAATACATGTTGCAACTCATCCATATCTACTCATCTTGTACTATTAGTTCACTCTCTCCCACTGAAAAATGGAATGTCGGGGTGCCTACCTCTCTCTTCAGGTACAGAGTCAGCCCACTGAGGGAGACCTAAAGGAATCTTCAGGTAACTTGTTGGGTTTTTCAGCAGTAGATCACAGTGAAGGTATAACCACCCCAAAAGGCTGACCCAAGTCTGGCCAGAGGTGGGAGGAGACAGAATGAGGGATTGCAAGAGCAATGATGGATGAAGGGAATGATGTAGATTGTTATGGTGGAAAACAAAAGTTTAATTGCAAAACAAACTAGAACCAAGGCTCTCAGAAGCCAAGGACCCAGAAGCTTGGTTTCCCACAGTTAATATATGACTTGGAAGGAGTGGAAAACAGGAAACATGGGATTATAGGGATTGAGATGTCTAGTTTCTCACTGGTGGAGTGGGGTCAGGAGACATTGAAGTGAGATAGGGGTATTCTTTTGACTTTCTATAAGTTAGGCGACAGTGGGGAGGGGAAGTACTTTTGTGAAACCTTCTAAATCAAGTGACTTACATGGAGAGGAAACCACAAAATGGTGGATAAAAGCAAAATGGAATCAGTAATGATAATTTTTAATATAACAAGTAGTATTGAAGACAAACCTGTGATTTGACAGCAAAGGGACTCATCTTCCAACTGTCTAACTTGCTGATCACATTTTCCTTGGGGTCGTGCTGTGCTCTCTTCCTTACCCTTGCGGGGTTAAGGTCCCTTTGGACACTACTAAACTAGAACACCTCTATGGGTTCTCATTTACTCTTGTCTCATGGTGAAGAAGGAAAAACAGTTAAATGACTGTAATCATCCTCTGATATAAGCATACTTACAGCCCTTTCAAGATTTCACCCCCATGATCATCAGCTTTCCAGCCAAACCTTGACATAGTTTTGTTTTCTTTTATTTGAATAGAAGTGTAGGTTCTTGCTTTCCTCCTGATCAATAGCTTAGCTGTGTATTGAGGAAAACAAAATTTATATTTAATTGTTTCCATAGCAACCATCTCAGATTCAGCTGCTCTCTGATACTTTCCTTTCCCATGGCTGTCCCGCATCTCTGGAATGCTATCCTTCCTCAACTTGGTTTCTTAAACTTCTCTGGCTTCCTTCAAGAAACTTAGCTCAAGTCCTCCTTTCTTCAGATCATATTGCCTGGTCTCTCCATGTGATAGGGCCAATATCTACCTTTCCCCCCTTCCCCACATAGATTAGAATAGATTTTCCCTAAAAGGTTATAAATCTGGGACTTGATTGAGGAGAAGTGGGGAGACTAGGAGACAAACCATGCCTCTCTGGAGGCACCTTCCTATGTGGTTTCCTGGTCACCTAAACATGCATAGACCTGCCCACATGAGGTAGGAACCTTCATATTTGGTGGCAAAAAACAGAAAACACAGGAACATAAGGACTAACATTTGGCTTTGATGGTTTGGGGGACTTGGACTCCCGTGTTAGCACCCCTAAACTTTGTCAGTTTCCCATTGATGGAAAGGTGTCATGAGACACTGAGGGGAGAGGAAGAGGAGTATTCTGTCCTCTATATTAGGGCTAAATAAGCCTCCTTTCATTCATTGTCAATGGCTTACAGGTATCTCATTTTATCCCCAAAAGAAATTTGAACTAACAAGTCACCCCTCGGGTGCTAGTGCCTTCCTCTCTCAGGTTTACCATCCATCTTCTCTTATGTGTATCTTATGCGTACCTAGTTATTTTCATGTTTGTCTCTCCCATTAGATACAGGTCAAGGCCCCTTGTTTTGCCTTTCTTTCTATTCCTAGAACTTAACACAGTGTTTAGCGCATAGTAAGCCCTTAATAAATGCTTACTGACTTTTGACTGACTGATTTAGGCTGCCTTCTTTTAAAGGCTCTAGAGCATTTCCAGCTACAACTATTTAGATAGTCTCTGTATTTTATGGTAATTTGAAGGATTTTCAAAGGCAATTTAAATGGCATGATTTCCACATTAAATTATGATTTTAGAATCAAACCCTGGTAAGATGCAACTCTCCTATACGTACCGACTTCGGTTATGTAAATAAAGAAAACATTAAACAGCAGAAAAGTCATGGTAAATAAGATGATGCTGTTACTGCCTTGTTAAAGTTAATACAAACACGAACTTTTGAAACAATTGGAAAACAACAGAGACACAAAGTCATATATGAACCATAGCATACAATCACATTCTTGGTCTAGAAAATAGTGGCATAAGCAGGTGTCCGAGTCTGACATTTCAGCACACGTATGGAGATGTGCGTGCGACTGCCAGCTCTTTCATTCCTGGCAAACAGTAAAACATTCACGTCACTTGTGATAAGGCAACACAAACAGCAAAGCATTTTAAAATGAGATAAAAGCGGAGGAAACTAACAATAACTTACAGAACTCTGTTAAAACGCTGCCAAGGGGACCGCAAGATTAAATGGAACTCATTCAGGAAACTTCAGCCATTCACATACATACTCATCTATTGAGATGCAGAGTCAGATTTTCCACATATCTTGAAACTGACCAAATGGAGATTGAGTAACAGACTGGACCGTTGCAAAACATGGGGTTGACTCTTGAGAAAAGTGGGAGGCAGTTTTTTTTTAGCGCCTCGCCAAGTTTCCAACTGCTAACCCTCCCTTAATACACACACAATCAATCAATCGCTCCTCTCTTGCTGTCTTTATTGATGAAAGAAGGGCATCCATTTCAGATGAAAGTGACAACGACCATATTCTACTTCTATATATTCTACTATTAAGGGATGAGGGAATAAGCCTTTTTGTAGTACCTACTATGTATCGGGCTTTGTCCTTAGCATTTTTAAAAATCAACATTAACACATTGAGCTTCAAATCAACTCTGTGAGTATTATACCCATTTTGCAGAGGAGGAAACTGAGGCAAACAGAGATGTAAGGGACTTGCCCAGGGTCACACAACTAATATGTCTATGGATAGATCTGAACTCATCTCTTATTGAATCCAGACCCAGCACTCTATCCACTGTATTACCAGTTGCTTCTCTCTAGAGAGGCGGATAATTAAAGAATTACCCAGTCCAAAAGATTAGCTTTCTCATTGCATCCAGGGAGGGAGATCTTTGGAGGAAAAGGGTTCTTTAGAGAATCCCTGCAAGAGACCACTTAAGCTATATGTTTTAAATATGAAAGCACAAGATTTGCTGAATGGCAACATTTTGCCCCACCCCTCACCCCTAATCAGGTACATTCTAGCTTCAATCAATGGTCAACAATACCTTAGTAAGCACCTTCCGATGGGTTGGCCATGTTGTTCGAAAGCCAAACATATGCTTGTCAAAAAGACTATTTTATGGAGAACTTGCATGAGGCAGGTGATCACAGGATGGCCAGAAGAAACGATAGAAGGACACTCTCAAGATCTCTCTCAAGAACTTTGGATTTGGCTGTGCAACATGGGAGACACTGGCACAGGACCGCTCAGCATGGTGTGCCCACATAAAAAAAGGTGCTCTGCTCTTTGAGCAAAGCAGAATTGAGACAGCACAAAGTAAACGCAGGATGTGCAAATTTGGGATATTCACCCCAAATATTCATATGGACTAACCTGTGCCCAACCTGTGGTAGAGCATTCCGAGCTCGTATTGGTTTGATCAGCCACATTCGGACACACTGAAATTTCACTTTACAATGGTGATGTCATTTTGGTCGTCTTTGAAGACGAAGAACAAAAACCAACCAACCAATGAACCGTTAAGCACCTATTATATGTCGAGCACTATTTTGAGTACTGGAGATAAAAAATAAAATTGCCTTTAAGGGGTCCATATTCTACCAGAAGAAATGATATGTACACATAGAAGCATATACAAATGATATTAAAAAATAAAAATGTGATGAACAGTTGGTTCAGGAGTAGGGTACCCTCTTCTCCTAAGAGGACTCAGCTGATGCAGAGGGAACCAGGGTCTTCTCACACTGACTCATTACACTGTCTCCTTTGCACCCTGGGAAAAATTCCTTATGGCTAGATTTGGTTCATATCTAGAGTCTTCCCCAAAGAGGATTCCCTCTAGAAATATCCCTCAATGTCCAAAATAGATTAGGTGAGGCGCAGCTATTTCCTGTAACACCAAAGAAGAGATGCTTACACCACAAGAATCTGAAGTGCACATGGCAGATTCTTAAAACCTGATACAGTCATTCATCCCTCTGGTTATGCTAGGGTGGGGTTGAGGGATGAGCAGTGAGTGACACCTCAGACTTGAAACACTTGTCTTGTCATTGAGATAAGGTCACATAAAAACATAAAATAATAGTCTCATCTTTGAGAAAAGGCCATACAAACAATCCAGTTTTTTTAAATGAGATTAAAAGCAGAGGAAACTAACAATGAGTTACAGAACCCAGCTAAAATGCTGCCGAGAGGATTTCAGAAAGACCTGGAATGATGTTGAGAGAAATGGGCAGAACCAGGAGAACATTGTAGGCAGTAAAAGCAACATTGTGCAATGATAAAATCCAAGACAATTCCAAAAGACTCGTGTGGAAAATGCTGTCCACATCCAGAGAAAGAACTAATGGAGCCTAAATGCAGAGCAAAGCATGCTATTTCACTTTTTTGTTGGTTTTCCCCCCAGTTTTTCTTTTTGTTCTGTTTTTTCTTTCACAGCATGACTACTGTGAAAATATATTTTACATGTTTGCACATCTATAACCTATATCAGATTGCTTACTATCTTGGGGAGGAGAAAAAGGAAGGAAAAAATTTGGAAATCCAAATCTTTCAAAAACTGAATGTTAAAAATTATCTTTACATGCAATTGGAAAAAAATAAAATACTATTAAATAAAAAAATAAAATGCTGCTAAGGGACCGCAAAACTAATATATTCCCACTTCAGGAGATCCAGTCAGTCACATGTTCATCTGTTCAAACTCAGAATTAGTTCATCTACCTATTTTAACCTTCAGAGACTGGGTAGCAAATGGGGCTGTGCCTGGGTTGCTGAATAGGCAGGAATTTTTCCATATATACACACACATATATATATATATATATATGCACATATATACATATATATGTACACACACATGCACACACAAATATATATATGTGTATATGTATTTCCCCCCCTCCACAGTCTGAGTTGCTCCTACAAGTCTGTATCTTCTAGTACATCTGGTCATGGCTTGAGTTTATCCCTCCCATTTCCCCTCAACATTGGTCTTATCTTCCATGAATTTGTTTTCTGGAGACCACTTCCTCCTGGCCATCCAGAACCCTAGGCCCAAGATTCCCTGATCTCTCAATCTTACTGTTACCTACTGAAAGCCTGGATTTGAATTATGGGAGCACCAATACAAACCATAACATGGTGACCAAAATAACTTTATTCAAAATGATAGAAAATTATCAAATGGAGGAGCTCACACTTCCAGTAGCAGAGGGAAGCCACGGCAAAGTCCATGAACAGCAGCTAACTGTACTCAAATGCCTAGTACTGCAGGCTTGATTCACATAAAGACTCCTGGATTTTAAAATTTTAAATTTTCAAGTCAGTATCCTCTCCTTCCCACTTCCCTCTCCCCTCCAACATTGAGAAAGCAAAAATAAATAAATAAATAAATAGGGAAGTCACTTTTATAGGAAACTGGTTTAGATCATCCTCGTGTGCCTCCTGGAGAGTCATATAGGTTATGTAGGCAGTTGGTCAAAGGATCAATGATGTGGGGTAGTTCTGCACCCTGGGTGTTCCAAATAAAGGCATTTTGCTGGCCAGGTTCAGGTGGTGGTCACTACCTGGTTGAACCAGGTATTATGTATGATTGTTGATGGCTCTAGTTAGTGTTCAGTACCATAGATGGGAGAGAGAGAGAGAGAGAGAGAGAGAGAGAGAGAGAGAGAGAGAGAGAGAGAGAGAGAGAGAGAGAGAGAGAGAGAGAGAGAGAGAGAGAGGAGACAGAGAGAGAGAGAAGAGAGACAGAGAGAGACAGACACAGACACAGACAGAGAGATAGAGAGACAGAGAAAAAGAGGGAGGGAGAAAGAGAGAGAGGGAGGGAACGAGACAGAGAGATAGAGATAGAAATAGACAAAGACAGAGAGAGACAAAGAGAGAAGAGAAGAGAGGAGACAGAGAGAAAGACAGAGTATCTCTACAGAGTCTTTGCTCAGTGGCCAATTCTGTCTGGCATGGCCCCTCTGTCATGCAGCCAGTGCACCAATCAGGGCTCTCTCCTTTCATATACTTTTCAGTGAAAGTCCAGGACATACATGTCATCAGAAGTATCCCAATCACGGAACTACCAGAAAGAGCCAGAGTGCACGCCTAGCTTCATGTGAAGTGCCCTAGCCAGAGTGGATGTGGATGTGATGTGAGGTGATTCCAACAAAATATCTTTGGGGGAGGATAGGAGAGGGTAGGTACTAGACTCATTAGAGCCTCTTGTATAAGGTAGAGTCTGAAATGAGGACGAGTAGGGACCTTGAGATGTGAAAGGGAGTCAGGAGTACACATTAGGTCATGAACAGCTATACAAAGACATGGAGACAAGCTAGGGGGTGGCATGCGTCACAAACAAAGAACCAGTTTGGCTCAGGTCTATGGATTGCATCTTCAGATTCCCCCTCCCAACTCCCACTGGCAGATCCATCCACATGGCATTCTTTAGGAACAACATTTTTTTGAAGTAACTGAGAAATTGAACTAATAATAAAAGATGAAAATGAAATGAGTACCCAAGATTTATAATGAGGACATAATTTACATAAATAATGCGTCCAACACTTCTATGGACTGAAATTAGATCAGGTTTTTGTAGGATATGTGTTATTTCACACTCAGCAGTGTCTTT
This sequence comes from Bettongia penicillata ogilbyi, assembly GCA_023548195.1. NCBI lineage: Eukaryota > Metazoa > Chordata > Mammalia > Diprotodontia > Potoroidae > Bettongia > Bettongia penicillata. The sequence goes on along the minus strand of JAJHZJ010000288.1, from coordinate 257,999 downwards.
TAGTTTCAAAAAAGTACCTATGAATTAAGGATGGCATACGACTATATATCTTTTAATGCAGCTGTGAATGGCATCCCTGAACAGCAGTCAGTTTGGCAGTGTGTACCACCGGGGTTCAGGAAAAGAAGAAAAAAGATGAGCTGAGAATCAGAAAAAAAGAGCCCTCTTTCTTCTCTTCTTAAAAGTGACAATGAGGTGTGAAAAGGTATCTGAACCAATAAAACCATTGGGGGACGAAGGTCACCCACACCCTAAAATATGATCCAAAGCTCACAGGACCATTAAGGTTTTTTTTTTTAATTGCTATTTTAATCAAGCTTGGCAACTATTTTAAAACAAATATTTTAATGGAATGATAAGCACATTTAAGGATACAGAAAATATAAGAAGGTATATTTAGAGAATTTTACTATAAATATATGTTAGCATGAAATGTAAGAAATTATATGTCTATGAATTCTTTGTATTTGATGCCTTTATATAACTATCCCTTACTAGGTCTATTTCTTTTCTTTTCTTTTTTTTTGAGGGGTGGGTTAAAGAAAGTTTTTATTTTTTTCTCAATTACATGTAAAAACATTTTTTCATATCTATTTTGTTTTATAATTTGATTCCCCAGGTCCCTCTCTCCTTCTATCCCCTTGCCACTCTCTGCAAACACTTTGATGTAGGTTATATGAGTCATACAAAACATATTTCTGTGTTAGCTATATTGCAAAAGAGACACTTCATTGTCACCAAACAAACAAGAAAAATAAAGAAAGTTTAAAAAAGTATGCTTTGATCTGCATTCAGACTCTGAAAGTGGATAGAATTTTTCATCATACATCCTTCAGAACTGCCTTAGATCATTGCATTGGGGCAGCTAGGTGGTGCAGTGGATAGAGCACCAGTGCATGGGTCAGGAGCACCTGAGTTCAAATCTCACCTCAGACACTTGACACTCACTAGCTGTGTGACCTTGGGCAAGTCACTTAACCCCAATTGCCTCATCCTGGGTCATCTCCAGGCATCCTGATGAATATCTGGTCACTGGATTCAGATGGTTCTGGAGGAGAAGTGAGGCTGGTGACCTGCACAGTCCTCCTTCACTCAAAACAAAGTCAAGTGCAAGTCATGTCATCATTTCTCTGACGGCATGATCTTCTTCGGCAATGAAGGAGAAACATACAGATTACTGCATTACTGAGAATAGCTAAGTCATTCACAGCTGATCATTGTACAGCATCGCTGTTACTTTGTACAATGCTTTCTCGGTTGTTTATTTCACTTTGTATCCGTTTATTCAAGTCTCCCCAAGTTTTTCTGAAAGCATCCTACTTGTCTTTTCTTATGGCATCCCATCACAATCGTAATACCACAGCTTGGTCAGACTAGGCTTAATTTCTTAAAGCCTTTTTGGATATCAGTCATTCGACAAACACCGATATGTGAGGTACTTGGTATAAAAGGAGTGTACCGACAAATGTTTAACAACCTCTTGGAAATAAAAGATGCAAATGAGGCAAACTTTTAAGTTTAATATGCAATATTAACATTTTCTCCATCACTTTCTTCAGTCTAAACAATCAGCAAAGCAATAAATCAAACCCTGATCGGTAGTGTTTGCCAACTTCTGAGGTGGGAATGCTCAGGCTGAAAACTGAAGGCTCTCCCCATTCGATCTGGTTCCAGCATATCCTCAGCAGTAAATTCACAAAATTGTGAAGCTGTCTGATGTCCATGGCTATGCAAAACTGATGGGACCCTTGTAGACTCACCTGCTGTATTGGGCTCCTGGGTAGCCTCAGATCCTAAAGGGGCCTCAATATTGTCTTCTCCTTCAGTTCAGGGACAGTACAATTCAGCAGGCATTACTTAACTCACCTTTGGGCTTGGGCTTGGCATGAAGTTTTTCGATGCCCCCATTTCTCCAGGACAGTTTGCGATCAGCAACATCTTATTTTTGCCTGAATCATCCACATCAAGGCCTTGTTGTGAAACACAACAAAATAAATCTTGTTCTATTCCTGTGCTCCTGGATGCCACTTCTCTCAAAGTATTTCAGGGATGCAGCATTTTGCAATCCAATTGCATCATTGGAATGAGATCCAAGGAAATGAGAAACCAGGATAGGCAGTCCTTTGATTCAGAGCTGGAAGGGGCCTTGGAGGTCATTTCATCCAACCACCTTATTTTATACATGTGAAAACTGAGACTCAAGGAAGGTAGGTGACTGGCCTAGGCAGGATCATGTGATCAGAGGGCTAGAGCTACAAAAAGAGCCTTAGAGGTCTTAGAGTTAACTGTTGGGGAATTGACCAGAGGAATTTGGCACCCTTTCCCCAATAGACAGAGTGCTGGCATGGAGTCAAATCCAACCTTAGACATTTACTACCTCTGTCACTATTTACTACTGGGCAAGTCATTTAACCTTGTTTGCCTCAGTTTCCTCATCTCTAAAATGAACTGGAGGAGGAAGTGGCAAACTACTCCAGTATGGTTGCCAAGAGAACCCTAAATGAGATCACGGAGAGTTGGCTAGAACTGAATAACAACTGCCCAACAATCCCATTAATTTGGTGAGTGTACTTCTCCCTCTTTAAGATAGATACATGTCCATCGGCACCTGTTAGGAGGACAAATTCACTTCCTGATTCTTTTTTGGTGAATGAGGCTGCCTTGAGAATGAGTCATTTGGCTAAGACACTGGGGAGAATAGACTCTTGTTAGAGGACTTACCCCTTGGTGTCAGCCTAAAACAGAGTCTACAGGTCACTCTCAATCCTCTGCCTTTGTCTCTCTTTCACAGCTTCCATGGACTTTTCCTTTCTTCTAGAGTGCTGGGAAGGGAAAGTATTTTTTTCTTCTCCCCACATGGAACAGCTAACAAATGATAACTTGGGGCAGAAGCACATACAATTACAAAACCAGAGTTTTAGAGTTGGAAGGGACACCAAAGGTCATCTAGTCATTTCCCACTGGCCATTTTACGGACAAAGCCCTGGGAAATTATCAGCTGCCTAAGGACATAGAGTTAGTAAATAATAGACCCAGGATTTGAACCCAGGACCTCTGCTTCCAAACCCACTGCTTGTGCTTGACAAGGTAGCCTGGAAAGGGAATTCCTGGACATCCAGATTCTCGCTACTGTCTATTTTCTCTTTCCTTTTTCGGAGGGTAGCAGACCAATGGTAACATTCCAGCAAAAATATGTAGCAGAAACAGACACGTCGACTCACATGGACCAGAGGGAGTTTATGTATATGTTCTTGAACCCCCACCTCCTGTATAAAAGAGGGAGCATTTTGGTGTCCTAAATTGCATAATCCCAGGATCTAGTCTTACAGTCAGAGAAAGATTTATTGTACATTAATAATTGTACTTTGGAGTTTCCTTTAGGGTACCCTCAAGTTTGAGAGTTTATGAACCAAGCCTTCCAACCTGAACTTGCACAGGGCTGGTGCTCGTATGGAGGTCAGAAGAAACAATGCAAGGACAATCTCAAGGTCTCTCTGAAGAACTTTGGAGTTGATCGTGAGACCCGGGAGACACTGACAAAGAACCACTCAGAATGGTGTGCCTGAATCAAGGAAGGTACAGTGCTCTATGAGCAAAGCAGAATTGCAGCAGCACAAAGGAAATGTGAGATGCATAAATTTAGATATCTCCGCTCCAAATGTTTATGTGGACTGTTTGTGCCTGACCTGTGGTAGAGCCTCTCAAGCCTCTGTATTGGTCTGATCAGTCACAGTCAGACGCATTTTACCTTGACCCCAACATCACGATGTTACTGGTCCTCTTCAAGGATTTTGAAACCAACTCTGATCTGCTTCCTTCCTCTGGTCTATTACTGACCAATATTTTTTTGACCAAGAGGAGCAATTACGCCAACCTCTACAGAATATGAAAATGTTTTCCGTCCTTGCATTCTCTCCTCCATCTCCCCATAAAGAACCCTCCACCAAAACCAAGCCACTGTTAGTCTCCAGAGCACAGGCATCAGTCATATAGCCCACTCTTCCAACAAGGGTCCTAACCAGCTTAAAACGTAATCGGCAAATATTTAACAAAATAAATACACATACGGTAAAGCCTAGATAACTTTGATTTTTGAAACTAAGTCAATCCGTGATCCATAGGGATCCTAACTTACAGCTTCCATTTGAATTTGCCAGCCCTGGTCTATAGTATGCAAGTGCAAATGCTAAATATATGTAACTGTTAAGTCTGATCATTTAAATTCTATAATCGTCTTACGGAAGATAACTTATTTTCACAAAAGGCAAGTCTTTGGTCTCCTGAACAGCAGCTACCCGATAATCTAAAATGAGACCCTTTGATATCTCACTTTGACTTCTGCGGAACTGCACAGGTATTTTCCTCTGTGCTGATGAAACAGAAACTGAGCAGTATTAGATAGGAGAGAATATTCTCCCATGCAGGGAAACAGCTTTTTCCTTTGAAAAACCTGATAAAGAACAGAAAGTGACTGACAGATTTAGAGCTTCCCAAAGTCATAGAAGTTGTGTACATAGTCTGGCCTTCAGTGCCTGAAGATTAGGCTTGTTTTTGGACAAGGACTGAACATAACTTAGCATTAGCTGACTCATGGAGAAATACTACAGTAAAATACACAATGTGAATGAACTATGAGTTGAAGTTTTCACTCTTCTTGTCATTGGGATACTAATGATTAAAAAACAGTTATGGCCTCTGTTGCTTGACCAAGGGTAGTTCATAATAATTGGAAGACACTAAAAAAAGACATCATGTAAAAAAAACCCCTTAAATTTGTATAATAGTGACATGATGCAAGGCAGAGAGAATAGTGGATGAGAACTAGACTGGGAGTTAGGAAGAACTGGGCTCAAATCTCACATCAGACCCACAGGGTCTGTGTGATCTTGAAAAAGTCCCTTGAACTCTCAATGGCCGGGCATTTCTCTAAGACTTTAAATTTCAGAGAAGGGGCTAATTAATCAACTCTGGTAGGAGTCCTTCACGAGGAGCCCTTAACATTGATCAAATCACAAGTTCCATCAAAATAAAAATAATATCTTCATCTCTAGATCATGAAACAAAAATTATAAAAAATATTTCTTATTGCCCTTTGCTTATTTCAAAGTAAATCACTGTATGATCAGTGGGTCCAGCAGCAGGGATGGTCCAAGAGGTGACTTCAAGCACAGGGAAATTCTTTCCAGCTGTTCAGAAAACACCTTCAAGCCAAAGTGTCCTATTTCCCTATTAAGCTACTTCGTCAATATAGCAAATGACATTTTATATGACTGATTCCTTTATATAAAGAGTTGCTTCTCACTGAGCAAATGTGTTTTTAATCTCAGAGAGTACAGAATGGGAAAGAACAGCTCTAAAGGGCTTTTATATTTCAATAGTTAGCATTTTTATAGTACATTAAGGTTTGCAAAATGCTTTACATTATGCTAGTTCATTTTATCCTCACAACAACCCTAGGAGGTAGCCTCATTTAATTTAATATCCTCATTTTACAAATAAGGAAGCTGAAGTTAGTGGAGGTTAAGTGGCTAGCTCACATCACACAAACTAGCAAGTGTCTAAGGCAGGATTTGAACTCAGCCACAACTGGACACGTTGTACCTTGACCCCAAATCATGATATCATCCAAGTCTATTGCTCTATGTGATGCGCCAGCTGGCTGCCTCACATTTTATAGAATATACACACTAGGACCCTCCCTTCCAGGCTTGGTGGTCAAAGAAAATGTCTGAGGGTATGAGGAGATAATTTAAAAAATATTTTTAAAGTTAATTTATTTATTTTTCATTTTCAACATTCCCTCCCATAAGTTTTAAATTTTTTCCCCCTCTCTCCCCTCCTCCCTTCCCAAGATGGCATGCAATCTGATATAGGTTCCACCCATGCATTCCTATTAAATATTCCTATTTTCACATTAGTCATGTTGTATAGAAGGATTATAACAAATGAGAGAAACCATGAGAAAGGAAAAAACAAAACCAACCAAACAAAAACAAATAGTCTGCTTCTCTCTGCATTCCGACCCCCATAGTTCTTTCTCTGGATGTGGAAGGCATTTTCCATCATGAGTCCTTTGGAAATGTTTTAGGTCCTTGCATTGCTGAGAAGGGCTAAGTCTATCAAAATCAGTCATCGAAGATTGTGGCTGTTACTGTGTACAATATTTTCCTGGTTCTGTTTGCTTCGCTCACATCAGTTCATATGTCTTTGCAGGCTTCTCTGAAGTCCTCTTGTTCATCATTTCTTATAGCACAATAGTATTCCATTACATTCACATACTACAGCTTGTTCAGCCATTCCCCAATTGATGGGCATCCCCTCAATTTCCAGTTCTTGGCCATCACGAGGAGAATTTTATTGCAACTTTTGTAAGTGCTTAAACTAGAGAATTAGTTGTGTGGATCTGGTGCATTTCCTTCTTTCCAAAGGAAACCTAATCGTTTTTGCCTCATTTACAAGTGGAATTCACTAGGGAAGTCTACACCTGATGTCATAGATGTTTCCTTTCTCACTGTGACTCAGGTGAAATGAGAGGGTATTCAGGAGGAGACTACAAAAGAAAGTCTCATCTCTGAGGTTACGCAGTGGGACTGACTGCGTGGTATCTCTCAGTAGATGGCAGTGGCCTGTGAGGATTTTGACCCTGTCCTTTTGTATGGAAGAAGAAGGGAGTTGTTAGCCAGCCACCTTCATGATCTACAGTGATGAGTTATACTTACAAATACACACATATGTGTATGTATGTATATGTCTATATGTGTGTATATATATGTACACACACACATATATACGTAAGCCATTTATGAGGTGGCGGGAATGTTGGCTGGGGGAATGGGTAAGGATATGCAGAATGGGGCACTTCACTTGAGCTTTGAAAGACTTTAGGCATTCTAAGAGTTAGATTTATTCCAACTTTGTGTAATTGGCTCTGAGCTAGGCCATGGAATGTCATATGTGAAGAACACGCAGGTCAGTTTGGCTAAAATAATAGAGCTGGTAAAGGAGAATAGGACTAGAAAGGCGGGCTAGGGTCAGAGGGAAGAAGATTTAAAATACTAAGTAGAGAAATTTATATTTTATCCTAGAGGCAAAGAGAGAGCCCCTGAATCTTTCTGATCAGGCAGAGTGACATGGGGAGGGCTGTGCTTTAGAAATATCACTTTGGCCACTGAGTAAAGGATGAATTTGAAAGAGGATAAACCAGAGCAGGCAGACTGTTCAGGAAGTTATTATTTAGGAAGCTATCCAATCAAGGGTGGTAAGGGCTAGACTAAGGTGCTGATCCTGCCAGCAGAAAGAAGGGGATGTATTGAAGGGATATAATGAAGGTAGAAAGGGGATAGCCAAGAGGTGCAGTGGATAGAGTGTGGAGCCTGGAGTCAAGAAGACACATCTCCTTGAATTCAAATCTAGCCTCAGATGCTTCCTAGCTGTGTGACCCTAGGCAAGTCACTTAACCCTGTTTACCTCAGTTTCCTCATCTGTAAAATGAGCTGGGGAAGGAAATGGCAAACTCAGACACTTACTAGCTGTATGACCCTGGGCAAGTCACTTAACCCTGTGTGCCTCAGTTTCCTTATCTATAAAGTGAGCAGGGGAAGGAAATGGAAAACTACTCCATTATCTTTGCCAAGATGACCTCAAATGAGGTCACCAAGAGACAGACATGACTGAAATGGCTGAACACCAACACATAGCTATCACTAAGGGATTTCAACGTAGACCAGGCAGGTAGGAGCTGAACCAAAGAGGGCAGTGAAAGGAAAAATTCAGAGAGGAAAGTTTGGCAGAAAGTGTCAAAATTCTTTAGAGAGTTCAAAAAGAATTAGGACTGAGGAAAGGCTATGAGATTTGGCAATCAAGAGATCCTTGTGCTTTAGGAAGACATGTTTCTGACATTTATTTGCTGTATTACCATGGCCTAGTCACTTAACCAAGTCATTGCTTCCAAGCAACTCTCAGAAATATTCAGTTGCAGAGAAAGGGGATGATCCCCATGTGTTGAGGAATTTCCTTGCCAGCATCCCCTAAAACGATGAAGTCATAAAAAAATAGAGATGTTAATTTTGGAGAGAGCAGTGGTTTTGGTTGGGTGATAAGGTTGGGAGCCAGATTGCTGAGGGCTGAGAAGCGAGTGAAAGGAGAGGAAGTGAAGACAATTGAACCATACTGAGAAATACCTGGTCCGTTGTTCTGGGCTATCTGAATGGCTTGTTTAGATAACCACATGGCTGATACCATTGTTTTTGTCACAGACGTTTTCTAGCAACATAAAGACTTTATTTTAGTCTGATCCAAAATCTTCACTTTTTAAAAGCACAGATGAGGAAACTGAGACTCGGATGAGTTAAGTAACTAGCCCAGGATCACATAGGTCATAAAAAGCCATGATAGAGGTGGGGCTTATCCTCCAAACTCAGTGATGACTGAGGGAACGAAATTATTCTAAAAATTATTTTGACGTCTACATATAGATATCATCTGAGAATCATATGCAGTGGGCCAGCCTGTTCTGCTCCTGGTAATGCTCAGGAGTTGATAATATCTTACATAGTAGTGGGTTTCACAGCTTACAAAGGACTTTTTTAAAGGAGTTATTCCAGTTGGAGGCATAACTAGGGCAAGGGAACCAGAACTTTGCTCTTGGGCCCTAAAAGTTAAGAGATTGCTTAACAGCATTGGTCTTTGGAAGTGTAGAAACAACTGAGCTTGGCATCAGGCTGGCAAGAAATGATTAGTCCAAAATTAGAAGTTAGGAGGAGGGTCTGCTGCTGTTGCCCCTCAGGGGCTGAGCACCTGCCTAGCCCTGCCCTGACCTATGACCGCTACTGCCTGCCCCGAGAGTGTCCCTAGTGGTGTTCCAGGGTCTCTGACTCCTCCAGTGGAATATTGTCCCAGCATCGCTTGCTGTTCTCAGTTGAATTTGCTATGAAAGGTGGATCTGAGGGTGCATTTTGCAAAGCTTGACCCAAGCCTCCAAACTGTTCATTAAAGCTCAGTTTTCATTTACTGCTCATAACAGCACTGTCCTCCTCTTTTACTGATGTAAAAGCTCACAGGTGGTGCAGTGGATAGAGCACCTGAAGTCAGGAGGACCTGAGTTCAAATATGGCCTCAGATACTTCCTAGCTGTGTAACCGTGGGCAAGTCATTTATTCCCTCCCCCGAAATACCTCCCAAACAAAACCAAAAAAACCCCACAAGCAACAAAGTCCACAGCACCCGGTCCAGGAATTTAAAGGCCTGTAATGTAACACTCTTCATTTTCCATAAGCACTTCTGTTTGGTTTTGACTCCATGAATATCCTGCCTCCACCAGGAGAAGTAATCACCTGAAATATCAGCATTTTGCAGATTGACTCAATGCCTCAGCACCCTCAGTTGCTTCTCCCCTCTGATTGGAGAGCTGGAGGAAAGGGAGCAATAAATTCCCAAAGCTTTCCTTTGTAGGGAGCTTAGACCTTTCCAGGGAACTCTTCATTTCTGTCTGTGTCTCTGCTTGATGGTTCCTCCCCCCCATTCTCTTGTACATTGTCCTCCTCTATTATAGAAACCCAGACTTAGAGATGTTGAATCATTCATTATCCCTAGGTCATTGTCCCAGGAAATGGCAGAGGAAGAAATCTGGTCTTTGGTCTCCTAGTCTGGTCAGTGATCTTTCTACTATACAACAGGACTTGCTAAGTCAGGGATCATTGCTGACGACTGTCTGAAGGGTAGGGAATAAAAGATCCACTTCTATTTTAATTTTGCTTGCAAAGCATGATTAATGTCATCAAATAAATGAACATTCCCTTAGAATTCACCTGTGAGGTGGTGGAAAGAAGGTATCCTGGAGTGTGCCGGGGATTTGGGGGAAAGTTAGTTAATCCAGTGTTAAAAGTTTACTGTAGGTAATCCAAAGTGGAATAAAGGACCTGTGTATTACTGAGAATAGATAATATAATCTTCAGACAGAACAACTCCCAGCTGATCATTTATTAACTCAAATATTTTGCTCTTGTTCAGTCTTGTCCAACTCTCTATGACCCCATTTGGGGTTTTCTTGACAAAGACACTAGAGTGATCTGCCATTTCTTTCTCCAGCTCATTTTATAAATGAGGAACTGGGGCAAACAGGGTTAAGTGACTTGCCCATCAGGGTCATAAAACTAGTAAGTATCTAAGTCTGGATTTGAATTCAGATCTTCCTGACTCTACTTGTCACTCTATCCACTTAGCATCTCTAACTCGATGAATATTTATGGAGTGCTTGTATCTACATAGCCCTGTGTTAATAATGGATCAATAGCTGGTAAAGAGCTCCCAATGCTTAAATGAAGCAAGACTTTTATAAAGGTCATGTATACACTGAAAAAATAAACAACTTTAAAAGACTTAAGAACTTTGATCAATCCAGTAACCAACCATGACTCCAGGGAATTGATGAGCTTGCACTTGCTTCTGACAATGAACAGACTCAAAATGGAGAATGTGCATATATTTTAGGGACATGACCAATATGGGAATTTCTTGCCAGGATTTTGTTTTTATTTTCAGTGTGGGGAGGGGTAGGAAGGCAATAAAATAAATGCTTATTTAAATTAATTTCAAACTTTTTTTTAAAAGGTCATTATTAAAGTCTGTAGTGATGATTTTGTAATTATCTGTTCTATACTTAATATATTCAACCTCAAGTCTTTGGGAGCAAGGAACCCCTTTGTGGAAAACTAGACAAGCTCCATTCTGAGGTTTTTCCAGAATAAACTCTGGGCTGGGAGGGGCATATTGTATATGGTTATATAGACTAGCATGACTACATTGGGGTTAAGGATCCCTGACTACCAGAAATTGATATTGATAAAGCATTGCTCTGTCTCCTCTGCCCTGCACTGTCCACACAACTCACATTATCACTGAGGGTCTAACTCCAGGTTTACTCTTCCATGATGGCCCTTTCTCTTGTTACTCGTTGGTCCAAGAACTTGGAACAATCCAGAAATCCTTTCTGTGGGCAGTAGGCTTAGCCTTGGATTCCCTCTGCTTGTCCAGCAGCTTTTCCATCACTTTGCCATTACAACTTTGCTTTAAATTCAAGCAGGATTTTGGGGGGCTTGTGGCTTCATAAAAAAAATTGGAAAAAAATAAAATTGCCCATAAGCAATCAACACAATTCCCCAACCTCACTGATGAGGTCTACATTTCACAGGTTCCTAACATTTTCTTCACTTATTGTACCACAGTGGGATTTCAGCTCTATTAAAAGGGAAACAAACTTTGGCGTGCCAGACAAGAAATAGAATTAGGGTTCCAGGGAGTCCCACTTTGATCCCATAAAGACTCACATAGGCATATAGCCTTATGGCATCACTATAAGGGCTTAGACATCTCCTGAAAAGAAACACGCAGGGTGCTATTTGACCCACCCCAGCCAAATGACTTACAGTAATGGGGAGGAAAGGTACAGGTCCTTTGTTTCTCCAAATCATGGCTTTTACTTCCTTGTCATTCTTCCAGCTTTGTGATCCATGTGCATAATCTTCTCTCTTTAGTATGTTACCTAGAAACTCTTCTTTTGATGGGCTAGATTCCTGGATTCTCAAAACTAAATAAATGAATCACTCAAAAAATATTTATGAAGCCTATATATATGCATGCATGTATATATGCATATATACATATGTACACATATACATATGTGTGTATGTATGTATGTGTGCATGTGTGTATATATAGGTGTTGTATATATATATATATATATATATATATATATATATATATATATATATATATATATATATATATATATATGCCAGGAACTGTGCTAAGCCCTGGAAATACATATTTTGTCCAACTGTTTCAGTTGTATCCAACTGTTGGTGACACCATTTGGGGTTTTCTTGGCAAAGATACTGGAGTGGTTTGCCATTTCCTTCTCCAGTTCATTTTACAGATGAGGAAACCGAGGCAAATAAGGCTAAGTGACTTGCCCAGAGTCACATAGCTAATAAATGTCTGAGGCCAGATTTAAATTCAGTCTTTTTGACTCCAGGATCAGCACTCTATCCACCACACCACTTAGGTGTCCCTGGGAATACATATACAAAAACTGACAGTCCAGTCCAGAGGCTGACATTTTAACAAGAGGACACAATATATATATTGAGGAGTTGTGGCCCGAGAAAGGAATTTTTGTCTGTAGAGTCTCAAGGATGGTGAGTTGATCCACATAAGCTCCAGCATAGCATTGATTTGATTATAATGCTGATAGAATGAGCCAAGTGGATGATTGCATTGTCTATTCTGGTCCAGAACCAGCTAGATATAGTAATCTAGATGAGTTTATATTTGCTTTGTTATTATTCAAGATGTCTCAGCCCCACAGCACGAGATCCAAAGTTGAGAAAATTAGCTTATTAAATTCTGGAGGTCTGGTCTATGGGGTGCTTGTCCAGATGATGAGAAGTAGGGTGACAGTGACAAAAAAGTCTAAGGCAAGATGGTCAGGATGGGTGACTGAATGGAATGTGAAGCACAGTATGGTCTGGTCTGGAACCATATCTATAGATAGATAGATAGGTAGAGAGAGAGAGAGAGAGAGAGAGAGAGAGAGAGAGAGAGAGAGAGAGAGAGAGAGAGGTTCACACTCATCCAATCACGAAGAAATATGGCTCAGCCCAGCCCTGGGGTAGAACTTCCAAAGCTGAACAAATCATTCCCCAAAATCTTCAACTAGAATCAGCAAACCTTCTCTAGATTATCATGTGGCATCCAGGTGGTTCCCTCCTCCCAACTCATAAAATGGATCTGCTTGGGGGTATCTACCCCAGGTTCAAATTACTCTGTGGGTCATGACTCTAAAACTGTAGCTCATAAACCCTGCCCCACCCACATGCTTACCTTTTGATGGTCAGCCATAGGCTACAACTGTTGTTGAGTTGTGTCCAGTTCTTCATGACCCCATTTGGGATTTGTTGGCAGAGTGGTTTGGAATTTCTTTCACCAGCTTATTTTACAGATGAAAAACTAAGGCAAACAAGGTTAAGTGACTTGCTTAGGGTGACACAGCTGGCAAGTATCTAAGTCTGAATTTGAATTTGAACTCATGAAAATGAGTTTTTCTGACTTTAGGCCCAGCACTCTATCTATTGTACTACCTAGCTCCCCTATAGGACACAACTTTGCTCAAAGCAATGGCATTTACTGAAATGGTATAATAATTCTGGGAAGATCATGAAGTAGGTCAAAAAATTCCAAGCTTTCTAGATTTTCCCCCACAAAAGAGACAAAATAGTGATGTGGTGTTTGGGTGGATGTTCTTGGACCCCAGTTCTAAAATCACATTTCTCCCTCCCCTCAAAACACTATCCCAGGAAGTTTCTCCCCAGCCCAAGGACATACCTTGCCGCAGCAAAACCCGTTATCTGCCTTCCTGCTATAGCAGCCAGCTGCACCTAGAGAATTTATTAGTTTGAACCAGCTGCATACTGGCTAAACTGGCTGTGTACTGGGTCATAACAACATTTACTACCCACTGACCAATCACATGTATCCTAGACTTAGACATATGTATACTCCCTTACTTGTCCAAATCTTGTCCAAGATTTGATTGATGAGAGACATCGATGAGAACAGCCAGGTATTCCTTAGTCATTCCTGTTCACTGGTTGACTAAGTGATGGTTCAGGCCTAAAACCACACCTCTATGTAGCCCCACCTTGGACTATTTCCCAGTGAACTTTGGGTAAAATACCTGCACAGTAGATACTAAAAGTGCATGTTCCTTTAGGAACTAAGCACTCTTTAATCACCTAATTAGCATATTTGACACATGTTTTACTATAGAATATCCTATATCAACCTTACCTGTACCCCATTCAAATTGTAGGTTTCCTAAGAACTCTTGCTGGCTGAAAAGTGTAATAAATTTTTACCTTGACCTCAAGAACGTTTGTGTCCATGAATTCATTCCAGGCAAAATAGGGGTCTTGCTGGAATAATTTCAGAAGATCAGAAGAGATTTCCCAGGAGGAGGTTTGGTCCCTGTGGAGAATAAACACCTCCAGGTTAGGGTCCACTTAAACAAGGAGCGGCCAGCCCTGGGGTTAGCTGGGTTGGGAGGCTGCCTCAGCCCCAGTCACAGGAAACTTTACCTCCAGGATGGTGAGGGAAGTTGGACTTTTGAGTCTGGGAAGATCGAGGAAACCTTGGCTGACCAGAAATGCCAGACTCAGGTGTACTTCAAAGAGTGGGCAGGGGCAGGAAGGAGCTAGCATGTGTCAGGTGAGTGCAGAAGCAGTGGGGAGGGACTCTGCTGGCTGTGGGCATTTACAGGAGGTTAGAAGTTTGGCTTTGTTCCATTTTAGAGGGGAGAATTGAATATTTGGGGCAAGAGGCACCATCCCACATCCCCTAGGGCTGGAGGTAATTATAAAAATTAAGTTATTACAACAAAAAAAAGCACAGGCAAAGGAGAAAGAATTAATAACAGAAAGTTATTATGGAAATTGAGAAGACTGGGGTTCATCTTCAGAGGTGGATATTGAAGTAAAGAAACCCTCTTCTACCCCAAAAAGTAATGTCAAATTGTCACATGCCCAGAAAAAATTCATAGAAGAACTTAATAAAGACTTTAAAGAATTACATGACAGAGATGGAGAAAAAACTTTAAAAAGAGAATAATCCAAGAAAACAAGATTATGAAAAGAAAGTCAACCAATTTGAAAAGGAGATCCAAAATTTAAGGAAGAAAGTGACATCTTGAAAATTAGAGTTGGGCAAGGGGAAGCCAGTGAATAATTAAACAAAATATGAAGAATGAAAAACTAGAAGAGAAAGTGAAACATCTTATAAGAAAATAGCTGATCAAGAAGAGAAAACAAAAAAATAATCACACTACCTGAAAGTAGTGATAAAAAAATACAATACAAGCAATAATTTTTTAAAATTGTCCGGGAACATTAAAACAAGAGGGGGCGGGGGGGGAGGGAAAGTAGAAATAGAAAAACAAAAAGTAGAAATAGGAAAAATCCACTGAAACACCACTGGAAAAAAATCCTAGGAGGAAAACTCACTGGAATATTGTAGTCAAATTCTGAAACTCCCAATTCAAGGAAAAAATATTCAAAAAAACAAGAAAAAATCAATTTAAATATAATGGTGCCACAATTAGAATTACACAAGACCTAGCAGTGGAGACATTAAAGGACCACAGCTCTTGAAATACTTTATATTGAAGAACAAAAGAACTGGGGCTCTAGCTGAAAATATCATACCCAGCAAAGTTAAGCATAATCTTTTTTTTTTTAATTTATTTAACTTCTTTACATTCATTTTCCCAAAATTTTGGGTTCCAAATTTTCTCCCCTTTTATCCCCTCCCCCCACCCCAATACACCGAGCATTCTAATTGCCCCTATCACCAATCTTCCTTCTCTTCTATCATCCCTCCCTTTCCTTGTCCCCATCTTCTCTTTTGTCCTGTAGGGCCAGATAACAGTATAATCTTGAATGAAGGAAAAAAATGGACATTTGATTAACTGTCAGACTTTCAAGTCTTTGTTAAAAAAAAACAAAACCCTGAACTTAATAGAAGATTTAACATACAAGAGCCAAGAGAAACATGTTACATACCAAAGACTGACTACAAGGGATTCAATAGGACACACCACTTATTTTTTATATTTGTAAAATGTATATATGTTTAATACTGTCAGTAATTGGGTAGTTTGTAAGAAAGATTGGGGTAGACCTGAGTAGGAAAAAAAGGCAAAACCATTTAGGAACAGTTAAAAAGATTAATTATACAAATGAGGTGCAAGAGGAAGAATTGAAGAATTATATGGAGGAGTGGGGCTGGTAGCTCTGGTAACCAACTTTCATCAGGTATGGATTTAAGAGGGAACAACACATATATATCTAGAAGAATATAAAAGTCTTCTAAGTTCAGAAATAAATAGAAGAAGAAATAAAATCCTAAAGATATAGGGAGAGGGGAGAGGACAAGGGAGGGATCTCTAGAGGGGAAGGTGAGGGAATAGGTTATAGGGGGCTATAGAAGGGTTTTTAGATTTATGGGAATGGGAGGATAGAGCAGGGATCCTTGAAGAGGGATACACAAGCAACAGGAGGACAAGGTAGCCAGTAGAATTAAAGTAGAAGAGTCAGGAGGGATAGGAAACAAGAGATATGTAAAAAAATGAAAAATAAAAACCAAAGATCAGGAGTAGATCAGGAGTAGAATTTATTATTTATATATGTCTATATGCATCTATATGTATGTATATGTCTATGTTTATATAATATATAATAATATATCTATGCTTAACAGTAGCCTGGGGGGGGAGGAGGAAAGGCAAAAAAAGAACAAAGTAAAAAGTGCACAGCAAACACACGAAGAAAACTTACAAGAAAGCAAAGACAGCTTTCAATAGATAAAGTATTTACCATATAGGCTTTCTTGAAATGAACATTTATCGTTCCATGTTCTGAATCCTCTCATGTTCTGCTATGCACACAACATGCTTTTATTTCTTTCCTTACTTTGTATTTAAGTTCAAATATTTAACTTAATTTATTTTTTCTTTTCTGTATTCTGTTTTTGTGTTCTGGTGTATCATAAAAAAAATAAGTAAGGTAGTAACAAAATATTGCACTGCTATACTTGGGACATCCTCTCTGACAAATATGCATAGAATCAGTAGGAAAACTGAACACCCATAGAGTTCAAAAGTATAAAAGCTTGGTGAACACATAGGAAATATATAGACAAGACAATTATCTCTATAGTTGCCAGTGATCCTTTGTCCCCAGTGCCTTCTCACAATTGCCTCCCTCTGCTCATTGTGGGGCATGGTACCACTGGTCCTCCTTGACTTGTTTCTATGTGGGACACCTTTGTAATACTTTGTTGTATCTTTGACCATCTTTAGCAAATCTTAGCCTATTTTTAAAGAACCCTTAACATGCCTCTAGGATTCTAAGGAAACTTTAATATGCCTCTAGACATTGATTTTCAGGAACTTTACCACATGAACCTTGCATCTCCCCTATCCATGACTGCCATGGTGCCAAGGGCATTTAACCCCTACCTTTGTCTGTCCAGAGCCATGCCTGGGTATTCTTGATGTTCCTGGTTGCTGCCATCAATTAGACTGTATGTCTGCCATCTCTAAGGCACATGACTATGTGGTTTTCCTCTCTACACTTGCATTGAGGTTGAGGATATATGGCTTCCATATGCCTTGCCCCAAAAGAAGCCACTAGTGACAGTTGGTAAGTTGAAACTTAACATTTTTGAAAGGGCAGCAATGATACCCCAAGGGGTCATAAGTTTTCTTGTACAGATCAGCATAATGGGATAGCTAGATAGTGCAGTGATAGAGCTTTGGAGTCAGGAGGATCTGAGTTCAAATTCTGACCTCAGATACCAGCTATGTGACCTTGGGGAAATCACCTAACCCCATTGCCTCCCCCAAAAATAAGTAAACAAAGATCAGCACAAAGGAGTAACTCCTTTCATAATGGGTATACCACAAGGGTATCAGCCAATCCATTCATCTTGAAGGAAGCTCCAGCCATGGAGAGTAATCCAGAATTCACTAAGGAAAGTACCTTTACCCTCCACAGGAACATGCAATCAAATCCCTAAGCAAAGGTTCACTACTTTGTAAGCTCAAGCTGATCAACCCCCTAGACTTAATTTTCCAATGACAGTCATGGAAAGATTGAAACAGTCCTATCCATCAGACAACAGAGACACGAATCAACTGCCAACTAGACATCTGTACACATCCTCCGCCTTGAATATTTCCCCTTCGGTGACAACATCAGTAAATAAATAAAGCAAACATCACATCTTTGGATCACATACTCGCCCAGCATTTTCACTAGTTTTTATGTCATTCACTAGCAGTGATTTCTTTTTGAACCCTCATTCTCAGGCTTAGCTGATATCAGTCACACACACACACACACACACACACACACACACACACACACACACACAAATGGCTTCCCTTTCAATTGAGAAGTTACCCAGGTTCCCACTGCTGTTTTCTTGCCAGTAAATTCAATCACAGCTCGCTGGTGGGAAGTACACCTAGCAATCCAGTAAATGGAAAATTCTTTGTTTTCTCTAGCAAGGAAATTTTAAAATTTGTGTCAATAACAGTAAAGAAAAAGATGACAAAACCAAGTCAAAAGGAAGTGAGCAAATTAGGGGTCTGGAAACTAGCCCTGGAACTTCTAATTTTATTGTGCAGTCAGCAATTTAAGTCAAGCCAAAATAAACAGTGACCAAAAGATTATTATATATTTTGATTACAAGAGATTACTACCAACAAATCCTTATGGCGTAATAATAAAGTCACTGGCATTTATATAGAATTTCAAAGTTTATGAAAACCTTTACAAATATCTCATTTTATTCTCACAATAACCCTGGGAGGTAGGTACTATGATGGCCCCCATTTTGTACATGAGGAAATTGAGGTAGACAGAGGTTAAGTGACAGCTGGTGACTGGATTTGAACTCAGGTCTTGACTCCAGGTCTATCTCAATCGACTGGAGAGGCTCACTTAGCCTCTATGAGTCTTTCCATGGAACATGCTCACAATGGCCCTTTGGGGTTTGAATGGACCACATGGGAATGAAGAGGCTCCTTTCTGAAGAGGTGATGTGGTGACTGCGTGGACATGACATTTTAATTTAATGTAATAAACCCCGAGGGGGCCCTTGGTCTTTTCTCACTCCATATTGGGGGCTGGGATGCAGGTTGTTTTATCAGTTTAAAAAAGGGGGCCATTTCTGACTGCTCCTTGGCTTTGATTTTTCCATATTGCTGTAGAATCCATTGGGGGGAGGGCGCTGTGGGCATGGGGTATGGGGATGTTCTTTTTGTTGCTGTGTTGTTCTAATTGTGCTAATTAGACCCAAAGTTAGCCCGTTGTTCCTTCCCTTGCTATCCTGTGTTGATCTGTGCTGAGTTGGAGTCTGTTTTTCTTCCATTTAATTAAAGGCCAAGGTTGACATAAGTCAGAGCTTATGTGAGAGTTCTGTTCACCCTGACAAGGGCTTAGCTGGAGACTGGCAGTTCAGAACTGGAAAATTTTTAAGTGGCAGATGAAACTCTATAGGTGATAATCCTGGCACAGAGACCACCCAGAAGCATGAGCCTAGACCAGAGGTTTTGTTACCCTGTCCCTGTGCCCTCATCAAAAAGAAAAAATTCAGACTAACCCCAGAGCCCAGGAGTTTTAATATCTCCAATGTCTTTGTCCCAGAACCAAAGATGTCCTGGATGTCTCCCCCACCTTCAGTAACCTCTGTGAAAGGTCCCAACAGAATAGTCTGTGGCTAGTTTGAAAAATCAGTGGGTAAGGAGGGACAGATTCCTTTTCTGTGTGTTTGTTTCTTCATTTAGAATGGGAAGTCTAGATCAGGAACATTAAATTCACTGCCCTGACTTGATCCAGGTTGGAATGTAATTGGGAAATGTTTAACAAAATAAATAAAAATATAATATAGATTATGTTAATTTGTGATTTTCTAAGTCAATATGTAGCCTACAGTAATCTGTTTCTATTTGAGTTTGATACTACTGGTATAGATCATTTCAGGTCAGTCTCCCTCCTTCCCCTTAGTCATAGGTACAGTGTCTTCCTCCTAGCCGAGTCTCTTGCTTAGTCTACAAAAGAAACAATCTGTGTCTCCGGACTTATGGCTCAACACTTGCAATTGGTCACCTTTCTCACATGATAGTCATCTGCTACCAGTATTAAGCTTCTACTATGTGCTAGGTTCTATCCTAAGTCCTCAGGGACACAAGAAGGGGGAAGGACAGTCCCTTCCCCTCAAGGAACTCATAACAAATGGATATAAACAAGCAAACTGTATACAGAATAAGTTGTTTTTTGTCTTTTCATTCTCAAAGGGGACCATGACATCAGGGAGGTGATGCCATGACTTGCAAGAGAACTGAATTTAAGCAAGGCACGGTTGTGGAAAACCACTAGCCTCACTTTCTCCTCCTGAGCCATCTTGGTCTAGTGGCCAGATATCAATCAGGATGACTGGAGGTGGGCCTGGATGCAGGAATTGCCCTTCTATAACAAGTAGGGCCCCAGGACTCCACTGATTTTCTTTGTCATGTATTTCTACTACTGTTAATAAATAAATAGGAAATAACAGAAGGAAGGCATTGGATTTAAGAAGGGTTGGGGAAGGTTCTTGAGAAAGATGGAATTTTAGTTGGGACTTAAAGGAAAGCATCAGGTAGAAATGAGGAGGGTGAGCCTTCCAGGTATGGGGGCAACCAGAGAGGATGTCCAGAGCTGAGAAATAGGGGGTCTTTTTTGTGGAACAGCAAAAAGGCCAAATCAAAGAGTACTCCTCAGAGACTGAGTTGTGAGAAGACTGGAAAGGTAGGAGATAGTCTAGGTTATGGAGGGCTTTGAATGCAGGAAGAATTTGTATTTGCTCCTAGGGGTGAGAGAGAGTCACTGGAGTTTATTGAGTGGGGGAGGGAGGAAGGGATGACATGGTTTGACCTTTGCTTTAGGAAAATTAGTGGCTGAATGGGGACTGGATGGTTGTGGGGAAAGATTTGAGGCAGGAAGACCTGTGAGGGATGAGGGTCTGCAGTTGAAGGTGGAGGTATCAGAGAAAAAGAAGGAGGCATATGTTGTAAAGGTAAAATCCACAGGCTTTGGCAAACAGATGGAATGTGGGAGGGGAGAAATAATGAGGAGTCAAGGATGATACCTAGGTGGTGAGCCTGAGGGACCAGGCAGATGGTGATGCTCTCTCCAGTAATAGGAAAGTTTGTAGAGAGGTAGGGTTTAGGGGTAAAGACAATGAGTTCCATATTGGACATATTGACTTAAAGATGTCTATTGGACATCCAGTTTGAGATGTCTGAAAGGAAGTTGGAGATACAAAATTGGAGGTCAGCAGAGAGATTAGGGCAGGGTAGGTCGATTTGAGAATTGTCAGCATAGAGAAGATAACTGCCAACACTCATAAAGCACTTTAAGATTTGTAAAACACTTACACACATTATCTCATTTGATTCCTCCCAACAACCCTGGGAGGCAGATGCTGTTACTGTCGTTGGGGGTGTGTTTGTCCTTGATTGCAGAAGAAGACCATGCCATCAGAGAAATGATGACATGACTTGCTCTTGACTTTGTTTTGAGTGAGTGAGGGCTGTGCAAGGTCTTATTTCCATTTTGTAGAACTTTTTTTTTTTTTTTGGCAAGGCAGTTGGGATTAAGTGACTTGCCCAGGGTCACACAACTAGTAAGTGTCAAGTATCTGAGACTGGATTTGAATTCAGGTCCTCTTGACTCCAAGGCTGGTGTTCCATCCACTGTACCATCTAGTTGCCCCATCTCTATTTTATAGATGAGGAAACTGAGGCAGCCAGTGGTTAAGTAACTCGTCCAGGGTCACACAAGCACTAAGTATCAGAGGCATGATTTGAATTCAGAAATTCCTGACTCTTGGTTGAGTGCTTTATCCATTGTGGCACCTGGAAAGTACTGTGTTAAACAGTAGGGATACCTAAAAAAAAAAAAGGCAAAAGACAATCGATGTTCTTAAGAAACTCACTGTCTACAGAGGGCGAACTCCCCCATGAGGTTTTATCAGAGGCTAGCACTTCAGATAATAATCATGGAGAAGTTAACCCCAGGGGTAGGTACCAGCGTGCTGCTCTACACTGCCCACAGGCATGATGTTTTATAGACAACTAGGTGGTCCCATGGAAAGAATGCCAGACCTGGAGTTAGGAAGATTTCTGTGAATTAAGGGTCATTCTGGGGCTCATAATCACCAACATCTTCAGGTAAAAATGCAATTCTGGTAAAAATGGCAAAGTAAAAATTTCCAGAGGAGCCCAACTCTCCCCAAAAAGCCCCGTCAAAGTTCTGAAAGTGCACCAAAAAAAAAACAAAAACAAAACCCAACAAGAATAAAGAAAACCAAAGGGAACACAAGAAAACACATAATCAACAAAAGACCTTTGAAGAAAGCATTCAAGTGGAAAGGGAGATAAAATAATTTCCTACACAAGAATTGGTGGGAGTCAAAGGATATAAGAGGATGCTCGTAGAAAAAGAAATTCAAGTTATCAAAGACTACACGACAAAAAATAAAACCTCTTCCAAGTCACTAAAATTAAAATCCTACCTCAAAATCTTATGATCAACAAAGAGAATTGAAAGGGAAAATGACAACTCTTGGAGAGACTTGTAGGAGGAAAGACGCCCTGTTGGTGGGACTCAGAATTGGTCTAATTATTCTGGAAAGCAATTTGGAACTCTATGTACAAAGTCACTAAACTGTGACCCAGAAATACCCCTACTAGGTCCAAAGAAATTAGACAGAGGGAAATGGCTCATGTGCTCAAAAATATTTTTTGGCAGCACCTTTTGCTGCATTGAAAAATCAGTAAGCATTTAATAATTGCTTGTTGACTGATTCATTCATTTGTTGAAAAGAAGTGAATGTTATTTGGAGAATAACTGAACAAATTATGATACATAAATATAATAGAAAAATGTACTGTTTTATAAGAAATGACAAAAATGATAGATTTGGGGAAACCTGAGACTTCTTGCCTGAACTGATGTGGAGTATATTGAGCAGAATCAGGGGAATGATTTATAAAATTACTGCAACATTTCGGAAGGAAAACAACTTTGAAATATTTAAGAACCCATACGGATGCAATAAACAAGCAGGACTCCAAAAGAATCGTACTTTCCACCTCTTGGTAGAAAGGTGAAGAACTATAGCTGTAGAAATGATGTGTGTTTTCAGACCTAGCTAGTACAACACAAATCTCTTAGGCTTAACTGTACTTAGTTGCTACAAGAAAGAGCTTTTATTTGGGTATGACAGGGGAGTGGGCGGATAGTTATAGTGATCCAAAAAGAGGGAGAAAAGAACATTCAGTGAATCATTTTAAAAACATGCAGAAGAGAGCAGAAAGATATCCAACAAAGGACACAGGGAGAAGTAAGGGAGTTTTGGTATCCCTTTTTAATGTAACATACACTTTAAAATAATATATACTCTTCTCTCCCTATGTGTGTATGTATACACACACATATATGTATATATATAATGTATATGTGTGTGTCCTTTGTATACAGAAAGGTTTATTTTTATTCATAAATGTCAAATTCATAATAAAAACCTTTTAGAAAAGAAAGTCAATTCTAAAAAAAATTGCAAAATTTCTTCCCCTCTGCTGCAAATAACCACATCATCTAACATGGAAGCATCTTGCTTCTGGAATAAGAGAACCCTATTTTCTTACCACATGGGTGGCAACAGCTTTTTTCCCCCACTGGTACATAACTGGAACTGGTCTTTAAAACTATCAGACTGAGAAAATAAATGACTTTTTCTTTCCTGTTCATTCAGAAAAGATGAAGGTCATGTTCATCCAAAGTATTAGTGCCATGAACTGAAGGAGTAGGGGGAAGTTCTCTCCTCCCTTTTAGGTTCCACGTTCCCAAGAAATGAATCTGGGGCTTTGTTTTGGTCTGTTTCATTCTAGACTCAGGTGGTGGAATTCTGAGACACAGAACTGAGCCATGGTGATCTTGGAGGAAGGATTCCTGACCAGATGTAACAGCCAACCACAGCAGGGAGAAGCCAGGATACCTAGGGCTCAAAGGGCTCTGGACTCAAAACTTGGTATGACTGTGCTATATAGGAACTGAGCTAAGTTATGAATGCTACCTCCTTACTCTCCCCTGAGAATGAGGTTATGCATCAGTAGGGGAGGGGATACTTTTCTCTTGTTATACCTTTGAAATACATATATGTTCCTTTGTAAAAGCTAACCTGACAGTTAAGTGCTTAAATGGAACTAAGGTACAAAAGACTCCCTAAGATTGATGGGTGCTAGAGTCAGTGGTACCCTCAACCCTCCCTTAAGGGTACTGGAGAAAAGGAATGGTCAGTCAGACTAATGATGATCATTATTCTAAAGTAAGTGGGCATGTTGGGGGTTCTCGCTTTCCATAAGTCTTAGAGAAAAGGATCGTTGACCTCTTGGTTGGAGATGTTTGAACAGGTTGGAATGTACTTCACTTAATAGCAGGACTGCTTGCCTCAGAGAGAAAGATGAGAGGGAGATGTCTCCCCAGTGGGGATCTCACATGCAACCAATAGGTGCAGTCATCCTCAGGAGTTTGGTTCAAGGCTTGGACTTGTAGAGCTCGGAGAGTCATGCCTCTCCCTTGATTGTCAGGTCCTTCATCTGTGCTAAGTGACCCAGTGGATAGGTTGAGAAGACCTGAGTTTAAATCCAGCCTCAGACACTTGCTAGCTGTGTGACCCCAAGTGAGTCACTTAACCTGTCTGCCACAGTTTTCTCAACTATAAAATGGGGGTAATAATAGTACCTAACTCCCAGGACTGTTGTGAGGATCCAGTGGGATAACATTTATGAAGAACTTTTCACAGAGCCTGGCACATAGTAGGTACTTAAAAAACACTTGTTTTTTTTTTCTTCCTCCCCTGCCCCCCAGTCCCATCATAAAATGGAGATAATAATTATTATACTACCAACCTCTCAGAGCCAAAGTGTGGAAAGTGTTACGTGTCTATAAATTGCTATTAAATGATAGTTATTTGGTCTACATTTCTTACCCATTGAACCCCAAATAATCAAAGATTAAAGTGAAGGGAAGGTGTCTCAAATACAGAAATAATGGTAGGTCATGTGATTAAAACAAGTATATTTTTCAGTGACCATGTTTATTTTCTGATGAACTAAATTTGGATCTTGGAAAAAAATATTTGGTAGCACATTGCCGTCTCAAAAGTCCATAGCACTTCTTTAGCGACAAGATTTATTTCCTTCAAACAAATGTCAAACTGACACTAACCAACTCTAGCTTAGGGCCACTCATGTAATCTCTCTTGTACTCAGTTCCTCAATTTGTTAACGGAAAGGGATGTTGGAATCATACTATCAGAGTGGAAACATAAATCATCTCTTTCTGTTAACCACAGTCAAACTATAAAATTGGAAAACGATCTCATCTCTTTCTTTATTAATGCTATGAGTTGGATTTGCTTAACTATGTAGGAGGAAATATACTTTGGTGCTTATTTGGGTGTTTGTTAGAAAGTAATGTCTCAAAACAAGAAGTTTTTTTTTTTTAAATGAAACTATGCATCTCATTATATACATATATATATATATCTTGTTTTTATAAATATGAAGCTTATTTGGGTATTTGTTGGAAAGTAGTGTCTCAAAACAAAAGATTTTTTTTAGATGAAACTATTCATCTCGTTATATATGTATATATATAGTTTGTTTTTTTCATTCAGTCTACTAGCACATTATAACTAATATAGCATAATTAATATCAGCATATTTAAACAGAAAATTGTCTTAAAGATACCTACTTTGTATACATCTTGTGTGTGTATTTAGAGATATACATATATAGAGAAACACACATGTACACAAAAATATACACAAAAATATACCCATAAACAGTTGTGTACATGTACATATACATGTATATTGTATATTTATAGTCTATATTATCTTCACAACTTAGAATGTGTGCTCTTTAAGGGAAGAGATTGCTCTTACCTTTCTTTGTTAACCTCTGGTCTTGACAGAGTGGCTTGCACACAAGAAACATTTAAGAAATGACTCTTCATTGACTTGTCACCCTTTTGACTTCTGTGCATTTTCTTTAAATGCTTCATTGAATCTTTTTCCTTCTTCCCTTTTTTGGGGGTGTATGGCAACTATATCATTAATTCCTCTCTCCCTGTATTTTTATACGGTTGTTGATAGCTTGCTTTGCTAATTTTGAGCTAGAATCTACTTGTTCATATCCTTTGACAGGTTATCTGTTGGAGAATGGCTCTTGACCTTATATATTTGAATCAGTTCTCCACATATGTTGCATTTTAGACTTTTATTATTGTTTGCTCTTTGTTTTCAAAGAGGACTATGGCATCAGGAAGGTCATATCATGATTTGCAAGTGGATTGGATTTCAGTGAGGAAGGGCTGTGCGAAGTCACCAGCCTCACTTTCTTCTCTGAAGCTGTCTGGGTCCAGTGATCAGATATAGATCAGGATGATGACTCCAGAGCCAGTGAGAAACCTTGGTCTTTTTTTCATGAGGTCTTTATTAGAGAAACTTAAAACACTTTCCCCAGTTAACTTTCTGCCTTCTAATTTGAGCTGCACTGATTTTGCTTGTTGTGCAAAAGCAGTTCAATTCTTATATAATAAAACTGTCCATTTTATCTCCTGTGCTAATTTCTTTTCTTTGTTTAGGTGGGAATTCTTCCTGTATCACTAGTTATTAAAGGTATCTCCTAAAGGTAATTTCTTTCTTGCTCCCCTAAGTTGTTTAGGGGATGGGATATCCATTTGGAGCTTATTGTGGTACATGATGTGAATGTTGGTTTAAACCTTTCTAGTTTTCTCAGCAGTTCTCAAAATTGGGATCTTTGCATTTATCAGTCACTATGCTACTATGTCTGGGCTGCTAGGTGGCATAATTGATAGAACGCTGTGCCTGGAATCAGTGAGACCTGAGTTCAAATCCAATCTCAGACACTTATTAGCTGTGGGACCCTGAGCAAATCTCTTAACTCTGTTTGTCTCAGTTTCCTCCTCAATAAAATGAGCTGAAGAAGAAAATGGCCAACCACCCCAATATTTTTGCCAAGAAAACTCTAATGGGGTCATGCAGAATCAGACATGACTGAACAGTAGCAAATGCTAATGTTTCTTTATTTTCAGGTATTGTATTGTTAAACTTACCGAACTGACCAATTTTCCTATCTTTTAACCAGTACCAAATAGTTTTAATGATTACTGTTTCATCACAGAGCATAAAATTTGGCACTGCAAAGCCCTATTCTTTCCCATTCCCTCTAATCAATCCTTCTATTTTATTCCATGAAATTCTTAAATTTTTATTCTTCCAGATGAATATTTTTACTATTTTTCCTACCTTTATAAAGTAGCTGAATAACTAAATTAATCTACCTTTTTTGTAATGTTGACATGACCAAACCATGACCAATATTTGTCTATATTTTTGTAAAAAAATTGTTCCTTGAATTGATATAATTTCTATGTATATTGGTAAATGGAATTCCAAATGTTTTATACACCCATTCTTTAAACATTATTTTGAATCATATTTCTCTATGTCTTCCTGTTGGAATATGCTGGTAATCTATAGAAAGACTCATGATTTGAGGGAGGGTATTTTATATCCTGCTACTTTGCTGACATTATTATCTTAAATTAATTTTAACTTGACCTCTATGATTTTCTAAGTAGACCATCATCTCATTTTTAAAAAAGTGATCATTTTCTTTCCTCTTTGTTTATGCTTATTCCTTAAATATTCTTTTCATGTTTTATTACTATACTCAACATTCTAGTTTTATGTCAAATAATAATGGTGGTAAAAGACAGTATTACTGTATCTCTAATATTATAGGAAAAGCCTATTTTATTGGAGGAAAGAATCTATTCTTTTGTGGTCTAAAAGTTTAAAAATAGAAATGGATGGATGTTATTGTCAAAAGTTTTTTCTGAGTCTTGATATAATCATGTAATTTTTATTATTAAAATTGATGGTATTTATTATAATTATATTTTCCTTAATGTTGGACCAATCCTATGTTTCTGGTACATATGCAACATGTTCATGGTGCATAATCATTTTAATATAGTGCCATGGACTCTCTCCTAATAATTTTTTTCATCAATATTTATCAGTGTTATGTCTATAGTTTCTTCTTCTGCTTTGTTTAGATATTAACATCATTTTTGCATCATCAGAGTAACTTACTATCTTTTTTCTATTTTTGCAAGTTTGTATAATATTTAAGCTTATTATTTTTTGAATACTTAATAGAATTTACTTTGAAAATACATCTGGGCTTAGGACTTTTAATTTGGTACTTAATTTATCACTTGCTCAGTGTCTTTTTTTCTGAGGTTGGGTTATTTTAATCCCTTCTTGTTCTGTTAATCTGAATTTTTTGAAAATATTATTTTTTTTTACTTAAGCTAACAATGTTGTTGGATTGTTTTAGGACCAAATATGTCCTAATAATTTCCTTTAATTCCTTATAGTTTGTTGTGAAATATAATTTTTTCACATTTGATATTGATAATTTATTTTTTATCATTATTTTTATCAGACTAAAGATTTATCTGTTATTAGGTTTTATAAAGTCCTCATTTTATTAATGTCTAGAATATATTGCACACTTAATAAATTGTTTTTAAATTTCAATTTTGTTAATCTATCATTTGCTTCTGAGAATTTTTATTTGTATGTTTAATTGTGGTTTAATTTTTTCTTTAAAAATTTTTTTTTGTTGTATACCTAATATCTCTTCTTTCTTACTTTTGATAATGAACTTGTTTAGCAATGTAAATTTCCTCTAAGCATTGTTTTGACTGCATTGCAACAATTTTGATATGTTGTCTCATTGTCATTTTCTTTTTTGGGGTGTGGTGGGGGTGGTAGAAGCAATCAGGGTTAAGTGACTTGCCCAAGATCACACAGCTATCATTGTCATTTTCTTTAATGAAATTGTCTACTGTTCCTTTGATTTTTTTGAACTATAAAATGTTTAGGATTAAGTTATTTAGTATCTTGTCTTCAAAGCCCTTTACTGATTATAATTGTCATTGTGGTCAGCTAAGTATATGCTCAATATTGTCTGTCCAAATTTGTTTATGAGATTTTTATTCCTGGGTACATAAAAAACATTTTAAAGGTGTTATACACAGTTGAGAAATATGTACAACCATTTCTATTTCTATTCGATAATTACCAGAAATCTATCACCTCTAACTTTTATAAAGTTATATTCAGGTCTTTAATTTATTCCTTGTTTATTTTATTTACTAACTATTTTTTTCTAGGTCTGAAAGGAGTACATTCAACTCCCCAACAATAATATTGTTGCTATATATTTCCTTCTGTAATTTGATTAACTTTAATTAATTTTCATTAACTTCCCTTAACTACTTAGATGCTATACCATTTGGTGAGTATATATTAAGAGTTGATAATATTTCATTGTCTACAATGCCTTTAAGCATTACATAGTTTTCCTATTTATCTTTTTAAAACCATATTTACTTTCAGTTTTGCCTTGTTTGAGTTCATGATTGCTGCACTAGCTTTTCTTAGTTCATTTAAAGAATGTTAAATTGTTTGAACTTCTCATTTTAACTCTATGTGAATCTTTATGTTTCAAATGTGCTTCTTATAAATGACATTGTTGGATTCTGCTTTCTTATCCATTTGACTATCTTCTATTTTATAGGTGAGTCCTTGCTATTCACATTCATGGTTATGATAGAATATTTCTATCTAGTCCTCTTACACTTTTCTTTCTTTTTGTCATCTCTCCCCCATATGATAAAGAAATGGATGATGAAAGGAAGGAATTTGATCAACACTAGTGGCTTCTAATTGAAGTGATCTCCTACTCCACTTTCTCTACTCTCTTCCCCTTACCTAATGCTTGATAACATGCTCTTTCTTATTCCTTCCTCTTCTTTTTATTCCTACTTTATGATCTACTCTTCAGGCTCATTATTCCCCTCTGTACAATTATATTCAGTCTTGCAGAGTAAGTTATTATTGGTTATAAAACTTTATTTTTGAGGGGGGAAATAGCATATTATAAACTTTTCTCTTCTTAAAGTTGTATGCTCCAAATTGTGATTCCCTCGTACTTGAATTCTTTCTTACTGTCTACTTACAGTAGTTTTTTTCTTTGAATTGGAAATTCTAGATTATAGCTGTGACATTCTTTGGAGTTTTCATCTGGGAATTTCTTTCAATTTGGGTGTTTTTTCATTTATGATTTTTTGAAATGTGATGTCTAGGCTTTTTTCTCTAATCATTTTCCCCCCGGATAATCTAATACTTTCTCTTTTTTCAGTTCTTTTTCATAATAGAAATTGTTACTTTTTAATTTCTTGATTTTGTTTTAATATTTCTTTTTGTCACATACATTCATTGAGTTTTATTTCATTTATAATTTTCAAGTTGCATGTTACTTGGTTAAGGTTATTTATATTCAATTCTGTCTATTTATTCTTCTCTGCTTCTTTCCCCAAAAGCTCTTAATTCTCTTGGGGGATTAGGATATGGACTATGGATAAGGATTGTGATTTTATTGACATAGGAAGATTCCAGGAAAGAAAATTTCCTCTCCTAATGTAGGTTGACACTGTCTCCTCAACTTAAAAATGTCTTAGACAGTTGCCTAAGGACTAAAATCACTCAAAACAGAGCCAAGTGCAAGTCATGTCATCATTTCTTTGATGGCATGGTCTTCTTCAGCAAGGAAGGATGAACACACACACAAATGACCTGCCCAAGGTCACATAGCCAGTATGTGTCAGAGCCAGAAATTGAAGACAGTCTTCCTTGGCTTTATCTTCTCTATCCACTATGGTAAACTGCCTCTTTGTCTTTTAATCTCATTTTTAAAAATCTTCTTTCATTCTCTCTAGATACTCTTGTAGGCCTTACAACCAAGCCATTTTTTCCCCCTCTAAGACCCTATTTACCATTATTGAAGAGTTTCTTTGTTCTTCTGAATTTAGCTCTTGGGCATCTCTTGACCTATAATATTTTTTGTCAGAGTATGTACTTATATGGCATGGTAGGATATCTTTTTTTATTTATATCTCCAGCTTCAGTTCCTGATTTGGGTTTTTGTGCCATGGGCAGACTCTAACCTTCCCATATTCTTGGATGGTATAGTCAGTTCCTATTTGCTCTTGACCACAATTTCCTGAGCTCCTACTGCTGATTTCCACCCCCTTTCTTTCTCAGAGCATGACAGGCTTCAGTGTCTTCAATTGGCATTCCCCAGTCTGGGTACCATTGAAGCCACTGATCCTAGACAACTAGGTGGTACAATAGATAAAGTGCTAAACTTGGAGTCTGAGTTCAAATCTAGTCTCAGACACATGACTCTGCAAAAACCATTTAACCTCTTTCTGACTCAATATCCTCATCTTTAAAATTGAGATAATAATGGCACCTAGCTCTCAAAGTTGCTGTGAGTATAAAATGAGATCATATTTGTAAAATGCTTTACAAACCTTAAAGCACCCTATAAATGATGACTATAACCCTCCCCAGGGCCTTCCTCATCTGAGCTTATTGGAGATTTCCATTCTACCTTGACTTTTTTCATTTCAAGTGTTGTTAAAGCCTTCTGATCTGTTTACTTGACTCATGCTGGCTTTTCTGGTGGGATTCCCATTCCAGTTCTCATGGCTGTTAGCCGTCTTTTGTGCAGTATTAAGTTGGATAAAAGGTTTCCTAATATTTCTCTTTGATCATTATTAGACATGGTATCTTTTTTGGATCATTATTGGAGTCCCTATGAGAGACTTACACTCCTTTACAACCTTTCACACCACCATCATAACTAGTCCCAAAAAAGGTATTATAATATTCAAAAATTCATAAGTATACTAAAAAATGAAAATATGTAAGAATATATGATATAATATAATAAAATATTATTACAATATAATAACATATAAGAAAATAGTTTATATAGCCTAAATAACACATATAAGAAGAATATATGTGAATAAATAAATGAACACGAGAATACTTACAGTGTCAAAAGTCCCTGAGTCTATAATATCACAAGTTCTTTATGGGTGGGAGCTTTGGTATATTTTTCTCTGTATCATTTATAAAACCTAGAATGGTACTAGGTATATAGCAGAAATTCAGTAAATATCTGGGTAACTGAAGATTCACTGCCTTTTTATTATTAGCATCATGTATCACCCTGAGTACCAGCTGTGGGTTTCCATTGTTCTGAAAAATATGACTCAGCATTTGGAGAAATTCCTTGTTGTCCAGAAGTTTTCTTCTTTTTTTGAAATAATTAATTAATTAAGTTGTTTTCATAGTTCAACAATCACTTCTATATGTCTCAAATTTTCTCCCTCCGTCTCCCCTCCCTCCCTGAGATAGCATGCAATCTTATATGGGTTCTACACATACATTCTTATTAAACATATTTTCACATTAGTCATGTTGGAAAAATTAAAATTAATGGGAGAAACTATGAGAAAAACCAAACCAAACCAAAACATAACACAAGAGAAAACAGTCTGCTTCATTCTGCATTCTGATTACATGGTTCTTTCTCTGGATGTGGATGGCATTTTGCATTGAGTCCTTTGGGAATGTTTAAGGTCCCTGCATCATTGTGGAAGGGGTTAATCTACCAGAAACAGTCCTCGCACACTGTGGCTGTTACTGTGTATAATGTTCTCCTGGTTCTGCTTATTTCGCTCAGCATCAGTTCGTATAAGTCTTTCCACATTTTTCTGATGTCCACCATATACCACAACTTGTTCAGTCATTCCCTAACTGATGGGCTTTCCCTCAATTTCCAATTCTTGGCCACCACAGAAAGAGTTGCTATCAATATTTTTGTACATGTGGTACCTTTTCCCATTTGTATGATCTTTTTGGGATACAACCCTACAAGTGATATTGCTGGGTCAAAGGGTAGGCACATTTTTTAGCCCTTTGGGCATAGTTCCAAATTGCTGGATTAGTTTTATTCTACCAGTGCAGGAGGAACATGGGAGTTGCTATCAGATTCCACAGCTGATATTTTGATTCCTATATCATATAGGACATCAGGACTCTATGACCTTGGAGCCCATCAATCAATAAGAAATTTTTTTGTTTCTATGAGGCTTAAGGAATTGTGTTCATTTGTAAGGACAAAAAAAGTCTGCAGTTTGGAAGAAACTAGGAATAGACCAAAATTTCACACTACATATACCAAGATAAGGTTAAAATGAGTGTATGGTTTAGACATAAAGGGGGATATGAGCAAATTAGGGGAGCATAGAATATTCTACCTGTCATATCTATGGATAAAGGAAGAATTTATGACCAAACAAGAGATAGAGAGGATCATAGGATGCAAAATGAATAATTTTGATTACATTATATTAAGAAAAAAATTTGTTCAAACAAAACTAATGCAGACAAGATTACAAGAAAAGCAGGAAACTGGGAAGAAAATTTTATAGTAACTTTCTTTGATAAAGGTCTTATTTCTCAAATATATAGAGAACTGAGCAAAATCTCTGACTATGAGTCATTCCCGAATTGATAAATGATCATGAATAGGAAGTGGAAGTGATGAATAGATTTAAGGGATTAGATCTGGTAGAAAGAGTGCTTGAAGAACTATGGATAGAGATTCACCATATCATAGAGGAGGCAGCAACAAGAAATATTCAACAGAAAAGTATAGCAAGAATGCAAAATGACTGTCTGACGAGACTTTGCAAATAACTGAAGAAAGAGGGAAAGGGAAAGGAGAAAGGGAAAGATATATTCAACTGCATGCAGAATTCTAGAATTTGCCAAGGAGAGATAAGAAAGTTTTCTTAAAAAAGCAATGCAAAGGAATGAAGAATACAATAGAATTGAAAAGACCAGAGATCTCAAGAAAATTAGAGATAGCAAGGGAAAGTTTCATGCAAAAATGAACATAATAAAAGATGAAAATGATAGAGATTTAACGGAAGTGGAAGAGATTAAGGAGAGGTGTCCAGAACACACAGAACCATACAAGAAAGATCGTAGCATCATTGATAACCACGATGGTGTGGTTACTAATCCATAGTCAGACAAGCCTCAAAAGGAGCAAGGCAAAAGAATGTTCCAACTACTGAACAACTGCTCTCATTTCACACACCAGCAAAGTTATAGTCTAACTCTCACTAGGCATTGCTACTGTTTGTCTCTCGGGGCTACTGGATTTCTTATCGTTCATAAGCATGAGCACATTTCATGTACACGTGAATAAAATTATTGCAAGTTTTTGTACCTGTGTGTGTGTTTTAACCCCAGTAAACAGACCAGAGTTGGAGGAATCAGACAATTTTTATCGCACCTTTTTTAACCCCTTTCTCACACCAGGAGATGAAAAATTCAAACTTTAAAAAAGGCTGTTCCGACACCCAGGGGGCTGCTTTACTCCAATGAGAAGACGACCCTATGGTCTGGGCTACCTGTGTGCAGGGTTATAATTACAGTTCCCAGCATATCCACATCTGCTGCTTCATCACCTGCCTCTTGCCATAGGACTTTGAAGTAGATAAAAATGGCATGGCAAAATGGATGTCTTTTGATTCATGTATAAATTAAAGTAAGGCAGAGTTGCATGAAGTTGCCAGCTTCATTCTCTCTTGCAGAGTCATGAGAATCCAATGGCAGGACAGAATCAAAACAAGTGGTGATAGCTTGAGATACAATGGGTGATCTTGGCATCTTCAATGTCTAACCAAGCTCTAAGCACTCCACAGCACCTGCTTCTGCCATCTTCATGGCCATTAGAACAAATCATTCTCATCTGCCCATTCCACTGGGGGAAACCTTCACATGCTTGGGGTAGACACCCCCCTCCCCCCAAACTCACTATAGGGCTTTAGCACCTCAACCTAGTTTACCCCATTGGCTGAAATGATTTACTGCCATATGACTACTGATTGGGTTACAGCTTCTTGGAACCAAGGTGTGAGTTGGATGGATCAAGTGGACACCAAAAGTGGAAAGCAGCCCTGACAAAGGTTTGGCAGCCTTTACCCCAGAGGTACTAGTCTTTTCTGAACACACCCTACATCCCTGTACACAACAGCAACAATATTGTATGATGATCAACTGTAAATGATTTGGCTACAATGAACAGAATAATTCAAGACAATTCTGATGAACTTACGGTGATAAATGCTATCCACCTCCAAAGAAAGAACTGATGGAGTCTGAATGTAGATTGAACCATAATTTTTTCATTTATTTTATTTTTTTGCAAAATGTATAATATGAAAATATGTTTTATGTGATTCCACATGTATAATTAGTAGCACATTTCTTGCCTTCATGTGGGTGGGAGGAAGGGAGAAAATTCAGAACTAAAATGTTTTAAGTGAATGTTAAAAATAAATCAATCATAAAATTTAAAAGGAAAGAAAGAAAAAATAAAGATTAAGTGAGATAATACATGCATTCTAAAAAGTATAAATCACTATAAAAAGGAAGGTATTATTAACATTGTATGACTTTGTTTGTGTCCGTAAATAGTCTATCCTCATTTGAATACATTAAAACATTTGAAATTAAAATATTCTTACTTAAATTGTTAGACTGTATATTAAAATAGTATGATAACTTTAAATGTTTTTAAATGATTTTTTTCACATGCAGCTTTATGTTTGCACAGGATAAGTTCTGCAATTAAAATATTCAACTTACAAAGAAAAAAACATCCCCATCATCTTTTACCATATTACCATTTGGGTCTGGGCAATTGTACCTTTGCATTCTTTCTATAGGATCTGATTTATCCAATGCTAGTGATTTGTAAAAATATTGAAAGGGTAATTTGTGATCGTAGGTCTATTCCTGGAAGCCAAATGACCTAAAAGCAAATAACCTCAAGGCAAATTGGTTTAGAATCAGTTATGGTTTGATATCTCCTAAGGTCTTCCCACACTGCACTGCCTATCCATATTATTTTATGGTTGGTTGGTTGGTTTGTGTCTTTTGTTCTGGAAGAGGACCGAAATGATATCACTATGCTAGAGTCAAGTTACAGTATGTCCAACTGTGGCTGATCAGACTAATATGAGCTCGAAATGTTCTACCACAGGTCGAGCACAAATAGTCCATGTGAACATTTGGGGTGGATATTCTAAATTTGGACATCTCGTGTTTCTTTTGAGCTACTTTAATTCTGTTTTGCTCATAGAGCACAGCACCTTCTCTGATGAGGACATGCCGTGCTAAGTGGTCCTGTACTGGTGAGGTGATGTAATGATTAAAACACTGTTTCTAGAGTCAGGAAAATCTAAGTTCAAATCTGACCTCAGACACTTTCAGCTGTGTGACCTTGGGAAAGCCATTTTTCCTCTGTTGGCCTCAACTTCTTCAACTGTAGAAAGGCAGATCATAATAGCACCTATCTCCCAGGGCTGTTTGAGGATCAAAAGAGATGTTTGTAAAGTGCTTAACATAATGCCTGGCACATAGTAAGTGTTTAGTAAATGCTTATTCCCTCCTCCCTTGGTTGTTTTTCAGTGGCATTTAAAAATATGTATATTTTATGCTCTCTTAACCAAATCCCCACCTCCATTGAATAATTTTTTAAATTCATCATGATAATATACATAATTCTCCAAAACAAATTTCCACATGGGCCATGTGCCAAAATGTATGTCTCATTATAAGTCTCTAACTTTTAGGTTGGGGAGGGAGGCAATGCGATTCATCTTCAGTGCTCTGGACTTGGACTTTATCACAGTATTGATCAGAATTTTAAAGTCTTTCAAAAGTTGTTTTTCTTGATAATGTTGTCATTTTAGAAATTGTTTGAGTACTGTTCACTTCACTCTGTATTAGTTCATAGAGATCTTTCCAGTAACCTTGGAAACTGTTGATTTTGTCATTTCTTATGGCACAATAATATCCCATTACATTCATATATCATAGTTTATTTAGCCCCTCACCAATAGGTAAATACTCTTTTAATTTCCATTTTGTAGCTACTATGAAAAAAATCTACTATAAATAGTTTTGTTCTCTTTTTTTTCCCTTTCATCTCTTTGTGGTACAGACAGAGATGTGCTAAAGCCCACACCACACAGCTAGTAGGAAAAGATTATTAAAATTTCAATGTGACCATTTATACCATGTAATAGATTAGGGCTTGATATGTTGTTTGGTTGGTTGTCTAGACTTGACAAAGTGATGGAGAAGATGTTATTAATGCAGTTAAAACTTAAAAGTGTGTTGTTCACTTTTTTTTCATAGAATCGGTTGTTAAATATTTACAAGCACATCCCTGGAGTAAGCCAGCCTAGTATCAGTATTGCTGGGTAAAAGGGTATGGACAATTTAGTGACCTTGAGCATAATTCAAAATACTTTCAAGAATGGCTGGACACATTTATAGCTTCACAATACTGTATCAATAAGCCTGATTTCTCATGGCACCTCTAGCTTCATTTTCCTCATCCTCTTTTGCCATTCTTAAGGGTATGAGGCATAACTTCAGAATTGCTTTAATTTTAAATTCTCTAATTATTAGTGATTTGGAACATCTTATGTGGTTATTAATAGCTTGCATTTCCTCTTTTGAAAACTAGTTGTTAACATTTTTGGGGGAATGGCTCTTAGCCTTTTCAGCTAGAATTATCTTGAACATGAGACCTTTTGCAAAGAAACTTACAATAAAGATTGTTTTCTCCTTATTACCTATTTCCCTTCTAATTTTAATTATATTAGTTTCATTTGGAAAACCTTTTCAATTTTATAGTTCATCTTTCCTGATCCTTTCTGTCTCTGGTTGAATCATGAACTCTCCCCCATCCATAGAGCCAAAAGGTCATATTTCCCCTTGCTGCTCTAATTTTTTTATATTGTCACTTTTGTATGTCCAAGTTGGGAAAATTCATCTTAGTATGTAGTGTGAGGTGCTGGACTAGTCCTAATTTGTTTTTGATAAATAGTGAGTCCTTGCCTCTTGATCCAAATTAAAATGTTGTTTTCAGCCCAGCTCATTTCCCATCTCATACAGAAAGGCTTCCCCATTAAGCCATGTTGAATGCTGGTTAGTGGTCCAAACAATGATTACTTTGGTTGAGTTGTTTTTTATTTTCTTTTTATTTCAAATTTTTGTCACAAGAGAGGGCTCAACTGGGAAAGGGAGTAGAGAGGAATATATTCAGAAGCGAATGTGACATAAAAACAAAAACATGAATAAGTACAAAAGTTTTAAATCCTGCATAAACCTGAATGTCTTATAAAAGCAAAACTTTCTACTTTTATATATATTATACTTTTACATATTATGTATAATATATTATTAATATATGTCAGTTTTTCCTATTGCATATATATCATGCTTTTATATATTATATATATTATACATACACTATATTTTTATAACCTCTATTGCCTACCAGATAAACATTCATTAAATAATTTCTATGTGATACAGGGGATAAAGTGCTGTTCCCTAAGTCAGGAAGACCTGAATTCAAATTCTATATCCACCATTCTATGTTGCCACGCAGGAAGGATTAAAAAACATTTGATTTAAATATCAAACATTTTAATATTTTAAATATTAGTTTAATTTTAATATGAAATGTTTTAATATTTGAAAATTTCAAACATCTCTTTACATAGACATTTCTCCCAGGGCTATGATGAAGATATATGAGATAATATCTGTTAAATGTTTTGCAAAATTTAGCTATAAAAATATGTCTCCTCTCTCCCCGCCCCTTATCCTCATTTTACAAACAAAAAAACTGAAGCAGACAGATTCGGGACCTTGCCTGGGGTCACACAGCTAACTGTCTGGGGGAGGATTTGAACTTAGGTCTTCCTAAAGCCGCATCACTTAGCTGTTTTTTCCCTCTTTCCCCTTCTCCTCCTGCCCACACAATAGATGTTACACAGATATTACAGCTAGATATTTAAATCTGGTTACATAAGTCTTCTCTAAAATTTTAACTCCTATGTCTGACTTTTAAGTGCACCACCCTACTTTTCCAGATTTCTATAATGTTAATTCCCTTCATTCAGGCTAAGATATAAGTGAATTAAAATGATCTCTTTCCTTAAATGCATCCTATACCACTTTTGTTCCTTAGGAGAAAAAATGTCTCCCTTTCCTTCTTTGACAGTTGAATTTCTACAAAGATTAAATAGAAAAAGAAACTGGCAAAGATACCAAAAGCAACCAAGTTCATCATAATTCACATTAATATAGTGCTTTATTTTAGTGTTTGTAAGTTTTTTTTCCTCAAAATCATCAAGGGAAGTATGATTAATCTGATTTTACATATAAAAAAACCACTGAGATTCAGAAAGCTTACGAGAATTATCTAATGCCACACAGCAAAGCAGCAATTGGAAACCTCACCCTCATACTTTGTATTTAATGATCATTCCAAGATATGATGCATCTTAAAGGGCAAATTTCAACAGGAAAAATGAATGGTATTGACAAGAGAAATGCTCTTTTCTTCTGTGTATCTGGAAAATGCAATGTGACACAAAATGGCATTATTGTAAAGGAACATCTCTAACTCTTAAATGTAGAGGCAGTAAATGGATGACTGTCCTCCCCTATCTATAATATATGTATATGTACATACACACATATGTATGTATGTATGTATAAAATCCCAATTGACTCTTACAACAATGCTGTGAGATAAAGATAATTATTTATCCCCATTTTACAGATATGGAAACTGGAGATCAGAAAAGTGAAATTTATTTGCCCCAGGGTCATACAGAGTCTAGTCTGTACCCATTGAAACCCTATTAAATTAGTTAATATAACTTTCTGTCAAACATATCTTTTTAAAAATTTGATTTTATTTCTGCTCAATGTAGAGCATTTAAACCCTCTACCATAATCTAATACAAAACAAATTTTTCTTGGTGCGTTCATTACTATATAGTTATATATGTTCTTTGGAATTCTATTTTTTCAAGGAGCTTAAGAAATTCTTCATCCTACAAAGAATCTAAATTTCTCAAGCATCAAGAAACATAGAAGTGTGTTAATAATTGCTGCTGAGTGAAATTGCTGTACCAAGCTGTGACTTTTCAGTCCTTCATTTAGAAGCCTGCAAGCAAGTTATGTACAAATA
Source organism: Bettongia penicillata ogilbyi (assembly GCA_023548195.1). Classification (NCBI taxonomy): domain Eukaryota; kingdom Metazoa; phylum Chordata; class Mammalia; order Diprotodontia; family Potoroidae; genus Bettongia; species Bettongia penicillata. The sequence goes on along the minus strand of JAJHZJ010000288.1, from coordinate 218,238 downwards.
GATCTCTCTATGTAGCATGGTTAGAGTGACCTACAGAGGAGACTCCTTGGCACATGCACAGATGTTCCCTGCCTAGTTCCAGTCCACTAACATGGACACTTCTTGCAGGGAGCCTTCTTCAGGACATGAATGATTCATTGCTAAAGGGTTTGAACTGTGTGATGAGGAAGAGTCTCTAATTGGCCTCTGAGACAGAAGAGCTGATGACTCAAGGTCTTGCAATGATGGATAATATATGCAGACAACATGTACTCTACATTTCATAAACAGCAGTAAAACACTGCTCACTCTCTCCTAAAGTCTCAGGATACAAGATCTTTTATCATGTTTCTAAAACCATGGGGGCACTATAGGAATTATGGGGCAGCTACATGACACAATGGATTGAGTGCTAGACCTGGAGTCAGGAAGACCTGAGTTCAAATTTGGCCTTAGACATGTACTAGCTGTGGGATCCTGTGCAAGTCACTTGACTCTGTTTGCCTCAGTTTCCTCATCTATAAAATGAACTGGAGAAGAAAATGGCAAACCACCCTAGTATCTTTGCCAAGAAAATCCCAAATGGGGTCATAAAGAGTTGGATATGATTAAACAATAACAGGAATTTAGAAAGGAAAATATATAGGCAAGGGGTAATCCCATGCTAGGTGTTCTTGGTTTCCCATGTGGCCTGGTTTAGTCACGTTCTGCCCTAGGACCATAAGCCACAGGGGCGTCACTGTAGAAGAGTTTACTTAGATACCTTAGGGATAGTAGAGTCTATTGTATAATAAATATACCAAAGTACCCAGATTATCTTCAGGCTAGTTATAATATCATTGAGTGCCAGGGGTTCTTGCTACAAGGACAACTAGCCTCAGGTCTCTCCCTCATCTAATCACTACCTATCATTCATCCACGTTTTTTTTTTTTTTTTTTGGAGGCAATCAGAATTAAGGGGCTTAGTCAGGGTCACACACCTAGTGCCTAAGGTGAGATCTGAATTCAGGTCCTCTTGACTCAAGGTGGGGATATATTCATTTGCTACCTAGCTTAGCTTCCCTTTTCTCATCCACTATTACTCAATCAATGACTTCTTCTACTGGTTTTACAATGGAAAGATTTTCCTGGAATTCACAATGAGGTTCAGGCAGAAGTCTAGTTTCAGCTCTAATGTTGACCAGAAAAAAAGAGATGGCTCTCTTGTTGAGGGATGAAGTTCCTGTATCTTGCCCTTGAGATCTGCCTTCACTAAGGAAAATCCTAGGAAGTGAGTGTGGCTGCTGAAATGCTCAGTTCCAGTCTTGGTCAACAGCTTATGACTAAGAGAATCTTGTGACAGATGTATCCTTCCTGTACTGCCGAAACTAACAAGTGAATCATCACCCTTTATTATGTGTTTCACTCTCCTCTCCTTCAAACAAAAGAAATTTAGGGACAATGCCTCTTCCCTCTCATTGAATCAGAAGAGGACAGACAACATTGAACAAAGCTGCTCCTTTAAATGAAAACTTTACCTTCTGCATGCTCTAGCTGTCCCCTAGACACTCTAGTGTCTAATCACTCTGACCACAAAGTCAGAAGGTCTTTCTCTGTTACAATGAATACTAGAATTGATAAAGGTAGTATATACTTCCTAGAAGTCTCACCATCATTAAAAAACATCTCTACATTTTGCAAACATGCCTGCCAATGATATCGAGCTCTATGACCTGCAGAAAGCTAAGAGCTGTCCCTTGAGACTCTCCGTCAATTAATTCATCTTTTCCTGATGCCTGGCTGATCTACATCTCCCAATGCTGTTCTCCTGGGAGGGTAACTGATGTGCTGTGATAAGTTAGCGTTCTCTCTGCTCTCCTTTCCACTGATGTTGGTTCATTCCTTTTCTAAAAACCAAAGAAGCTATCCCCCAAATTTGATTCAACAGAGCATGGGGGAATTACTGAGGCTCAAACTCTCTAGTTGTAAATTTGGGATCCTGGTGGGCTTACTGACATGGCTTCCCATTCGTCTAAGGGCATAAAAGAACTGTTCATGTAGACAGAGTCATGTAGAGTCCCTTCACACTTGGCCGCTATCCCAAGGCTGTATGTATATCACTATACTTTGTCCTATTGACCAGATTCATTTCTATGTGAAAGTGTGGGCAGGGAAGGGATAGTTTTGTCTATTAGAACTGAACTCCTTATTCATGTTGAACATTCTTTCAGTGCTGTGGCTAAGTAAACTTCTTTTTTTAAACTGTTGAATAACCTACATATGTCTAAATTTGTTCCAACATCAGACCTAAATAACCTAAACCAGTCCAAATGTGGCTCCTCTCACAACATAATTGACATAGTTAAGATAAGATGGCATGATGGCTTACACTGTAATTGAAATAGGGGAAAGATGATGTAAATATGGAGGATAGAATGATTGGATGCCCAATTAGAACAATGTGGCAAAGGCCTGTCTCTTAGTGTATGGAGCCCTCCTTCTATGACTCAACCCAAAGTTACCCTAAGCCTTTAAGGCCAGCAGAACGCTGAACAGGCTTTGAGTATCAGCCCAATGGCAGACATCATTCCTGTCATCAACAGACCACTCTCTCAAAGGTTGGAGACATTCATCACCAAGTTGGTCACAGGTTCATGAATTCTTGCATGCCTACTCTTAGGCAGGAGAGTACAATGGAAAGAAGACTGACCCTGGATTCTTTGGACCTGAATTCTCATGTCTATTATACTTACTACCAAGGTAATCATGAGCAAGTCATGGACAAAACACTTAACTTCCATGGGCTTCAGCGTCCTCACATGTAAAATGTGGAAATTGAAGTGAATGGTCTCTGAGGTTCTTCCCATTATCCTAAGACCACAAATCAAACCATGACAGGTTTGGGATCTACATCAGTGGAAAGAGTAAGTACATCAAGGAAATGATGGATTGTTGAGGTACTGGGAACTCTAACATTGTTCAATTCAAATCAATAATTATTCATCAAGTGAGTGACCACTGTTTACAGAACACTGGGCCAGGCCCTGGGGGAGGTACAAAGTTTAGATAAGACAAAGTTTCTGGAATCTTCAGTCTTGTAGTAGTAGGACAAAATACAAATTCAGATAATTATGTTATAAAACACAACCACAGTTGATGACAGGGACCTTAGCACCCTTTCCCTTTCTATCTCCCACAAAGAAGGACCCATAGTTGGGGACCAGGTTCTAGGGAAACCTGGCCTTCAAGGAGAGAGCTCACTTTTTTTTTCTTGGACCCTTTGGTTATTTATACCCTCAATCCTGGAGCACCTGAGAGAATCATTTAAAACTGAGATTAGGTTCATGTCTGAGGGTCTCCCCAAATGGAGAGGAATAGAAAAGCATTCGATGTACAAATAAATCAGGTATAGTAGCTGTTTATTTCCCCCACACAGAAGTAATGCTTAACATAAAAGATAATCATAGCACTTAGTAGGTGTCAGGCACTGTACTAAGTAATTTTACAATTATTATTCATTTGATCTTCCCAACAACTTTAAGAGGTAGATGGATGAGGAAACTGAGGCAAACAATGGTTAAATGACTTGCCCAGAGTCACACAGCTAATAAGTATCTGAGTCCAGATTTGGACTCATGTTTTCCTGGCTCCAGGTCTGGCACTCTTACCTTATACCACTTACGTGCTTCTAGATTCGAAAGAGTCCATCAATAAATACTTAAAATAAGCAATAGCAAATTATGACTGTATTCTTCTGGGAGGATGAGACCTAAAACATCAAAATATGAAAGATTTTGTAGGACTACTGAATCAGCATTTCATCTTCAACTCTGCACTTTCTTCCTTAAGGTCCATGTCTTCTAGCAAGCCAGACCAACAGTTGAGCCCTTTTTCCTGACAGTGGTTACCTTCTTCAATGCAGAAACTTCTATGGGCAGCAACAAGCTCTAACTGAGGGATCCAGGAGCAGGTCTCATCCTCTCAAATTTACAGTTGCCTCCAATGATAAAAGTATTCATCTCAGTATCACTGTCACTTATACTCAGGAAAGAAACAAAAAGCACAAAAGCCATTTAGGACCCCAAGGTCTCAACTCAAGCTCTTCTGGGAGCATGTGGGCACAAGGATATACAGTGTTTGAGGGACGATGCCTGCCTGCCCCTTTCTCCAGGGATCCCTCAAGGGCAATTACAGTGAGAGTGTCTTCCAGAGATAGGAAGGAAGAGGGAACCTCAGAGGATAGAGACATTCCATTTGAAGTCTACCAAGTGGGCAGTTTTTCCTGGATCCTCTCTGATGCCGCTTTGACAATCTCCCCTTTCCAGGAATTGGCGAGACAAAGGACTGCTCAAGTTTGCTACGTGATCTCGTAGCACCAAGCCTTTCAGCACTGAGCCTCACATGTATCTCTGGAAGTTGCCGGGAGAGTTCATTGAATGTTTTGTGGTATGGCTCCTCCAGGCTCAATCCCCATATATGTTCTGTGGATTTTAATCTAACCTCTGCTACAAATCTAATATGTAATAATACATGTTAATGATATTAAAGACATGCAGGATAAAGTTTTATTTGAGATGTGTAATGATAGATGGAAACAGGAAAGACTGCCTTGAAGAGGTAGCATCTAAGCAGGGCCTTGGAGGCTGGGTAAGATTTTAATGTGTCAATGGGCAGCATGCCAGGGATGCATCATACTGATCTCAAAGACACATTTGTGGAAAGTCCAGTAGCCTATTCAGAGACTGAGGACTAATCCTGTTTGGCTAAAATCACAGGCATGGAAACCATGTTAGGATCCCTGTCTAGTAGGGTTCTGCTTCCTCAAGTCTTTGAACGATTCATTGCCTCTTCATGACCCCATTTTGGGGGTTTTCTTTGCAAAGATACTGAGGTGGTTTGTAATTTCCTTCTCCAGCTCATTTTACAGATGAAGAAACTGAGGCAAACAGGATTAAGTGACTTGCCCAGGATCATAGCTAGTAAATGTCTGAGGCCAGATTTGAACTCATAAAAATATGTCTTCTTGATTCCAAGTCCAGTGTTCTATTCATTTCATCACCTAGCTACCTTACTAGAGTAGTTCTTTTTTTCTTCCATGAAAGGTGACAAAGCTGACCCTAGAATTTAATTGGCCCAGAAGGCTAAGGCTTGAGTTATACCTCCCTTGAATGGCTTTCTAGTGGTCTCTGGCTTATTGACTTGGTTTCCTGGTTACCTCAGGAAATAATAAAATGGCCACTCAACCAATGTAGAGTCAGGGCCTTTCAGATGTGGGGAGGTCCCTAACTCCACAACCTGCACTGCACTTGGAGAAGAGGCACATCCACACAAGTTAAGTATTAATGTTAAATATCCTTTCTATGCTATGGCTAAGTAAACCTAAGGCCAAAGACTCCTGCTGTGTATCTCCAGTCATCCTGATTTGTATCTGGCCACTGGACCCAGATGACTCCAGAGGAGAAAGTGAGGCTTGTGACTTTGCATATCCCTCCCTCACTTAAATCCAACGATTTGCAAGTCAAGACTCATCTTCCTGATGTCATCAGTCCTCTTCAAGAAGAAAGGACAAAAAACAATTCCATTCACACATCAAACCTAACAACCAAACTGAGAATTGTCCAGGGTCAGATCTGACCACTGCAATGCCCATACCTCTTGAATCCTCTGGGATAACCCAATTTCAACATTTTTAACCAGACTTCATAAAATAAAAATACTTTGTCAGACCACATATACGAATTTTTAAGTTGGAAAATTTGGTGACTATATTACATAAAGGGAAATAGTGTGAGAAATGTTGGGGGCAGAATAGGCCTGTCCTCTTATTTGTCTCCTTATCCTCCTTTTTATTCTGATCTTACATACCAATCTTCCCATTCCTTCTCTCCTTGACTTTTTTTATTCCCCTGACCTTTCTATCTGGGCAGCTTTATGATAGGAAATAAGGGAAGAAAAATGTCCAACATGTGGAATTTTGCTTTAAAACCTATGATGCACATTGAGGATTGCTTATACCGTTCCTAAAATATTAGTTTCCCATGGTGATATTAGATATTTATAGAGCAAACTTGAACATGTAATTTTCAATGAAAGTCTTGCAAGCTCTTTTATTTTTAGAAGCTAAAATATCATTGAGTAGAAATCAACCAAAACATTGCTGAATATTTTATGCTTCATAACTTAATTTGTGTCAGCCTGGAATTGATGAACTTGAGGAAATATGGAAAATTATAGCCAGTGATGGCTGTGAATGTGGTGATAGGGAGACACCCGATTTGGTGTGCTCTAAGCTTGCTGTACGTACAAGTTGACACATGCATATTTTTAATCAGCAGACTATTTAATATGCTTTACACATTTATTAAAAACATGGAAAGTATTGCAGGCTATTTTTTGCCTTAACAGTCACCATTCGGTCAACATTATTGCTCATCTACTGGATGGATTTGTCTAGGAGCAAAGAAGTTACAAAGGTTGTAGAAACATGATACCTGTCCAGTATTAGTCACATTTTGAAGAGGTGATAGAATGGAGGAAATTAAATAAGCTCAACTTCAGGCTTATCTCACTTTGTTCAGTAGAAGAGAAAATTGCCTATAAATTGAATTTTCATGAAAAAGATGAATTTCTCATTCACTGTTATTTAATTAAATTCAACACTTTTCTCATCTTCACCTCTTAGAATTCTGAGTTGCTAAGGCTCTGCCTCTGTGTTACCTCCTCCTGGAAGCCTTCCTTATTTTTCTAGTTGTTAAGGAGAACTCTTTTTGCTTGTTTGTTTTGTCTTTTCAATAGTGTCTGACTCTTCGTTACCCCATTTGGAGATTTCTTGGCAAAGATACTGGAGTGGTTCGCCATTTTCTTCTCCAGATCTTTTCATAGCTGAGAAAACTGAGGCAAACAAGGTCAAGTGATTGGCCCAGAGTCATGTAGCTAGTGAGTGTCTGGGGATACGTTTGAACTCAGGTCTTCCTGACTCAAGGCTCTATCCACTGTGTCACCTTCTTTCTCTTTAGTCTTTCTTATATCAAACTTTTTTTGTGTTCATGTTGTTATCTCCAAACCAACTACCTCCAACAGAATGGAAGCTCCAGAAGGGTAGGCACTGATTATTTGTATCTTTGTATACCTAGTACTTAGCTCAATGCATAATAGGTGCTTTTAGGATGTTTGCTAAACTTGATCTATAAAAAAACTCTGAAAGACTTAATAACTTTGATCAATGTAATGATCAACCATAATTTGAGAGAATTCAGGAAGAAACATCCTACCTACTTCCAGATAGAGAATTGATAGACTCTGTGCACAATGAGGCATACACACACACACACACACACACACACACACACACACCACACACAGATTCTTTATAAGATTCAACTTTATTTTTATTTCATTTTATTTTTTTCACAATCAAATTCTCTCTTTCTGACGTCCCTCTCCACCCTACCATTGATAGATTGATCTATCTATCTAGATTACATCAATGACACGGTTAATGCAGGAATTTGTTTTGCTTAACTATACATGTTTATATCAGGTTTTGTCCTTCTTGATTTCTCAATGGAAGGGTAGAGAGGAAGATAAGAGAGAGAATTTGGAGCTGAAAATAAAATTGAAATTAAAAAAAAATTAAAAAAATCAATAAAATGGAATCCTATAAAGAATCCCTTGATTTGTAATTTAGGATTCATATTATCATACATTTAATAATAAGTAAGGGCTCATCTTTGCAGATGTTGCCGGATAACTTTGGCAAACAAGGAAAAATAATGAGTATATTAATATGAATGTTGTTGGCCAACTATAATCATTTGTTTCAACTGATGTCTCAGGAACCATAAAGCTGGACAGAACCTTGGAAATCATCCAATTCAACCCTTTCATCTTCTATAGAACATAATTTGTATCCTTTCCAAGGTCATACAATGAGTTAGGAGGAGAGATAGAACCAGAAAATGGATCTTCTGCCTTTTAGTCTAGTAGTCTTTCCATTGCACCATGGTTACTTTATTTACTTATTAGTCATTATTGCCTTTCAGTAAGATATAAAGTACTTGAATTTCACATGTGTGTCTTGTACATTTAAGAGTTTGCTTCTCACATAGATAAGGAAGATTGGAGAGGTTTGAGAGACATAGTTTCTGGGTAATTTAATCATTTTATTAGTAAGGCCAGCACATTATTAATAAAAAGCTTTGAGAGACATAGTTTCTGGGTAATTTAATCATTTTATTAGTAAGGCCAGCACATTATTAATAAAAAAGATGGTCATCTGGCTGTCTCTTAGACCAAAGACAATCATGGCAATGATTCCAGGCTTATGTGTTCTTTGGAAGAAGAATGGCAGTCAATTCTGGTTAACAGAATGGGAGGGGAACTATATTAAAATGAGACAACATGTCACTCTTGGACAGAGAAACTATCTCTATCTCTATCTCTATACCCAGCTCACCCCCAGACTTGGGCTCTCTATTCAAAGAATGTTTGCTTCACCCAACAGTGGGGTATGGAGCAAGAAAGCTGGTCCAATCTCATTATCACAAATGTTCTTCAAGAGACTGAACTTTTTAAAATCTGGACTTTAGGACGATAGAATTTTGGACCTTCCCAAATTATTGGTTATTAATAATCATTTCTCTCAATGTTAAGACGCAGATAGGGTTTTACTGAGATCCAGAAGAGGACAACTAGGATTGTGAAGAAGGCTTGGCTCACTTGATGGAACTGGGTTTGCTTAACTTAGAGAAGAAAAGATTATAAATATCTGAAGTTAAGTGGATGACAGAGAGATAAGTTTTCATCTTGGCCTTTGATGGCACGGGAGGAGCAACTGAAAGAAAAGAGATTTCAGCTTAATAAAAAGAAAAACTTCTGAAAGTAGCAGTATGCCCAGGCATGTTCCAAGACAGTCAGGGTAAACCCCTCCTACCTCTCCTGGCTCCTGGAGAAGGTGTGAGTCCTCTGTGCTTCTAAGTACTGTTTTTATTCCCAGGGGAACTCTGATTATATACCCTCTTACTTGAATTTTCTCTCTTCCTTCCTTTCTTTTTTTGGGGGGTGGGGCAAGACAATTGAGATTAAATGACTTGCCCAGGGTCATATTGACTTGAACTTTCAAAGGAGGTTACGGAAAGAGCTCAGGAAAGGTTGAAGAGAGAGGAAAGGGACTTTGCACAGATACAGAATTCTTTCCTAGAGAAAGCTGTGTTCAACCACATGGATCCTCTAAGGAACCAGTGGATTAAAGAACCATCGCCAGCTGGAAATTCAAGAGAGAAGCTATTGCAGTACAAGGACAGCAAAATTTAGCTTGCTTCATCTTTATTCATGGTAGTACCATAAGCCCAAACTACTTTATAATCTCCTTGGGGAAGATATGACCCACAGAGGTAAAGAAAAACCTCTTATTTATAAGTTTGGGTACCAATCTTTTGCATGGGTTCTTTGGTTAAATAAAACCTATCCTACATTAATAGTTTTGTTAGTATGAGTGTATATAGTGTAGTAGTAGTATAGTAGTATATAGAAGACAACAGTCCATTTACACATAAGCCACATTGTATTATTCCCACAGGAAATCATGGATAGGATCAAACTGAGCTAAATGTTGATGCTCCCGGGGGAAAGGATGGAGATGATGAAAAGAGGCCCCTCAGATTGAACCTGGACTTTGTGGAATTTTGAGTACTGGTGATTACAGCAATAACTAGAGATGCTTCGAAGTGAGGCAGTCTGACTCTGGGGCTGACATTTTCCTTTAGGTCTTGAAGTGAAGGCAAGAAGTCTTCTTGTAAAGGGAGCTTAACAAACTCCAACCAACCCCTACTGATTAGGTGCAGGCTAAGTAGAAACATTAAGGGCTGGGAGAGACACGGAGATAAAATAAAGCAGAGTATTTGTCTTCATGGAACTTGTAGGGGGAGAAAATACAGACTGATAGTGGAGTGCATACTTTTTGAAGGATCTGTGATCTCACCAGTGTGGACACACTTTCCACCAAAGCAAACTGCAACACTCAGTTATCTTCTCAGCCTGTGTAATTTTTCTCTCTGTTCTTCAATAAATCCTCCATAAGGGACCTACCCAAGGTGCTGAAGCTTCCTTCTACATCTGGATGGGGTAGATGCATCAGAAGAAAGCTTTTTTAGGATCAGGAAAAATTGAATATGTTTGTAGAGAGACAGGAAGAATTCAGTGGAGAAAGATATTGAAGATACAGAAAGAAGGAGAGATGACAAATACTATGAGAAATGAAATATCAAGTCAGCAAGTAAATAGGTTATCAAGCAGCAATGACAGGTACTGGCTAAGCTTATTTATCTGAAATCTAAAATGGGTGTAGTCAGCTCCAGTTGTAGAATTTTCTGTAGTAATATTAGAAGCCCTGGAGTACGATTAGAGAAATACTCAAGGATGAGACTTGGCTGAGCAGGAACAGAAGGGGGTCATTGGGACAAGGAATTCTAGAATACAACTAGTGATAGGTTAAATGGACAAACCATGGGGTCAAGGTTAGATATGGAAGCAAATAAGGTCAGCATGAACAGTTCACAGGTGACATGATGGAAGTAAAGAGCATGAGACCTAGAGGGAAGGTGCTGGAAGGATAAATGAGGTTCAATTTAAATTTCAATGATTATTAACACCTACTATGTGCAAGGCACTGTTAGAGACTGGGGTTGTAGAGACAAAAACATTCCCTCAAAGAATTTATATTCTTCTAGGATAAAGAGTCAGTTGGTCAGTAAGTATTTATTAAGTACCAATTATATGCCATGCATTATGCCAACTTTGTATGTGTGTCTATGTGTAGTGAGAGATACAAAGAAAGACAAAAAAGACTGTCACTATATTGAAGCAGCTCAGAGTCTAATGAAGGAGGCAATAAGCAAAAAACTATATACTAACAAGCTAGATATAGGACAAATAGGAAGTAATCAACAGAGGGAAGGCATTCAAATTAAGGAGGAATTGGGAAAGATTTCTTGTCAAAAGCCTGGGAAACCAGGAATTGAAGATGAATAGGGAAGACATTCCAGCCAGCAAAAATGCCCAGTTGGGCATTTAAAAAACAAAAGATAAAATTAAATATTAATAAAATTTAAAGTATAAAATTATTTTAAAATTTTTCCTAGTTATAAAATAGAGGAAACATAAGATAATCTGCTTAAAATAGAAATAAAACAAAATTACTAATAGTTAACATTCTTAGACCACTTACTATGTACTAGGCATTGTGCTACTAAGTACCTTATAATTATTATCTCATTGGATCATTACAACAACCTTGTGAAGTAGGTTCTGTTGTAATTCCCATTTTACTTTTTGAAAGTTTTAAAATTATTTTAAGCAAATATAAAATAAGAAAATAAAAAAACATTGCCATGTGTACAGAAGAGAAGACTCAATCTAAAGCAAGAAATTTCCATTTCAAGAAAAACTTATATGATAAATACTGCCCATTACTTTCAAAGGTGTCCATCTTTTCTTTACTTCCTTGTAGTCATCTCCATTTTACAAATGAGTAAACTGAGGCAAATAGATTAAATGATTTGCCCAGGTTTCCATTCCTAGTAAGTGACTGGAGATTGATTTGACCTCAGTCTTCCTGACTCCAGGCCTGATGCTCTCGCCACTGCGCCACCTAGCTGCCAATTTTTCATTATCACCACAATTAGTCTCTTACGATTATTATGAAATGTGTGCTATACCAATAAGATGAGAAAAAAAATTAAGAGAATAAGTATAGCCGAAGATGAAATCTTATTAAAATGTTGTGGGTTTGTTTATTCATTGTTTTTTAAAACAGATAATATTATAGTCTACTGAGAGAACCCTAGAGAGTTAACTAAAAAAAATTATTGAAGAAATTATTGAAACAATAACTTCAGCAATATATTCAGTAACAGAATATAACATAAACCCCTACCAAGCATTAGTTTTTCTAAAAATTGCCAATAAATTCCAACAGAGATAGATAAAATATTATGGAATATATAAAATTTATTTTAGAATATTTGGCAACTACAAAGAAAAAAGAGACTTAAATTGGAGACATTGGGCTAGACCAATTGATAAAAATGAAAATACTGTATAAATGAATTTACTTACTTAGTGACAAACTGGCCTAACTACCAAGGATTCACTTACTACACAGAGCTAGAAACAATAAGAAAATTCATCTGGAGAGGTCAAAAATCTCAAAGGAAATAATGAAACTACATGGGAAGGAAATGAGTCTGGCAGTAGGAGATCTCAAACTGTACTACAAAGCAATAGTCATTAAAGACTATTTGGTGCTGGCTAAAAAATAGGAAAGTTGATTAGTTGAACAGCTTAAGAATGCAAGAGCCATATGCACAGGGATGTAGTGAGATAAGGACTCACTATTGAAGAGGAACTAGGTCACATTCAAACAAATTAGAAGAGAATGGAAGTAGATAATTTTCATAACTATGGATAGACAATAAGTTATTGATCAAATAAGGGATATAGAGAGGATTATATGGAGAAAATGGAGAGTAAAATGGAAGTGATTTTGCGTAGACAAAATCAATGCAGCTAAAAATTATAAGGGAAATAGGTTAACTGGGAAGCAATCTTTGCAGCAAATTTTTGTGATAACCATCTGATTTCCCAGATACATAGAGAATTGATACCAATATGTAAAGACAAAAGCTATTTATTTTCCTGTCTATATATGGTAAAACGACAGTTCTCACTTTATGCATATGAATGCCTCAAAGAGGTCAAAGACAGAGGGGAAGCACATTTGTACAAAAATATTTACATCAGCACTTTTTGTGGTAGCAAAGAACTAGAGACAGTGGTTGACCATCACAGCTGGAGAATGGCCAAACAAATTGTGACATATGATGCAATGAAACAGAGTTCTGAGGGCAGTAAGAAATGATGAAAAATTCATAGAAACTTACGCAGACCTGTATAAACTGAAGGAGAGTGAAATGAGGAAGATCTGGAGAACAATATAAGTGATAAAAATAGTATTATAAAGAAAAATAGTTTTGAAAGGCTTGAGAATTCTGATCAATAACAATTCTAGGGAACAAACAATGAAAGCATGCTATACATGTCTTTACAAAAAGATTATGAGTCAAGATGTAAAATATGACATACAATTTTGGATTCTTCCAGTGTTGAAATGTGTTTTGCTTGACTGTGCACATTTTAGCAAGGGCTTTGTTTTTCTTTTTTTTCCCAATGAAGGGGGTTGGAAAGGTGAAAGAATAGTGGCAAGGCAGAAAAAAGAGAAAAAAGGGTCATTGAGGCATGTTTTTTCAAAATTGAAAGAGGACAGAAGAAAGGTCAGAAGGAAGAGATTTGAAGATTATGCACTGAGCTTATATACTTAAAAAAAAAGCAAGTTGTACATAATAAAGATCTGGATAATCCCCTTTTCTCATTTTCTATGCATATGGAAATACCTATCTTATTAAGTGTTTGTTTAATTCACCAGCAAAGTAAATTCAAAACAAAACAAAACAAAAAGAACTTAGAGCAGTGAATCAGAACTGATAGGCTTGACTTCAACTCTTCTGGACATTGTCACCCTCCTCTCCCACAGCTATCCTCACCTCTTGTCCCCCTACTCCCCACCTCTCCATTTGGAAAACTTCCTTGTTTGACTTCTAACGTCCAAGACCATAGGGACTTTTCACATCACCCTGTGTTTTATTAAGGCATTTCTCTAATATGAAGAACTAATAGGACTACTTGATATTACTTTAATCTATTTAACAATGGAAAGAAAACCAGCAAGATAACTGTTATATAAAAAAAACCAAGTCTGTCCAAAGCTTTCTGGGTAATCTGTTGCTCCTGCAAGGAAGAGGGAAATTGATAAAATTTATTTTTGTCTTGCTTTTGATTTTGCAGTGTACAAATGTGGAAATTGTTTTCATGAATAACTATTCCAAGCTTTTAATCTGTTTAAAACACCAATTAATATGAAGCTGGCTGTCATGCAAGTTTTCTGTTTCCATTCAAAAGAAGAAGCTTGGGAAAGTGGGACTATTGAATATGATTGATATGAGAAAAGGAAGGTACATGAAAACTTTAAAATGTAGGTAAGGAATGTTCAAAAGAAGATTTTTGCATTGCTTGGGAGATTGAGCTGGATGGCCCAAAATATCCCTTCCAAAGTAAAGATCCTAAGATTTCATAATTTATCTTAGCCTATGAATGATGAAAGCCAGCCTGGTATAATGAATAAAAAAATCCAGTGTTAAAGTTAGGAAGGCTTGGTGCAAATGCCGCCTTACCACACATCCTAGCTGTGTGACTTTAGAATCTGGTTTCCAGTCAATTCTCTCAGACTGTAAATCTCAGAGTAATTGTCAATCTGTATTTTCCTTGACAAAATTTTCTTATACCAATGAAATTATAGATGTATTACAATACTTGATATTATATAATAATACAAATATTGTGCAGCTAGATTAAAAAAGTATAATAAAACAAAACTGACATCCATTTAAATTAAAATGCAGAAATGGTTTGACTATATGACACACGTTAAATTTATATTGTATATTCTAAGTCTGGCCCTGGACTCAGGAGATTATGCTCTAAGAATAATTTGAGGTCAGTACCAGAGCAATGACAATTGATTCATTTCAATTCTGAATGCTTAATAAGAGTATTTACAGAAGAGTGACAGAGACATTGGGAAACTCCATGTAGAGCACGGATTTAAGAGACTACTGGCTTCCTCCAGTCTCCTTTCTGTTTTCCCTTTCATCTATGGCAATCTCTTCAAAGAGCTTCCATATTAATGGGGAGATTTACAGAAGATAATAAACTGTAAAAAACCTAATTGAAATTTCTTGTTAGTAATAATCAGTGATAGCATATTCTCATAACTAAAATACTTATGAATTTCTTATTCTCTTTGTTTCTCCTCCCTCACCTCCTAGTCCCTACTAAACCTCTGTCTCTCATTCCATTCTTTTCTTCCTCTACCTCTTTATCTTTCTCTCCCTCATGACTTCACCTTCCTTGACTGTTTCCCTTCTAAGTTTAGGTGCATTGATTTTGTTGGTGCAAAAAACTGCCAATTTGTATACAAATTATCCATTTCATTTACTATGGTCTTCTCTGTCTCTTGTTTGGTCAAGAATTCTTCCCCCTAATCACATAGCAATGAAAAGCAACTTCTCTTTTTCTACAATTTTTGTGACATTTTCTATCCAGGTCATGTATCTATTTGGACCTTATTTTAATATATAGTTGGAGAGATTAATCTAAATGTAATTTTTGCCAAATTGCTTTTCAATTTTCCCAGAAGTTCTTTTCGAATAGGGATTTCTTACCTCAGTAGTTGAGGTCTTGAGTTAATATTTGACACTGTGCTATAATGCAGGAGTTTGTATACCTAATCTGTTTTGCTGATCAACTTTACTACTTTTAACCAGTATCAAATAGTTTTGACGCTTAGTATTTTGTAGTATATTTTGAGAGAGATTTAATACTTCTTGGTCTCCTTCCTTTGTATTTTTTTTTTCCTTTGAGATTCTTGTCCTGTTATTTCTCCAGATGAATTTTATTTTTTTCTAGTGCTATAAAGTGAGTTAATTATGTCTCACTATTTTGCTTAAGTAATTGACTAAATTAATTTTAGTTGAACCTCTAGGTTTCTTTAAATATTCTGTATCATCTGCAAAAGAGATCATTTGTTTCCTCTTTTCTATGCTTAAATATAATTTTTTTTCTTGTTTTATTGCTGTAGGTGGCATTTCTAGCACTGTGTTTAAATAGTAGCGATAAGAGACATTGTTGCTCTATTTATGATCTTAATGGGGAGGGTTCTAGCAATTGTTGCTAGATGATGCTGTTGCTTTGTCTTAGAAGTTATTTTCCACATTAAGAAAAGATTCACTTATTTCTATGCCTTTTTGTTGTTTTTTTTAAAGTAACTATTATAAGTCTTTTGTATAGCTAATGATATGTCATATGATTTTTGTTTTTGTTATTACTACGGTCTCTTATGTTTACAGTCTTCTTAATATTGAAACAACTCTGAATTCCTAGTTTACCAGGCCCTCCTCCTCCCCCACCTTGGAGGATGAACAGATATCTTCTGCTTCAAGCTATATGTCACTGCTTGGTTAATGAGATGGAAAAGGGGATGATATAGTGTGGTGCACCTGGTAGAGAAGAGGAAGCTCTTGGCTAGCAAGTGTCTTGGAGAAGATTTTTAAGATGGCAAGATGTACGCTCAGAAAGGGACAGGAGGAAACGACTGCTCTGAAACAGTAGTACTCACTACTCCCTACCTACAGTCAGTCAACTCAGTCAAGTAGAGCTTCATTGGGCTTTTTCTGGAATACAAAGAAAGGCAAAACAAAATCCTTGTTCTTGGGTAGTTTACCAGCTAATGGGGGAAATAGTATGTAAACAATTATGTAACAAAAAGTTACATTCAAGATAGTGGAGGCACTAGCCTTAAAGGGGATTGGGAAAGTCCATGGGGAGCACGGATTTAAGAGACTACTGGCTTCCTCCACTCTCCTTTCTGTTTTCCCTTTCATCTATGGCAATCTCCTCAAAGAGCTTCCATATTAATGGGGAGACAATATATAAAGAAAGAGGTATTTCCACAGTGTTTCACAGAACAGAGTGAAAGGAGGGTAGCCTTTAAGGGGAAGTTCAAATGACTGGAGGGAAACAAAAAGATCTCATGCAATAGGTACAATTGAGGCATCTTGAAAGAATCCTAGGAAGAAAAAAGGACAAAGTTAGCAGGGAATGCATTCCAGTTGGAAGACAGAGCTGGTGACAAGACACGGGAGATGGGTAATGTCTCATCACTACTATTAAGCACAGTGTTAGAAATGTCACCTGTGGCAATAAGACAAGAGAAAAGAATTGCATATATAAGGCACAGCAAAGAGGAAACACATTCTCTCTTACAGATGATACCATATACTTAAAGAAACGTAGAGATTCAACTAACATTAATTTAGATGGGGTTGCTGGAGGAGCACCAAGGAGGCCAGTGTTGTTGGATTGTAGCATGTAAAGGGGGATCAGCAGAATACAAGAAAACTGGAAATGGATGAAAGGGCTATGACTAAAAAGTTGTGAAGAAAAACAAATGGCAGAGGATTTTGCATTTGATCCTGGAGATAATAGAGAGCTACTGGAGTCTATTCAGAAGAGGAGAGATCTAGGCTTTAGGAAAATTACTTTGGCAGCTGTAGGGAAATGGATTGGAGCATGGGAGAGACTTGAGGCAGGGAGGTCAATCAGGAGGCTATTACAAAAGTCTAGGCAAGAAGTGATGAAGGCCTAACTTAGGATGGGGTTGTATTTATGGAGATAAAGGGATGCTTATGGGAAATGTTGTGGAGATAGAAACATTTTTTTTAAAGTGAAGAAATAAGGTGATTTAAGATCCCTCCCAGTTCTCAAATCTGTGATTCTCAGCACAGCAGCAATACCCCATCTTGTGCCTAACATTACTTCTCATTTGTCCAGAATAGAGTTGGGCAGTGCATCAGGGTTCTGAGGACTCCCTACCTATTCTGGACTCTGAAAGGGCAGAAGGGTCACTGGGCAGATAGGCTGATGATGTAGGCACCAGGGATCAACCTGGTAGTGGTGATGGTGGCGGCAAAGGTCCATTGACACAGCTGGAAAGAGATGACCCCAGAGCTGAAGGTTTGGGCAAGATATCTAGAAGCTCTGGGTCCTCAAACTCTTGGTTGCTAGAAGATTAAAAATAATAATAGCTAACATTTATATTGTGCTATGTGCCAGGTACTGTACTGAACACTTTAAAAACATTATCTCATTTGATCCCTACAACCATCCTGGGAAGTAGGTACAATTACTATCCCCATTTCAAAGTTGAGGAAACTGAGGCAAACAAACATTAAGTGACTTGCCCAGAATCACATAGGTAGTAAGTGTCTGAGGTCAGATTTGAATTTAGGTCTTCTAGACTCCAGAGCTGGTGCTCCATTTGCTGTTCCACATAACTGGCACAAGTCCTTTCCTCCTATTTGTGGGGGGTGGGGCTCTCCTTTTATCTGCCCTTGGCTCTTGATGCAGTCACTGCTGTCAGTTGATCTGGAGATTCAACTAAGACACTGATGAGAAGAGAGGATGTCGAAAAGCCTTTGTACCCT
This sequence comes from Bettongia penicillata ogilbyi, assembly GCA_023548195.1. Lineage (NCBI taxonomy): Eukaryota > Metazoa > Chordata > Mammalia > Diprotodontia > Potoroidae > Bettongia > Bettongia penicillata. The sequence continues at coordinate 200,125 of JAJHZJ010000288.1, read as the reverse complement.
TTGAGGCTTCAGAAGGTCCTCTTCTGTCCTAAAGGGGTGTATGTGTGTGTGTGCGCATGTATGTGTGTGTGTGTATATACAAGTACACGCAAATATATGTGATATATATGTTTCATATATACATATGTGTATATGCATACATGTGTGTATGTGTGAATACATACACACATATATGCATAAACACAAACATATGTAAGATGATTTTGAAGGGGAGGCCACTAGCAACTGGGGTGATTTTTTAAAAAAAGACTTCCTGTACAAGATGATAAATGAAAGTATGAATTTTAAGAGGATGAGCTAAGGAAAGAGTGCATTCCAGGCATAAGGAAAAGTTGGTGCAAAAGCAGAGATGGAAAATGATTTGCCCTGTAAGAGGTGCGGTAAGAAGGCCAATTTGACCAGACCATAGAGAGGAGTTGAAATTGGGGTAATGGGTAACAAGACTGAAAAAGCGCATTAAGATCAGGTTGTAAGGGATCCAAATAGTAAATAAAAGATTTTATGTTAACCACTAGAAGTAGTATGGAGTCATTGAAGTTAATTGAGTAAAGGAATAATAACAGATTTGCACTTTGGGGAAATAACTTGGAGAACTGTGTGGAGGATGGGATGAGACTCAAAGTAGGGAAAGTAATTAGGAGGCTCTTGCAATAGGTCAGGTCAGAGGTGATGGGATCTGAACTAGGGGGAGTGGCTTTTTTGGTTATAAGAGATGGGGATGGATGGAAGAGATATTTTTATTGTTGACTGAATATGTGTCACAAGTGAAAGTGGGGAGCTGAGGTGGACATTGAGATCTTCAATCTGGATGATTGGAAGGATGCCGTCAATGAAAAAGAGGGAAGGGTAGAAGAGTGGTGAGTTGGAGGAGGAGAGAATTAATGAATTCTGTTTGGGACATTTTGAGTTTGCAATGTTTATGGGGTATTCAAAATATCCAAAAGATATTTGGTGATGCTCTAGACTAGAGCTCAGGAGAAAAACATAAGTTGGATATATAGATCTGCGATTCATCTGCAGAGTGGAGAAAATTACCAAGTGACATGCTTATCAGATCTGCAAACATGGGTGTGACAGCCAACATACTGAATGCCAGAGTCAGGATTCTCAGGATTCAAAAAGACGCTTACAAGCAAGACTAATGGGCTGAACTGAATCAGGACCATAGAATTTAAAGAGTTGGACAGGACCTCAGTGGATATCTAGTCCCATACATACCTACTCTAATGCAGTGGGACAAATACTTATTCAGCCTTTCTTGAAGACTTCCAGTGAGGGAGATTCATTATTTCCCTCAAATGTAGTATATTCATTTTCTTATTTTATAAATATACCTGGGTCTTATCTGTAATGGAAAACATGATCATTCTTTTTGTGAATATTCTATGTATACATGGAAAAAATGTGTTTCTTTTCATTATTTTCTCTCTATATTTTTTTAAAATCCAGTTTCTTCAATATTCTATTTAAGCCAGCAAATTTTCTCACTTATCTTTGTTTGATTTATCACATTTTATTAGTAAAGTGCTGAAATCTCCTACTTATTTTTCTCTTATTTTCTTCTTGCAAGTCTATGAGTTTTTTCCTTTATAAATTTAATTATTTTTGTTTAATGCATTCATATTGAATCAATATACTGTCACTCCCAGTGGTGCCATTATGCAAGAAATATCTTATTGTTTATCTCTTATAGTACTTTATGGTTTAAATTAGACTTTGGCAGATATCACCTATGCATCTCCTAATTCTCTTGAGCTATCTGTAGCATGATAAATTTTAGTCAGACAGTTTGATTCATATTTCTGTACATATTTTGAATTAAATACCTTTCCTTTAAAGAACATTTTATTGGATTCTGCTTTTTAACTGGAAAGATGTCTGAGATTTTCTGAATTATATCTCCCATAAGCTGGTATATTAGCTCAGCTGTTTTCACAATACCCAGTTTTAAAGAAGGGTGGGGCTCTTCCTAGTGGAGTGAGATGGGGCGTAAGAGTTTGAGTAGGAGAGAGAGAGAGAGAGACAGAGAGAGAGGCAGAGAGAGAGAGAGAGAGAGAGAGAGAGAGAGACAGAGAGAGAGAGAGAGAGAGAGAGAGAGAGAGAGAGAGAGAGAGAGAGAGAGGAAGAGAGAGAGAGAGAGAGAGAGAGAGAGAGAGAGAGAGAGAGAGAGAGAGAGAGAGAGAGAGAGAGAAACAGAAAAATGAGAGGGAACTTTCCTCTTAGCTAGGTCTAAAACATCCTTGTATTAGTACATGCCAACAATATGAGACACCATAACATTGCTACCCCTTCCAGGTACCATGAAGAAGCAATAAGGTTCTCCACAATGCTTTTTACTTCTCTTGTCTAGAAGCCATATTTTCCAGACACTGAGATTTCAACATTTGTCTGGTTGGCAAGTCCTAATACCCTTTCTGTCCCTTTGCTTTCAGTGCCCTGTTGAGGAGCCAGCATAGGGAAGAGAGAGAAAAGGAGAAAGTGATATAGCTGAGTCACTTGTAGGTGCCAAACTCTTTAACTGATGAGGGCATAAATGATTCCCTCTGTGTTTTTGCCCATGTGTTGAAGATCCAGGATGGGAGGTGGATTTGTAACTCCCAGTTTCCTGAGACTTGGGAAGTGTTTGTTCTGGGAAATAGTGATTTAACTTTGTTATTTTTACTTTCATTCTGTTTCAACGAAATATTTTTTGTTTTTGTGTAATATCACATTTTTTTTTTCTTACTTCATTGAAGTGATTCCATGGAAGCAAGGGCTTTTGGTTGAGACAACTGCCTCTTGAGTACCATGGACCTGCAAGTAGCAATAAGGGGCCATGTTGAAGTCTGGGCTTCTTGGCATACTTATTATTTCTTGGTAACCAGAGGGGAAAGACTCGTGTTACTGCTTCTTCCCCAAAGTGCTAGCACTGGTAACATACCTTCTATTGCCACTTTTGTCTCCTAGCATTAATGCTAATTTTCTGGATGCAATTGAATGGGAAACTTCCTACCAATTTCTTCTTTGCTGTCATTCTGGCTCTAGTGCTTAGATTCATAGCCCCCATCTCATCTACTGTGATAGTCTCAGCCTCAGTTCAAACTACATGTTGACAGTTGTTGAGCTAACAAACTTGCAGTAGTTGGTGTGGTCAAGTATTTCAAAGATCATTCAAACATACAATGAAATGGGATGTTTTGCTAAAACAGTGAAAGATGACTCTAAGAACTAGCAAACTATTGCTATGAAATAGCCTCATTAAAACTCTGAAAACCTCAGAGGGACCTGGCAGATGGAAGGATAGTTATTGACTGATTTATTGTACAGAACAGACAATTGAGATAGATAGAAAAGAGAGAAAACCAGTAAGGAAATAGCTATTAATGGATGCTACAAAGGGGAAAAAAAAAGTTTGTCCTAGGAAAGATAGTACAAAGGCTAAAATATTGAAGATGACAAGACAACATTTACTGTATAAATTCATCTTTTCATTCAAAGTGATACTAAAATCATTGGCAGAATAGGGTAATCCTAACATATTTGATCATTTTCATCAGATTATAAAACACATACCCCAAAAATGTTTTTAATATTTGCTAATAATGGATCACATTTGATTACTTCACTCTGTCCCAGTTAATTTACACAGTACTATATTTCTTAATTCTTTTTCTTTTTATGGGAGAATTCAATCATTTACATTTAATGTTAAAATTGTTAAGTAAAGGAGGGCCTGAGTTCAAATCCAGCCTCAGATACTTACTAGCTGGGTTCACCTTGGGCAAGACACTTAACCCCATTTGCCTCTAAATTTTTTTTAAGTCAGTTTCATTTTATACTGTGTTGTTCAGTCATTCAGTCATGTCTGACTTTATGTGACCCAGTGTATCATCCTGTCCATGGGGGTTTTCTTGGCAAAGATACTTGGGTATTTTGCCATTTTATCCTCCAGTGAATTAAGGCAACAAAGGTTAAATGACTTGCCCAGGGTCCATAAAGCTAATAAATGTCTGAGTACCAGAGTTGAGCTCAGGTCTTCCTGACTCCAGGCCCAATACTCTATTCACTGAGCCACCTACCTCATCTTATACTTCTATTTGCTAAATTTCAAAATGCAAATACAACTCTCACATTTTATCATATTGCTAAACCAAGCAACATTAAATGGAATTTCCATATTGTATGCTAATAGCTGTCTCTTCAAAATTCAGCCTTTTCCTAACACCCTTCCCTTTTTTAAAGACAGCAGCTTTACCTTAATACTCCCAGCATCGTTTCTCCTATGTCCCTTCTTTCATCTGAATTTCCTTTTTTTAATTATTTGTTTATGTTTTCTTTTAAGCTTTTTTCACTGCCAGTCAGTCAGCCAGCAATCATTTGTTGAGTGCTTGCTATGGGCTAGGCACTGTGCTAAGTCATGGAGACAGGAAGGAAGGCAGAAGCAGTCCCTACTCTCAAAGTCTTTACATTTTGATGGGGGAGACAATAGGCAAATAACTAGATGTACCCATGAAATGTATGCCACTGTAGTTATTACCTCTGTCTAGAACTATTGCAATATTCCACTAATTGCTTACTGTCTTTAGTCCTCTCCAGTCCATTCATGCTAAGGAACCAGCCTGGCTATGTTATTTTCCTATTCAGAAATTCTCCATGGCTTCCTGTTACTGATATAATAAAGGACAACCTTTTTAGCTTGCCATTTCCCTGACTCTAACATAGCTTTCTAGGCTTTCACATAAACTAAGTCTCTATCAAACAGTAGTATTATTAGCTTACCCCTGAATTTGACATATTAGAATTTGCTTCTCTGGCCCTGGAACCTAAACCTTGGAACACTAGGATGCCAGAGTGCTCTCCAGAGGTTTTAAATTCGCAGTATAGCAATGGTAATTCAGACGTCTCATAAAAAAGAGAAAATAATAGATGTGGAGGCCAAAGAATGATTTGGCCCTTTTACTGAACCAAATTGCCTCAGAGAGGACATGGTCTTATGTCTTCTCCCCTTATATCTGTCTTTCACCAGGTGACATAAGCAAAGGTACAAAGGGAATGTCTGAAATTGAGATGCCTTTCTGAATGGCCCCACAGGCAACCATACATCTTCTTCTACAGATGGTTGTCTAGAACCATTTCCATATATGCTCCACAGACTCTTCAAGGCTCTGCCATTCCATGTGATTATAACCTCTCCATCCCCCACCATGTGCTTGTACCAGGCTCCCCTACTCCCATTTGTCACTGAAAAGAAAATATTGTATTATATTGTATATTATTTGATGTAATTTTATTGTATTGTATATTATATTTTATTGTATATTTTATTATGTTTATTGCATTGTATTTTTATTATAGTGTATATTTTAATATATTTATTCTATTATATTTATGGCATTTATTATATTTGTTAGACTCAGAGTCAGGAAGACCTATGGTCCAATCTGCAACAAATACTTACTAGCTGTGTGGCCCTCAGCAAGACACTTAACTTTTTAGAGTCTCTGTTTCCTCTGTAGTAAAGTCCTTATAGTAACTCCTATTTCACAGGGTTGTTATGACAATCAAAAGAGATAATGTATATAAAGAACTTAGCCAAGATTAAGCACTCTATAAATGTCAGCTCTTACTGTGATTGTTACCAATGAAACAAGAACCAGTTTACAGTAAAACAAAGATGATAGAGAGATAATGTTCAGGTGGCATTCTAGGCTGATGGTTTCTTGCAAGGTAAGGTCATTGATCAAAGTGTTCCTCTGCTGGACCTTTGAGTGGAGGAGCCTTAGTCATCTTTGAGTCCATTGGGTTTGTAAAGCAAGGTACCACATATGCCAGGGACTCTTGGCTGAATAGTTTCAAAGGGACACTGTTGAGATGAGTTCCCATAGTTACCCTGCAGGCTGTGGTAATAGCTAACTGGTCCTTTCAAAAATTGTACTTGATGCATTTGTTGACAGTGTGGGTCATGCTGTGTTGTATCCAGTCAACTGAACGAACCTTTGAGATAGGTCCAGCCAAAGTGAAGGGGGAAAAGTAGGAGAGTCTCGGTGGGACTGCCCCTTGAGCCAAATTGATTGAATGTTGCAAACTTAGGTGATAAACACTGTAAACCTGAACTTTTACTAACTCAGTACACTGTTTCTAAGGGAAGCTGCTTAGAATAGATTAAAGGGAAGGGTGGGCAGAAGACTGATGAGGACGCCAGCACCCTGTGTGGTTTCTTTGGCCATACTCCTGCTTACCAGTCCTTTGTTAAAGAAATACACTCTAAGACAACCATTGATGACAATCTGGTAAATGTGCTTATTCCTGCTTTAAATCGACTATCTCACGGTAGGAGTCCAGATTTTTTCCCCCTGGCTAAGACTGTGACCAGATTTCTAGACATTATTTTTAATCTATGCTTTATTCCATATATGAAGATGATTCAGAACATGTCTTTTGCAACATTTCCCCTAGAAGTGTTGGATGACTTTCTGAGATTCAGCCTGATATTGAAGAAAGAGCTCTGGACCTGAAATCAGAGGACCTGGTTTCAAATGTGGCTCCTAATTCAACCTACTGGAGCTTTAGTCAAAAGATGTGGGTACAAATCTCACTTCTAATGCTTATTATATATTTGACCTTAGGCAAGTCACTCAGTCTCTCTTGGTCTCAGTCTTCTCATCTGTAAAAGGAAGGATTTGGAACAGGGGTGGGGAACCTGCGGCTTAGAGGCCACATGTTGCCCTGAAGGTCCTTGAGTGCGGCCTTTTGACTGACTCCAAGTTTTACAGGACAAATCCTTTTATTAAGGAGATTTGTTCTGTGAAGTTTAGATTCAAAGGGCCACACATAAGGACCTAGGGGGCCATATGAATGACTTCTGAGCTCCCTTCCAGTCCTAATTCTAAGATTCATTTGCTTGCTGGCTTTTGTTTTGAGAAATGTATCATCCAGTATCTTTGTCTTCTAGGGTGTAGGGATGCAGTTTGTGACTATGAACAGAGCAGGAATTAAATTGGAGGAGAAGAGTGGATGGAATAGGATGCTGCCCCAATCCTATTTTTGAGTCCCTTGATTTTTCATTCAACTTTTCAGCAGCAGAAAGGTATTCTCAATTCTGCCCCTCTTTTTCCACTCGAAGTATTGAAGAATGAGAGTAGTTCACATAGAAGATAGATTTAGAGCTGGAAGAGACCCCAAAGCCCAGTCCCTGTCATTTACAGATGAGGGAACTACGGCAAAGAGATAGTGACTTGCCTATTTATGGTCACACAGCCATTAAATACCTCAGGTAGAATTTGAACTCAGGTCTTCCTGATTCCAAGTCCAGTGCCCTTTTCACAGCGTTCAGCTGCTTTTGCAGGGTTGAAGAGTGGGTTGTTTTTTATTTCCTCCCTTGCTTCAGACCCTGTAGCCTTCTGCATCAACACCTTTGAACGAAGAGGAAGGAAGTATAAAGGGGGCACACTGGCTTTGACCCTAAACAGTTTCCTCCTCCCACTCTTTCTTTTCCTCTGAGAGAATAAAGAGCATAATGGCTCAGCTTTTCGGATGACAAATCATATTCCTTTAAAGACCGCGATGGAGCCCATTCTCAGGAATGTCTCCCCAAAGTTCAGGGAATAGGCAAGTTCCTTTAAAACTAGCAGGAATCAGTAAGACATCTGGTGCCCTCTGCAGAATCTTTTGTTCCTGATGTTGCGAATATGCCAAACCCAGCCAGGATCCCTTATTTATACGTGCTAATCTCCACCTCTTCCGACCCTGGCCCCCCATCTCTTCATTGAGCTAGCCTTTCCATTTCAGGTAATTTTCTAGTACCCAGATCATTTTCCCCCCAGGCGGCAGGATGAAATCTCTACGGAGAAAAGCAGTTGGTTACCTGATTTCCTGACTGGGCATTTCTCTTTCCTGTGGGAGCCTGCTCCCTTCTCAGGGAAGCAAACAGTCTTTGTCTCTCTGTGATAGTCTCTGTCTCTATGTCTCTTCCTTCCACCCCTATCTTTCGCATTTCACGCCAACTCCACTCACACTTAAGTCTCGTGGATTTAGAAGTAGAAGGGACACTAAGTCCTAGCCTCTCCTTTTAAGATGAGGAAACAGGCCTAGAAGGTTAAGCAATTTACTCAAGGTTCCACATGCAGTAAATAGCAAAATGGACATTTGAACCCAGGGCCCCCGATTGGAGAGCCAGCCTTCCTGACATTGCCCGGCTTTTTGTCCTCCCGGGCCGGGCTGGCACCTTAGTATGCACCTTTCCCTGCACGAGTTGGGCACAGGCTATGAGCCCCGGGGGTGGTGCGTGCATGCGTGAGTGCGTGCGTGCGTGTGTCTGTGTGTGTGTGTGTGTCTGTGCGTGTGTGTGTGTCTCTGTGTGTGTGTATGTGTGTCTGTGTGTGTGTGCGTGTGTGTGTGTGTCTGTGTGCGTGTGTGTGTGTCTGTGTGTGTGTGCGTGTGTGTGTGTGTCTGTGTGTGTGTGTGTCTGTGTGTGTGTGTGTGTGTGTGTGTGTGTGTGTGTGCGTGTGTGTGTGTCTGTGTGTGTGTCTGTGTCTGTGTGTGTCTCTCTGTGTGTGTGTGTGTGTCTCTGTGTGTGTGTGTGTGTGTCTGTGTGTCTGTGTGTGTGTATGTGTCTCTGTGTGTGTGTGTATGTGTGTGTGTGTCTGTGTGTGTGTGTGTCTGTGTCTGTGTGTCTCTGTGTGTGTGTCTGTGTCTGTGTGTGTCTCTGTGTGTGTGTCTCTGTGTGTGTGTGTGTGTATGTGTGTCTGTGTGTGTGTCTGTGTCTGTGTGTGTGTGTGTGTGTGTCTCTGTGTGTGTGTCTGTGTGTGTGTGTGGGGGCACGCACCGTTGGAAAGGTGACCCGCAGGGGGTCCCTTTGGCAGTGGCTGAGCCGGATCGCGGATGCTGTGGCTCTCCATCACTCAAGCTTTGGCCTCCGCCGAACTCCCCGCCCCCCTCGGCTCTCTCCGCCGACCCAACTGCGGGGAGATAGGGTCCGTTCCGCCCCGCCCCAGCCCCACCCCCTCCTCCGAGGGGGCGGGGAGAAAGGCCACGGGAGGGAGGGCCCAGGCAGCGGGGGGAGGCCTCAGCTCTCCGGGAGGAGGAGGAAGAGGACGCGTTATTGTGTCCCAGGGGCTCCGGAGGCTCTCGGGTTCCCGTGTGTGGATGCGGGAGGGTCGGCGCGCGCGCGCGGGTCTCCGAGCATCCCCCCTGCTGCTCCGCGCGGGCCAAGCCCGTCCCCACGCAGCCGCGGGCGGGCAGCAGCAGCAGCAGCCGCCGGCGGCGGGACCCGTGCGCTCCTCGCCGAGGGAGCCGCAGCGGCCGGGGCAGCGGGGGCAGCGGCGGCAGGGGCACCGGCAGCGGCGCTAGCTCGCGGGGGAGCCTGCCATCCGAGGCTCGGCTGGGCTCGGCTCGGCGGCCGGGGCCTCGGTGCGGGAGGAGGCAGCCAGCCTGCCCAGCGCCCCGCGCCCGCTCCTCGGCGCCCGGCTCGCCCCTAGCCCTCCTCCTCCTGCGGCAGCCGCAGCTGCTGAGCCGGGGTGGTCCCTCTCGGACCTGGGGCTGCCGTGCCCCCTGCTGTGGGAAGCTCGCGGTCGTGTCGGGGGGCTCCGGGGCTCCGGACTCTGGCTGCCCAGGAAAGTGCCTTCATGAACCCAGAGGATGTCCGGGAAGCATTACAAGGGTCCTGAAGTCAGTTGTTGCATCAAATATTTCATATTCGGCTTCAATGTTATTTTCTGGGTAAGTTGTGTCGTGGTTATCTTCTCTGTGGCGTGGGGTCGCTGATTTATTTAGGATCACTCCCCACGGTTGCCCTAAGTGCTTTTTTTTTTTTTTACTTTTCGGCAAACCTCTGGGCTTTTGCCTCCTTCCCCAAAGCGAGAAAAGGTGCCCTAGTCATTTTTCTTTCCTAATTGCTCGTGGTAAGGGAGCTAAGATTTTAAGCCTTTGTAGATTGGGGGTGGGAGTTGGGAAGCGGGGAGAGATAGGGAAGAGAAAACCGAGAAAAGCTGAGATTGAAAGGCAGCTCCCAGGCCTCAGATCGTCCCTGGAAAAGGAGAAGAGTAAACTATTGTTGGGATAAAAATGAGATCAAGGCTTTGGCAGTTTGGGACAATGAGCAACGACACGGAATAGATTTGTTCCCATGGGATATTGATGCTGTGCATCGCATGGGTAATAATAGGGCAGATTAACCATGCAAAACCAAGTCCACCTTTGAGGGAAGGATTTGATTGGACATGAGGTGGCCACTGCTCTTACTGCTGTATGTTCCAGGAACAGGGGCTATCTGCCATCTCCATCACAGGCTTTTGTGTATGGCTGATGCACCTTGAATGGTATATGCTGTACTGTGTGCAATATGTACATAAATAACACTTCTAGCATATTCTTTCCAAGTCTCGTTCAGAAAAGCATTTTGCATAATGGCTTGTCTGTGGGTGTGGATGGTGGGGAAGATTTATTTTTCTGTCATTGTCAGAACAATAACTAGTAACCGTCAACATGTATTTCAGTCTAGTTCCTCAATTACTAGCCTCACGCTTTCTCTAAGTGATGAGTTGAGTGGGTTTTTTTTTCTTCTTTTGGTTGGATGAAGAAATGCAAACCAGAAGGAGGGCTAGCTAGAGAAATAAAGCAAATGCTTGAATGCCTCTCAGAAACATGTCCTTTGTTTTTTAAACCTCCGTTAAATAATGGAAATGATTTCTATTTTGTTACGTTTTTTTTTTTTTTCCTGAGCTCACTAATGATTTTCAGCAATCAGACAAAGAGTTTCTCCGGACCTGGGAGACACAGGTGTTTCAAAGACCTTGATTTCTTTCTCCCCTTCCCCTCCTTTCTTCCCTTTACCTACTCTTACTATGAAAAGTAAAAATGGTGGTTCTTGGATTTTTCAGCGAGTTACTGCTTAGTGTAAGTTTTAAAGTCCCCCTAAAAAGGAGAGGCAAATGATGTAGAATAATCAAATCAAAAGGTCATTAGTAAGCCCAAAGAATCCAAATGTGAGGTTTTCTTTCAGTGTCTTTTAAATTTCTTTACATTCACAGAAACCAGTATCAGGCTGCGATAAGTGTTTTCAGTCAAATTCTTTATTGCTGTTTCCTCCTATTTTCTTAATAGAGTTATTATATATTTTACTGTTTTCTTTTTACATGTGTCGCATTGAGAACACATGTTTTGCAGAATGAAACTGGACTGGAGAATACTTTCTGTACTATCTTGCCATCTGCCCTCAGGACTAATGAATAAGATTAGGAGGATGGGTGAATAAATATAATAAACAGTCCAGTGCAGCTTTTGTGGGTGATTGATTGCACATAACTGGTGTCCTTGTCAAACAGTCTTCTATTTTCTGTGCCTACACTGCCAACTTAAAACTACGCTTAATTCTCCAAGTGAGGAAATATGTTTCCTTCTGCCTGTGATCCTCTTACTCTCCCTCACACTATTCAATTTTCTGTCAGAATTTTTCTAAGGTGATTGGTAAAGACTTTTTTGGACATAGTTTTAATTGGTGGGGACTGGACCTTTAGTGACATAAGGACATACAAGGTCCTTGGACTGGTAGCATGAGTTGATAGTCTTGTTTGAATACAGTTCAGCTACCAGGAAACAGGAAGGGTCCATTAGGCCTTTATTTTGGTCTCATAGAAAAGGGTAAAAAGGAAATATTGGGATTTGGAGTCTGTTTTCTAGATAGAATTTGGGTAGCTTTATTAACTGGCTTCATCTAATACTATATTTTTGGGAAGCCTCATCAAAGTATTTGGGGAGGGGAGTGGTATGGCATGGGAGAGACTATTAAAAAGATTTAACTTCCCTTTGTGCTTTATAGGTAGTAACCAAAAACGTAACCTTCCATGTTTTGAACTTTGAATAAAGGAACTCATCCCTGTGGTATTGAAATTAAGCTATTTGGACCTCAGGCAGAATTGTATATGTGGGTGCAATTTGTTTTGGGTAGCCCTTCTACTTGTTATATCCTGTTTTCTCTCCCCACCCTAATATGTTAACCTCTGACTGACTAAAGCATCACTTTCCCCCTCCTCCCCAGCTGGGTTCCTGGCTCCAAAATCACCCTATTCTCCTTCTTATTAAAATTCTAGTTTCTCTGTAACTGGCTCTTTGCTGGTAGCTGCAAACCTCTGGCTTATCTGATGAAAGTAATTCTTAGATTCAAATATTCACAGCATTGGAGCTAGAGGGGAATCTTAGGTGTGAATGATTCATGGATTTAACTTCACCTGGGGGTATTTGCATTTTAAAACAGCTAGATAATTGATAAACCGAAGGAATCTTTGTAGGTGGAGGGTAGGGTGTGGTGGGGAAGTGAGGAAGATGGGCCGATAGTCTTTTGAACTTGTGCCTTCCCTTTTTTCTGTTTACTCCTGGTGAGTTACTCTCATCTCTGCTTCAGCCTGAGTACTACCACTTCCAGAAGAAGATGGGTGTGCACCTTAGGTACCTTGAATCTTGAAAAGTTGTAGCATAAATGCCCTTTGTTTGAAAAGGCCTAGGTTCAAGTCTCATCTCTGACACATACTGGCTGGTTGATTTTGGTCATGTCATTTATCCTCTCTGGGATCTAGGCACCTTTCTAAGACTACCAGTCGCAGAGAATATGCTAACCAGCACTGAGATCCATGAACTTGGAAAGAGAGAAAAAAAACTACATTTTCACTAACCTTTTACTTGGGGGGTTATTTAAAAACAACATTCTGGGAAGAGGTCCATAGTATCCATCAAGTTTGAAGGCGTCCATGACACAGGAACTTCTGGGGTATAGGGAATCTCTTGCTGGACAGTTCCCAAAACCAATGTAATCACAGATCCCATACTCATTTTAGATGCTTTTTATTGATTCTAAGCCAACATCTGTTCCTTCTGTGGATGGGAAAGGATGATGAATATAATAGGGGAAATATAATCTTTTACTCTTGTACTGTTAATACTAAAGTGAATTTGAAATAATGAGAGTTCAGAGATGTATGATTTTTGACAGATTATGAAAAATGTGAGGTACAGATGGACGAATTCTAGTTCTGGCTGAGACACCAACTAGCTGTATGCCTCTGACAAGACATTTAACCTTTTGGGACCTTCCTTACTTTAAAAATGATTAGATTTGAATATGTGTTGAAAATTCCTTCCTGCTCTAAAACTCAATATGGCTTGGGCCATTAGAGGTGAAAGAGGTTTTCTTTTAATCATTTTACTGCCAAAGAAATTGAGAAAGACAGGGTATTATAATGAAGATGTAGCACAACTCAGTTGTATTAATTGTGCTGGATCCTAAGTCTTGGGCTGCTTATACTTGGTGTCCAGAATCCACAAACAGTGAGCTGGACTGACCCAGAGATTGTTAGAGATGGAAGAGTCCTTAGAAATAATTTGGTACAATCCCTACCCTTTCGTTTTATAAATGAGGAAACAAAGGTCAGGGGAGGTCAAAGAGACTTCTCTAAGGTTCCTCAGATCACAAGCACCGGAGTTAGATCAAAGTCTTCTGGATTCGGATCCGGTGCCCTCATTTCATTTCTATGGGTACTCACCAAGGTGTAGGTTTAGTATCTCTTATCTACAAATATCCATTTGTACATATATAAGATGCTGGGACCTCGCTGGATTGACACTCTCCTGTCTCAACACACTTATGCCCTCCTAGGATTTAGGGGAATGTCCATCCTCCCTCTCTGATCAGCTGCAAACTGGGGGAATGGATCTACTACCCAGTAGATATTATCTTTTCTTGCAACATACATAAAACCCATATTGTAGGTTTTACATTTTCCAGAAGGTGTGTTTGTATTACTCTCTTTTGCTTGCCTTCACAGAGGCTGCAAGATTGGGAACAGTTTGTTTCATAGGAAAACTATGGAAGTTGGAAGGGAACTAGTAGTAGGGAAGGGGGAAGGGAATTAGCATTTATTAAGCATCTACTGCTTGCAAGGCATTGTGCTGAGTGCTTTACAAATACTAATCTCTTTTCATCCTCCCAACAACCCTGGGAGGTAGGCGCTATTTTTTTCCCATTTCACAATTAAGGAAACTGAGGTTAAGTGATTTGCTCAGGGTCACACAGCTAGTCTAGTATCTGAGGTCAGATTTAAATTCAGGTCATCCTCACTCCAGACCCAGCGCCCTACCTATGCTGCCACTACCTTTTCCTTTCCCCTCCCCCATTTTGTAAATTACCAAGAGGAAATAAGTTTAAAGAGTTTAAGTGACACTTACCAAGTCCATAGAGCCAGGTAGTAGAAAAACCAGAACTAGAACCCAGTTCCTCTGAGTCTGAACCAGTGTTCTTCCCTCCAATGGTTGAAGACTTTTGCCTTCATTTATTTCTCAACTGTATATGCAAACCTCATATTGTGCTTGTGGAGTGGAAGCATATATCTTGGTGGAGGTGTCATCTACTCCTTAGTCTTCCATTCTGCTAACAATTCCTGGCGTTTTTATCTTCCAAACATCCCTCTGTTAGCGCCTTTCTTTCCTCTGTCATTGCCACCACGCTGGTCTAGACCCTCATCATCTCATGCTTGGATTTTCTGGTTGTTTTCCCTTCCTCAGTTTTACTCCAGTCTAATTCCCTCTATCAAACTGCAGACTTGATCGTGCCACCCCTTCCAGTCAATAAACTCTGGTGACTCCCTGTTGTCTTTGGGATCCAAATAAAATTCTCTGTTTGGCTTTTAAAACGCTTTACAACCTGTCCCCCTTCTGCCACTTTGTTATCCTTACATTGTAATCCCTTCCATGTACTCCTAAACCCAGTGACACTGACTGCCTTACTCTTCCTCGGACAAGACATTTCGTCTCTTGACTGTATATGTATAGTTCTGTCTCTTCACTGTATATTTTCACTGACTGTCCCTCATGTCTGGGGCTCTCTTCATCCTCCTCTCTGCTTCCCAGCATCCTTCAAGTGGCAGCCAAAACCCCACATTCTAGAAGAAGTCTTTCCCCATTTGCCTTAATGTTAGTTAATGTTCTTCTTCTGAGGTAGTCTCCAGTTTGTCCTGACTCTGTCTTGTTTTGACATAATCATTTGCATGTTGTTTCCCCTTTTAGACTGTGAGTTCCTTGAGGGCAGGAACTGGTTTTTACCTTTATATGGCCAAGAACTTAGTAACACAGAGCTAGCACATAGTAGGTACTTGCCTAATCAAACTTGTTGACTTGTCTAGAGGGCAGAGTTTATCTCTTCATTTTGTTCTATAGTACTTAAATTCAGAAAACAGAGAAATTTAGGGAACCTTGGGTATATCAGATAGGGATATGAATCTTGTGATTCACAGTAAATTGCATGATGTGTTAGAATGATGATACATCAGCATTTTACATGTCATAATTTTTGCCTTAATTTGTTAGGCATCTGTTATCTTCAGTGGCAACCATATGGGAGTCTAAACTGCCTTTTGAATTTTTACAGGGAGATTGTAGGAGGATAGCTAAATATGGTTATGTAAATGTCATATGGGAAAAGTGTAAGGAAAGGATATGGATTTCTCTGTGGGGAAAAGTAATTGAATACTACCCTGCCTACCCTAGTTGCATGCAGTCTGGGTCATGTAGAAGGCACCACCATGTTTTCCCTTGAGGATGTCTTTAGGAGGTTGAATGGAGCAGCAGAAGAAATGTGTGAGAACAAATAATGCAACACCCACAATAAATTACCAAGGTGAGATCATTTTTAGATGGATCATCCCATCTTAACAGGTTTATAATGTTTTTTTTTTGTTCAGTCATTTTTAAAATCATATTCTACTCGTTATTATTCCATTTAGGGTTTTCTTGACAAAAAAATACTAGACTGATTTTGCTGTTTCCTTTTCTAGCTCATTTTTACAGGTGAGGAACTGAGGCAGACAGGGTTGGGTGACTTGCCCAGGGTCACACAGCTAGGAAGTGTCTGAGGCTGGATTTGAACTCCTGAAGACTAGTCTTCCTGATTCCAAGTCCACTGCTCTATCCACTTTACCCACCTAGTTGCCCCCATAATATTTAGTGCGGGGCAAAAAGTGAAAGTAAATTTTATTTAGGAAGGATGCTTTGTAATTAAGGAGTCTTTGGTCTGAAGATTTCAAAGTACTTTTAAAACCTATGATCTTTCCTATTGGACAGCACAAGAGATGTGGACTCACTCTTTCCTTGAAACAGTAGAGCATTGAGCATTCTAGCTGAAAATTTTAAAATGTAGGCTACTTGAGCTAGTTTCCTGGAGTGAAATTTGTTTTCAAGAACCAAAATTAGGATGCTGGGTACTTTAAAGGTAAATACCAAGTAAGTTATTTACATCTGATAGTATTCCAAAGGGGATCTTGGTTTTGTGGACATGTTTTATTTAACTTAATACCTTAATCTAGTAGAATGATGATAGGAAAAAAAATCCACAACATTTTTGGGAGGACAGGGAAGAGGGCAGAGGAGATGAGCCATTGGATGGTGCTCCTTGATCTTCCCTGGGTAAGGAAGATGTCTTCAAAACTCATTTGAAAATTACAGTCTTAGATAATTGCCTGGATGTACTGAGAGTAAGGGGTCATCCCTTCAGTATATGCTAGAAATGAGACTTGATCACCAGATTCACCCTTCTCCATTGTTCTACCTTGCTTATTAAAGACTACAACAGAATAATAAACCATCATATTAGATGATCTCTTAAAAATCCCTAAGGGTAAATGTATTTTGGAAAGATTATGTATTTTACACCTTGCTACTATGACAAATGTTCTCTGGATTTGTATCCTAAAACTGAGATTGGAGAGATAATTGTGTAGGAATCTCAAGAAGCTGTTTGCAGCCTCCTAAGATCAATTCTTACCATGTTTTTGTGCCCTATTCCATTCAGATGTGTCTATGTTTCAAGACTATTATTTTGTCCTTCTGCCCACGATATCTAAGCATTGCTCTTTTCCTAAGCAGCAATTCTAGACAATGCTTTTGGTGTTTCTAGTGTTTGTGTTGAATTACTCTGGGTGGATCATGACATAAAGAAAGATTTCAAGGAAATGGGAATGCTTAGTGTGGAAAAGAGAAGATTTGGGGGATGGAAGGATTTTCTCATGTAGCCACAACTGTAGTCATGCCTCTGAGAGGGAAAAAGCTTCATGTGGGGTGGGTCAGGTTACTTTTTTCCCCTATATGAGTTGTTCTTTAAATGAATCCTCCCCATCTGTGCTTGTGCTATTGATATTTTGAAACTAAGCATAGAGCCCTATCCCTGTTACATTTCATCTTGTTTCATCTAAGACCTTGGATAGCTTTTATTGAACCTTGATTTGTCTGAAAGTTTTCAAACTTGTTACTCCTAACTCCAATTATGAACTTCTTGAAATGTTGCATTCAGGAAATGCCTTTCCTGTAAAAATAATGAAAACTGGTATTTTATGCCTCCTTGAGCTAAATAAATCCTTTACAACCATTGCCTCATTTGACTTAAGATGAATTGTATGGGATCTTGTGTCTGCCATCTTACTTTTGCCTGGGCAGTTATATAATACTGTTTGGGAGGTTGGGGAGATCTGTATCTTGATGTCTTTTTATTTTTCAGTAACCTCATCAGCCAGGGGGAGTACTCTCAGCTGCAGGTACCTTTTTATTCAAGGAAGGGAGAGAATCCTAGGAATTCTGGAAATGGATCTGAGTAGACCAAGCCCCATAGGGTCTAGGGCTTCCATAAAAATGATGGTAATGGCTAACATTTATATTGCACTTATGATGTGCTAAGTGCTTTACAGTTATTTCATTTGATCTCCACAGCAACCCTGGGAGGTAGGTTACTGCCATTCTAGATTCTATGCTTTATCCACTGGGTCTCTCAGCTACCCCACTAAACACCTTTTGCTCTCTTGCGTAAAAACCGGGTCTGTCTTTTTTCTTTTACTAGTCAAAAAAAAAATACTGTTTTATTTATAAGAGGACTAAAATGAAAATGAGAATGTGATTGATATAGAGAGGCACTAACTCTGAAATTAATTTGCTAGGAAATAAATATATTTTGAGTGGAATCTGGTAAATTCTTCCAGGCTGGAAAGGAAGACATGCATTTTGCATTCCTTTCCTCTGATGGGGTTGGGTTTTCTTGCTTAGTCAGAACACTCCATGTTGTGGGTATTTTCAGTTTAGTGGACCAGATTTCAAAATGTGCAGAAAGATAGACCTTGTTTTCCTCTCTGCCTCAGTCAAGTTGGTGACCATTTCCTCAGGGTTCTGTTGAGTGGACATTTTTCTCTACCCCGGAGTCTTCCTTTTTTTGCCTCTGGTTTTAGAAACACCTCTCCCTTGGGGATGCTTTCTACCACTGAATCTTTATGGTATGTTTGTTAGATAGATTCTATATAATAGACACTTAATAAATGCTTGTTTAAATAAACTGAATTCTGCAGTAATTCTATAGATGGGAAATTTCTGGGTGAGTTTGCAATAGTAGATCAAAGAAGTTTGCCTTTTTAATGTGAAGGCAAAATTGTAACCCTAGTCCATACTCTTGTATAACCATCTCTGGTGTGAGTGTGGGACCCTTATGCTATTATATTAAAGAGGCAGCTAAATGGATTAGTGAATGGAACACTGGGCCTGGAGTCCAGAAGACCTGAGTCCAAACCGACCCTCAGATGGATCTGTGACCTTGGACAAGTCACTTAACCTCTGGTTTGTCTAGGAGGCAACTAGATGGCTCAGGGGATAGAGTCTTAACCTCTGTGTGTTTGTCCTTTGTTGCCAAAGAAGACCATGCCATCAGAAAAATAATGACATGACTTACACTTGACTTTTTTTTTGAGCAAGGGAGGGCTGTGCAGGTCCCTAGTCTCACTTCTCCAGAGCCATCTGAATCCGGTGATCAGATATTCATCAAGATGACTGGAGATGACCCAGGATGAGACAACTGAGTTTAAGTGACTTGCCAAAAGTTACACAGCTAGTGTGCCTAGGAGTTTGCTAGATGGCTCAGTGGATACAGACTGGAGTCAGGAATACCTGAGTTCAAATCTAGCCTCAGATGTTTACTGGCTATGTGACCCTGGTGAAGGAAATGGCAAAACACTCCACTATTTTTTTTGCCAAGAAAACCTCCCTGGACAATATGGCCCACTGGGTCACAAAGAATCTGGACCCTACTGGACAACAAATTACACTACATTAGGATTAGGGTTAGATATCATTTAGCCGAGCCCCCTCATCGTGCAGATGAAGGAATTGAGGTCAACAGGAATGAAACACCTTCTCACCATAGTCATACAAGTGATATAACTCCAAAGTTAACGTTTTTTCTGCTATTCCACACTACCTTCCATGATCAGGGTTCCCACTTTTATCCAGTAGCTTGTGTTATCTTTTATTTGGGTACTCTAGAGTGGTTCTGTAAATGTAATAATGTCCCTAAAGTTGTGATAATATTTATTATCCTGTAAAATAAATAAATGAATAAAAATAAAATAAATTTTTAAAAAGCTAGTATTTATATAATGCTTTAAGAGCTACAGAGCACTTTACAAATATCTCATTTGATCCCCACAGCAATCCTTTGAGGTAGGTGCTATCATTATCCTCATTTTATAGAGGAGGAAACTGAGGCAGACAGAGGTTTAGTGCTTTGCCCAGGATCACATAGCTAGCTACAGAGGGAAAATTTGAACTGTGCTACCCAGCTGCTTGTAAATAACTGAAAGCATAAATGCTTTCTGAGAGATTTCATTGGCTGCAGTCACCGTTATTGCTACCACTGAAAAAGCAATTCAAGCCATTGCCAACATTGTCAGTATCATACCATGATCATTTGTACACAAAGGACAGCAGTCCTGAATATAAATGAGAAATGCCAATATGATCTTGGTTTAAACTCTCTAGCAAGATGAGATCCGAAGAACAGGAGGGTGACTGGCAAACATTTGGTTCCTACCTTATCAAATGCATTGTAAAACTCTATAGCATGACTAATGACCATTTATTGTTTTGAAAAACAATAGAAGACATAGACTTTTTTTTTGGTGCTGAAAAATCTTTTCTACATTATACTTGGCACTGAGGCTAGAATTTCTAAAAATCTGGAGGGAACAGCTGGTGCTCTAATAAATATTCAGGCCAGCCATTTTAATGCTTTGTACTTAATTAACTAGTCCCAGTAAAAGAGAAATACTTGCCTTCAGCATTTCTCTAAGTGTAATATTTTGCTTCCAACTTAAATTTCCCCAAACAGCTTTAAAACTTTATTCTGCCAAGTCAGTAGTTCTAATCAAAGACGAAGTCTTGAATGCCGTAGAAGAGTTCTCTGGCACTAAATACTCCGATATTGATTGAAGTTTTATATACACTTATGCAAATAACAGCTCACTCCCTATAATTCGTCATAATCCAGAACTTCATTAACTTCGTGTAGAAATTATCTGCGGTGGCAGAAACTGTTAAATTGATTCATATGTAGAATGAGTTGTTATTTATAGCTCCTTCCTCATCTCTCTGTCATTTGATTTAGAAGTTTTCTTTGCTTCTCTCTGTGTGTGTATACACATACATGCATACGTACATATATGTATCTATATATAATTCACATCAAGGCATAAGCTTTTTCTTTTCTACTACATTCTCCCAGTGAAATTACTTCAGTAGGAGTATAGATTTAGGATGCTGGAAGGGGCCTTAAAGGTCACAAAATCCAATTCCATCCTCTTCTGGATGAGGCAATTGGATCCCAGAAAGGTTATATGGTCCCTTTTAGAATATAAGCTCCTTGAGGTCAGGGACTTTCTCATTTTCATGTATATGTTTTGCTAGTCCTTAGCACCATGCCTTGTACATATCCCTTAATGAATGCTCTCGCTATTCCCTCTTTGCTTTTTTTCTCCCTCTCCCTCTCCTTCCCTTTCTTCCCTCTTCCTCTCCCATTCCCAGTCTCCTGCTCCTCCCTTTCCTCCCTCTCTCCTTCCCTCCTTCCCTCTCATTTCTCCTTCCCCTTCTCCCATTCCCAGTCTCCTCCTCCTTCATTTCTTCCCTGTCTCCCTCCCTCCTTCTCCCTGAGTTAGCACTTTTCCCAGTATACCTTGACGTTTTCTACTGTCCTTGTCTTTCTAATGACTGGCATAGCCACAGTGTTTGCTATCATGATTACCAAAACATGGATTCCCATCTACTACTATTTGTTAATTATACTTTTATCATTTTCTTTTCCCTAATCAAATTTAATCCTATTCTTTTGCCACACTGGAGCATCAGATTACCAAAGGCTGAGAAGCAGGGGCTTCTGGTTTCTTTCTCTGTGGCTGTTTGGATGATGCCACCACTTCAGTGATCTTTAATCTGTGGTTGTACTATCACAGATCATGACCCTCCCCTAGGACTTACTTGAGGTAGAACTTGGGACTTTAGCTTGAACTAAGTGTTGAAATCTACTTTTTGAAAATGGCTTCTTGGCTGGTGCTTTGGACATTCCAAGTCTGTCAGTTTTTCTGTCTCCTTCCTTCTGTTATTATAGCAGTGCGTTTATGTAAACACAGTAGCTTCCTTTTGAAATTATGAGTAGACTTATGGAGGTCAGGGAACCATTTTGGGCAAATGGCACTAATACCAGGTACTTGAACTGAGACAAAATCAGCTGAATTTTGATGTAACCTTCTAATTGGTTTCTCTCCCTCCAGCCTCTACTCTCTCCTGTTCATTCTTTACTTACTTCCAAAGGGACATCCTAAAGCTTGGGTTTGAACATGTTACTGCTTTGCTCAACAAACTACTATGGTTCCCTACTACATCTTAAAATACAACTTGATTCTCATCCCACTTTCTAAACATTACTTCCCTTCATGCACTCTGTGTAGTCCAATCAAACAGGCATTGCAGTCTTCTCACAGATACTTATCTCCCATTTCCTTTCCTTTGTACATGCTGTCCTCAAATCTGGGAATTCACACCCTGGGAAAAGAACAAAAAAAAAAAAAGAAAAAATCCAACCCATTTCAGAGCTGACCAATACAACAAAAAGTCTGACTTCATCCCCCAGCGATCCACACCCTTGGTTTTCTACCCATTTGACCCCTCATAGCTTTTCTTTGGAGCCAAATTTAGTTATAATTTCATAGCATTCACTATTTATTTTCTTGTTTTTTCTACTTGCACTGTGATACTCTGTCACATGATAAGCTATGTAAACGAGACTACTGCTAATATTATTAGTCAATGTGTTTATCATTTTTCTTGTTTATTTGCTTTACCATCAGTTCATGTAAGTTTTCCAATGCTTCTCTGTAGTCATTATATTAGTCTTAATATGGCACTGGTATTCAACTTATTTAGCCCTTATCCATTGGTAGATGTCTACTTTGACTCTGGTTTTTTTCCTACTACAAGAAAATGCTGCTATATGTGTGTGTGTGTGTGTGTGTGTGTGTATGTTTATCCATCAGTCTATCCATGTATCTGTCTATCCATGTATCTATCCATCCATCTATCCATCTATCCATCCATCTATCCATCTATCCATCTATCTATCTATCTATCTATCTATCTATCTATCTATCGCCTTGCTTTTTGTCATTGATCTACTTGGAGTGTATACCTAACTGTGGAATCCCTGGGTTAGAGTTGCAGGGATGCATTAGTTACTTTGTTGGAATAATTCTGTATTGATTTCCAGAATGGTTGGAATCATTCAGAGTTCCATCTTTAATGTATCCTCCTTCCTCAACTCCTTTAATACTATTTCCAGCTTATGTCATTTTACCAATTTTTCTGATTGTGAGGTAAGACCTAAAGAGTGATTTTATTACTTAAAAAGAAGGCCCTGTTTAAAAAAAGGTTATTTTATTTTTATCTGAATTTCTCTTATTGGAGCATTCAGAATATGGAGACCAAAATTGTCCAATCTGCATGAAAAACCTCTGAGCTCTCTCTGAGCCATTAGCTGTTTATTAAAGTTACTGGGTCTCTTCAGTGAATAGGACCTCAGATCTTCCTCATGATCTGAGATGCTCCCTTTCCCCAGGAACTTACTTTGATTGGACTCGATACCCAGATATGCAGAAGAGTTCAAGTAAAATACAGAGTCTTATTGGTTGATAGACCTTGCTCATGATCCTCCAGGAGGGTCAGAAATGATGCACCAGGATGGGTGGTCACAGGATAGGCAAGGCAAGGGTCATTTCCATTAAGTGGTCATAAGATGGGTCAAGCGAGTAGTCTGGAGATATAAAAATAAGTTGGGGGACTTTTCCATAACATGTCAAAATATCCCACCCACTCTGGGTTTGGTCACTCACTCAACACTCAAAAGGGTGGAGACCTCTAGCCAGCATTTTTGTGGTTTGGGCAAGTGAACTTTATAACAGGTTAGTGAATACTGAACTTATATCTTGTAGTTTAAAGTTTGAGGTCTATTATAAGATTCTATCTTATCTAATTATCCCTAGGTATAATGTATGTAAAATATATATTAATATATGTAATTCTTTTTTTTTTGTGAGTGTGCAGGCAATTAAGTGACTTGCCCAGGCTCCCACAGCTAGTGTGAGGCTGAATTTGATCTCAGCTTGTCCTGACCCTGAGGCTTGTGCTCTATCCACTGTACCACCTAGCTGCCCCCAATGTAATTCTTATGCTAATATTGGTAAACTAAACTGATTAAGTAGACTGGCTTGTATTTTACTAGATGAGTAGATCATGAATAATTGTCAACAATCTTTACTCCTATGGAATCACACTGAACTGATTAATCCTGTTTGGAATAAAATAGGAGTTCAATAAAGAACTATTTGTTCATAATCTTTGAACAAATGCTCAGTTCTTTATTGGGGAATGGCCTTTGGTTTCATATATGGTATTTCTACTAGTTGTCTATATTTCTTGACTATCAGACCTTTATTGGAAATATTTGAGCAGATTTTTTTCCCCAGCTGACTCCCCCCACCCCCGCTCCCCACCTTATCTATCCTAGTTGCATTAATTTTGTTCATTCAAATGCTTTTCAATTTTCTGTAATTGAAATGACTCATTTTGTGTATAGCTTGTTTCCCTGGATAAAGTCCTTGAGGATAGGTGGGGACAGCTTCATTTCTGTCTTTGCATCCTGGGCACCTAGCCTAGTGCTTTACCGAGTATTTAGGGAATGCTTGTTGATTAAATAGAGGAAAAAAAAGACAAGTGGGATAGTTTCTTTAGAAGGAAGAGTTTATCCATGTGACTTGAAAATAGGTTATATGTTTTTAGGTCTGCCTAAAAGGAATAAATAGAATAGATAGTGTACCGCCCCTCTGCAAGCTGAACAAAAACATTTTTTTTAAGTCACATAGGGAGCCGTGAATTTTCTCTCCCAGTCTTGGCTGGTAAAAAAGAGTCCAGTGGCCATTAAGGGTTAATGTGCAGGGGTGGGAGTTGTGCATGAGTATTTAGTCTTCTAGAAGACTTCATGATATATAGGGTGTGAATCTTACCAAAGTAGGAACAATGCCTTCTTCATGTTCTGTACTGTATGTGCCTAACACAATGTGGGAACTTCAGGAGACTTACTTGTTAGTAAACTGACAAGAGTCAGGGCTTAGCACGACCAGGCCCCAGGCAAAATTGCAAAGTTGCTGAAGCTTGCTTTGGGTATTGTCCAGCAGCTGAGACCTGGTTCCTGAGACCATTTCTTTTTACTGGGATACTAGAAGCTCCTTTGAAATGGGTTCAGGGGATCTTTGCCTTTAGTCTCAGAGCTTTCATCTTTGATAATTTTTAAGCATTTCCTGAAGCATAGAATCTTTTAGACCCCTTGGCCCTGGATCCTCTTGGCCTTCCTGGGTTCAGAGTTTTCTGCTGCACTGGATCATCAATTCCCCTTCTTCCTTCTGCACTGGCTGCTATATCTGTTTGTCCCATCCTGGAATAACACATCCTTTTTCTCCTACAAATTCCAGACCAGTAGTACAGTTTTCTAGATTTTTTTTTAAACAAGGGACAAGAATATTCAAATTCCTAAATAGATATACCAAGAAGATGGGCGTTAGAAGTGTGATCAAAATCAAATGACCTAGAGGCAGATTGAGATTAGGTGTTAGCTAAAACTGCTGACCTAATCTTTAATTAAAGTTCCCCAGGTCTAGTCTGGTCCATGATCTCTTCCAGGCTCAGAGACTCAAGCCATCGTTATAGCACTGCGTGGTTTTATCACCTTCAGACTTGAGAATGGTTATCGCTTCCTCTGTTCTCATTTCCGCCCTCCCCAACACTCACCCAACCCACACAAAACTGAAATAAACACTGATTTTTTTGATAGACTTTTTTTCAGTGCTTCAGATAGGAATTACTGTTTACTCTCCATCAGGAAATTTTATAATTAATGTATGGTGATGTCCACGTAATTAGGGTAATGTCTTAGTTAATTAGGAATCTCTTCTCCCAGAAATGCAAGGATGGGGTAGAAGGAGAACCAGTCCAGACCACTAAAGTTTGTCCAGTCACCTCAAAAACAATACAGCAAAGGCTCTTCTTTAATTCTCTCCCACTCCTTGGTACCCCTCTTACACCATCTCCCAAAGTCTCTGGTGGTTGTTCAAAGGACTCTCCATTTTATGTCCACAGCTCCTTCTAGAAAGTATCTAACTCTTCAAAATTGGTTTTCTTCAAATGTAGAGAATTGGGAAGGAAACTATATTTGGAGTTAAGTCCTAGGTTCAAATTCTAGTTTTATCACTCATGTGACTCATTTTCCTTTTCTGAACCTTAGTTTCCTCATCTGTAAAAATGAAGGTGTTGGATAAAAGATCTCTTAAATTCCATTCAGATTCTAGATCTTCCGATAGCTTTCTCACTCCCTTTCCTTACATCAAACTCCCTCAACCTAATTTTAGATTATTTGGAGGAAAACAAGAGGGCATCATATCCACAGTCTATCACAGCTAGGTATGAATAACATAGTTGAGTCCTCCTATGAAGTTTTTAAAAAATCAATTCTTTTTTTTACCTTGTAGCTACTTACCCATAATCCTCTCACCTGATGAATCCCTCTCTTGTAAGAAAAACAGATACACTCTTTGTAACGGTGCATACCCACCATAAATGACCTCTTCTTTTAGGGAGATGGGGAAGAGGGTTCATTTTCAATCCTTTGGAATCAGAATTGGTCATTAAGAAATATGACTTCTGATGTCTTTTCTTATTATTTACCTTTATGTTATTGTGGTCATTGGGTGTAGCATTCTATTAATTCTGCTTTGCATCAGTACTAAATGGAATTTGCCTTTTAAAAGAGGAAGTTGTCAATCCAAATCCAAAGCAAATCTATGAATGGCAGAATCTGAGGGGACAGTATCGCTAAGCTCATGGGTAGCAGTGGGAAGTTCTTACAAACCATTTGTCTCCTTCCTTTCCTCTCCCCTCTTCCTCATCCAAAGGACTGAATAAACTGGTAAGTTGGTACTTGTCTTTGAAAAAACTAGGTCATCCAACACAGAAAAGGTATTTAGGAAAACTGTACTAATTCCTACCTCCAGAGTCCTTGATATGGGTATAAGGTAGACCTTGATTCATAATATTTGGACAAATGGCCTGTGAGATCCTTAACTAGAGTTCGAACCATAACTAGAAAGTATTGGGTGAATCCAGTTAAAGGGATCAGGCCCCAGAAGGCAGTGTGCTGTGGGGTACAGCCCTCCTCCCCATTGATTTTGGAGTCCTGGGTCATTTTGGTTGAAGACCATGAGACCCAACTCAGTTGTAGTATCTCAAAATTAAAACTGCTAAAGATTTTTTGTTATTTTTGTTGTTTAAACATCTGTTTGTACCTCATCAGTTTCTTCTTTTCAATTAATTGTTATTCTTAGGGGCAATATATAGAAGAAACACTCTCTACACACTTTGCCTTGTGAATGAACTATCAATTTCAGGGAAGCAGGGGGGAAAAATCAATACATCTCCTTCAGGCAGTTGGAAATCCCTGTACTTTCAAAGAAGGATTCATAGTATCAAATGAGGGTTTTTTGTTTTTATTTTTTAACAAGGAGCTTTGATGGATATGATTTCCAGTATGAAGTCTATTAAGGTAGCTAGGTGCTACAGTGGATAGAGCACTGGACTTGGAATTGGGAAGACTCATTTTCATTAGTTCCAATTTGGCCTCAAACACTTACTAGCTGTAAGACCCAGGGCAAGTCATTTAACCCTGTTTGCCTCAATTTCCTGATCTGTAAAATGAACTGGAGAAAGAAATGGCAAACCACTGTAGTATCCCTGATAAAAAAAAAAACCCCAAATGGGGAAAGAGTAGAACATGACTGAGCAGCAAATGACCTTGATTTGTGCACATAAGCAGAGATTAGTGACTTCTGAACACCTACTTTTCTGTTTACGTATATCCTTTATTTTCAAAATATGTCTTAGCTAGAGGATGGTTCTTGACAAATTATGTGGAAAGGGTTAAGTTCCTGATTTTTTTTTTAATCTCATAACTTGAAGCTTAGAAAGGATTTGCATATTCTTTGCATCATTCCTATTTAATTGGACCTTTTTTTAAGAGGAGAATGTGAGTAAAGGGAAAAGGTTAAGTAAATAAAGTAAGCAAATGATCTAATTCTTGTCATCTTTCTTTGTTCTACAAAATTAGTTAAATTCAAAGAATTCTTTTTGTATATTGGTGATATTTTAAAGATATCCTCAAAAGAGAAGGAAATAGCTAAAGAAAAGTTTGATGAAAACAGGGTTTTATATAGACTCTTTTGTAGAGATTTCCAACAAATGATTAAGAGTTAAATGGAAGGGAATCACTAAATTTTTGGGGAAGACTGTTTTTTTTTTTTTTTTACATCAAAATATTTGCTAATGAAATGTTAGAGCTGGAAGGGATCTACGCAATCTAGTCCATTTTACAGATGGGAAAATTGAGACCTAGTGACATAAAGTAACTTTTCCAAGGCCACCAAGTCAGTACTAGAGCTTGGACAAGACTTTTTTTTCTGCTGCTTGAAGTCCTTGGAGCTATTTCAAAGTAGATATGTGCATAGTTTGGGAAAAAAATATGCCCATGGATATAGGAATCCCTAATATTCATGTATTCTCTGTTTACATTTTAAAAAATAATGTTTGCAACTTTGGGTAGAGAGAAGAGACCAGACAGTGCCCTTCTTTCCTTGCATTTAGAGGGAACTAAGGATGTGGAACCCTGAATATGCTGCCAAATTCTGGAGATGTAGTAGTTGACTTTTCAGAATGGTTTTGCTGGAATGGGGGCGGGGCAAGGGATATATTCAGAAATAAATGAAAGTGATGTGAAGCATTCCATTTTTAATTTTAAAAATTCAGGAAGTGGTATATTGAGAATACAATTTGCAATATTTTATTGTTCAACTGTGTCTAATTCTTTGTGACCCCATTTGGGGGTTTTCTTGACAGATACTGGAGTGGTTTGCTAATTTCTTCTCCAGTTCATTTTACAGATGAGGAAATTAAGGCAAACAGCATTAAATGACTTGTTGTAGGTCCTATAGCTAGTAAGTGTCTGAGGCCAGATTTGAACTTGAATTCTCCTTACTCCAGGCCTGGAGCTCTATCCACAGTGCCACACAGCTGCCCAATTTGCAATATACTATTTTGAAATTAACTGCACTAGTGTAGCATTATCAAGTGGTGCTCTTTTTATCAACTTGAGAGTATCACATCTCCAAAAGAAAACATGTACATTCCCTTTTGTATAAAATCAAGTTATACTTTCTATGTAGAAGTAAAAACAAAGCAGTTTTTTCTTAAGCTGTGCATTTCTCAGAAATGATCTATGTAAAATACTAAATGAATGTAATTGTTAGTATAGTAGTAATACACTATGGAGAAAATAGTAAAAAAAAAAAGTCAGTTTAAGACTAGGGTTGTTGCCTCTGGACCTTTGAAAATTGTCCAAGTTTCAGGGTAGGCTGTCCCATTGATCAGTTTTGTGCTAAGAAGTCTAAACAGACTCTGACATGATTTTGAGACCATGACCCAACCAGGCTCAGTGTCTTCCTCCATGACATATAGAAGCAGCATGGGAAGGAGTGGAGAACTGATGCTGGGGCCAGTGAGCCTCCCACACTGCTGCTGGACTGTCCTGTTGACAAGGTGCTGCTTCTTCAGTCATCCTTTAGGAGTGAATCCCTTTAGGATGAATGAAATGAACGAAAAAGCATTTATGAAGCACTTACCATGTGCTGAGCACCCATGCTAAACTCTGAGTGCGCAAACATAATATCAAAGTCAGTTTTTGTCCGTATTTCTTTTTTGCCATTGAACTTGGTCTCCTATTCCTCTTCCCCTCCTGTCTTTACCAAACCCAGATCCAGCTCTTAACTCTGGCTCTTAAACTTTCTTTCTATTTAATCACTAATTATGATCCACCTTTTGAATTTAAAGCTTTTTTTGCATGTAAGTACAGTTATCCCTTCGACATTGCAACTCTCCCCATCAAGGTTTTGATACATTGTGAGTTGGCATAAGAAATTAAATGGAAATTCTTTTGGAGTTTTTGTGGAAGCCGTAGCCAACACACAAAGGCCAATAGATAACACGGAATTAAGTTGGAACTCAGAAATGCATAAAATATATGTATAGTATTGTCTAATATCAACATAATATCAACATATCAACATATCTAATACCATAAATATACACAATTTGTCTTTCAAAGTTAAAATAAATAAAACATTTCTATTTCTTTTTCATATGGTATTTTTACTCAGTATTGACCTACATATAACCTATGACCAAATACTTAACCCAAATTTTACAGTAAGGTACTGTAATAAAAATACCTCATAAAAGAAAAAAATTCAGACTTCTTTTCTGGTATGAAGGGAGGGCCAAAAAATTTCAGGCAAATTTTCCAGATTGTGGGGTCACCATCCCCCTTAATCCCCATGATGTGGAAGGAATAACTATATTCTTTCAGTGACTCTTCTGTCTTCCTTATCTCCTATCCCTTTCTCCTGTTGCTTATAATATATCCTACAGCATTTTTTTTTTCCTGTTGAATTCTCTTTTGTGTGATTCAGGTAATAGTAATGTATCAGTCACCAAGTATTTGTTAAGTGCCTACTGTGTACTAGGCACTGAGAATGCAAGTATAAACAGTGAAGCAGTCCTTTCTTGCAGTGAACTGTAAAAATATATGCACCACAGATATAAAAATGAATAAATATAAATATATGCAAAGTAGTTAAATAAGGTAATTTGAGAAGGAGGAAACTAGCAGTTGGGAGGGTCAGGGAGGGCTTGAGTACTTGAGGTACATCTTGGAGAGATTCTATGAGGGATAAGTGAGGGAGTACATTCCAAGCTTGTGAAGTGACCAGTACAAAGGCAGGTGACAAGAAAGTGGGGCCACGTGGGGCCTGCCCAACCCATCCAAAATAAGGGAGTAGGTAGAATCGAGCCCTGACACAAAGTCCCAAACCAGGAGTGGAGACTGGAGATATGAATAAACAGAAAACACCAAACTCAATGAGAAAACACTATGGGTCAAGAGAACTTCATTCCAGATGCTCTAATTGCCTGGGAGACATTTCAAATTATATTGCCCTGGCCTATCTTAAACTCAGTATGTCCAAAACTGAAGTCAGTGTGGTGGGATCTTAGGGAAAGAGGAGATGTAGTATCCAATTAATTGGAAAGATAGGTTGGGTCCACCTTGTGTAGGGGTTTTAAAAATTAAAAGAAGAGTATGCTTGATCCTAGAGATAATAAGGAGTCACTGGAGTCGGTTGAATATGGGAATTGCATGGTCAGACCTATGCTTAAGGATTGGGTATCATTGTGTATTATAGACTGGAGTGTGGAGAGATTTGAGGCAAAGAGCCCAATTAGGAGGTTGTTGCAATAATCTAGGTGAGAGATGATAAGTGCGTGATCTAAGGTATGAGTGGAGAGAAGGGCTCAGATGCAGGGGACTGGCAAAATTGGGCAAATGATTGGCTTTTTGTAAGGAAGAGTGAGGAGACCAAGATCACAAAGCTGGGAGACCAGGAGGACAGAAATAGGGAAGTTTGGAAGGGACATTGTTGGGAGAAAGATGACTTTAATTTTGGACATAGTGAGTTTAAGGTGTGCCAGGGACATCCAATTTGAAATATCTCACAGGCAATTAGCGTGACTGAAATGGAGTTCAGAGGAGAGACTTGTATCCTCTTAGTATTTCCTCATTGTGTTCAGTGTTTTATGTCTTTTCATGTCACCAGTCACCATTCCTGGTTTGGGACTTTGATCAGGATTAGTTCTACCTCCTTCCCTGTTTTTGGATGGGTTGGACAGGCCCTGTGTGGTCTCATTATTTCTTGGGCTCCTTCACTTGACTCACCTTCCCTGAGACATCTGTGTTCAGTGCCCCAGGGGTGAGATCCACAGTCTTCTGACTGCTGAAATTCTTCCATTTTCTAGCACCATCCTCTTAAGGGCACAAAGATGCAAATTTTAGACCTTTTTACCTCAGTGGGTGCTGGCTTCACTGTATTGCAGTGCCTGCAGCTTCTGACTTGTTCTCAATGCACTCGTGGGCTTTTTTGATCATAATTTCATTTTTGCTAGAGTATATGTGAGGAGGAAGGCTCCTCTGGGACCTTTAACCTCCATTTTGACCACAACTCCTGCGTACAGATTCTTGGAGATATTGCTGAGCCTGAGGTGGAGGCTAGCCGTGCTGGTTCCTGTAGAATTTAGAGTGTTTTTAAGTGAGTATGGTCCAGCCAGCCATACTGAATGAAGTTAAGCAATCTCAGAGCTCTTGGGCCATGTGGAGAAGATTACTTGTTCTCTCTGGGAGAATGGAGCCTGGCGAACTCCCCGGCTTGTTAGACCTTCCACTTTGGACAGCTTTGGAAGGCTCTCCTTTTTTTTCTGGCTGAAAGATCTAGCCAAGCTGTTGGAAAAGCTCTTCTAGGGTCCCTGAGTCCCCTGGGGGTGGGATTCAAAATCAAATTTTAAAAATGTTTATGCTTGGGTGCAGAATGTGGTGAAGCCCTGGGGAAGCCTCGAGGTTTGGATAAGACATGGCCCAGGCTTATACAACAACTGTATAGTGTTTTAGGAGTGTTTGGTTTTTATTGGGAGTCCCCAGTGGATCCACACTTCTTCAGAATGGGCAGGGGGAGCAAGGAATTGGAGGCCTGCCCTAGGCCTGTCAGCCGCTTTCTTTGCTCACTATCACAGTCTCTTGCTTTTCAGGACAGCATGCAAGTTATGCACCATTTTTGACTTACTCAGTTTACTGGAGGCTTCCAAAGACTGACTGCTTACAGTTTTATTTCTCCTTGTGAACACATCCTTTTTTTCTGTTTCTTCTTACTATGATGCTGTGTACTTTTAGGGGAGAGTGGAGATTACTGTCTCTTTCTCCTATTGGATTCCATGCCATACCTGCTCCACTTGCATCACACACAGTTTGTTACATGGCCATTGGGGTGGATCGGTGTTTTTTTCATTTTGTTTTGGGATCCTCAGTATCCCATTTCCTCCCAGGGGTGGCCTAATAAATGTTTTGTTTAGTTTAGTAACTTACGGTTTAGTTGGTGGCATCATCTTTGCAAACATGTCACAGTAGATAAAGAACCAGCCTGGAAGGAAGGAAAGAAGGAAGGAAAGGAGGAAAGAAGCATTAAGCACTTACTATGGGGCAGGCACTGTGCTTAGCCTTTTACAAATATTATCTCATTTGATACAGCAACTCTGAAAGTATCTGAAAGGTAGATACCATTATGATCTCTTTTTTACAGTTGAGGAAACTGAGACAAATAGAGGTTAAGTGACTTGCCCAGGACCACTAACCATCTGAGGCTGCATTTGAACTCAGATCATCCTGAATCCAAGGTCACTGTGCAACCTACAAGTCTTGATCTCTGAAGAGTGAGTCACTTTACCACCCAAGAGCAGGTGGTACGGTGGAATGGACGCAGGGATTGGAGTCAGAAGACCTAGTTCCAAATGGAATAAATCATTTACCTCTCGGTCTCAGCTTTCTCATCCATCAAGTGATTAGTCTCCTGTAACCAAGCTAAGAACGGTTTTTACATTTTAAAAAACACAATACAACTTTATTTTAAAATATAAAAACCATTCTTAGCTTGTGCTAGATTTGACACACACCTCCCCTTTCTGATGTGGTTTGCTGATCTCTGAACTGGAGGATTAATAAGATCCTTCCTTTTCAGCTCTAAATTGATGATCCTTTATGTTACAGGAGATTTGATGATCTGCATCAATTCAGGGAGTCCCTCAAACTGGAGTTTTCTGCACCAATGAAATCACAGGACTGGTCTCTTCTCCCACTGCCCTTCTCCTCCCCCCGCCCCCAATCTAGACAAAGGTGGACGCATCCAAGCAGGACAGCCTGACTCCAAATGCCTGTTTTCTCTTGACCACGTAAATGTCTGACACACGGATACAAACAGGTGGCTTTCTATAAATACCGCACTCTAGTTTGCTTGTGTAGACTGCCTGTGGCAAAGCAAACAGGTCAAACAGCCTAATCCCCATGGATGCAAACCAGGGTGTATGTGCTGAGGAGGAAAGAGGAGAAGCATCTGTTTCCCATTTACACATATCATTAAGATGAAATCAGTGTTTTGCCTGTGTTATTGGTAAGATGTGTGCACAATGCATTTATTACCTCTGTCTCCAAGTTACAAAGTGTTCTCTCCCATTTGGTTTTACTAAACAGTTTTGGCTCAGCCACTTTGATTAACATCAATGTTACATATGTTAAATAAGTCCTCTGGATATTTATTATGTATTACTAGTGTGCTTTGGAATGAACAGCCTTAGAATCTATGCCTCATATGGATTCCATATGTGACTTTAAGTTAGCAGAGAACATGAAGGCAATTCAATTAATTTACACATAAAAATTGCATATTGGATATATTAAGCTGGATGGTATAGGCATTATTTAAAATTTTCAGACATCTAAAGTACCCTTCATGTTTAATTTTTAAAACCTGCAATCAAGTTTTAGGAGACTCTATGGTAATTAACTCAATCTACAAATTCACAGACATTCTATTTTGAAAAATAAAGGTATTTAGTGCTTATACCTAGGAATTTCTTGCTGCATTGAGACTCAGGTAGTATGAGGAGATCTAAATAGAGTAAGATTTGGTTTTGTCCACAGCAGTTATTAGGAAATAATCAAGGCTTGTGAGAAGGTGTATTTTACCAAGACAATAACCATCTGGGGCCCAGGGGAATAGGAAGGTTAAACTGGGAAAAAACCAACTCTAGTTTAAGGATCACACCCTATCCATACCCACAAGCACCCTCATCACCATGCCTATACCATCTACATAAATCTACATAATTTGCATACCGAAAAGAATGTAGGGAAAGGAATGTAAAAAAAAAAATGTAAGGAATTTGACTCACCCTAAGCCTAGCAGGAGGGACAGAACAGGATAATCTCCCTCCTGCCTCTGTCTTGCTGTGAGTATTCCCAGTGAGCACATCACCCACTTGCTTGCAGGGAGCATAATAAATGCCTTTCTCTGCTCACTCCGTCTCTGAGTTCTTTCAGTAAGAAGGTGTTCATGGTACCAAGGGATATCACACATGGACCCTCCTAGGGCACATTACCAGGAAAGCAACTGGCAGCTGCAGCTTGTCGCGGGCCAACTTCTTGACCTTGCCCAAGAAGTCCTGTGATCACCCCCACAGATGTGCCAAGGGGCATCCCCTGTGGATATTCTTCAGGGTTTGCTATCAGGGAAGCAGGTAGCAGCCCATCCTGGGCTAGCTCCCTAACCCTGCCTGGGGAGTCCTGAGGGGCATCTCCTGTGGATATTCCCCAGGGTCTGCTATCAGGGAAGCAGCTAGCAACTCATCCTGGGCTAGCTCCCTAACCATACCTGGGAAGTCCTGTGATCCCCACAGTCAAGTTTCTCACTGTTGGGAGCTTGTTCTACAGGCTCACTTCTAACAGCTCTGACACTTATTGGCTTTGTGACATTAGGCAAGTTATTTTGTCTCACTGAATCTCAGTTTCCTTATTTATAAAATGAGCTGGAGAAGGAAATGGCAAACCACTCCAGTATCTCTGCCAAGAAAACCCCAAATGGGTTCACAGAGAGTTAACATGACTGAAAAAGTCATCTAGTCCAGTCTTTATTTTACAGTGAGGAAACGGAGACTGAAGAAGGTTAAGGGACTTGCCCAAGATCTTTTTTTTTTTTGAGTAGGAGGGAGATGATAAGGGAATCAGGGTTAAATGACTTACCCAGGGTCACACAGCTATTAAGTGTCAAAGTGTCAGTCTGGATTTGAACTCAAGTCCTCCTGACTCCAAAGATGATGCTCTTTCTATTGGACTGTGTGACAGATGATTTGATAAATTTAAAACTTGAAGATGTGTTGCTCAGTTTCTCTTCTCTCTAACCATTGAACTACCTGATGATGTTTTGGCCAAGAAATTGCCAC
Organism: Bettongia penicillata ogilbyi; assembly: GCA_023548195.1. Classification (NCBI taxonomy): domain Eukaryota; kingdom Metazoa; phylum Chordata; class Mammalia; order Diprotodontia; family Potoroidae; genus Bettongia; species Bettongia penicillata. Next base: position 164,782 of record JAJHZJ010000288.1, on the reverse strand, counting down.
CATTGCAATTTAAAATAAATTTTAAAGCAAAAAAATTTATATTTATATATAAAAGCAAAAAAAACTGATGTCTTGCTGTTTGATTCTGGGGGTTAAAGCCCAAGGGGAACATGATGAATATATTATAAGAACAGCAGTTTAGCATTACTTAGTACTTTGGTCACAACACTTTATTTCAGCTCTTTAAGTAGCTGGAGGGATGGATGTGAGAGAGTGCAAATATGTAGATTGCCACAAAGAGACAATTTAAGGGGTGTGGAGGAAAAAATCCTAGTTTTTGCTTTCCTGCATCTAAGATTCCTTCCTGGATTCTCTTAAAACCCCAAAGAATCGAACATTTAAGGGTTTTGTTTCCAGGCATTTTCTTTTCATGCTCAGTTTGGGTTCATAGAACATGGTTAGCTCCCTGGACAGTGGTCACTTGTGTTTAACTCAGATTGTATTTATCAACCTGAAGGCACAAAACAAAATCTTGTTTTACTCTAATTTTCATATGTATTTGTTTCTCCAGCAGCAGTCATGTCTTTTTGTAGTATGTGGGGGCACTGCCTGCTTTGCTTGCTGCAGAGACCTTGGGAAGTTTGGGCTGCCCTCTCCTCCCTGCTTGTACCTTTGCTCCTATTGTCTGTTTCATAGTTAGTGCTCCAGAGTTCTGGTTTACTAATTTGCCTGCTCTGCCCTGCCCTGATCCCTGGAACCCGTACACTTTTCTTCTTCAGGGCATTAAAAAAAAAATGACATCAACAAAATGAATTAGACATACTTGACAACTATTGAGCTTGAATAAAAGGGTTTCATTATATGAAATGAGACTGCTGGGTGGTTCTATGGGTAAGAAAGAGCTCTGGTCTTGGAATATGAAAGACTGAGGTCAAAACCTTACTCAGATACTTCCTAGCTGTGTGGTGCCCTTGACAAGTCACTGAACGCAGCCTCAGTTTTCCCATTTGTAAATGAGAATAATGATAGCACCTACCTCCCAGGTCTCTCACAAAAATCAAATAAGATGACATAAAGTACTTTGTAAACTTCAATGTCCTATGACAATGCTAGTACTATCATTATTGTTATTGATAGTAATAAAATAGCAATAACAACTTCATCAGGTATCAGTGAGGTTTTTAAAATGTTCTACATATGTGCGTATATATACATGCACACATGAGAGATGGCACTAATCAACATAGAGAAACTTGTAGATTTAAAATGAACAACAGGGAAAGGTTTCAAAGTTTAAAAAAGATCTTAAAAAGTTAGCTCAGATACTCTATAATTACCTCACAGGGAGAACTAGCCCAAATTTCTTCTTAACCTGACACTATATTCCTTGATAGTCCTTTCCTGTAACCCTTGTGCAAGTCTTTGTGCCGGGACATGTCTCATTCCAGTTCTGTTCCTTGGGGTTATATCTTTCTGGAAATCCCTCTTCCCTTTAAAAAGGCAACCCTAATGGAGTTTCTCTCTTTTCCCCTCCCTCCCTGTCTTTCTCTTCCTTTCTCCCCTTCCTTCCTTCCTTTCCTCCCTTCTTCCCTCCCTCCCTCCCCCCTTACTTCTCTTCGTTTCTTCCCTCCCTCTGTCCCTCCCTTCCTTCCTTCTGATGGTGGTGAATTTGGAATTTGGGTGCTGTGACTCCATGACCATTCTGTGATTTTGTGCCAATCAAAACTGTTACAAATACAGAAAGCAAATGAGTCTGGGGGAATCATTCACTTTTTTTGACACCTCCTACGTGGGGGGGGGGTTGTCCATTCTCCCTCATGCCCCACAGCAGAATAAGCTCCATGAGGTCAGCGACTACTTAGTGTCCAGCACCTGGACCCCATAAGACACTTCATAAATGCACTTGTTGAGTGAATGAATGGATGCAGAGAATATTTCCAATAAAAAAACTGGGAACCTTTTAATTTGAAGAGCTTGAGGACATTGTGGAATTTTCTTGGAAAGATTGGGAAATCCTTTCTGTTATGAAAGTAGCTAACGGCTTGCAGTGGGAATGTCCATACCTTCACTTTTCGGTCTTTCTAGAAACACAAAGAATCTAGAGCTTAGAGGAAAGAAGCAAGAGTGATCTTGTTTCTTGAAGAAATTATAATGAGGTGGGAGCTGGCCTCAGCTTGACCTTCAATTCAAACGTGAGGCTAACTTGCCTTGGGGAAAGATTGGAAATATTGACTTGTTGTGGTTCTCCTTTAGTTGGATGGATAGAGTTAGACTTGAGCTCTTGGGGACAAGTCTTGAAATATCTTTTCAGAGCCTTGGGTTTTTTCCACAAACAAAAAAAAACCTACTCAGAAATTAATGAACTGCATGATGGTGACATGGTGAATTTGTTTTTGTAATTGATATAATGACTATATTGTGGCTGTCCATATCAGTCAATAAGGTTTAATTGTAAAGACCTCTTCTCTATTAACTCAGGCCTATTGCAATAGCCTCCTAATTGGTCGTCTCAGCCCTGCCCCCCCCCCCCACAATGCAATTCATCTTCAGTGTAGCTGCCAAGCGGATTTCCTTAAGTACAGATCTAATCATGTAACTCTATTGACTCCATCTTGCCTGTAAGACCAAATAGAAGCTTCTCAGTTTGACTTTGAAAGTCCTGTGCAACTTGGCTCCAACTGAATTTTCCAGCTTCCTTCTATGTAATTTCTTATCTTATACTTTGCAGTACAGCCCAAACCAACTTTCTTTCTGTTCCTTATAAACAGCACTCTATCATCCTATTATTCATTTGAGAAAACATAACTGACGTTTACTCCTTCTCCCCTACTGTCTCATATAATGAGGGGCAGGTAGAAGGCACAGTAGATAGTAGAGTACTGGAGCTGGATTTGAGAAGATCTGAGTTCAAATTCTGACTCAGACTTTTACCAACTGAGGGACTCTGAGCAAGTCACTTTAACCTCTAAGTATCCTATCTGTAAAATGGGGTGATAATAGCACCTACCTCCTGAGTTGTTGTGAGTATAAAATAAGATAAAATGTATAAAGAATCATTTTATAATAATACAATATACAATTGAGAGACATGATTATTAATAATCAGTGATTTGGGGGGGATCCAGGGTTCCCCCCTTTTTTCTAAAGTCCTCCTTTCAAAGTCTTAGTCTGCAAAGGTTGAGGAGGCCATCTCCAGTCATCTTGATCTATGTCTGGCCACTGGACCCAGATGACTCCAGAGGAGAAAGTGAAAGCTGGTGTCTTTGCACAGCCCTCCCTCACTTAAATCCAATTTACTTGCAAGTTATGATCCTCTTCCAGAACAAAGGACAAACAACTCTGAAGGCAGAATTAACTTTCTCCTCAATCCTGGTCAGACCCCACCCAACCTTCTCTTCATTGACTTTGAGTGAGGATAAGTTCTTAGAATAGATTCCCCAAGCCTGGGCAGTTTAGAAGCAAATGACATAACCAAAGCTCATTAGAATAAGTCCAGCCTCTTATTATAATATACATTCTTTCATTAATTGTGAAACAGAGTTGATTGCTACCCTCTGGAATACCTCCTTTTCCAAAGGCATATAAAGCATGAACCTGCTGCCATAATTGTCTTTGGCATTCAAGAATGCCATTGACCTCTTTTCTTAATAACATGCTAGCTTTATTAATAAAGTGATTAAATTGCCCAGAAAGCATGTCTCTCAAACTTTTAAAATGTCACTAAACTATTAATATGTAATCTAACATATTTACATTTAATATAAAATCCATAATTATATTTATATAAAATATAATAATCCTTTTCATAAAATCTATAATTATATTTATATAAAATATAATAATCCTTTTCTCCCTTCGAGATACAGCCCAAGTACCAGCCCCTGCAAGAAGTCTTTCCCCATCCCTCTGATTGCTAAGAGCCTATCTCTCTAGATGATTTATATTTAACTCTTTTCTGCCTACTTTGCTTTTTTCTGTATACATCTGTTCTGACAAACACACGGAGCAATCTTTCCCAACAGAATGTGAGCTCCTTAAAGGGAGGATTTGTTTTATTTTTTTATTTCTAATCCCTGCCTCTCACAGTGCCTGATATATAGTAGGCTCTTAGTAAGCCCTTGTTGATTTGGTTAGTTAACTGTCCTGTATCAAAATCTAGACTAAAAAAGGACCTCAGAGAGCAAGGAGTCCAGTTCCCTCATTTTATATATGAGGAAACTGAGGCCTAAAGAAGTTGTGATTTTTTTTTCTAGCTCACACATCTAGGAAGCCAGATCCTCTACAGAACCAGTATTCTGAATAAACAGTAGGTAGTGTGTGGGTTACAAGACCCTTACCCAAAATTAAAAAAAATAAAGAGGCTTCTCAAGGTAAGAACAGAAATTGTTTTATTCAATTCTTGCGAGAAAGGGGCATCCCTCCACCAGGACAGGACTAGTAGAAGGAGGCAGCTTACAGAGGACAAAGCACCATCGTATATCCTAACACAGAGAATTCTATCCCCCCACTATCCCACTTTTCCATTGGCTGGGAGGTGGGCTTACAGTCTAAACATGAGAAACTAGACAAGACCCGGGAAATCAGGTAACTGGGATCCACCTATCCAAACACACTTCCTTATCTAATACCTAACTAAGTGCTGATGTGGCTTTTGTACAACTAAAGTAAAAAGGAGGTGAGGGGAAGAAGAGGAAACTGTTGATGTGGCAATAGTATCAAACAAAGAGAGATTTGATTAACTTCTAAGTTTTGACTATAGTCCATTATGTCCTTGTTTGGTAAAATATCAGTGCTCAGGTAGCACTATCACAGAAAGAAGGGAGGGTAAGGCCCCCTAACTTCCCACAAGCCCTAGATTCCTGGAAATCAGGAATCCAGAGAGAGGCCTTATGGAAAAGAAATTTTATTTAGAAAATATAATATTCCCCATATTTTATTATGTGAAGTCTTCAAAATGTCCTCATTTCGCTCAGTAACATTCCTTGAATTATTGATTCCTGTGAATAGACATAACCTAAATCAATATAGCAATTGCTTCTTCAAAATCCACACACTCTGGGTCCAATGGGAGATTAAGGCAGTGGGACTGGAATTTCTGTCTTTTTTTCCATGCTTCTTTGGCATAAGGTTTCATGGAAGCTGAGGAAGATGCATTGTTTTCTCTGAGACAACTAAATCAGATGGACACGTGAGTAGGACTGACTTAAAATTTTCAGGCCTGAAAATTTCTTTTTGGCAGGTGTAATGATTTTGCAAAAATATTTGTGAGGCTGCTTGTAATGGTTAAATGGCTAACATATGTTGGAATTGGAGCCTCTGAGAGAAAGGTAAAACCAGGTAATCAGAATTATGTGATTGCTTTCTTCTGGCTTCTTGTGTTCCCTGCCAGCCTCAGAAACATTCCAACGGAGCAATTAAAATGCCCTCTGTCCTCTCAGCTTTGCAGATGGTACCTACCCAGTCAGGGAGCCCAGGTGGTAGAAAGACTAAGCCATCAGGGAAGAAGTTGCTTTCTGTCCTTGGTTTGACTCAGTGAACTGGTCTTGCTGATTTGTGCCTAAATATTTGGGTCTAACTCTCTGCACTTTCCTCACTAACCTCTTTAGTTCTGGAGTGCCTTTGAAAAATCACTAAAGCATATTTGAAGTCCACTGGCTTCTTCAGACAGAATCCACCATACTTTGTTAGTTTAAAAGTTGGGGAATTTCTGATAAAAACTACCCATCAGTTTTAAAATGCTTTCTTAGAAGCTTTTAAAAAGTAAGTCAGTGGAGGGAATTCAGGATGGTGGCAGAGACAGAGGGCCTGCATTCAAATCCCCCCTCAACCACCTATGTTCCTTAAGCTCTTTTGATCTCAGTTCTGTAGAAACAATGAGTTGGACTAGGTAGCCTCTGGGAAAGGAAAGAAAGTAGATATGCATCTATACAGCACTTACTAGGTACCCAACAATGTGCTAAGTATTTTTAGCACTCTAAACTCTAGGTCTATGATTTTGTGACCTTGGAAGAAGGAAGCCTCATGCAGCTGTGCGATTCTACATCTTTAGCTTAAGGCTTTGTATGTGAAGTACAGCCCTAAATAGATTATTCTACTTTTCTACTATTTATAGAAAAAAAAAATCAGGGAAAACCCAGCAGTTTTTAATATTTTGAAATAATTGGTTTAGAACATGGCATCTTAGCTGGAGGTGCACAGTTTTCCAAGGAGTTTTTGGATAGATTTTTTTTTTTTGGGGGGGGAGTCTGTGAACTTTGAAGGGGAAATACTCTCCCTCTTTTTCTTTCCCTCTCTTTCTTCCTTTCCCTCTTTCCCCCTTTTCACATCCTTTATATTCCCCTATACTTCCTCTTTCTCCCTGTTCTTAAAGGGCTAATGTTTAGTAAGGGTGATAAGACATAAGCATCAAACATAAGGGGTGCAAGTCAAGTGCCTGATACTTTTTTTTTCTTTTAGCAATGGCTATTCTCCTAAATTTTGGGGTAGCTGAAATGCCAATGAAGTCATTTCATAGAATTCTCAAACATAGTTTGGTCCAACCCCTTCATTTTACAAATGAAAGGACCGAGGCTTAGAGGGTAAAGTACTTCCTAAAGTCATATTACTAGTTTCTGAAAGAATCTGGACCAAATTCAGGCACTTGATAAAATACTAGACTTTCCCTCTTACTAGGATTTTCTATATGCCAAGTTCTACTTCTTTTGACCTTTGACTCCTTTACATTTATTTTGAAAAATGCCCTTTTGTTTTTATAGGACAGCCATTCCCCAATTATCTCCTTGACCCAATGTAATCCAACAAGTATTTAACTGTGTATTCTGTACTAGGTGAAGATCTTCACAAAGGAATCTCTACTCCCCCACCTCTTGACTGACAGAAAGGAGATGTTTTTCTGTCATCCATCCTCTGATCCTGATTGGATATTACAGACCTTTTTTCTGTTATCTTAATTTTAATAAAAGATTACCATCTTCGGGTATTTTATTCTCCTGCTTCTACTGCTTTGCTCAGCACTCACTTTGTTTCTGGTTTATTGCTATCGTAAAAAGTGCTACTATTAATATTTTGATATATGTGGGTACCTTTCTGCTTTTGACAGTGTTGGGGTGTGTGCCCACCGGGTGGTGTTCTTCATTGCCTTTGGATACTTCTATGTGGCTAATCCTTTTCTCTTAAGTAGCTTTAATGGCAATGATCATAAACTACACAAGAAATCCCATCAATTTATTAATGATTTCTGAAGTTTAGAATTAATTTGGGTTAAGACTGAATAGAAAATGTCATGTGTGGAAGGTCATTAACAGTGTTTCCTTGTTACAAAATCAGAGATAAGGGGGTTTATGTGAAAAGGAATAGTAGAAACTATTTAGGTCAATGTATCAGTGTATCAAATGATAGTTACCAAGATATGTTTGAAAGAGTATCTGTTTGTTATACATTGTAACTTTCTTCAGAAGCTGAGGAAATTCTGAGAAAACACTAAGCAAACACAATTTGGTGTTCTTTTCCTGGGAGTCACTTTACAAGATTATAATTGTTATTTGTTTCAAAAGGAATGATTTTTGTAGGTCATCTAGTGCTGGAAGGGACATGAGGAATCAATGAATCCAACCTCCTCATTTTTCACATGAGGAAACTGAGGCCTGTAGAGGTTAAGTGCCTTGCTCAGGGCCATACAGTTTCTTAGTGCCTGAGGCACGATTTAACTCCATACCTTTTATTCATCGTACTGCTCCATAGGAATTTCTGATAAGATTTAATTATCTACTCACATTTGGGAGGGTTCTACAGGTGTCATTTTGTACAAAAACATGTCTATCTAGGAGCTGATAAAAGATTTCAAAAACATTTTAATTCCCTAATGAAGATCTTTAACTCAATTCAAGAAACATCTATTAAATGCCTACCATGTGGAAGGGAGAGGTAGAAATTTTCAAATGATAGTGCCTGCTCCTAAGAAATTTACAGTCTAGACATGTGCATAAGTAACTCTAAGGCAAGTGAAAATGTGATTAAGCATTTTGGAGATGTCAGATAGTGACATGAGAATTTATGGAGGCATCAAGGAAGGTTTCAGAAGGATGAGAAAGAACCTTGAGCTGGTCTTGGAAGGAGGATTTCAATAGGTAGAGAAATTGGAAGACATCTGTTTCAGGTGTTACGGGGGATGAATGAATACATGAGTATGCTGAGCAAGTGTCCAAAGGTGGAAATAGTCAAGAACAATATGAGATAGGAGGGTGGGGAGGAGGAGTTTATTTTGGTTGGAATTATAAATGATGCTTTTTGCATTTGCCATTTGGAAAAAATCAGATTGCAGTTTTTATGTTTTGCTATTTTTTTTATTGGTGTTCCAACCTATGACTTCATTTCTCTAGGGAACTCTTGAGGAAACTCCCTCCATTGCAGTGAACGAGCTCTTACAGTCATAGATTTGACTAAAGATGTGGGAGGTTAAGTGACTCACCCATGGACTACACAACTAGTGAATGTCAGTAACAGAACATGAACCTAATGCATAACCTCTAGGTCACTTAATCTCTCAAGCCTTTTTCTTTTTATTCATCCATGCCCAGTAGTATTACAGAACTGACATTCAAGCCCAGGTCTTTTGACTCCAGATCCAGTAGTGTTATTTTAACTTGGTTTGCAAGGACAGGAGAAAACTGCAAGTATGGGGAAAGAGGGATTTCCCTCAAGAAAACAAATCTTCAAATGTTCTAATATCAAACCCAAGAATTCATGATGTAAGGGATCCTAGAGAGGCTGTAACTTGGCTGTTTAACAATGATCAGTCATTTAATGCCCCTATGCATATCTCTTCTACTTTTTTTTGTTGGAGAGGGGATGAGACCTTTGATAGCTTTGAGGCAAGGAACTCCCAGTGAGGAAATTCCCTCTTACAATGCAGACCAACTACTGCCATTCATTGTCAAGACATCCATAGGCAAGTGATGGTAGCTAGTGTGTCTTTGGGATTGCAAGACCAGTTGGACAGGTAACTTTGTGTCTACCAGTCACTTTAATAAGTGCTTGAGGTACAAAGACAAAAGAGCTCCTGGCCTCAGGTGACTCGTTGTAATGGGGTACACAACATACAAACAACTAGACACATCCAAGATCTAGATCTCTCCAGCTCTGCCAGTCTGCCTCCCCCTTCTACCTGCCCTTTTTCAATATTTAAAGAACATCGCTTTTTTTGTTTTCTAACATGGTATTTTCTTGTAGAGATAAATCTCATTAAAAAAAAAGACAGCTGCCTTATCTATGGCAACATAGTGTAGAGGACAGACAGTTATAGTTAGAAGAGTCATAAGAAGAAGACCTGAGGTACCCAGAGAGTTCCTTAGTTTGTAAACCTCTGCCTCACTTGCCAAATGGAGGTGACTGCCAAAAGCAACACTAGGTTAGAATATAAACTTGTTTTTATGAGAAGTATCATCTCATAAAGGAGAGAAAAGTGGTGGATGGTAAAACCAGCTTAAAGAAAGCTTGGCAAGATATGCAACTAAACAAAGTCATCTTAAGGGCATTTAAGGATGAAAATGAAAGGAGAAATATGGAAAAGATTTGTAAAAACCATTTCCACAAACTGTTTTCTCCAAAGATATCATAGGAACTATCATATTTAGATCCTAATTTTATAGTTCCTAAAGTACTTATAGAGGTGTTAGAAATGGCATGAAATTAAGGGTTCATTACCTGGGGTCCATGAACTGGTTTGTGGATAAACTTTTTTTGGGGGAAAGGGGTTAACTTGGATGGGAAGAAAACTTCTATTTTTATGTCAATGTAATTGGGTTTCCTTAGTAAGCCTATTTGGGCAGTTAGGTGGTACAGTGGATAGAATTCTGGGCTAGAGTCAGGAACTCATCTTCATGAGTTCAAATCTAGCCTAAGACACTTCCTAGCTGTGTGACCCTGAGTATGTCACTTAATTGTTTTTGCCTCAGTTTCCTCATCTGTAAAATGATGTCAGTTAATTGTTTTTGCCTCAGTTTCCTCATCTGTAAAATGAACTGGAAAAGGAAAGGATAAACCACTGCAATATCTTTGTCAAGAAAGCCCTAACTGGGGTCACGAAGAGTTCAGACATGACTGAACAATACAAATAAGCCTATGTATTTTATGAATAGCATTTACCATACAGAGCCAAGGTTAAGCATATTTCTGTAGATGGTGAGGTTCTCCAGATGCAACTTTTTACAGATGATGTGGAGCTGATTGTACTGAGTCCCAAGAAGTAACAGATCCTCCTGAATGAAATATATAATCCTTTAGAGGAGTTTAGCCTGTCCAGCCACACAGAAAACACTAAATGGATGAAAAATGTCTGTTGTTCAGATTTCAGCTGCATTTAGATGAACACTCTATAGGACCTACCCAACAGAATTTATATCTGGAATAGACAATACAGATGGGAGGGCAAATGAGGTTCAGAGTTAAAAAGGAGGGGAATAGTAGACTTGATTCCTCTTTGAAAATTTCCAAAGCACTTTCCTGGTCCCATTCCCATACAAGCAAAGGCCCATCTTTTGAAATACTAATATTTTAGCAGTATTGCAATAGGGCAAGAAGACATAGAATAATATTGCCTTGGAAGAACTAAAAATTGGTATCATCCCAGGGAGGGCAATGGAAAAGCATGTGGTAGGTGTGATACGTAACCAATGAGAAACTTAGAAGACTAGAAAACATCCTCAATGAATTGTGTATCAGCAAGAGAAGATGGGTTGACAAGCAGTGAGAGGATACTTAAAGTGTTCTTCATATGCTACTTAAAGCACTATATGAATATCAAGCCATATTATTTTGTGTAGGGAAAGGAACCACCATATATGAAGTATCTACTATGTGCCAGACACTGCTAAGTACTTTCCAAATATTATCTCATTTGTTCCTCAGAAAAACCCTGTGAGTTATTATTTCCATTTTACAGTGAGGTTAAGTGACTTCCCCAGTCATACAGCTAGTGAATGTCTGAAGCTGGATTTGATCCTTGGTCTTCTTGACTCCAGGCCCATTGCTGTACTCGTTGTGCCACCTTGTTGGCTAATGTTAAGGTAGACATGCTTTTGAAAAGTTCCATGTAGATTTTTTTTTGGTCAACTAAATCATATTTTAAATACACTGGGGGAACTCTTAAGAAATCTCATAAGTCTTTTTCATAAGCAAATGAGTAACCCATAACACACAAGTGTATAACATACATGCATATATACATATATGCACAAACACATGCTTATGCATACACATGCATACATGTGCATGCATACAGGGCACACACACATGTGTGTACATACATGCATGTATGCACATATGTGTTTGTATATATGTGCATGCATATACAAACACATATACATGTTATCTCTTGGCATTTCAGGTCATCCACAATCTTACTTCCTCTCCCATTTCCTTTATCCCTCTCTGTGGTCCAGGCAGCATGTCCCAATTCTGTACATTTGAGGGGGCCATTTTCTATCTTTTCCTTTCCATCCTGTAGAACTCTGATTTTCTTTCCAAGGGAAGAAAAAAAAAGAACCTATGTTAGACTCCTCGTGGCAGCCTTCCATGATTGCCCCCAGTGGTTCATATCCTCTTCCTTATTTTTTTCTAAAGCTTTTTCATGACACTTTTGCTCCTTTGTAATAAACTGATCTGCTTATATTTTATATTCCACCCTTCCCCAAGTATAATGTAAACTCTTAGAAGGTAGTGACTATTTAATTTTTTTTTTGTCTTTACATCCCCAGCACCCAGCCCAGTGCTCTATGTAGAGCAAATGCTTAATAATTGTTTACTACTGACTGAAAATAAGGTTTGGTTTTTATACCTTAAAGCAAGGGAGCATCTTCCATTTAATATTGTTGAATGTTGCTGGAATTATATATATAGCCTTACCTGGGCTTGGCATACTTTGGGGCCTGGAGATAGTTTCATTTTCATTCTTTTACTTGGGGGGAATGACATGGGGTCACATTCTTTTCCTCACAGAATTAGACTCTTGTAGTGGCTGCCCATAGCCCTCAGCACCTATAAAAGACTCGCGGTCTCAGAAGTCGGTGGTGAGCTGTTACTTAGTGGCAAGAGATGCCAATGTGCCACAGGGGGCCACATATTTTTATGGCTGATTATTCCTCATGGCTTATGACAGCATATCTAGACCAAAGATTTATTTATCATATCTCCAGCCCACTCCGTTTTATAAAGAAGAATGTCACCAGACGGAGCAATTCCTGAGGATGAAGTCTGTATTCCTCTGGGTGAACAGAGCTATCATTTCTTACAGCACTTACACAGAGGCAAATCTTCTGGCCGATGCATTATATTGCAATTTTCTTCAGTGGTTTTCCAGTCGTGTCCAGCTCTTCATGACCCCATTTGGGGTTTTCTTGCCAAACGTACTGGAGGGGTTTGCCATTTTCTTCTCCAGCTTATTTTACAGATGAGGAAACTGAGGCAAACAGGGTTAAGTGACTTTGGCAGGGTCACACAGCTAGTAAGTGTCTGAGGCCAGATTTGGACTCAGGAGGATAAGCCTTCCTGATTCCTGGACTGGCACTCTATCATTGTCCCACCTAGCTGCTCATTTCATTATAATACAAGGTTTTATTTGTCCCACTTATTAAAAAAATGACCATATTTGGACAAAAGTTAGAACTAAGCCTTTTTTCTTAAGAGACTATTGGAGGTAGGAGAATGGAGTTTATAGAATTAACTTTTAAAATTTCCTTAATCATTTTGAGAGAATCATACTTTGCCCTCTGTAACATTCTTTTCTTCATAAATTAAAAACCCCCACATAATTTTGGTTTCTATCCATGGTTTCATGGAATGACGGGTCTCCATGTGAGGAAACTTCCTTTCGCAATGAAGGCCTCTAGTTGTTCTCCAAATGATGGTTTTCAAGTTTTGACCGAGACAAAGCAGGAGGAGGAGGAGACAGTGTTGTGTATAGTGCTCAGGGTGCTGGACACCTGAGGCATTTCACCCGAGGCTCAGCCAGAGACAGGACCAGGGCAGCAGCTGGGAAGGAAAGCCCCTAGGAAGTCTGTTAGCACTATTAACTCTATCTGAATGGGACCTCCTTGCTGTTCCTCACAAGACAATCCCATCTCCTGACTTTGAACATTTCACTGGCTATTGCTCAATCCTGGACCTGTCTCCCTTCCCTTCTCCATTTCCTGGCTCTTCCAGTTTTCTTCAAGTCCCAGCAAAGACTCCATCTTTTTAATGCTAGTGCCTTTCCTCTGTGAGCACCTCCAACTTACACTGTTTTTATATATAGTTGGATTTTTTTGCATGTTGCCCCCTCCGTTAGGCTGTGAGATCCTGGAGAGGAGGAACATTTTTTTTTTTTTTGTCTTTCTCTATATCCCCAATGCCTGGCACATAATAGGTGCTTAATAAATGCTGGTTGAATTGAATTAGGTCCTCTTAGGTATACAGCAAAGAACAGAACCAGCTCTGCATTTGGAACTGTGCAAGGAGGCAAAAAAGAATTCACCAGGAGGCTAATTCCAAACCCAGTAATTCCTGAAGAAGGTAGGGCCTGATCTTAGCCACCGTGTCTAGGACCCAACAGATCCTGTACATGTTAACCAAATGTCATTATGGTACAAACTCCCAAACCAGAGACTTAGAAGGGAGATATGAGTAAAGAGAACACAATGAAGAGATAATCCTGGATTGAGAAATGCCCAAGAGAATTAAGTCCAGAAGAAAAGAGGACCTGTGTAAGAAATCCAACTATGGACTCACAGAAAAGATATCCTGGCCTCCAAGGGCAGTTAGGTGGCACATTGAAACTATAGTCAGGAAGACAGCCATGAGTTCAACTCTGACTTCAGTCATTATAATTCTGTCTGCCTCAGTTTCTTTAACTGCAAAATGGGGGAGTGTAATAATACCTATCTCACAGGTTTGTTATAAGTTTCAAATAAGGTAAATATTTATGAAGTGCTTACTAGCTCACTGCCTAAAATGCAGTAGGCACCCACCCCCCCCACCCCCCCCAAAAAAAAGAGGCTACAAGACTACCTGGAAAGAGTGAAAAAAAGAGCTAGAAATTTTTTTTTAAATTATTGTTTCATTTGTTTTCAGTGTTCTACAATCACTTCCATATAACTTAGATTTTTTTCTCCCCCTCTCCCTCCTTCCTTCCCCTCTCCATCCCTGAGCTGGCATACAATTTTATATAGGTACTACACATACATTCCTGTTAAATACATTTTCACCTTAGTCATGTTGCATAGAATAACTAAAATGAGTGGGAGAAATCATAAAACAAATCAAAACGTACTGGGATCGAATTCCATTGTTTTTTTCTTTGGATGTGGAAGGTATTTTGCCTTAAGAGACCATTGGGAATATTTTAAGTCCTTGCATTGCAATGATGTTCTAAGTCTACCAGGAAAATCCTTGCACACTGTGGTTGTTACTGTGTATAAAGTTCTCCTGGTTCTGCTCGTTTCAGTCAGCATCACATTATATAAGTCTTTCCAGGCCTCTCTGAAGTCTTCCTGTTCATCATTTCTTACAGCACAATAGTATTCCATTACATTCGTATACCACAATTTATTCAGCCATTCCCCAATTGATGGGTATCCCCTTGATTTCCAGTTTTTGGCCACCACAGAAAGCTGCTATAAATATTTTTGTACATATGGGACCCTTTCCCATTTTTATGATCCCTTGGGGATACAGTCCTAGAAGCGGTATTGCTGGGTCAAAGGGCATGCACATTTTTGTAGCCCTTTGGGCATAATTCCAAATTGCTCTCTGGAATGGTTGGATGAGCTCACAGCTCTACCAACAATGAATTAGTGTTCCAACTCTCCCATATCTTCTCCAACATTTATCATCTTCTGGTTTTGTCATGTTAGCCAATCTGATAGGTGTGATGTTGTATCTCAGAGTTGTTTTGATTTGCATCTTTCTAATCAATTGTGATTTAGAGCATTTTTTCATATGACTATAAATAGTTTTGATTTCTTCCTCTAAAAACTGCCTGTTCATATCCTTTGATTATCAATTGGGGAATGACTTGTATTCTTGTATTCAGTTCTCTATATATTTTAGAAATGAGGCCTTTATCACAGACACTAATTGCAAAAACTCTTTCCCAGTTTTCTACTTCCCTCCTAATATTGGTTTCATTGGGTTTGTTTGTGCAAAACCTTTTCAATTTAATGTAATCAAAATTATCCATTTTGCACTTCATATACAAAATAAAATTACAAAGGAAATGCTGGTTAGAGAAGAAAGAGGAGAATTAATAGTTTTGGATGGATGGTGGCAAACTTTACATAAGAATTAAACTTGAAAATTAAAATAGGTCTAACAGAAAGCTATGTCTCAATGAGACAGTGAGACACAATAAAACAAAATCACAGAAAACAATATATCAAAAACTGATTTGGAAAGCAGATCAAGGAGAGGTAATCTAAGAATTTCTGACTAATCATGACTCTATTCCCCTCCCCCTCCCCAAAGTCTGAGCACCATATTTCAAGAAAACATTTCACAAAAGAAACCCCCAAATTAAAATACCCAGGAATGTCAGAGCCAAAACCCAGAGATAGCAGGGCATAGAGAATTGCCAGGGGCAGGGGGAGGTGGGAAGTGGTGGTGGGTGGGATATTCAGAGATTAAATGACGTGTCCAGGGTTAAAGGTATTACTGGAACCTGGGTCATCATGACCTTGAGGCTGACTCTATCCACCCCCCAATACTACCTATCTTTTATGTATTCTTTTATTATCTCCCTTCAATATTTTCCTTTCTACTGTATCTCCCCTTTTCTTACCATCATTCTAATTTTGAAGAATTAATTATATGATTATATTTTCTCCAGATAATCGTGCTTTCTTTCTAGACAAAACTGGCCTCTGAAAAGGCTATAAAAATTGTTTATTAAAAGTAAAAGTGTCTTAAGTGGTATTTATCTTTTTTTTAATTTGCTTTTACCTAATTGGGCAGAGAGAGTATGGAGGGGAATTTTGTGCTGGAGGAGTGGAGATTATGTTCGATGCCGTCTATAATTACAGCTGTGTTAAATCCCCTAGTTTCATTTATGAAGGTAGGATGAAATGAGGACAAAATGCTGACATGCCTCACTATTTTAGCATTAAAATATCTACTAGTAGGGAAAAATGTATGCAAATGAACACAACGCTTCCAAAACACTATGTTTCCTGTACAGTGAGTAATCTTTGGAAAACTACTTTTGACATCCATTAGGAGAAGTTTTCTCTCACGTTCCTTTTGCTTCATAAATATTTCTTGTCAAGTTAAACTAAAATTGGTTGCAGCATGCTGTCTTGGGCGGGGGAGAAAATTTAAGACTTATGGAAGTGATTGTTAAAAACTTAAAACAAATAAGTTAATTTAATAAAAAATACTCTGTGACATTTAGGGAAAAAAACAATGGTAACAACTAGCACTTATATAGAATTTAAAGTTTGCCAGATGATGTCACAATGTCATATTGCTTGCCTTCTCAAGGGACAAGGAAAGACAGAGGGAGGGAATTTGGGACTCAAAATTCCAAAAAAAATGAACGTTAAAAATTTTTATACGTAATTGGGAAATATTTAACAAAGTAGATAAAATGTATATATTTGTTTTAAAAAGAACCAAACAAAAATGTTTGCCAGACATTTTACAAATATTATCTCATTTTGTCCTTACAACAACCCTGGGAGGCAGGTGCTATTATTACAAATTTTACAGATAAGGAAACTTAGGGGTTAAGTAGCTTCTCCATGACCGCACAGCTAGCTGGATTTGAACTCAGGTCTTCCTGACACCAGGCCCAGTGCTCTATCCACTGACTCACCTAGCTGACTCCTAAACAGAGGTTAAGTGACTTGCCCAGGGTCACACAGCTAGTAGGTATCTGAGGCTGAATTTGAACTCAGGTCTTCCTAACTTCAAGCCCAGTGGTCCATCCATTGGGATGCCAGCTTATTGAGGACCTGCCTTTTGCAAGGAGATGTGCTAGGTGACATCCTCTTGATGGTCAGTTATCCCCATGTGGAAAGGGCAAACTGTAAAATGTGTCTCTTCGGCAAGAAATGTATATTTTCTTAATTAAAAAGAAGAGTTCAGCATTCAATTTTTTCATCTGTAAGCTGTTAGATCCCGATTGTTGCAAGTAACAAATCTCCTAAAGTGATTGCATGCTATGAATCTGTACAGCATATTTCAATTGGGCTGAAACCAATGACCATATTTGATATGATTATAACTTGAAATAATGGAAATTCAAGTGCATGTGATTCTGAAGATTCATTATTTACACTAATCAGGACCTATTACGAGCATACTATTTTTGTTTCTATCCTTACTTCCTTTCTGGGTAACTGTTCTCCTTTATTTGCATGTGGTTTCTTGAGTTTGTAGCCCTTTCTGCTTGGTAGAATACTCTAGAGAACCATCGGGCAGTTCTGGGTCATTCATACTGTCTGCATTCAGAGAGGGAGAAATGGAAAGGGAACACCAGTCGGTGTTCTGACTGATCCCAAATCTCAGTGTTGGCACTTGTCCTTAGACTGCTCTGCTGATTTCTTGATGAAGTTAGCTTAATCCAGGTCACATACATTTGAGTGGAATTTTTAAAAACATTATTTTGCTGAGCAAAATAATATTTTAAATTATAGATTTTATAGAAGAGAAATCTTTGAGGAGTTGGGTTTTCTTTTTTTTTTTTCTTTTTTGATGGTGGTCTTAAAACAGATTCATCAATGTGCCTATTTAAGGTGGAACTTAGCACTAATTGCTATTTTTATATCTGGAAGTCTGTCTCTGAAATGTACTTGTAGACATATGTAACATCAGTTAATTTTCTCTAGTCGAACAAAGTATATGATCATGCTTGCTTTTTGGATTTATGGTGAAGATTAAGGAATAAATGAGTGTTTGGAGCTCTACCCAAACTAATTAGAATGCTAATTAGAATTAGTTACCTTTTTTTGTACCATCTCAAAGTATATCAACTTACTTAATGCCTTTTACCTGAAACCTATGAGAATCATTTTCCTCATTTACTTTTGGAAACAATTTTCTAAGACATATGCTGTCTCTTTACAGCAAATACTGAGGCAGCTGAGTGGTGCAGTGGGTAGAACACCAGACCTAGATTCACTAAGACTTGAGTTCAAATCCAACCACAGACACTAGTTGTGTGACCCTGAGCAAGTTACTTAAGTGCTTCCCGCCTCAGTTTCCCGGAGTTTTTGTGAAGATAAAATGAAATTTATAATATTTGCAAAACATTTTGAAAACCACAAAAATACCATATACATGCTAGCTGCTATTATTATTTATTGATCTGGGCGGGGGGACCCAGGGGAAGCCTCTAAGGTTTATTAGTAGTATTTGCTTTTAAAGTGCATTTTTTTTTTTTGGAAAAAATCCATTTTAATTTTCAGGTTTCCATATCTGTAGTCAGAGACTACAACCATTTCTAAAACCGTGGTTGTTGAATTATTCCAAGGTAGCTTTTTAATATACTCAGAAATGAATAATCCTGGTGGTGTTCTCTGGGCCTTTTTCATGTTTGGTAGTAAATAACCCATTTTTGCTGTATAAACTAGTAAGAAATAAGGTGACTTTAAGGGTCCAGATGTTAATTTTCCACTGAGTTCAGACTTGGCCTTAGGGTCTAGCTTTTCAGACTTATAGTGTGATGCTTTGTTTCTGTCAAGTAATGTAATTCATTCATTTAGGGTGATAGAATTAGGCCAAGTATTCTTGAGACCTAACTGTATGCAGAAAAGGTAATATTAATATGGAAATGCTTTATATAACAATTTATGTTCATTTATTTTCTATTAATTATATATTATAAAAATAGAAAAAGAACCCAAACTTCGGGTCATTATTTAAATTATTTTCTGAATTCTGCTGTTTACTCCTGGAATTAGTTGTTACAAACATTCCCATATTTTTCTGAATTTCTCATTTTAGTCATTTCTTACTATACCACAATGTTTTCTTAGGCAGACAGACATCTTCTGTGTTTCTAGGTCTTGTTACCGAAGAATATTACCATGAATATTTTGGGAAATGTTAGACATTTCTTTCTCTTTTTCTTCCTTGGGAGTATGTGGTAGTAGTGGGATCACTGGATTAAAGTATTTATACAGTCTAGTCACTTTTTGCATAATTATAAATTTAATCCAGAATTGTGAGGCTGCTTCAAAGTTACACCAATAAATAGTACTACCACACCATTGACTTAATATATACATAATATTTATATAACTATATTTTATATAGCAATATAATTATAATTTGTACTTATATTTTATATATACATGTGTGTATATATATATATATATATATATATATATTTTAAAATCTGTATCCAGATTGGAAAATTATCCAAAAGGCATCATTTTTCTAAAATAAAAATTTCTAAAGTAAGCATTTTATTTTCTCTTTCTCCCACCTCCTCTCCCTTCACTCCCACTTGTAATAAATATGCAAAACAAATTTTCACATGGGCTATGTTCAAAAATCTACGTCTCATTCCATATTTTAAGCCCATCACCTTTCTATCAGAAGATGATGAATATTCTTTGTCTAATGGTTGGGCATTGATTGATCAGAGTTTTTAAGTCTTTCATTGTTTGTCTTTACTGTGTTGTATAAATTGTTCTCTAGATTTCTTGCCCATTATTTATTGATAAGATTGATTCTGAAAAAAAAAATCACAGTGATATAGCGAAAAACAGATAGCCTTGGGGTCAAGAAGACGAAAGTTTAAGCTTATTTTTGAGACATACTGTCTGGGTGACCCCTGGGCAAGTCAAGGTCCCAGAGAAACTCTTCCAGGGGTGGGAAGCCTGTGGCTTCAAGGCCACATGTGGCCTTCTAGGTCCTTGGGTGTGACACCTTTTGACTGAGTCCAAGTTTTACAGAACAAATTCTTGTATTAAAGGGATTTGTTCTGTGAAGTTTGGATTCAGTCAAAGGGCTGCACTTGAGGACCTAGAGGGCCACATGTGGCCTTGAGGTTGCAGGTTCCCAACCTCTGTAATTTCAGACTCAAGTTGAAGATATATATTGGTGGAGGGAGTTCACACACCAGGATGTCAAAATCTCCCCCCCCCCCAAAAGAAAACCCAATTAAATCTTCATTTAGAATTTTATCTTTTCTAAAATGAATTTTAAAGGATACCTAAGGCGAGTTCTATAATTCTGGAAGAAACATCTTTTGAGAAAATGAAATAATTTAGTCCCAAACTGCAGGAGCAGAGGTTATTATGACAGATGTTCCCTTAGTTTTCTCTCCATTTAATGCTGACTTCTTAGTTATTTTCTTTCAGGAAGTGGGCGTCTCACTGAATGTCCCTGTCTGGTTATTGCTTATTTTGGTGGTGGGTAGGGTCTTATTTGTTTTTGCCTTAATCTCTTGGACTTCCCAGGGATACTTTGAAGTGGCGTCCAACTGTTTGCCCTGAAACAATGGAATCTTGTTAGGAACCTATTGAGATGTCTACCCAGACCGCAAGAAGTTAGTGTAGCTTGATCAAGACTTAGGGGAATAAAGCTATTTCTAGAGATCAATGAAAATATAAAAAAAAAGTTTAAAAAGGAGATAGTCAAATGGCGTAGTAGAGAATACTGAACTTGAAGTCAGGAACGCTTGAGTTCAATTCTAACTTCAAACATTTTTCGAACCGTGTGACCGTGGGCAAGTCACCTAACTATTCAGCTCAGTTTCTTTATCTCTCAAATTGGAATAATAATAGTGTTCCCTCACAGGGTTGTTTTACTGATGGCATGAGATAATATTTATAAAGCACTTGCAAACCTTAAGTGCTATATAAATATCAACTTTATTATTAATGACGATGACTGTTATTTCTTTTGTAAAATGCCAGTGCTAGATTTTTTGGTCTCCTGTACCTATTATTTTGACTTGACAGCTGTATTCCTTCCTCTCTCCATTTTCTTCCTCTCCTTTTGTCCTGTAGGCAGTTTTTCTTGGCTCAGTCTTGTTTATCACTTTGTCACAGAGGAATTAACAGCGACTGGGGCAGTCAACTGTTAGAATTGCGGATACCTAATAGAGCATTACAGTGGAAAGGGATGAGAGCAGTAAAAGCTCAGATTTATAGACTGCAAAGTATTTTACACATATTGTCTAATTAATCCTGTCAGTTCTGTGAGGTTGGTGCTATTATCCCCATTTTACAGATGAGGAAACCAAGGCTGATAGGTTCAGTGGCTTGTTGGGTGGTAGAAAATCAATTAGTAAGCACTTATTGTGGGCCGGTCAGGTAGTGCAGTGGATACAGTGCTGGATCTGGAGTCAGTAAGACCAGAGTTCAAATCTATCTCAGATACTTAGTAGCTGTGTGATCCTGGGCAAGTCACTTAACCCTATTTGCCTCATCTGTAAAATAAACTAGAGAAGGAAATGGCAAACCACTCCACTATCTCTGCTGAGAAAACTCCAAAGAGTCTGACTTCACTGAAATAACTGAAACAGCAACCACCTTCTGCCTCCATCTTTAGCTCTATCCACTACTAGTGTTTTAGTCCAAAGGTTTTTAATCCAAGGTCTGTGCCCTTGTTTCTTTTTTTTCCCTTGAAAACATTTTGAGAACTTGTATTTAATATAATTGATTTTCTTTGCAATGCTATGTATTTTCTGCATTTACGAATAATATTCTTAGGAAGGGTCCATAAGCTTTGTCATCTAGTCCTCTGATTTTACAGATGAGTATTTTGTGGTCTAGAAAGATGAAGAGATATGCCCACTTTTACCCAGTGTTTAAAGAGAAAAGAAGCTTTTGCTGTTGACATCTCTGCAGTCAAATATTCAAGGCCAGCACTTCAATTTTCCCTTTCTTCTGATGCCGGCAATTTAGCATCTTAATCAGTGACAAGATTGTAATGATGGCTAATGTGTAGGCATAGAAGTAGTATTGTGAATGGGATACTAGTCATGGTGTGCGGTGACCTGATTCTAAATGGTGCCTCCGATTTGCTCCTCAGCTGCTCCTTGAGGGCAGGGACTGTCTTTTGTCTTTCTTTGTATATCCCCAGCACTTAGCACCGTGCCTGGCAAATGATTCATGCTTACTGGATTTGACAATACAATATAAGTTCCTGTAAAAAAATAAAGAAAAGAAAAAAACAACCACAAATAGACCAAGGGGGAGATGATTGATTTGCGCCCCGAAGAAACAAATCGGTGACCAGTCTCTTTGGCCTTATGTGCACGAGACTCTCTTATCTCCAGACTCTGGGCATTTTCACTGAGTGTAAACTCACCCCCCCCACCATGAGTAGAATTGCCTCCTTTCTCACCTTCACCAGGCTTCGCAGGCTTTCCTTTTGTCTCAGCTGAAGTCCCACCTTCTTTAAAAAAAACTTCTATAGTCCTCATTTATCTGAGCGCCTTCCCACTGAGTGCCTGGCCTGGCCTCTATCTTGTTCGTCGATAGTTGCTTGTATGTTTTCCCCCCTTAAGTTGTGGTCTCCTTGAGAGCAGAGACTGTTTTTGCCTGTTTTTGTATCCAGAGCACTTAACGTAGTTCCTGCCATAGTTGGTATGTGACAACAATACTGTTATCCCTTCCACATCTTAGGCGTTAAGGGCACGGTGCCCCAGTGATCTGGAAAATCTGAGTAATAAAGTGGATCTTGGTTTTCCAGAGTGTCTGGTTTAAAAGGGGTGATGACTTTTGTCAGGTAGAAATGCATATCTTGATAGCAGTTGGTGGTGTAGTGTTTTCAGGTCCTGGGTTCAAAGTTAAGAAGACCTCAGTTCAAATTCAGCCTTAGACTCGCTGAGTGACCTTGGGTAAATCACTCAACCTCTGTCTGCCTAGAAACAGCTACCTCCCAGGGTTGTGAGGCTCAGTCATACCAGAGAAGAAGTCTGAATTATTATGATTTTAAAAGATAAAATATGTTGACATTATATGATACTATGTATATATTTTTATGCATTTTTGAATTTTTAAACTTTTCTGCATCCTCTGCTGACCTTTCCATGTTGTCTGTGGCTTCTGTGGAACTCCCTCAAAATTCCCATTTAATTTCTTTGCTCCCCACCCACCCCGAATGTGCAAAGGGGAAAGTTGGGATGTGGAAATAACTGTGTTATCATGTATGTAGAGATTTAAGATAGGCAAAACATTATCTCATTGGATCTGCACAACATCTTTGGAAGGTAGGTGCAGTTCTCTCCCTTTTACAGATGAGGCAAGCAGAGGTGAAATGACTTGTCCAGGATGATACACCTCGTAATATCTGTGGTCAAATTTGAACTCAGGGTTTCCCAACTCCACAGCACCATTTAGCTATCCCTGCCACTAGCCAGTGCTAACTAGCTTTAATGAATGCTAGTTGAATGACTGCCGCTACCATCAGCACCAGAACTGCTCCTATCATCACTACTGCTGACTGAAGGGAAGTCTTGTTCCTATCGCTTTAAAAATGTAAAGCCTAACAAAACACACAATAATAGAAATCAAATGTTTGCTAAGTGAGCTGGCACAAAGAGAGAACCAACATCACATTTTAAAGGTTTTTAAGTCGTGTACTTTCTGGTCGTGTGAAGAGAAAGCAGCGATTGATAGACTTCTTTCTTTACCCTACTCTGTGATTTTTAACTGAGCCACATGGGGCTTGATAATGTTCATCTGTCCCTCCACTGTAGCATTTGAAATGGAAATATTTTCTTCTTTTTTTCCTTCTCTGCCTCCACTAAATACACACACACACACACACACACACACACACACACACACACACACGCATTAAAAAACCCCAAATTCAGGGCTAAGAGAGACAAATATATAACCTTGCCAGGGATGTAATTCACTTGAGCCCTCTGGCTTGTGCACAGCTGCTCTGACATCTGTATTACAAACTTGTCAGATGAGTGCCAACTTCCCTTCCTTCCATGTAAATTTCCAGGGCAGTTTTTATGCTGATACCACTTGATGTGCAGGTGGTTTCAGTTCATGAAATTAAAATTCATTTTCAGTTTATTTTTTGCTTCTATACAAAAGATGCAGATGCAGCTTGTTTGAGTTTGATGTACATATATATATATCACAATTGGAGGCTGACCCACACAGTGTCAGTGAATGCTAAGGCTTGTTCTGGATTGTGTCAACTCAGAAGTCTGTCTGTGATCCTGCTACTTCCTGAGTTCAGAATGCTGAGTCTGCTTTTTTCTTCCATGGGCTTTGTGGAATCTGGGTGATTGGGCTTGAAAAGTGCCTATTGTAGAATCAAAGAATAAACATAACTAGGAGAAAATGCAGGTTCCTGATTTTGTAAGAAGTACATGCTTTTTTGTCCTCAAGATGGTAGACAGTCATAGTTAACATGAGGAGACAGAGTGAATCTTGGGCCCGCAGTGTGATGAATTTTGTCAGATAGATAATATATATTTCAATAACAATTGGTCATGTAGTGTTTTGTGTGCTGAGCTCAGAGTTAAGAAGACCTCAGTTCAAATTTAGCCTTAGACACTAACTAGTAGTGTGACCTTGGGCAAGTCACTTAACCTCTGCCTAATAACGTCGGCCTCCCAGGGTTGTGAGGATAAAATGAGATATTATTAATATTATAAAAATATAGTTATAATAATTATAAATACATACAATAAGTAATTATAATGATTATATTTATAAAATAAAAAATAATAATGTTAAAATTGCTTAGCACAGTAAATGCCTGGTGTAGGTGCTGTAAAATGCTTTTCCCTGCTGCAACCTTTTTAAAAAATATGTTGTGGACCCCTTTGGAAATCTGATAAAGTCTATGGACCTGTTCTTAGAATATATTTTTCCCCTAAAAGCATAATTGAGGAAAATGCTAAATTTTAGTTAGAGGTTAGTGAAAATAAAGATGTATTTTTTTTCCCCATCCAAGTTCATGGACTTCCTTAAAGCAATATAGAGATGCATAAGGGCTTCAGGTTAAGAACCTCTGCTCTAAAGGTATATCCAAGATTCTAACCCAAGAGGGTCTCAGTTTAAGAGGCCTTTGCTCATCCTGATCATAAAAGGTGGCTAGGGAGGGTCAACAGCTGTTGGAAAGCATAGTTTGTGATGGGGCAAAACCAGAGACAGATGGTTTCAAGGCTATTTGGGACCTGTCCAGTTCAAGGCTTTGAGAATGAGGGCCAAAAACTTGAACTGGCTTTGAGACAACACGGAGAGCCAAAACAGGAAGCAGAGTTCTGGGGGTGATGTCTTTTGGGCAGCTGCTACTTCTCATTTGATAGGTTGGCACACCCCAACATTAGCTTTCCCATGGTTTTCTGCAGAAATCCCACTTAGCTCCATTAACTAAAGGAGATTTAGTAGAAAATTGTGATCATTTAAAAGGCATCAATAAAACATTTGAATTTGCATATTGCCCTGATTATGATGATCCAATTATATGGTCATATCGTTTAGCAATACATAGATTTTTTTTTGAGCAGGTGCCACAGATATATCAAATGAACTGGGCACAGAATTGTGGGGATGGGATGGGGAAGAGGTAAGAGTTTGATCACATTTGGGAAACTGAGTAGTGTTTTTAGTGATCCTTTGCAGCATATTCTCACAAATGCCCATCTCTTTAACATTAGTATTCTACTCCTGATGCCTTCTGGCTGAAGGATGTGGAATGTCAGAATCTTTAGAGAATCAAAATGATAAGTCCTCAGGTGAGCAGTGGAGAGCTATATGATGAGTATTAATGATGATGTCCACGAGATGGTATACAGCATGTCATTAAACATTTCTTTGATTGAAAAGACAGCTGTGATGTTTGGACAAAGAGCTGGCTCTGAAGCTAGGTGGACTTGAATTCAAGTCCTAATGCTGACACATATTGACTTTGTGAGCCTCTTTAAGCTGTTGAGAAGGTGATAACCCATCATGAAAGAGGGAGTTCCCTAGACCATTGAAATCACAGGACCAATTCTTATCTCATCTGAATGGAAATGTGGTAGGATGTCACAAGGAGAAGAGAGACAGTAGAAAGACAGCCTTACCATTACCCTAGTTTCAACATCTTGGGTTAGATTTTTGGGAAAATATGGATGAAAACTGCACAGAATAAGGATTGCAAGGGCTGTATTATAAATTAGAGGGAAGTATCCAAATGTCATCTAAGTCACAAACCTATTGAAGAGACTAGTCCCACATGAGGGAATTAGGAGTGAGAACTGAGGCAAAGAAAATAGAGAATGAAGAAATTTTCAGTAGAAGGCAGACACATTTTTTAATACATTACATACACATTATACATATGTATATATGTATGTGTGTATATGTATGCATGTGTATGTGTGCATATATACATATATGTATTGTGTATCTACATATGGGTATATGTGTGTGCATGTATAAAAGGCAGTCACATATATAATACACATGTAATACATACACATTATGCACTTATTTATGTATGTATATGTATAGATGTATATGTATATCTGTATGTATGAAAAGGCAGATACATTTTTATCTATATGACACACTTTATATGTATGTATGTATGTGTATGTGTATATTTGTATGTATATGTATGTGTATATTTGTATATAAAGGCAAATGCATTTTACATATGTTACATTATATATGTATGTATATGTATATGCATATTATATATATATATGTATAAAATGCAGACACATTTTTATAGAAAAAGGAAGTGAAGGGAAGAAGACATAGTCTACTGAAGAGTAATCTGACTTCTTTTGTCCCTGAATACCTCTGAGGTTTTTCCTCTTTTCTGACTGAGATACCCTGGACTGTCCCTCTAGAATTTCCATTGGTTCAGAAGTGCCCCTGTGGGGTGGGATAATCTCATTTACTTTCCCCCTTGAATTTGGTACTGAATGGGGATACATCCTGTTTTGTGCTACCCAATCCTCAGACTTTGAAACTTTCCACAGAGAAGATACTGGTTACTATTATAGGAGCCACATAGATTTAGAGGTCACTGAATCCAATGCCCTCCTTTGACAGATGGAGAAACTGAGGCACAGAATGATTGGATAACTTGCTTAGGGTCACATAACTAGTATGTATTGGAGGAGGGTTTCTGTCTTCTCTTCTTTGAAAAATATTTATTTTAAACATTATTTTCTTTTTAATTTTCGAGTATTAAATTCTTTCCTTCCCTGCCACTTTGTGGACAATAGAGTTGCCAATCAGCACCATCTGTACCCACTGCCAGAAAAAGGTCCCCTGTAATCTCTGACTAGTTATCTGAACCTCTGACCATCTCTGGGCTGAGAGCTCCCAAAGCTACTGTTGTAGTGGCTGCCTGTGTGGGCTCCAGAGAGACCTCTCCCATGATGCCACAGACTTCTGCCAACCTCTTAAGTTTTCTTGGGCCAGAAAAGGTCTCATTCTAATTTTTTATTGCCTCTGCTTCTCTAAAATTTGGTTTGAGGCATTATTTTAAAGTTGTTAGAGGGGAACTATAGGAGTGTTCAGCTGGGTGGCTGCTCCTAATCCTCCATCTGGGTCTTCCTCTTAAATTTTTCTAATAGCTGTATTTGGTCAGTGTATAGACAAATGAACAAAAGAAAAAAAAAACAACAAAATTGAGCCCTTGAAGTCCTCACTGTGGTACCCAGAACACCAAAGGTTAGGGCAGGTAAGGCTAAGCACAGAGATGGTGTGGGGGAGGTTGGAAATGAGTGTTGGAGAGAATCATGCCCTTAGCAATCTGGAAATTCCAATCTCATCTTCTCTGTGTCTAACAAGAAAATTCCTTACAATATCAGTCTGTAAGCAGTACTCTTGGATTTGGTGTAAGTTTCCTTGATAACAGCTAATAGCTAGTATTTATATAGTACTTTAAAATTTGCAAAGCACTATACAAATATTATTCATTTGGTCCTTTCCATAGCTCTGGGAGGTAAATGGCCTCTGTTTTACAGATGAGGAAACTGAGGCTAAGAGAGGTAATTGACTTGCCTCGCATGTAAGTGTTTGAGATTGGATAGACATTTCAGTTTTCCTGGCTTCAAGGCCAGCTCTTTATTCATTATAAATTAAATTAAATGCTTATTGAAACTATGATAAAAGAGGAAGGCAAATGCATGGCAAGTTTATAAGCACTATTGAGAATTTATGCAAGTGAGTAATTATAACTTTACAGTTAATTAACTTCCTTGGGTTTCTTTCTTATGGATTATTTGACCACTATCATCTTTGAAAGAAAGTCTGTCAGACGGACCCTTTTGTGGTGAGCTTATAGGAGGACATGATTGAGAGTCCCATAGGCATGGATGGGTTGGGGAGGAAACATCTAAAGCACTGGGCTCACCCATCCATTGGAGTCTCACCTGGCCCTTGAGACAAACTTCTGGATGATTATCGGTTACCAGACATTTGTTTGCAAATGAAGATTTGAAGGCTGAAGGAATTATTTATTGTTGGTTATTAGGCTTGTCATCTTTTGATGGCGTGTTGCTTTCTAGAAATTATTTAACAGAATCTAATGCTTTGTAGAAACACACAGAAGTGACTCCCTCTTGGAATCCCCTTGGCTGCATTGCCACCAAAGCCACTCACTGGAAAGAAAATGGTGCTTTGGGACTCTTTTGTATTAAGTGGACTCAATGTTGTAGTTGGTTTTGGCATTCTCATTTCATTGTGTGCTCTGCCCACCCCCCAGAAAGGAGAAGGCAATGTGAAATTGCACTCAAATGATAACTTGACTCTTATGAATGCATTTGAGCCCTGCAAAGAAACTTGGCATGGTATTTCTGATTTGAAAGCCCTGATGGAATATTTTCCATCTTTAAACATATTGTGGAGGTTCTATAACATGCAAAGCCAGTTTGTTGAATATCTTCTCACAGTGGGATACGTAAGCAGTAAGAAACCCCACCTCCTGCCCAAATCCAATGTCAAGTATAAACTTAGAACAGGAAAATAAAATTAAAGCCATTGTTTGTACTGGTTTACTTCCTCCAAATTGCTAAAAATCTAACCAAGTTTCAGTCAGAAGTGAAAAATGTGAAAGCTTTCAGTAAACTCAATGTTCAACTGATATTCATTTTCAACATGCCATTGTGGATGGGTCAGAGTCCTACTGTAATTTGTTTCTCTGTCACCTAGAGAAAAATAAGCAGCATCTACTACTTGTATGACTGCTTGAGTTTATTGCTATATTGTCCCTTGTTCTCTTCAGGTGATTTCCTAAAAAAAAAAAAAAAAGGATAAAGATCACACAATATGATTGCTGTAGAAGAATGACCAGTTTTTCATTTTCCAGTAAGAGAAGAAATAAAAAGAAGAAAAAAACTAGCTGGGTATTTAAAGAAAAAAGCAATTAAATCCTTGTCCCACGGGCTGGAAATACACTAAATATAGAGACCTTGTTCTGCTGATGGGCTAGCCTAGATTGAAAAAAAACATGGCAAATGTGACAAGCTTCTTTTCATGATCATAGGATAACTATGACAGTCAACAATTTTTCCCACAGTAGTTTCAACTTTAACAAACTTTTCCTACTTTTAATTTATATTTTGGAACAGGTGGGAAATTTGGGGGCATGTTTGAAAACAAGTTCAGTAGGTAGGAACGAATGAGAATTCTAGCTGTCGTTTTTATGGATGTGCCATGGAATGCAAAAAACAAACCCAAACCCACAACTGTATTGTTTGCTATAAAAACTACAGATTAGAGCATAAAAAGTAATTGCTGTGTGCCTGATTGTGTCCCCTCATCTGTGGGTGCAGGTGGAAATTATGATTCTGGCCCAAGATTACTTTTTAAAAACAACGCCCTTGATGGGTTTATAGCTGTTGCCTACAGAGCTTTTGTTGCATTTGTGCTTTTGGATTGCAAGTGCATTTCACTCTGGAGAGCGTGACAAGAAGGGAAAGACTGGTATAAACAGAGCATTTCAGTAAAATGTGCCTCATTGTTCTTGAAAAGCCTATGGGGGTTAGATATTCTCCATTCTGGTAACTGACTCACAGTCTGTCAGCTGCTTGGAATATTGGCCATTATATGTCTTACCAACCTTCCTTTAGGACTTAGGGACAGTGTTGCTATTGCTAGATGGGATTGTGATTTTTGTGATGAGATGGCATTCTTGGAATGAAATATGGGCAAAGAGAGAGCAGCACACATCTGGCTAGTGTGTGCTTCCTGGCTTAGGTTGTATTGGGATAATGCCCATCAGGAGATGGTTCCCGATAGGAGATGCTGAAACAAATGCTATGGCATCTAAGGAGTGTCTCTTCCCCCTGCCTCTCCGTACACTTGGCTACCCACATGGATTGGCTCAGGACCAACTTCTTTTCAAGTCATCATCATGGTTAAATGGAAGCATGGATAAAGGCAACAAACTAGAGTTTGAGTCTGCAAAACTGTATTTTCTGTGGGTGAAAATGTTAATGCCCCAATGATTAGTGAGCTAAAATCTGTAACCCTAAATGCGTTCCACTTAGATTTTTAATTTACTGGAGATAATACTTCTTAAGTACTTTTTTTTTTTCAGTATACTAGAGTGAACTTTAAATCTCTTATGTAAATGGACTACTTCTGATAGTGACTATGGAGAGCTGCCTGGGTCTTGGGCATTTCCTGGTCAGATTATGTAATTATATAATCCTGTTTGAGTTTGATTCAGTGCAGTCCTGCCTGGTAAAATGAAGCTCATGGTGTCATCTCATTCAACATCTGACTTCTTTTTTTTTTTGCCCAGTCATCATTCATAATATTGGATTCTAAATTTTCTTTGCCTTTTCCATCCCTTGTTTTGGATTAGAACCACCTGCATTTGTATTTGTTTCCTCCGTGACCAACAGCTTGGCTTTTATGAAAGCTGGAGTCCTTATGAATTTCTTAAACCAAGGTACACATTGTGTACACTTTGGATGTTCAGTAATAGGATGCTGGAACATCAATTTTCTTTTATGTGTGAAATAGTATTTTTTCTCGATTACATGTAAAGATAGTTTTTAACATTCATTTTTTTATAAGATTTTTGAGTTCCAAATGTTTCCTCTCTCCCTCCCTCCCTCGCCTTCCCTACTCCCCAAGATTGCAAACAATCTGACATAGGTTATATATGTGCAATCATGTTAAATACATTTCCACATTAGTCATATTGTGAAAGAAAAAAGAACAAAAGGGAAAAAACACAACCCCTCCCCCCCAAAGAAAGTGAAAATCATATGCTTTGATCTTCATTCAGACTCCGTAGTTCTTCCTCTGGATGTGGATAGCACTTTCCATCATGAGTTTTTTGGAATTATCTTGGATCATTTTTTATTGCTGAGAAGAGCTAAGTCTGTCATAGATGATCACTGCACAATGTTGCTGTTACTGTGTACAATGTGGGGCAACAATTTTTCAAAACAGAATAGTGGAGTTGAGAAGTAGTGTGATGGCAGCTGGAATGCTTCATCAGGGAGCTGGGATGACTTAGATTTGTGTCCCATGACTTACTTTCTTTGACAATATGGGTAGGTCATTTCACCTTGTTGAAGCATCTAGAGAATCTGACTTTGTACACCAGGGGTATTTGACCTCTTTCCTTTTTTTGGTATTATGAACTACTTTGTGGTGAAGCCCACACCTCTCTCTTCTGAATAATAGTTTTAAATGAATAAAATACAAGATTTCAAGGGAAGCCAATTATATTGAAATACAGTAATGTAAATATATGTGTATATCTGCATATACCTATATGTACACACACACACACACACACACACACACACACACACACACACATATATATATATATATATATATATGTGCTACTAAGTAGTGCAGTGGATAAAGTGCTAGACCTAGAGTCAGGAAGACCTGAGTTCAAATCCAGCCTCTGACACATACTAACTGTGTAACCCTGGGCAAGTCACTTAACTTCTGCCTGCCTTGGTTTCCTTATCTGCAAAACAGAAATGAAAACAACATCTACCACTCAGGGTTGTGGGGAGATGAAATGAGATAATATCTGTAAAGCAGTTTGCAAACCTTACAAATGTTAGCTAGCGATTTTCTCAGGCTTAAAACTCCTGCCTAAAAGAAATTGCTCTTTGATTTGGTCTCTGTCCATCAGGATTGTGAGAAACACCTGGCAAGCTTAGGTCTCTCTATTTTACTTCTTCCCTTGATATTGCTCTTTAGAGGACAGCTTGTTAACATTGTGAATTATTTTTGTCACAAGCCTAGGAGATGCTAGTTTGAGAGGATCTTTAAAGAGAGGGGGCTTTTCATTCTCAACAATTTCATGCTTTTTGTTTTTTAAGGGACAGCCAGGGAAAGAAAACTTGATTTGGTCATCAGGCAGAATGTTTTAATTTAGTAGGGGCTGCTCATGGATATCAGTTTCCTTAATTGTCACACTGAATGTATCACTTACACTCCAGCCATAGGATTTTGCCACAGGATAATTTTAAATTATCATTCTGAAACATGGAGAAATAAAATTCTAAGAACAAGATCCTCTTGCTCTACACCGTTTTCAGACTTGGCTGTCTCTGCATTGGAGAACTATGGATGTGGGAAGGGAGGTGACTCAGAGAGAATCTGCTGTAAGCCAGAGAAGTTACTTTGGGAAACTTTATCCAAAAAGCACTTTCTGCATGACTTCAAGAATTCAGGGTATTTATGGAATTCATTTTACTTACTCCTAATTTATTAATGCCTCTTATTTTCATATGAAAGTCATTTCAGGATATCACATTGCCTCACCTCATCTCTCCACCTTGAACATTCCATTATAATAAAATGTGAAGAAAAAAATCATTGGCTACAGTGACCACCTCTGATGGGAAAGGAACACTTCATACGCACAGTCCTCCATCTCAACAAGGAAAGGAGGCGTGTCTTTCATTTCTAAGGTGGGGTGAGATTGATCATTCACATAATTCATTTCTGGTGACTATATAGTGTAGAAAATTAATGAAATACTGGATAAGAAGAACTTCCATTAGGAAAGTTGAGAGACACTGTAGAATGAAAACTGAATTGTAGTAAAGATTATTGAATTGGGAGTCAAGCCTTTGGTTTTCCCTAATACACTGCCGTTAGTGAGCTGTGCGATTTTGGGGCAAGTCATTCTCTTGGCCTCAGTTTTGATGTGCCTATCTATTGTACATGGGCAGCTAGGTGGCACAGTGGATAAAGTGCCGGACCTGGAGTCAGAAGACTCATCTTCCCAAGTTCAAATCTGACCTTAGACACTTCCTAGCTGTGTGACGCTGGACAAGTCATTTAATCCCTATTTGCTTCAGTTTCTCACCTGTAAAAATGAGAACACAATGGAGAAAGAAATAGCATTCCATTCCACTATCTTTGTCACACAAAGAATTGGACATGACTGAACAGCTGAACAACAACTTATTGTACAAGGTTGCTCTGAATATAAAAGCTTTGGAAACTTTAAAAGAAAATATGAATTTCCTTGAGTGTTTTCTGAGTTGTTTAGAATAATAGATTTAGCACCTAAAAAGACTGAGAGGTGGAAGAGACTATAGAGGCCATCTAGTTCAACTCTCTCATTGCACAAATGAGAAAACTGAGGCTCAGAGAAATGAAAAGATTATCCCAGTGTCATACAGCTATTAAGTGTCAGAGGCAGGATTTGAAGTCAGGTCTTCAGAAGTCATCTAGTGTAGCCCCCATTATTTTATTGATGAAGAAACTGAGAGATCAAATGACTTTCCTAAAGTCATAAAGGCTATGAATAAGAGCCCAGGTTCTCTGGTGCCAAATTCATGACACTGTGTTGTTGCAATAATTAGTAAAATGAGGGTGCTGGACTAGGTAAGGACCTATGATGGTCCTTATCTGTGGTTACATGGTGGCACCATTGGGGCTCAAACTCAGATTATATCCTGATGTTTTTACCCATTAAATTTCTTATCTCTAATGTTGCTAGCCTGCTAGGCACCTGATAAATACTTGTTGAACCAAACAAAATATGTCTAATAAAAGGTGATACTGAAAGGACCTAGCTGGGTCATGCATTGAACCATGTATTGAATTGGCTTTTCTCCGCCATCTTGGCTCTGCTCCCCTTATATTGAATTGGAAAGGAGGTGTTCTTGTAGATAAGTGCCATTATTCTCAAACTAATTGTGCACATTTATATAGCACTTCAAAGTTTTCAAAATGCTTTTGTTTTTTGTAGGACAACTCTGTGGGATAGATGGCAATAAGGGATTATTGGCTTTATTTTATATAGTAAGGAAATAGAAACTTTGGTGAAATGACTTTCTCAAAATCACACAGTAAGGATCAGAGCTGAGACCCACTTATTTTTACCTAATAAACTCTTGTATATATGATATCATGTCACAGTTATATTCACGACCCTCCATTTTGCCAAGGAAGGGACAGGCATATTTTTTCTTTCCTTCTGTGGGGTGAAGATAGGTTAGTCTCATAATTCATTTCTGAAGACTATAGAATGTGATAGGTACTACCTCCAGAACAATTCCCAGTTTCTCCTGTAGGCAAATGGAATATATTGTCACAGTTATATCTCTGCCTCTACCTCTGAACCAGATATTTCCATACATTATCCTAAGGTCCCACTAGTGGGAGCTTTCTTTTATACCTCTCCTTTCTTTTATACCCCCAAGTGTAAGCTCCATAGGTTAAAGGGGTTGGGGCCCTACCAGTCAATTGAATTTTCTTCTTGTGGCTCTGCTGGGAAGACTATGAATAGTGAATGGGGTCCCAGAAATAGTCTTCCTTTTAAAAACATTTATTTAGTTTTCGTTTTCAACATGTACTTTCATAAGATTTTGATTTCCAAATTGTTTTTCTCCCTCTCCATTCCCCAAGAGAGCAAGCAATTTATTATAGGCTATACATGTGCAATCATATTAAACACATTTCCACATCAGTCATGTTGTGAAAGAAGGATCTGAACAAAAAGGAAAAACCTTGAGAAAGAAAAAACAAAACAAAAAGTGAAAATAGTATGTTTTGATCTGCATTCAGACTCCATAGTTCTTTCTTGAGGTTGATGAAATTTCCTTCATGAGCCTTTTGGAATTGTCTTAGATCCCAGAGATAGCCTGAAGAAAATTTCAATACTAGCAATATTATCTTGTGAAACCGCAGAGCACTCTCTAAAAATGCTGATTTATTTTCAGGCCTTTATAAGTATACAGATGACCAGTTGGACACAGTAGTAGATGGTCTATAAATGTTTTTGGAATCAATATTTTAGAATTTTCTAGTGATTCATTCCTTACTTTTGAGTCATTTAAGCACTTAACATCTTTATTATTAATTTACTTACACTTAATAGCATTTTAGAATTAGCAGTGACTAGTTCAATCTCTTTACCTTACACATGAGTAAACTGAGATGCAATAAGCTGGAGTGATTATCCAAGGTCATGTAGATGTCAAAACACAATCAGGATTTGAATTCAGATCTTCTGATGCCCAAACCACTGCTTTTCCCATGACACCATGCCCTTTCTCGGTCACTGCCAATAAGTATTAACTCACTGCACAGAAGTTTCTCAGTTCAGTTTAAATAGCCTTAAGGCTTTTTCAGCATTCAGCTATTTTCTCTGGCAATAAAAAGGGACTATAAATAATTCATCTCATTTTCTTCCATCTTTTGTAGTAAGTTACTGTAGTTTAGTTATGTAAGTTCCTTAAAACATGCTATCACTCAGGGTTTACTTTGGGGTGGACAATGAAAAATAAGTATCCCAACTCAGAAAGAATTCCTCCAAACCTTTTTAAATTAAAAAAAAAATTGGGGAAATAGTATTTTATTTTTTCCAATTATATGTAAAGATAATTTTCAGCATTCACTTTTGTAAGATTTTGAGTTTCAATTTTTTTCCTCCCTCCCCAAAATGGCAAGCAAATCTGATCTAGATTATGCAGGTGCAATCATATAAACATATTTCCAAATTAGTCATGTTGTGAGAGAAGAAAGGAGAAAAGGGAACAGCCATGAAAAACAAGAAAAGAAGTAAAAATAGTGTACTTAGATCTGCATTCAGACGCCACAGTTCTTTCTCTGGGTGTGGGCAACATTTTGCATCATATCTGTTGGAATTGTCTTGGTTTCACTGTATTGCTGAAAATGACTAAGTCTAGTAAAGTTGGTCATTGCACAGTGTTGCAGTGTTCTCCTGGTTCTACTCACTTCACTCAGCATCACTTCATGTAAGTCTTTCCAGCAAATCTTTTCTCTTGATGTTATTATTTGTAGTTGTTTTGGCTATAGAGAACATTCAGGAACAGACATTAAGTTGTCTATCTCCTTTTGGGGTAAGTTTCCCATGAAAATAGTCGCCCAGAAATGAGGGGGCTAGAGAAGGCTATCAATTTAACTTGCTTGAGGAATTTGAGAAATGCAATTAATTTGTTCCCGCTATTGTTATGTTGTTTTTTTATTTTTAAAAAAGTTGAGTACTAATATTTAGCTGTGGTATTGATAAAAGGATTTGTCTTGATGAGTTATATAGGAATGAATGGATGACAAGCAAGTACTTTCTATGTGCCAAATGTTTATCATTGGAGATAGAAATATAGAAGGAAAGTCCCTGTTCTCATGGAACTTAATTTCTAATGGTGGAATGGTAGTTTGGAGAAGGGAGTTATGGAGTGGAAAGTCATAAAAACAGCAAGTGGAACCAAGAGGCAGTTTGCTGATATGACCTCTTGAGAAGCAGTGGATCTGTGGTTTGATTATAGAGTTCTCAGAGCTAGTGAGAGAAAGTGGGTGGGTTACAAGGAGGACTGTCAGGTAAAAAGTGATAGCACTTTCCTGGCATGGTCTCTGGTGTTTGATTATGAAGAGTAGATTGGCAGCAGGGGAACCCATAGGAAAGAATATATTGGAAAGTTAAAGATGTTTTATATTGGGGCAGCTAGGTGATGTAGTGGATAAAAGATCAGCCCTGAAGTCAAGAGGACCTGAGTTCAAGTGTGACTTCAGACACTTACTAAGCTGTGTGACTCTGGGCAAGTCACTTAAACCTCATTGCCTAAAAAACAAACAAACTCAATACTTCATATTATTTTAAGAAAGAGGAGAAGAAAAAGATGATGGATGACAGAAGCAGCAGGTAAGGTTTAAATACCCATATGCAGCTCTTTCTGTTTGGAGTTATTATCTGTTAGAATCCTTAGAACAGGGTTTGTTTTTTGCCTTTCTGGGTATCATCATGGCTCAGTACAGTGCCTGACACATAGTAGGTGTTTAATAAATGCTAATTCACTGATCCATTAAAAACGCATCCTTCGTGACTTGAGCAAACTGTTGCAGAACTAGAAAAGGAGTACACATGAAGTCTATAATAATGTAAGTGAAATCAATACTAAAAAGAAGCTAAAGTCACATTAATTCCAATGACCACTTTATTGTTACTCTTGGTCCTTGAAAACAGATTGGAGGATCATATGTTTGGTGCTGGATCACTGAAGTCATTGGGTCCAACCTCATAATTTTGCAGTTAAGGGTACTGAGGCTCAAAGAGCTTGCTCGAGATTAGCTAGAGAATGTCTGAGGTAGAATTTGAAACCAGGTCTATTCTCACTTCCTTATTTTACAGATGAGCAAACCGAGGCTCAGAGAGGTTAAATGATGTTCCCAAGTCTGCCCAGGTAACAAAAGAGGCCCAGGTGAGACTTGAACCTGTGGCCTCTGACTGCAAATTAAGTGCTTTTTTTTTTTCTGAAATGCTTCTTGTTAGATACTTAGCTTTTAAGTCTGCTAAGTCTTCTACTAGGTCAGCTTTGCAACTGACAAAAATTATTCAGGCTCTGGAAAAACTCATTACTGACTTGCCTTTCCCCTCACAAAGAGTAAAAAACAAAAACAAAACCCTACTCAGTTAACTAAAATAAAAATACACAGAAAATTTGATTTCTTAGTTTGGGGGAAAAAGGATTTGATTTTAAAGAAATTACTCAAGAAGCATTTATGAATGCCTACCATGGTGGTATGGTAGATAGACACCAAGCCTAGAATCAGGAAGATTCATCTTCCTGAGTTCAAATCTGACATCAGATACTCACTAGCTGTGTATCCCTGGGCAAATCATTTAATTCTGCCTCAGTTTCCTCATCTGTAAAATGAGTTGGAGAAGGGAATGGTGAACCAGTCTAGGATTTTTGTCAGGAAAACCTCAAGTGCTGTCAGGAAGAGTTGGATAGAACTGAAATAACTGAACAGCAACACTATGTGCCAAGCACTGGAAATAAAAAGGAAAACCAAAATGATGTGTTTTTAAGGAATTTGCACTCTATAAGAGGAAACAAGATGTAGTGATATCAAGAAATATAAAATATACACATGATAAATACGAACTAATTCCAGGTAGAACAGGCATTTGGGAGGACAGGAAAACCCTTATCCTATAGGATGTTTGAAGGGAGCTGGGAATTGGAAGCCAGGCTGATTAAAACGTCAGTATCCCATAATTTTATCTACAGGGCCACAGACTTTAGGCTTCTAGTCCATCCTGTTCCTGAAGAAGGGTCCCTTCTACAGCATACCTGACAAGTGGTCAACCAGCCTTCTTTGGAGAACTCTTGGCAGCCCCTGCGGAAGAGTTTGACAACATTTTGTCGATGAATTATTTGGCAACCCATTTTTTGGCACTTTATCTAAGTTGTCTGTTAGTACTTGGCACATTCTGTTTTTGACAGTACTGACTCAGTTTCTGCCTGAAGGTAGCTGTGAAAGTATTGGTGTGAGGGCGTCTTTTAAACAACATGCTAACAACACTGTCAAAAGACCTTTTGGAAATTGTTCAATTTGCCTGGTGTTTTGGAAGAGACATTTCAAGCAATCCTGTGCCTACCTGGGCTCTGAGATCTGTGTTATTAACTTTTTCCCCAAGGGAAAAAAACACCATTTAATGGACAAGATTTCTTGTTTTTTTATTTATTTTTTTATTTTCTGAACAGATTATAAAATCTCCTGTTTTCTGAAGGGTCTTGTTAGAATAGAGGGTGGGAAAAGGCCTCAAGAGATGATTTGGTAGAATGAATGAAACCAGGAAATTTAACTTGCATTTTTTCACTCAATGTGTGATTTTGGGCTTGTGTTAAGACCTTCCCCATCTCTACAAGGAGGAGAAAATCATATGTTTCTCTTCCTCAAGTCATCACATTTGTTAATCATCCCTTTTGCTCCGGGTAGTAGGTATACAAAGAAATGAAACAGTCCTACAAAGGCTTTATTATATATTAGAGGAAATCACACATACAAATATATGTACCAATGTGCACAGAATCCAGTGTAATTTTGGGAGGCAGTCACTAGCAGTTCAGAGGAACAGGAAAGACATTTAGCTGATGAGCCCTGAAGGTGTTTATTCTAAGAGGTGATGAGATGGAAGGGAGTGTATTCCATGCATAGGGCATGGATAGTGTAAAGTTACAGAGACGGGAGATGAAGCCTCATTTATGAGGCATAGCAAGAACACCTTGTGGTGATGTTTTGAGGACAAACCAGATGATCGATGTAAGAGAGGTCCCTGCACATTTAGACAGAATGGCTCTTTGTAAAACCAAGTTATTTTAATAGCTCTGTCTTGGACTTTCTCCAACTCATCTATCCCTTTTTTAGGAGAGGGAGCCCCAAGCAGACATCTTATTCAAAATAAGATCCTAACTTGCTGCCAAAATTAGATGTGAAGGATTCCATCAGCATTCTTACTCCTATGAATATACCCCAGTATTACATAAGCCATTTTTATAATAGCAGTTATTAGTGATGCATGGTCAATCCCTACTCAGTTCTTGAATATCACTGGCAGAGGTGTGGTGAGAGTAGACCAGTCAATT
The DNA here is from genome assembly GCA_023548195.1 of Bettongia penicillata ogilbyi. Classification (NCBI taxonomy): domain Eukaryota; kingdom Metazoa; phylum Chordata; class Mammalia; order Diprotodontia; family Potoroidae; genus Bettongia; species Bettongia penicillata. Next base: position 125,046 of record JAJHZJ010000288.1, on the reverse strand, counting down.
GGATGATAGGATGTTAGTTTCCAGTCAATATCTCTTTGATTCTAGCAGAACATTGATTTTTAAGGAGAGAAAGGAAGTACACTGTCCCAGCTTGGAACTGTAAGATCATAGGTTTAGAGTTGCAAAGTATCTCAAAGGACATCTCGTCCAACATTTTGCAGATGAGGAAACTGAGGTCCAGATAGATTTTTAAGTGACTTTTACCAAAGATAACAAGTAGCAGAGCTGATATTTTTGAATCAGACAGTGACATGCCTTTCTAGATAATCTCCTAAATGACTTAGAGATTAAGTAACAAATGGAGGACCCTGGTGTAAGTATTGGACTTAATGAGTACTGAGAGATCTAGGTTCCAGTTGTAATTGTACCATCTTGCGCACATCATTTGCCTCTCAGAGTCTTAGTCTTCTCATCAGTAAAATGGGCAAGATAAGGAGACTTTATAAAATACATAAACAAAGGTATCTTTTCTCCATGAACTTCTTTTTAGTAGTGCAGCTCCATTAGCTATCTTGAAAAATCGTGTAAGGGAAAAGTCACTGCTGTTCTTGTGGGTCAGAGGTACTAACAGCATCTTTCTTTTCCTTTCACCAGAAGGGACCGATTCATCAATCACACATTTTGGTCATATGCTGCATCTGCCTAGATTTTCAAACAGCAAGTGTCTTGACCAGGACAAGTCTTTAAGTTTCTGAAGCCTGATCTCTTGCAGGAAGGCCTGTGGCAACTATTTCTAGCCATAGAATTAACCCAGAGGTGTAAAGAACGGTGTTTGCATCCCCTTCATGCTGAGTGTGGGTATTGATTCCTAGGGTTGAGAAGATGGAATAAATAGAAAGATTACTTTGCAAGGTAAAGAGGCTGCCTAAGGATTATTTAACTGTCAGGTGGCTATTGGAATGCTTTGCTACAACCCATAGGGGCCTTTTCATGGGCAGCCCTTGGTGAGGGCTTTGTGCTTCTCCCCCACTTTCTAGAGTCCCACTGGCTGCTGCTGAGAGATCCATTAGGACAAAAGTCAGAAATGAAAGAAAGGAAGAAACTGGGAAGGCAGAGGTAGCTTAAGGGACTTGCCTCTTGGATCTCACTTGTCCTAAATACCTTGCATTTTTTCACTTTCTTTTGTTATATTGCCTGAGGCTATACTAGGTAAATGTGTATTTGGGTTAATAAGCAGTGACTTTTAAAAATGCAAAAATGTCAATCACAGTTTCTTGAGGGTAGGTCTTGTTTTTGTCTTTCTCTGTATTCTGTCTTTTTATTTTTTTTGGCAAGGCAATTGGGGTTAAGTGACTTGCCCAGGGTTACACAACTAACACACGTCAAGTGTCTGAGACTGGATTTGAACTCAGATCCTCTTGATACCAGGGCCAGTTCTCTATCCATTATGCCACCTAGCTTTCCCCTCCCCCTCACTTTTTTTTTTGAAAAGAAACAATTAAAAATTTATGGGAGACTAAATAACTCAATCCTACAGAACGAGCAAGTCCGAGAACAAATCTTAGAAATAAACGATGCTGTCATTATAGATTGTCGTTACAATAATGAGACAACATATCCAAATTTTGAGGATGCAGTCAAAGTATACATTGCCAGTGCGTGGCACTTAAGAAATCTTTATTCATTTTACTCTATGGAAATAATCTTTGTCCTCAAGTTTACATTCTATGGGAGGAGCAATGTGTCCACATATACATACCTACATGCACACATACACATACATACACACACATATACATATACATATATATATATATATATTATTTACAGGCTAATTTGGAGAGGTGGGAGAAACTAGCTGGGGATGAGGAAATGTTTTATGGAAGAGAGGGTGGTAGTTGAGTTGATATTGGAGAGAAGCCAGGGTTGTAAGGGAGTTCATTCCAAAGATAAGGCACAGGAGAACAGAGATATTTGGATTTAGACTCAAGGGACTTCTATTCAAATCCAAACTTTGGTCCTTAGTCCCTGTGTGTGAGATCATTTCTCTGGAACTAATTTTTGTCCTCTGTAAAAAGGATGGCTAGAATTTAGAAGGTAGGGCTCTTCCAGTTTTTAACCCTATGATTCTGCACCTGGATTTCATAAAGGTATCTTTCATAATACCATTGTGAACAAAATTATGAGTTTAGAGATAGCTAGAGAATAGTAGATGTGAAATTGGTTAAATGGTAGATATGATATGAACGAAAACATAAGTAGTATGTATATTCAACTTGCAGTGCTCAATAGAGCATTGGACCTGGAGTCAGAAAGACTTCTCCTGAGTTCAAGTCTAACCTCAGACTCTTACTAGCTGTGTGACCCTGGGCAAGTCACTTAACCCTGTTTGCCTCAGTTTCTTCATCTGTAAAATGAGCTGAAAAAGGAAATGGCAAACTCCAGTATCTTTGCCAAGAAGACTCCAAATGGGATCCCAAAGAGTTAAACACAACTGAACAATGACAAATATAAAATTTACAGATGGCATGATATCTGTGGGAAGGATAGTCAATATGTAGGTTGATGGAATCTGGATCCCCCCTCAAAAAATCAAATATCTTCATCATTTAATTAAGTCTAAAATTGATGGGATAAATATAATGAAAATTATCAAGGATAAATGTAAACTCTTGTACTTCAGATAAAACAATTAACTGTACAGATAGAGAAAGGGGAGAGGTATGTGGCCAGATAGCACCAGGTCCTATGTATTAGATCAAGAAAAAGATCTTAAGAATTTGAGTTCTAAGATGTGTAACTTGACTTCTGAATGTCAAGCAACTAATACAATGCTGCAGTTTGGATTTGAACCAATCTCTTCGCTTTAAGTCCAGTGTTCCTTGTTTTAAAAACACCACTACCACTGCTATCACTGGGACTTTTAATGTACTGCATAACAAAGATAGTCAAGGTGTGGCAGCCAAAGGAGATCATTTATAGAGTTTATAGCGTTCAGAACAAACAAGGTGACAACCCACTCCCATTGTGTTTTGTTCAGTACTGGGTGTCCTTTCAGGAAAGACAGCTTCCCTTAAGACAATGGTTCATCCTTTAAACAGCAGTTATTCCAGTTACACTGTATAGTTGTGAGTTATGGAATGTCCATCTTGTAAGCATTAAAATTAAGGGTCAACCAAAAGGTAACAGAAAGGCAAATAGTAGATGTGAATATGCTAAAATGTATGGCCAACAAAGTGTACAGGGGAATGTCATATCTTCATCAAGAGATATAAAATAGGCTGGCTGTATGTTTTTAGATCAGTATATATATAAATATTATATATACATATATTTATGTATGTATGTATATAAGTATAAATATATGTATGTGTATGTATATATAAAATCACATCGATTAAATCCCATATCCACTGAAGTATCCAATCATTAATAAAGAGTGTATTTCCAGAGGAGCAAGACTGTGATAACGAGAAGCCTGGAAACTTTGCCATTGGTAGAGTCTAGTAAAAGAACTGAGCATTATTAGCTTAGAAATGTGAAGACTTAGATTTGGGACATGAAAATTGTTTTCAAGTATTTGAAGGGTCATCAAGTGGAAGAGACTGAGTTACTCTGCTTGGACTTCAACAATTCATGATGCCCCATAGTGAATGACCTGCCTTTCAGTGTCGTGAAGGTGTCCTTAAGTGAAGGGAGAGACCTGGTGGGATCATTTTGAGAGGAAATTTCTCTTCAGGTATGGATTGAACTAGAAGACTGCTGAATTTCCTTTTGCCCCTCTGTAGTGTAGGTTGGCTGTAGAATATGTGAATGCTGAGTCGTCCTGAACCAGAGTTACCCTTTTCCAGTTATAATCTGATTAATCCAAAAACAGCACTGAATGTTGGAGTTGAAAGAGACTCCTGAATTCTGGTTCTGACAGACTAGACCACAGACCGCATTGCTGTATATGAGATAATACACGTGTCTCTAAGCCTCAGTTTTTAAATTAGTTTTTTTCTCAATTAACAAAAATCTATTTTCTTTCCTACCATATCCTGCCCCATTTGGGAAAAATAAAGAAAAAGAAAACCTTTGCAATAAACATGCAAAACAAATTCCTTTAATGATCATGTCCAAACAAATAAACATCTCATTCTGTACCTTTCAGTTAGGAGGTCCGTGGTATGCTGCAACAGTCATCCAGAATCCTGGCTGCTCAGGGTCCTGAAGTCCTTCACAGATGTTTATTTTGACAGTGTTGTTATCATATGAATTGTTTTCCTTAGTTTTCTATTCCTTGCCATGAGGACTTTGTTGCTTTCCCTACTTACTGCCTCGCAGTGGGTGTTGTAAAGAAAGCGAATAAAATTGGATGAATTCTAATGGATTTAGAGCTTGAAAGGAACTTACAGGTCATCCCGTACAGATCAGGAAACTGAGGCCCAGAGACCTAAAGAGATTTGCCAAAAGTCACAAAACTGGACTTTAAATCGAAATCCCTTGGGTTTATTATCTAAGACTCTTTCTCCTGTACTCCACATAGAGCTTCCCATTATGTCCCATGTTGAATCAAGGTCCTAAGCTGCAGTCTCCTATGGGGACCAGAGTTTCCATCGTTTAGTTGCCCTAGATGACCAGCATGGCCCATTCTAGGATATAGCCCAGGCATATGCAGTTCTTACCTAATCATACCATGAGCAGCTAGAGTATTGGGCTTGGATTCAGGAAGACTTAGATCAAATCCTGCCTCAACACCTACTTAGCTCTGTAACCTTGGGCAAGTGACTTAAGCCCCTTAGCCTCAGTTTCCTTGTCTGCAGAATTTGAGTAGTACCTATTTCACAGGGTTATTGTGAAGAATCAAACATGCAAAGAGCTTTTGGAACCTTAAAATTGGATATAAATATTAACTATTTTTATTATTCTATCATGGGGTCATTGCCTTTACAATTACTCTAGATTAGACGCTGGTCGCTACATTCCTATTACAGTTTCCTACTTTGCTCTCTGTTCTGCTGTGGTCCAGAGACCTCAGGCTAATAACCTCTGGACCCCAATTTTCTCTTCGGTAAAATAAGCTGTTTGAACTCAATGATCTCACTGGTTCCTTCTACCTCTTAATTCTATGATTGCAATTTGAGGACTGGCTTTGACTACTATTAACTGTGTGACTGTGATATGTTTTTTGACCTCGCTGGGACTGATTTTCTTCATTTATTTATTCTTTATTTCAGAGCAGAAATGTTGATTGTATTATAGGGTTGCTCTGAGAAAAGCATCTGGTGAACCCCAAAGAAATATATAAATATGAAGTCCCGTTATTATTAAGTGTGAGCTCTCTGACTAATCTTCCTAATGGAGCCCTTTATTTATACTCTTAGCCTACTTAAGAATCTGTAATAGTTCCCTGCTGCTTACTTGGTCAGGTATAGAACTTTTGCCCACTTTTCAAGGACTCCTGAAACCTAGTGCCAGCCTCCTTAAGCTACCTTGTTTCTCATCATTGTTCTCCACTCCAGTGAAGCTATTCCTGGGCTCTTAGGAAGGGGTTAATTGAGGATAGTGTCCTCTCCCAGCACTGGAGGTTACAGGTCTGGGGCGGGAACTTTGAAGCCATCCAGTCCTCTCTCCCCTTTTTTACAAAAAAGGAAATTGAGGTCCATTAGGTGATGCCCATAGTCACACAGATAATAAGGAAAACAGATTTGGGATTTGATCACAGGTTCTTTGATTGTAAGGTATCATTCCCCTTCACTCCCCTGAACAAATTAAAATATAAATGGGAAATATTGAACAAAAAAAGTAAAATAGAACATAGATATATTAATATGTTGTTTTCTAAATCAATATGCAGCAGCATATGAGTGGCCCCCATTTCTATTTTGAGTTTGATATTGCCATTTTATAGTGTGCCTTGTTATCACTATTCTACAGAAGACTGAAATCTATACATTCTTTCCATTGTATCATGATGCCTGTATTGATAATAGCAGTGGTATTTGGGCTCCCCCAGTCCTGTTTTTTTTTTTTTAACCTTTCCTGTGGGCTTAAGCATTTTCTAATTGTATCAGAATTATTTTTTCTCCTTCCTAGATTGAAAGATCGTGGGGGCGGGGAGGGGAGGAATCAGTTTGAGTTACATTTAGGCATAAACGTATATATTGTGGTCTAGGCTTATATGTTGTTTGTCCTTCATTCTCAAAGACAACCATGACACTAGTAGGAAAATGTTGCTATGACTTGCCAGTGAATTGGATTTCAGTGAGGAAGGGCAGTGCCAAGTCATCAACCTCGTTTTCTCCAGAGCCATCTGGATCCAGTGGTCAGAAAGGATCCAGTGGAAGACCTTGGCTCTTCTGAGTTCTCACTTTGACTGATGCAATGCCCATTCAATGATTGGGGCTATTTAAGAAGTGAGCCAAAGTACGGCTCCTTTAATTGCACCCCCTTCCCCAAAAATCAAAGTGGGAGGGAAGACCCTAAGGATTTCTGACCAAAAGAGAAACAATTATTATTTATATTTACTCCTGTCCTCCCTCTGCATGGGGTATTATGCCCTTACCTGAGGGTCCTCTCGAAAGGAAGGTAAATTTTGATGGCTGAAACCTACCTTGATATCTCGGGGTTTACTAGCTAGATTCTTTTCTTAAAGCCCATGCCTTACAACCCAAATCACTTTGCCTCTCGTTGTTTGGCCAACAACGGGTCTAGGATTGACTTGTGATTTGATGACCAGGATATAAATAAGAGCAGGCAACTTCTGGGGATGATTGTAGGGGTCACTTACCTCTGTTCTGGTCAGACAAATCTTGGACTCAGTATTTCTTCATAATCAGGCTTTAAGATCAGAAAATGTAGGCCAGACCTCAATGATAATATATTACATATATGTAATATATATTATATAATATATTATATATATATATTTACATGTTCAGAAGATAGATACCATAGATAAATTGTATGCTGTGTAAAATTTAGCTTAACATGTTGGAATGTCTTTAAGATGACATGCTAATTTTCCTGTAAGTCATGGTATCATTAGAAATGGAGTTATTTGTAAATTAAATCCCTTCATTTTCCTTTGTGCCTTGTCTTTCGCTAGAAATGATGTAACCGGAATGAGACATGAAAGCTAATAATGAACTGGTCAGTGGGTTCTGATGCCTGATTTCTACCATTACTGAACAGGGAGAGGAAGAGGAAGGAAGCATAACAGTGTAAATATGCTATTGAAATATCACAAATAGTTCTTTTAATTTTTGAAAACACATTCAAAATAAACCCTTCTGGCGACATTTCTGTGATACATTGTTGTGAGTCTGCAGTAGTAGATGTTAAGATTTTCTTTGTTTTTGCTTGAATGTTTGGTGAAACTATAAAGTGATCTGATAAAAACACCTTTTATTATTTTTTTCTGCAGAAGTAGGAGTGTTTTTAAAAATCTTATTGTTGTTTTAGTTTTGATGCTACAGGCAACATGAATGTTTAGTTTCTTGGTTATCGTCACACAGTTTTAGCACCAGTATGTGGATTATGTACCAGTGCCAGAACTGGAGAAAGCTAAGGGATTCAGGCAGTTGAAGTGCTTCTCCAGTTAATTTCTATAGAAGTCACCATTTGGGAAAACGTTCCTTAATTTTTTCTTGTCCATCTTTATAGGTAATGAAATCTTTTGATAATTGCTCAGCTTTCCCCTTTACTGTTATTACTGTGTGTGATTTCCATGACCATCAGAAGCTTTAAGTAGAAGTCATTAGCCTATACAGCAGTGATCCTTCCCATTAAGTGAAACATGTATCTTAATGCAGGTTAAAATGAGAAATTACTTCTGATTTTAGTAGATTACACAGGAACTATTACGTTTTGAAGCCCTGGACCAAATTGATGACTTTAATTTCTTCAATTTTAGACAATTCATTTTGTGTTGTAAAAGCCTAATGGAGACTTTAAAAGGAGAGTAGACCACTTCTTTTTCCGTGCTTTCCTTCTAATATTGTAGACTCAGAGTCACCAAATCTTCAATCTGAAAGAGACCTCAGAAGCCATGCCCTCAACCAGGGATGGGGAACCTGCAGCCTCAAGGCCACATGTGGCTCTCCAGATCCTCAAGTGTGGCCCTTTGATTGCATCCAAAGTTTGGATGAAGGCAAAGAGCTGCACTTGAGGATCTAGAAAGCCACATGTGACCTTGAGACCGGCAGGTTCCCCATCCCTGCCTCAACCATGATCTAGTTGGGAAACCCCTCATGTAAGAATTCCCTGATGGGGTCATGCAGCCCCTTCTTTAAATCTTAATACATAGGGGGACCTCCCTTCTCCAGCGGCAGCTTATTTCTCTTTTGAAAGCTCTTTTTGTTTGGAGGTTTTTCCTTAATTCTAGCCCCAAATCTGTTTCTCTATGACCGCCACTTTTTGCCTCTTAGAATCACCCTGCTTTGCACCAAATTCAAGATTAAGAACATTTTTGCTTCAAGAGACCTTTCCTGACCTACCTCACTGCAGTGGCTTCCTTCTTCCCTTCCCCCATTTTCTCCTAGTTATCTTGTTATCCACAGAATGCAGCTTCCTTATGGTCTGGGACTGTTTCATTTTTATCTCTGTATTCACAGTGCCTGGTACATACTAGGCATTTAATAAAAATACTTATTGATGAATGAAATCCTTCTTCAGCCTTCTGGGCCCCAGAAGAATCCATCTAATCCCCATCCTATTCCTTAGTCTTTCAAAGTCAAGACAGCTACACTACAATAAAGATGAACTAGCAAAAAAAAAAAATGACTTGTTGACTTCTTCCCATCTTAGGGAAGTAAAGTCAAATACATCATCTAGTATCTTGTTCTGAGGTTTTGAATCTGGGTTTTATTAAGTATGACAAGAAAGCAGATAAAGATGTTCTTACAGAAAATGCCTAGGACTGTTTTCCCAAATGCCAAATGTGTATCTCCCAAAGAGAGCTCACACAGAAAGTGACATGTCTTAAATTACCTGGGCTACTTCATTGGTGTAAAATGGACTCCCATCCAAAATGGGTCTTTCACTGTGCTGTTGAGACTCTTCATGACCTCATTTGGGGTTTTCTTGGTAAAGAAATTGGAGTGATTGACCACTTCCTTCTCTAGTTTATTTTATAGATGAAGAAACTGAGGCAAACAGCGTTAAGTGAATCTCCCAGAGTAAATGGAGCTAGTAATTGTCTGAGGATGGATTTGAACTCATGAAGATATTTGGGGCACTTAGCTGCTCCTTGCTGATATCAGCATAAAATGTTGGATCGGCTCTTTCTTTAGTTCTCTCCATTTAACCTGAAAGTCATCATGTCTAATTCACATTCAGAACATTTCATTCTACAGAGCACAGATAACATCATGGACATTCCATGAAGGTTCATTCCTATTAGAGAACTTTAGGTTTTCTGGCAGCCCGTAAAAAGTTGTGGGTCCTTGAAGGACAATTATGCTCCAGCAAAAAGAAGTCCCTTTGAGTTATATAACTGAAGTTAGTTTTTTCTTAAGTTCAGCCCTGTGGTGCTTCAAATAATCCTAGCCAGTCACTTAACAAGCTTTGGGCTTCTCACAATGCCTAATAGGTACATAGTAGATGTATATCTACTATGTTCCAGGCATTGTTCTTAGCCCTGGGGATACGTAGAAAGGCAAAAGACAGTTCCTGCCCACAGTCTAATGGAGAAAGGGAGACAACATACAAACAATTATCTATGAATAAGTTAAATACTTAATTTAAAATAGCTTATTTAATAATTTAAATAAATTAAACATTTAACTTAAATAAAGTAAAATACAGAAAAAATTGGGAAATGCTGCTAGTATGTATAAGGTGGAATTTTAGCTGGGATTTGAAGGAAGCCAACAGAGTACATCCTTGGAAATGCCAGGCTGGAAGAATCAAAAGCCGGAATTAAGGTTGCCAGGGGAAATATCAACAATTTCAGAGTTGCAGATGATACCAGTCTGATGGCAGAAAGTGAAGAGGAATTAAGGAGCCTCTTGATGAGGGTGAAAGAGAAGAGTGTAAAATCCGACTTGAAGTTGAATGTCGAAAACCCCTAAGATCTTGGCATCTGGTCCCATCACTTCCTGGCAAATAGAGGGAGAAGAAATGGAATCAGTGTCAGGTTTTATATTCCTAGGCTCAAAGATCACTGCAGGCAATGACTGCAGCCATGAAATTAAAAGACACTTGCTCCTTGGAAGGAAAATTATGTCAAATCTGGACTGCATACTAAAAAGCAGAGGCATCATCTTGCTGACAAAGGTGCCTATAATCGAAGCTATGATTTTTTTATAGTAGCAATATATGTTTGTTGGTCTATAAGGAAAGATAAATGCCACAGAATCAAGGCTTTGAAATTGTGGAACTGGAGAAGACTTTTGAGTCCCTTGGACAACAAGGAGATCAGATCAGTCAATACTTAAATTAATTTACTGGGGGGTTAAATACTGAAGTTGAAGCTTAAATACTTAAAAGATAGGACTCATCAGAAAAAACCTTGATGTTGGGAAAGACTGAAGGCAAAACAAAAAGTCTCTAGCAGAGGATGAGATGGATGAATAGTGTCATGGAAACAATGAACATGAACTTGGACATACTTCAAGATATAATGGAGAACCCAAACGCCTACCCTACTATGGTCCATGGAGTCATGAAGAGAGAGACAGGACAGAACAACTGGGCAATAAAGGGAAGTCATTAGGTACTGTCTGTAATTTAGCTGGGCATTTGTACAGTGAGAGGAAATGACTGAGATTTATGGAGTTGCTATGAGCATATGAAGACCAGAAGTGAATTGTAGGTAGGTTGGTCAAAACGTCTGTAGGAAAAGAGAAATCTGGAAACCACAGCTTCAAGCTATAAAAGGAGGGTCTTCCAAAGAAGAAGGAAAGAAGACAAGCTGTTAAAAAAAACCAGTAGTGTTTTTCAAAAGCAACAGAATCAGAAAAAAAAAGATTTGAAAAGCAGAGTCAGTGAATTATTTAAATGGAAATTAATCCTCAACCCTGGCCTTTTAACTTGGGGAGGAAAGAGGCGGGGAACTATGCTGGAAACAGATCTCAGCAGTTCTGTGCAGTTTTTGTTAATGACAATCACCTTGTTTTATGCCAAGTTGACTCAATTGGGTCTTTAAAAGACTCAGTGATCTGTTGGAACCCCTAATGCCTCTTTATTAGAATGTTTTCAGCCCTCAGGCCATGATGAAATTAATTCCTTTTTAACTTTCTGAGGAACAATCACTTTTACAAATAAGAAAATGAAAGGGAGGCCTCTGCAAAACAGTTTACAGATTATTTGGTTTGTAGAGTACACAGTCAAAGGCCTGTGTTTCTTCATCAGGCAGGGTAGGAGTCCTGGGAGTTAAAATTTATTTTATGTTTGGTTTAAGGCATCAAAGTGAAAAGATAAAGGGAAAAATGCTAATTAGACTTGTTATTATTAGAAAATATAGAACCTGAGTGGACTGATTGATGGTAGACAAGTCACAACTTTTTCTCTGGCCTCATGGGATCCCATAGGTTTCTCATTTGTAAATATGAGAACAGTGCACTTGTAGACCTCCAATTACAGATTCTCTCTGTGTCTGACCTGGTCCCAAATATTGCCATCTCTTACAATCCTGGCTTGGTCACCGTGCCTTGTTGATGGTTGATCAGAAAGAATGTCTATTTCTGGACTTTCTGCATTTTAGGTACAAATCTGACAAAAGCAATTTTTATTAATTCAGCTTCCTTCTAAATACAAGCATTTCTAACTTGGCACAATGTCCAAACTGACTTCATGCCCTCAGATATTTAGGGGTCAATATTCTAGGTCCAGGTTGGCAAATTAAGGCTGCAGGTTTTTATGTTTTTCACTAAAGTTTTATTATATTAGAAAATGTAAAAAACTATTCACCAAACAAAAACCAGGAGGGAGCTGGATTTGGCCCTCAGGCCACAATTTGACTCTGTTATAGAGCATTATAATAACCTAATCATCTAGGGAAACTATTTGAACCACTCTTTTTTAATCTCATCTCTTCTCTGTGATGAGCATTTTTACTTCCTTCTGAATAAAAAGTGGTCACTGCTCCTAGGTAGTCACAGTTCCCCTCAGGGAATGGGGGAAACAAAGGGTTAACCAGATTAAGGGTACTTTCTGTTTTAACTCTGGTTCCTCTCCCCTCATTTTCACAAGGCTTTACTTTTTTGTTTTTGACCTTTGATCTACACACATTCCAAAAGTGAAAAATTTGGAAAGAATTTTGTTGGAGTAATATCTATTTATTATTTTCTCTTGAACTAAATGGGTTTTTAGTCAAAATATATTTTTACTTTCTATTACTCTATTATATACTCTATTACAAAAAAATTTGGAAAGGATTTTTGGCTGGAGTGATATCTATTTGTTAATATTTTCTCTTGAACTAAAAAGGTTTTTAGTCAAAATATATTTTTACTTTATATTGCTTAAATACATTTTAACAATAAATTTCATAATTGTCAAAAGATAATAAGTTTGTGTGTGTTCATCCTTCGTTGCCGAAGGACTATGCTATCAGAGAAATTATGACATGATTTGCACTTGACTTTGTCTTGAGTGAGGGAGGGCTGTGCAGGTCACCAGCCTCATTTTTTATATAATTTATGACATTTATTGAGAGAAATTTCGAGAGGATTTTAGACTGAGGTAATATCTATTTGTTGAAATTTTCTCTTGAACTATAAAGGTTTTTAGTCAAAATATATTTTTGCTTCATATTACTTAAATATATTTTAACAATAAATTTTATAATTGTCAAGATAAGTTATATATATATTTATATATTAGATATATTTATAACATTTATTAAGAGAAATTTGGAAAGGATATTAGGCTGGAGTAATATCTATTTCTTAATATTTTCTCTTGAACTAAAAAGGTTTTTAGTTGCAATATATTTTTAGTTTATACTACTTAAATATATTTTAGCAATACATTTCATAATTGTTAAGATTTTTACATATATGTATGTATGTATATATGTATATTATATATGGTATATACACAAACACACATATTTATTAAGTACCTATTGCATTCCAGGCTATCATATTACTCAACATATAAACGGGACAGAAGGCAAAAAAAATCTTCCCTCAAAATCTTAACCTTTGTAAATGAGACAAAACTGATAAGAAACTAAGGCAATGCTTTTGTTCAGGGTCCCCCTCTTGGGTCTGCCCCAAGTTGTTTTTACCAAGCCAACTTTTAAAGATGGTGTTAAATGCATATTTAAACATGCAGTTAATATTGTGTCTTGTTGAGAAGAAGGGAAATAGGTCAGGGAGAATGGGAGAGACTGATAATTAGGTAGCTTTGTAGCCTGTGAGAAGTATTGGCAGCCTAAATGCCCATGAGAAGACAATGGGGCTTTGTTTGCAGCTAAGAAAGCTAGAAATCATTGTGTCTCATTACTCCAGCATTCCAGAGTTGTCAGGGTGTTTGTTGGGCCCATATCCGAGCACAGTTTTCTAATTGGAGCTTGAGCACACAAAAGAGATGATTCTTCCTTTTCCCTTTCTCTTTCTCCAAATGCACACATTCGTTTTTATTATTGTATTAGGAATTGACCTGCTCCCCTTGCCTTGGCTCCGGTCCACTTTTCATGAAGGCTGGGAAGCATCTGCCAACCTCTTGGGTGCTAGGGCTACTTTCTGGTGACTGGTGGGTAGTGTTCTGAGGGATAATGGTGACTTTCCCCTTAGCCTCCCACTCCTGGCTGCTGGTCCTCTCTGCCTCCCAATGGCATATATACAAGATTCTTTTTCAATTGTCTAAGGTGGCAGGATCACAGTAGCCCTGCTTTACTTGGCTTCCTATTGGCTTTAAGAAGCCCAAGTCTCTCCTCTGATATGGGTTTCCTATGTATACCACTGGCTTAGTGGGAGGAGAAATGGGACCTTCAGCTGTTTGTTTTCCTAAGAGTTGGCTAGGGTGGGTGTACTGGGCTATTCTTGGTGCAGACAGTGGCTGCAGAAACACTGCATAGCAGGGTTTCTTAGCCTTTTCTTGAGTCACAAACCCCTTTGGCAGGCTGGTAAAGCCAATAAACCTTTTCTCAGAATAATGTTTTTAAATGCATAAAATAAAATCCATAGGATTACAGAGGAAACCAATTATATTGAAATAGTAATCAAAATATTTATTTAAAAACCCCCAGATTTATGGATCCTAGACTAAGAACTTCTGCTGTGTGGAATTAGGATCAGGAATGTCAGCTCCTCTTTCTTTATTTTAACTTTTTCGATATGAACTGATTTTTCACTTCATTAACTGTACCAAACTTTCTTTTGGAATTTCTTACTTTGGTAGCCATGTTGCAATACGAGAATCATTACATATCTCCAAATCAAATTCCACCTATTAACTACAAGAAGAGAAATGGAAGAATTTACAGGCTTTCTCTCCTGTTTAGTGAAATATGACTGGTGTGACCTAATTCATTTGCATATTAAATGTGCTAGACATATCAGGGCTTTTTTTGCTTGTAACCTAGGAAACCAATACCCTGGTTTATCGAAAAGCAATTGTATAAGGGCCACTGTGTGTAGGGTACATTATTCTTTTGTGCCTCAGAAAGCAGTGAAAAGAGAGTTGTAGTGTTCCAGAATATTTCCATTGCTTATCAGAGAGGGGGAGAAAAACAAGGAGGGTTATATGTTTTTCTTGTAAAACGTTCAAAGCTTTACTTGAAAAAAAAATTAATATAAAATTGTTTTGCCTAAATTTCTCCAGTAATTATAGCAAACATTTGTGTAGCTTTTTAAACTTCAGAACAGCTTGTATATTTTTTAAAAAATTGATTTAAATAACTGCTGTATAGAAAAAGAACTTCATGTTTAGCTCTAGACTAAATTTATTGACATTGAAATTAAATGAGTGGGGTAAATTATTGACATGTCCTCCATTCACCTGGGCTAAAAGTAAGCTTGATTCCATGAGGTAACAGTTTTGACAGGACATTTTTTCTGAAGGTTCTCGTAGCAAACTTGGAAAATTAGACAAATGAACAATGGAGACCATATCTTTCTTTCAACTTGAATTTATGGTATGTCTTCCTTTTGGGAGAGTCATAGATATGCTTTGCACCTCTCTTCTCAATAGACTCTAGATTCTTGAGGAAAGTTTATTTGTACGGAAACAAGAAGATACCCATCATTGAGAGCCATAGTTCATCCAAAAACATTTATAAACCAGATTCTCCCAGGAATAGGCTAGGTTCTGGATCCATGAATAGAAAAGTTAGACTATCCCTGCCTTTAGGAAGCTTCCTTTCTACTAGAGTAAGGTTCATAACTTTTTGTCTGTCATGGAAAACCTTAGTAGTCTGGTGGATTCCATGGACCCTTTCTCAGAATGATATTTTAAATGCTTACGATGAAAGTCATACGAGTGCAAAGGAAACCAATTCTATTGAAATAGTTATCAAAATGTTTTCCCCATCTATGTCCATGATCTCCAGGATAAGAACCCTTGCACTCCAGGGATAGATACTTAAAAAGTGAATAAGGGACTTAAAGTCAAGGTCATTGACTTGTAGCTTACAGATTCTGCTGTCATTTTTAAAAAAATTGAAACAACACATACTCTTTTTGAATCCCTTCGTCCAATCTCTTCTATTCTCCGTGTGCTATGAAATATCAGATAGTGTTCTGTAATGCCAGCTGCCACTTTTTTCTGTACACAAGAACATAGTTAATACAGTCTAAGTGACTTGAATTTGAAAAGGAGGAAGTAGGAAGGATGGAAGAGAGAATGTCTCAGTCTCCTCCAACAAATGTGTCAATAATTGAAAGCATAGGATAGGAAGATGTAAGGGATCAGAGGCGTGTTAGTCAAACATTCCTCATTTGATGAGGAAACTGAGTCCCAGGGAAGTTAAATGAATTACCCAAGGCTACACTTATAGTGTCTGAGGGTGGATTTGAACTCAGGTTCTCTGACTCCAAATCCACTATTTTTTACCATCATACACAATACCTCTCAGGTCCCTTACTTTAATTACTTTATCACACCTCTATGCAAGGCTTTTGAAATGTTCCCTGAAAACTCTTACAATATGTGTGTGTGTGTGTGTGTGTGTGTGTGTGTGTGTGTGTATAGCGGCCATTTTATGTTCATTATCTCTTTTGATGATTAAAAGCTTTTAAGAAGTTAAGTATATTCTAATATTATTTTCTATTCCCATTTTACAAATGGGGAAACTGAAGCTGAGAGATATTGAATGATTACTATGGAATCCATGTCTCTAGAATCTTAGACATTAAAAAATACTTGTAAAAATCATGAATTTCCCTATTCTTTTGTGAAGGGCAGAATCCCTTTCACTCATTTACTTTTATACTCAATGAAGTGTAAGCAGAGGGGTACAGATGACAGTTTATCCTTTCGGAGAGAAAAAGGAATTAAATTCTTAGCCCATATATTCCTTACTTTGCTAGTGGGAGCTGATACACAGCTTTCTCTATGCCACCGGAGATAGAATGCTTATACGGATCCTCAGTACATGTTGGCTGGGGAAAAGATCAAATGAGATAATGTATGTAAAGTGCTGGATCAATGCTAGCTAGATATTATTTCCTTTTTAAAGCCTTACCTGACTACTTAACCTATTCTGTCTGCTTGCTTTACTAAAAGCTAACCCCATGCTTACTCTCAGGGAGAGTTATAGAGATTAGAATGACTCTCATTGCTGGAGTGCCAGCTGGCTTGGCAACTTCTGTAACAAATCGACTTGGGCAGCATTTTAGGTGGTCCAGCTCTCCCATTTGCAAACAAGACCACACAGATGATCTCCTTATTTATTTTTTGTATTAACCATTTTAGTTTTGTTTTTTCCAGTTCAAATATTGGTCTTCTTGTCAGGGAAAACAGAAGCAAAATATGAATTAATCAACTCTCTCTTCTCTCTGCTGATTTCTTATCCCTATTACCCTAAACAGTAGCCCTGTATCTTCTTCAGTCCTCCTGAGATGGGTTCTCCCAAAGAAGAGTTTAATCGTAACATCAGGAAGGTGACCTGAGTTCAAGTTCATCTCTAATACTGCTTGACCACATTTTCAGTTTCACCATCTGTAAAACAGCTGGTGGTCATGGAGTGGTCATATGATAATTATATATAGCACTTTGAAAATTTTAGGGTGAAATGTAAATTATTATAACTAATCCTGCCATTACTGTCAATAAAATTTTAAAATTCAAATTAGATTTATGTTGCTTCAGTTTAAGCCCCTTCTATTTGTTTTTCACATGGAGATGAGAAAGTTTTGGCCATATCTAGTAGTATACCCTACCTGACTACTATTAATGAACCAAGATACCCAGTTCCTTTAGCTTTTCACAACCCATTTAATTCAAGAAGTAAACAAGTGAACAAATAATAAAAAGTAGATTTAATAGGGCTCATTTTTAAAGTACTGGACTCCTACGTAGCCATAGGTTCTATGTGACAACTTCCAGGTCAATATCCTCAGTTACATATTTCCTTGAGAGAGTTTTCAGCAAATTAACTCAAGTCCACAAGTATTTATTAAAACCTACTATGTGCCTAGCACTGTGCTAAGCACTTGGGAAGCATAAACATGGCACATAAAAGCCCAGTGAGTCTGTAGGGGAGAACAGGTGGATAAAGACAGGAGAAGAAAGAAGACATTAGCTCAATAAAATATGTTTACATTGGAATTTGACCAAGAACATGGGCTTAATTTTTCTTCTTTACATTAAGATAGAACATGCAGTAATTTTAATGACTTCAATTTTCATCCTCAGGGCCTCACGGCTCAAGATTATGCATACGGGTTCATTTTCCTGTAAAGTGAAAAGGCGGCTAGCAGAGATAATATTTGTTAGAGGTTTGAGACAGAATACATAAATCTGGATGTCTGTTAACAAAATGAGTTGGAAAACCCAAATCAACTGTATAAATAGTTTTGCTTTTTTTTAGTTATCTGGATATTTAAGGTGAAGGTAGGATTGGGGTGTGCTTGGATTATCTAGCTTCATGAAGGAGTCTATCCTTTTATTTTGTTAGTTTAGACTTCCTCTGATGTATTTTTTAAAAGCATGTTGAGCTCCTTTCTCAGCTAGTGAACTCAAAGCTATTTGTAATTGTGAAACCTTTGTGGGTAGTAGGCTAAGTGCATACTTTAATTTAATGTTGGAACTCACTAAACATTAAATAACAATGTGAAAAATAGACTCTTTGGCCCAAAGAATTCCTCAGAAAGATCTTCACTGTAAAACTATTTACCCAGGAATTTTTGGCCATTAATACAATGGCTTCGATCATTAGGAGGCCCTGATGGGACTCTGCCTAGCTAGGGTAAAATGCTTTGCTGTAAAGAGGGAGATAGATTTCAATGAAAACATTCTTCCATCTTTTTCATCCTTTTTTTCCCTCAGTGGTACATATTGTACTTTTGTTTCCTTTCTAGATTTATATGAATTCAGTGCTAGGCAACTTTTTTTTTTCATACACATTCAGAACTAGCAGCAAGAATGGGAATTTCTGTCAGCATATGAGCTTGGTCCCCAAGGGCTCTCTAAGTGACATCAACTTTTTGTGAAATTGACCATAATCTGGTTTGTTTGTAATATGCCCCTTAAGCCACACTCACATTTTTTATAAGCACATTGCCCACTGCCCAAGTTACTCTGGAAAAAATAATATTTCTCCTTCTCTCCCTTCTGGATGTCAGTTAAGCTGAGAACAAAACGAGAGATCCTTTTCTTTGCTAAGTGTAGAATGTACAGCAGTCTTAATACACTTTATAGTGTATTGGGTTGCTAATGCAACAAATGAAGAGTTAATCCGTGTTGGTTTTCCTCTTTGCATGGAGTTGGGCCTTGTTTGTAGTGTGATGCAATTTTGACTGACTAATTATCCATTCTGAAAAGATTAGCCAGAAATATAGAGAATAGAAAGAGTAAGGCTTGAAGATGAAAATGAGCTGAGAGAGGACGTTTAGGAAAAAGCTACACGGGGAGAATTTCTCTCAGGGAGATTTTCTTTTTGAAAAGTCTGTTTCTCAGACTGTGAGTTTATTCATTTTCATTTTCAATAGTGACCAGTAATTCAGTGATTTCAATACCGCAAGAATATTTGTCCAAAGACACTACAAATAACGTAGTTCTGAAATGTAAGCCCTAGTGAAAGTACAAGATTTGGAAGTTGTGATAATGGTATTTGTGAAATGGTATTGTGAATGCTAATTTTCCCACTAGTCTATTTTTTACATTGCTATTTAATGTTTAGTGAGTCCCAATGTTAAATTAATGCAGAATGGTATTGTGAAATGGCATCGTGAAAATGGACCACTACCAGGTAGCTGGGAGCATAGAGTATTAGACTTAGAGTCAGGAATTTCAGTTGTTCAGTTGTGTTTCAGTCACGTCTGACTTTCTGTGACTCCATTTGGGGTTTTCTTGGCAGACATACTACAGTAGGTTTCCATTTCTTTTTCCAGCTCATTTTACAGATGAGGTAATGGGGGCAAATGGGGTTAAGTGACTTGTCTAGGGTCATACAATTAGTGTCTGAGGCTGAATTTGAACTCAGGAAGATGTCTTCCTGCTCTCGGTCTGGCATTCTATCCACTGTGCCACCTTAGGTACCCTTGGAGTCAGGAATACATGAATTTAAATTCCACTTCAAACATTATGTATCTAGCCAAGTGCCCCTGGGCAAGTCACTTAACCTCTTTCCACCTCAGTTTCCTCAACTGTAAAACGGAGATAATAATAACACCTTCCTTCCAAGCATCAAATAAGAAGATAATCGTAAAAATATACATGAATATCTGTTCCCTTCCCTGCAAAAGCTGCCATGTGAAGAGTTTTATTTTGCCAAGGCCAAAGAAAACTGATATCCTTTTCTAATCTCGACCCACTTAATGGTTTCTATTATTAAAAGAATCTCTTTTAGGCAGCCTTAATTTTCTGTTAGCCTCAAAAAATGAGAAGTAGCTTCACTAAATGAGCGTCTTGCCTTTATTCCAGAGCATGAAGGTTTCCAGTTCAGTACCATATAATGAGACCTATTTACCCTAATGTCACTCCCCTTTATTCCTCTCTAGAGTCTTAAATGAAACTCAAAGAAAAAAAGTCAATTGCCTCCAAACTTAGCTGGTCTCTAAAATGGAAATGGAGGAATTTGAAAGTAAGAGGGGGTGTAGATGGAAGGAAGGAAAGATTTGTTTTGTATATACATACATTAAATTATATATAGTATATATTTATATATGAATGTGGCAGTTACATATTTACATATATTATATACATATGTATACTTTCCTGTAAAGAGGGAGATAGATTTCAATAAAAAAATTCTTCTCTCTTTTTCATCCTTTTTATACAAATGAGTGTGACCTCTCTTGCAAGCTTTCAGGGCATGTCTGTGTGTGTGTGTGTGTGTGTGCATGCGCGTGTGTGCCTCTTTGCATGACCTTGTTTATGTCCATGTTTCTGATTTTTTTAAAAGCATACCTGTGATGTCCTCTGTGTGGGGAGCTCCAAGTGAGGAATTTTTTCAGCCAATTCAAATTTGCATCTTTTTTGCAACATTGCCTGGGAAAGTTGTCAGAGGCATTGAGGAGTCCAGTGAGCAGGTCCTTGTGGAGGAGGTTGTACTTGAACCCACAGCTTTCTAACTGTGGTACTACATTCACATACGCAAGTACACACATGGGTGCTCACACACACACACACACACACACACACACAATCAGAGCAAGACTTACTCTGTTGATGCCTTTCCTACTAGTCCTCCCATTGTTTTTTCTTGTATCTTCATGGCCAGGATTGGAAACACAGTGTATGCTTGGAATAGTAAAACTAGAAATAGTTTTAAAAAAAAGGTTTCAAGTTAAATCCTGGCACCCAGATTCATAATGAAATATTCCTATTTTGTATGTAAAATAGACTCTACAAAATATTTTGTAACTTTAATGATTGGTCCTAATTTTTTTTGCTTTCACTGTGGTTTAAAAAAATCTTCTGTTCTCTTGTAATCAGAGCTCTGTCTTCTCACTTTCCTATTTTTTCTCAAGTTTAGGCATGTATCTTTCCTTTTTTGTTTCTGTTTATTACTTAAAAGATTGCAGGTTCGTGTCCAATTGGGCATAGTCAGAGTCCAGCTTGGTTTAGAAGTATGAAGCTATGGGAATTTTACTGCTTACTTAAGAATAAGTATACTCAGTGTATCAGGGAAGAGATCAACCAGAATCACCTCCCTGGAAGACAAAATAAAGGGATAGATTTCCATGAAATGTTTTTACTGAATTTAATCTGCTTGGTTTTATGGTCTGGAGAACAACAGGTCAGAGCTTTGAGGGGCATCTGTACTTCCTAGATGTAGTAGATGGGTGATGAGCTAGCAAAGAAGACTGAGAAGTGTTCCGAAGTAGGAGGAGAACTAGAAACTGTGTTATAAATTCCAGGGATGATAGAGGATCCAGAAGGGGAGAGATGGTGAAGATCCTCCTATGGTACTTCCAACCCTGGGAAGTCTGGGTTCTGATTGGTGAACTCTGCTCACCTTGGGTTTACCACACCATTCCAAAGCCATTTCCAAGAGTTTTCCAACTCTTATTTGACTCTGTGTTGTCCTCTTGGAAACTCCTTGAAGACAAGGACTGTCTCACTTATTTTAAGCATAGTGCCCAGAGCACAGTAAGATCTTGAGGTCTTTTAAATTAAGAAGTGCATCAGAAAAATCAGCAAGGAGAAAGGACTAAGAAAAGACCATTAGATTTGGCAATAAGAAATCATTTTGTTAGCTTTGAATAGAGTAGTTTCAATAGGGCTGTATCAGAAGTCGGACTGCAAACAATTGAGAAGTGAGAGGAGTGAAATGAGAGAAGAGTCTTGTTAGGAGCAAGGCACTGACTTAGACTCTGGGGCCACAGAAATGGAATAAGACATTTCTGCCATGAGTGTTGGGTCAAGGGTGTGACCCTCCCTGAGAGGGTAACGACCAGAGTTCAGATTGTAGGAGCAAGGAGATAGATCAAAGGAGGCAAGGTTGCTTAGTGGTGAATATGCTGCAGGTGGGACGGAGGAGCTGGGGCCATGCCTGTCCTTCCTCCAGACTCAGTGCTTTAGGGAAATGAGAACACCCAGGGATAGACTGGGGGGCGGACGGGGGGTTAGGATCTCACTCTCTTTTTTTGAGAGAGCCAGGTTTCTGTTAATAAGAAAATGTAAAGAGAGTGTATAGCGAAGAGATTAGGAATAAAGGAGAATTTGTTAACAACTGAGGCAGGATATCAGAGGAGGGTATGAACTGCATAGGGAAAGGGTTGAGGTAATTAAAAATAATGATCAGGGAGTGAGGTGATACAGTGGATAGAATTAGAAAGGGGAACTTGAGTCAGAAAGACCTGAGTTCAAATATGGCTACACACTCACTAGCTGGTCATATCCTTAGTTCAAGCTCTCATCCTTAGTTTCACATCTGTTGGGGGGGAATAATAAGAGTCCCTGTCAGAATTTCAGTCAAGATTTATAAGATAATATTTGTAAAACACATTGCAAACCTTAAAGCACTCTCTACATACCAGTTATTTTGATAATTATATGGTCATCACAATGCTAATTAAATTAATAATTATATTGTGATAAAGTAACATATTAATATTGTATATAATATGTGAACACAACATAGAAATATAATATATAATTTTATTGTGACAATTTTATTGTAAACACGATGGTATTATATATAATTGTTACTACTATTACAATGTAATTGTCATTGTCTAATTAAATCTTATGACTGTAATTATAAAATACCATAGACATTAATATAAAAATTATGATAATTATATTACATTTATATAGTGTTTTAAGGTTTGCAAAGTGCTTTACAAATATTATCTCATTTTATTCTCATATCAACCTGGGGCGGTAGAAGGATAGATATGAGAGAATGGGGACAAGAGAGGCATTGCTGGAGACAAAAGAACAAGACCAGAATTTTTTCTTGAGTAGGGATTAACTTTGAGTCATAAGGATAAGGGAAGTGACCTTGATCCTCCCTTGGAAGTGGGATCTGGAAAATTGTGTTCAGCCTGAATTGTGCTCAACTCTGTAGAGTTAACTAAGTGAATTCATTGAAATCCATGTCACTTCTGGAAACATCTGTCATTGACAAAGTGCCAGAAGATAGTCGAGCCGCATCTTCCAATCTGGTATGCAATGGCAGGGCATGTGCTTGACCCATTAAAATCTCGAGCCTTGTTTTCCTTCTCTGCCCTGGGATTTGTCATTCAGAAGAAGTCTATCCTGATTTTTGAGCAGGAACCATGTGTTTGATGCCATCTCCCTTAAATATGCCTTTTTTATTATCCTCTTGTAGGATACATAAAAATATGCCTTTGCAATGAGCTGAAGTATGGTGATGAGTTGTGTAAGGTAATAATGGGAGGGTTCCAAGTGGGGACCTCAAGAGGTATGTGACCAACCAATCAGAGGGTGATCCTTATTTCCAATGCACTCCCTTCCTCTATTATAGTTCAAAATGCCAGGTACTCACCTAAGGAACGTATAAAATCCTCAACCTACCCTGCCCCCATCCCCAAACCCAGCCCTTTATCACTTCATGACTGCTGAGACACCTTTAGATGAGAGAACTCTGTTGTAGGAAGTAGGAGATGAATCACACCATCCCCTACATCCATCCCTCCATGCCTGGACGCATGCTTTTTGATGCCCCAGATGAGCAGACATAGATGGATTGTGATCTGCGCTGCAGATCTAATTATATTGTCTTTTTCCAAGAAATTGTTCTTCTGAATTTTCTTATCTCCTTTGAGAGCATTGCTATCTTTGTAATTGCCCGGATTTTCATTATTAACTTATCACTCAATTGAAACTGCTCTATCCAAAGTTGCCAGTGATCTTATATTTATCACATCTGATGGATGTTTTTGAGTCGTAATCTTTCTGGATCTTTCTACAGCCTTTAACACTGTTGAGTACCCTTTCCTCCTAGATTTAGTCTGTCTTCTCTGGGTTGCTAAAAATGATGTAAATGTATCAGCTACAAAACTTTCCCATCTGTACACTTAAAAAAAACCCAGCAATTTGAGAACAGAATTTTCTAACATGTTTAAAAAGTCTTCCAAATGAAAGGTTTTTAGTGTGTTTTGACTCCATTTGTTAGAAATATTAAAATGCAACCTTTTTTGACAAATTTGTAAGAACCACTTATCAACATCAAGGAAGATGCATACTTGCTAGTTAACTTTCAAGAAGACTTACATAATTGGAGGATAGAAAGGATGAAAAAAAAAACCCTAAAGTATCTTTGTAAGGATTCTCCTTCTGTTTCTTTCTGCCATTAAAACCAAATATCAAACTAAACTGAATTTAAAGTAATTCAGAAGCCTGGTTCTATCTAACACAGTGTTAAACTAAGCTCATAAGCAATGAAACATACTTTGTCTTAGTGTTTTTGCTAAAAAAAATATTATTAACTTATAACAATTTTTAGTGGGAGTAAAATTTTTTATACTATTGATAAATATTTCAATCATTTTATTTCTCACTGAAATTGCTATTTTTTATATTTTATAATGTATGTAAAGTTAGCATGATAAATATATATAATTTATGAAAATAAATATACATAAATTGAGGGTATGTGCTCAGAAATTTCTTACTGTAGGTTGCATAATCAAAAAAAAGTTGGAGACTACTAGTTTAGATACCACCTCCACTTTACTTTTTCTATTTCCAACTTTCTCTGTGATATATATAGAATTCTGGGTCCCTGGAATGTAGTTATTTGAAGATTTGGATTTCCATGGTAGAGATTCTGCTCTACATCATGTTGGCTTCCTTGCTTCCAATCATGTGATGGGCTATGTCAACCTAACTTTAAATGGACTTCATTTAGCTGCATGTCCATGGGTGAAGGGAATTCAGCATAAGTTTACTTTAAAATCTCAATAAGGAGTTGAGCCCACAATGAATTTGTTCTCCAAATTGCCCTAGAAACATTCATCAAGTCATACAAGATACATAGAGGATTGGTCATTTTATCTTCCTTTTTCCACGATTAGTCCTGTTGGCCAATGGCCACAGAATTATTGTTTGTCCTTCATTTTCAAAGAGGATCAGTGACCTCATGAAGTGATGTCTTAGACTCATGTGTGAGTTGGATTTCAGTGACTCAGAGTTACCCAAATTCATCAGCTTCACTTTGTCTTCAGAGCCATCAAAGTCCAGTGCAAGACAAACGTCAAGATGACTGGTGATGGCCTGGGGTGCAGTGATAACCTTGTAATCTTCAACATCTAACCAAGCTCTAAGCACTTTCTAGTGTATGCTTCAACCACTTAATGGTTGTTGAAACAAATTGTTCTTATCTGTTCATTCTATGGGGTGGGGGAAACATGTTTGGGGTAGACATCTTCCTAATTTAGGTTTAAGACCCATTAGTTACCCTTAACCTGGTTTAGCCTGTCTGCCGAGACAATTTTACTAGGGTGTGGCCACTGCACATGCTAAATAAAGCTTTTAGGAGTCACAGGTGAGAGTTGAGTGCCTGGTAGACACCAAAGGTAGATCAGGACCCCTGAAAAGGGGTTGGCAAGCCCTCAAACTAGAGGTGATAATCCTATCTGAACACCCCATACATGGAATTAGACCCTTCTTGGATCACTACCTTGGCATAGCAGAGGGGCTTGCGTAGCTCAGTGAAACTATGAACTATCCCAGGCAGGGTGATCCAAGATGGACAAGTCATAGTGAAGAGTTCTGCAGATTTCCAGAGAAAAGCAAGAAGAAATAAGACTTACTTAAATGCAAAATGCAAAAAAATAAACAAAAGAAAATAAGAAAGGGAAAGACAAGAGATTTCTTCAAGAAAATTAGAGATATCAGGGAGATGTTTCATGCCAGAATGAGCATGATAAAAGACAAAAATGATAGAGATTTAGCAGAAATAGAAGAGATTAAAAAGAGGTGTGGAGAAGATTATGCAAGAAAGATCTTAACATTACTGATAAGATACTGTGGTTACTGATTTAGAGCCAGACATTCTGGAGAATGAAGTCAGTTGGGCCTTAGGAAGCATTGCTAAACAATGGTAGGTGGAGGAACAATGGTAGCTGGAGGCGATGGAATTCCAGGTGATGCTGTTAAAGTGCAACATTCAAAGTGCTGGCCAAGTTGGAAAACACGACACTGGCCACTGGATTGGAAAAGGTCACAATCTTAAAGAAGAGTAATGCCAAAAATGTTCAAATTACCAAACAATTAAGCTCATTTCAAATGCCAGTGAGATTATATTTAAGATTCTTCAAACTAGGCTTTAGCTGTACTGAGAATTACCAAAAGAGCTGGCTGGTTTTCGAAGAACCAGAGGAACAAGAGACCAAATTGCCAGCATTAGCTGGATTATGGAAAAAGCAAGGGAGTTCCAGAAAAACATGTACTACTTCATTTACTACACTGAAGTCTTTAGTCAAAGATGTGATCACACACTTTTTAGTTACAAAGGTGTGGATCACAACAAAATGTGGCAAGTCCTCAAAGAGATGGGAGTAGCAGATCATCTGACTTGTCTCCTGAGCAACCTGTATTCAAGCCAAGAAGCAACAGTTAGAATAAAAAATAAAGCTGGCTTAAGATCAGAAAAGAAATATGATAAGGTTGTATATCGTCACCTTATTTATTTACCTTATATGCAGAGTGCAACATGTGAAATGCCAGGTGAGATGAATCAAACACCAGAATTAAGGCAGTCAGGAGAAATATCATTTATGGGACCTTACCTTCTGTTCTTAGTCTAGGCTATTCTCTCCCCTCTGGACTTTGATACAGAGGAATAGGCATTAAACTTGAAGTTCAAGGAAGTGGATTCATAGCCTAGCCACTAGCCACCTGTGTGACCTTAATTAAGTAAATCACTTGGGTGAATTGTCACATGAGGGATTTGTCCATCCCTCTCTAGAAAGATAGATTGAGAGATAGAAATAATGTTTGATGAACACTATGTACCAGCCATTGTGCCAAACACTTAGAAAATGAATGCAGGCAAAAAGACAGTCTACTTTTAAAAAGTTTATATTGTTCTTGAGGAAGAAAACATAGAAAGGAGCCAAAAAGGGAGGGAGTGATACCTGGACAGAAACAAGATATAAAAGTCCAGAGAGTTAGGAGGGGGTTCTGTGACAGAAGTTAGTGTCTGGCCCCGTGTTGAGTATTTTCCCTCTCCAATCCTTCCTCCACCAAGCTACTAATTTTATGTACCTAAAAAGTAGATCTGACCATGTCACTTATCTGTTTATGAAGTTTCATGTCTTTCCATTTTAGGACGAAATACAAACTCATCTATTTTAAAATTGAAAGCCCTTCTCAAGCTACTTCGAACCTGCCTTTCCTGGCACATAGTATTCCTCATCAAGTAGTTTGTGCTTCATATAGGTCTGGCTGTTCCTCACATATAATGTTCCATTTTCCATTTCCATGCCCTTGCAGAAGCTGTCCTCCATGACTGGAATATTCTCTCTTCTCATTTCTGTCTCTTGAAACTCCCTAAGTTCTTTCAAATCTCAGCTTTGAAGCCTGTTCCTCTCTACTCCATTATCTCTTCCTTCCCTAAGCACCAATCAAGGCTTTAGTTTGAAAAATATATAAACTACTGCTGGAAGGCAGACACTGGCTTAGGAGAGGTTAAGCCTTTGGTTTCTGAAAACCCTTGGGATGATGAGTCCTGGCCTTCATTCTAGTCATTTCTCATCCTGCCCCATTGCCCTTTCCTACCCCCCTTACCTTTCTCTACTTGGGAACTGTAATCAAATCAGCACAACTTTTCCTCTGGAAGATGACCTGACCATCAACTGCCCAAGATCTTTGTCTTTGCAGCTCATAACTGCCCTGACAGGCTGCCACTTTCCATCCATCTTGATGCATACATACATGCACACATACATACCACACATATATACATATGTATATGTGTATGTTGTGTATATACATGTATGTGATATATGTATGCATAATGTACATACATATCTCTATATATGTATGTGCATGTGTATGTATAATATTTTTATATTTGTTTCTCCAGCCCTTAGAACAGCGCTTGGCACTTAGTGCTTCTCAGGCTTTCATTTACTGTGAACATGTTATATTCCCCTGGTAGAATGTAAATTCCTGGAGGAAGGGATTTTGAATTTGGTATATTTTTACATGCATGTATGCGTGTGTATGTGCATATTTGCGTGTAGATTGTTCCAGGTCTGCCTTATCTTATTCTCACAATAATTTTGTGAATTTGATGCCCTTATTTCCTTCATTGTATAGAGAAGGAAAGTAAATTGCAGAGAGTTTAAATAAATTACTTAGGACTGCATAGTTAGTGAGTATTTGAGGCATTAGAACTCATGTCTTCCTGCCTCTAAGTCATCTACTTTCCATCCACTGTGCCACCTAGCCACCAGGAACTGGTTTAAAGGCAGTTCCTGTTTCTTTCTTAATTCTGCTTGTGAAATCTGGAGCATTGTTATTGGTCCTTATGAGTTTAGAGCATGGGAAGGGAGGGTATGGTAAGAGACTGCTATTCTGTTTTTAATCCCAATTTTCTATTTTTTGTGTTTGGCTGATTTTCTGAAAAGTGTAGAGGAAGATTCTGAAACCATCCAGTCTCTGTTCCCTGACTCTCAGCAGACTACTCAGTCTGTTTGACTATCTTTCTTCTTAAAAATCTTTCCTTATGACCTGTCTTGACTGCCTAGGATTTTCCTTGTAACTAAATCCAAATCTTTTTCATTGCAATTTTGCCTATTTCCTCTGTCCTACTCCATGTACGGTAGTAGCATTTAGATTGAGGTAATTTGTGTTGATAGAATAAAAGACCACAGAATCTCAGAGTGGACAGCATCTGATAGACCATCCAATTCAGATTGCACTGAGATAAGAATTCCTTTTTCAATATATTTTACCCTGTGGTGATGCAGCTTTGGCGGGCCCATAAATATTATAAATGATGTGAAATCTACTACCTCCCTTTTTGGATAGCTCTAATTGTTAAAAAATAAAAATCTTTCTTTACATGGAGTCAAAATCTGTCTCTTTGTGATATCTACCTTCCCCCCCCGACTAGTTCTGCCAGCTGGGATCAAACAGGACAGGTTTTTCCATACTGTGGCTCTTCAGGTACTTGGAGAGATCACATCTAGTCAAAGTTCCGAGTTCTTTAACCCATCTAGGGTTATAGTCCTCTTTAATGAAGGGTACCTTCTTCTGGATGTGCTCATGTTAGTCAGTGTGTTTCCTAAAATGTAATGCCAAGAACATAATACAGTCAGTACTCCCGATGTGATCTGCCCAGGACAGAGGAGGACAGGATTAAGAGAACTCTCTTCTTCTGGATACCATGCTTCTGTTAATTAAGACAGCCTAGGGGTGACATTCTTTAGACTATTTTCTTATACCCTTTCCTGCACCATCACCCCTCCTCCTATGAACCCCACTAAACATGTACACACACCCACACACACCCACACACCCATCCCCCCCCTCCACATATATATGCATAAATATAAATACCTGAATTTCACCTTGGCACTTGGTACCTGGCCAAATCTCTCATGTTAGTGTGTGTCTCTCTCTGTGTGTGAGTGTGTGCATGTGTAGCATCTCTGATTTGACAATCTATCAAAAAAAAAAAAAAGGAAATGTAATTTGGCATGACTCTTGCAAGTAATTGGAAGGAATTTCAAGTAATATTTGGAAGCAATACTGAATTTTCATGGCTTCTTTGTTAAAAAAAAAAACCTATCATTTATATAGCATTTTAGGATCTGAAAATTGCTTTACAATTATTATTTCATGTCTCAACAACCCTATGAGGTGGGTGCTGGTATTATTCCCATTTTACAGATGAGCAAACTGAGATTCAGTGAGCTAAAGTGACTTACCTAGGATCAAGGAGCTAGAATAAGTATCTGTGGCTGGATGTGAACTCAGGTCTTTCAGACTCCTAACTCCCTAAAAGCTCAGAAACTTATTCCTTCTAGTCTCTATACAGTCTTAAATTTATCTAGGATTAGAAATCAAGTTCATTGATCTTTTTAAAAAAATTTAATCTGTATTTTTCATATTTTCTCCATCACTTTCTTTTTTCTTCTTAATTTTTATTATTCATTTTTTATAAGACTTTTCTTTTAAAATTTTGAGTCCCAAGTTCTCTGCCGTCCTTCCCGACTCTTCCTCGCTCACTCAGAAAGCAAGCAAAATGAGATTAATTCATTATACATGTGATTTCCATATTATTTATACTGCAAAAAAAGCAAAAAGATACAGAAAGCAAGAAAAATGTACTTCAGTTTGCATTTGGGGTTTATCAGTACTCTGTCTTCGTAGACAGCATTTTTTCATCATGAGTCCTTTTGGAATTGTCTTGGATCGTTATATTGATCAGAGTAGGCAAGTCTTTCACAGTTGATCATCATTACAACATTGCTTTTACTGTGATCAATGATCTCCCAGTTCTCACTTCACTTTGCAATCAATTCACTTAAGTCTTGCCATGTTTTTTTTTCTGAAGCCATCCCCCTTGTCATTTCATATAGCACAAACTGCATCACAATTACATCCCACAATTTGACCATTCCGCAATTGATGAGCAACCCCTCAATATCCAATTCTTTGGTACCACAAAAAGAACTGCTATAAATATTTTTGTACATATGAGTCATTTTCCTTTTTCTTTGATCTCTTTGGGGTGTTGCTGGGTCAAAAGATTTTTATAGACCTTTGGGTGTAGTTCCAATTTGTTCTCCAAAATAGTCATACTAGTTCACAACTCCATCAACAATTCATTAGTATACCTATTTTTCTTCATCCCCTCCAGCATTGTCATGAGGTGGTACCTCAAAATTGTTTTAATTTCCATTTCTTTAATCAAGAGTAGTGTAGAGTACTTTTTATCTAACTATAGATGCTTTGATTTCCTTTTCTGAAAAGTATATGGTCATATCTTTTGATTATTTATGAAATGGGGCATGACTTATTTTTATAAATTTGATTCAATTCCCTATATATTTGAGAAATAAGGCCTTTTTTAGAGAAACTTTTGTTATTTGCTCATTTTCCCAGCCTATTTCTTGATTTTGAACTTTATGTTGAAGTTGGACTTTACTTACCTGGGAGTGGGGAGGTGCTGTCCCAAGCTTTAGACCTTTTTATACTATTGTTTTTAGAACTGGTTGTGAGAGGCTGCAAGTTTTTGGTGCTTCCAAGTTGGTGTGAGCTGGGGAGAGGTGTGGTCACTGCTCTCCTTGTCCTTACTGAGGAATGACCCCTGTTCCATTGCAGCTGCATACTTCAGTGCCCCTCTCTGCTTTGGGACTGTGACCAGGTTCCCTTGTGACTGACCACAAGCATACCTCTTCACCCTGGAACGGTGATCTAGAACTATGTATAGGCAGTAGTGTTAGCAGTAAGCACAGTTGTGTCCTGTGCCAGCAAAGGGTCCCCTGTAATCTCTTTCTGACCAGTTGTCCAACTATCTTACTGTCTCTGGTCTGAGAGCTCCCAGAATTGCTACTGCCTCTGAGCTGCCTCTAAGGCTGCCTCAGGCTTCCTGCAAGCCCCCACCCTGATGGTGCAGTTGTGTTTGTCCTTCATTTTTGAAGAGGACCATGACATCAAGATGATGACATGACTTGCAGTTGACTTTGATTTAAGGGAGGGAGGACTGTGCAAGGTCACCAACCTCACTTTCTCCTTCTGAGCCATCTGGTTCCAGTGTCCGACAACTGGGTATAGACCTCTCCTACCAACCTCCTAAGTTTTCTTAGGCTTGAAAAATGTCCCACTCTGACCTTTTGTTAGCTCTGCCGCTGCAAAATTTGATTTGAGAAGTTAATTTTAAAGTTGTTTAGAGGAGAATCTCACTGACCTTTGAAAACAATTCTTAGGTTATAGGCATTGAAGATGAGTTTGGGGATCCATTAATCACATGAAATTCAAAGAGTTGATTACCATATAATTATTTTTCCAGCATTTCAGGGAGCCCATCTTTTGAGATGTGATGGAAGGTGTGGCTTGTATTTGGGGAAAGTGTGCCCAAATGATTAAGGCATCAATCATCCAAGCAATGAAACTAAGCAATCAGCAGATGTTTACAACAATCTCCCCTCCCCCTTTCATCTCTGCGACTTCCATTCTGGGATCCCAGTGTCTTGATTGGTGAATGTCTCAGCTGGTCCTATGTTTTACTCTGATTGCTCCAGCTCTGCTTCATTTCACTCCCTAATCCCTTAGCCATCTTTCATGTCCATACCCTCTCTACTATAGCCCCTCCAGTTCTGGAACCAGAATTAAGTCAATTTTGCCCATTGTTCCTCCAAGGGATATGTCTGTCTAATCCCTTTGTCCCATTCAATTCCCCAGAAAATTACTAGACCAAAATACCCCTCCCTTAGGGGAAATGTCTCCCCAGTTAGAATATAAACTACTTCAGAGCAAGAAGTGTTTTTGCTTTTGACCAGGATTCTGGTCACATAGTGAGTGATTTATAAATAAATACCTTTTATCAACATTGTTTTGGGTTATTTAAAACAACTAGACAGTATAATGTTGGAATATTGCTGTGGTGTAGGCAGATGCATTGGTGGACTTAGAAAAATATGGAAAGACATGGATCTATGAAGGAAGATGTTCACTCTCAGAGAAACAGGATAAATAAATATAGTGTGTTCTTACATAGATGCATATGAATGTATATTTCTACATATGAGTACAATTATATGTCTAAGTATATATATGAGTAAGTGTATGTTTGTACAGGGATATGTATGTATATCTTTGAGTGTGTGTGTGTGTGTGTATGTGTATCCACTCTTAATTGTAGCCCTGGGGCAGGGAGTAGGGGGGAACAGAACAAAGTTAAAAGTACACAGCAAAGAGCAAAAGAAAATTTACAAGGAAGCAAAGAAAACATGGACAGCTTTGAACACAATGTGTAGTATTTGTTACATAGGCTTTCTTGAAATGGAAATTTATTGCTGTATATTTTGAATCCTCTCTCATGTTCTGCTATTGACATGGCAGTGCTATTTTTCTGTTATTTTTTATTATTTTAGTTTTAGTATTTAAGTTTGTTTCTTTTTTTCGTACTTTGTATTTAAGTTCAAGATGAAATATAAAAAAATTCCCTTTCCCTTTATTCTTTCTTGTCAAATGGATCTTCATTTGGATCTGAAAGGGACCTTGGGGCCATCAATCATCCAATCCCCTCATTTCATGGGTAAGTAAACCGAGGCTCCGAAAAGTTATTAGCCAAAGGTCATGTACTATTTAACCCCCCCGATGAGAAAAGTTCAGGACAAAAAACCACTGGGAACAAAGAGGATATTAACCTATCTTCTTTGTTAGAACAAATCTCCATCATATGAGCCCAGAACATTTTTATCATTAATACCATCCCCCCAAAGTACTATTTTACCTTTAGTAGTCATTGGACCTCAGTGCTGCAAGAGCATTAAAAGATCAACAGTTTTGGTGACTAAAGGTTAACTTAAAAGTTAATGAATTGTTATCTATATTTTCCATGCCTACACTTCTTCCCAAGTTCTTTGAGACGTGGGTATAGCACTTTACCCACATTTAACATCATGGGATTATATTTTGGTGCATACTGAGCAGCTGGGGCCAGTGCTATACATTAACAACACATTATTGCGAATAGATCACAAATTAGATGAGTCAGTTCACTTCTTAAGGATGTCAGGAGATAGGTGAACAGATTCCTGATCCATTTTGGCAGAAGTGTTAATGATGTATTTCTATGGTGAGTTTATACTGTCTTCTGTTATTTAGATATTTCTTTTCTTGCCCAAAAGCTTTAAACTCTAGACACATTCAAAGATCATTTTTTTTTATTGTTTGTCTTTTGGTTAAAAAAAAATAAGAACATTTTGTTCTCCTGTTTCTTATTCAGATTGTTTAGTCATTCTTGGAAAGGGTGTTTTTGTGAGGATAGAATACATTTGGCACTTTAGGATTATCTATTGGTCTTAAAAGTCAAAATGCCATTTCATGTCCGTTCCTTACAGTTTTCACATGGTTTTATGAGGAAGATTGATGTACACAATTGGAATTGTTATTCATTTTAGAATGCAGTTTCTCTGAAGTCAAGGTGATGGATGATATGATAGGCTCACAGATATCCTAGGGTTCTAGAAATTTGATGTAAAATACATATGGAGGATCTTAATGTTGTTCCATTTGACAAATTAAATACAGCAAAGTGTAGAGCGCTAAGTATTGTGGGAGGTACATAGATAAATACGACATGGTCCCTGACTTCAAAGAGTTTCTTCATGGGGTGGAGATGGGGGATAGGATCACAGTATCCTAAAGTTGATGGAACTTGAGAAGTAATGTAGTGCAAAGAACGCCTGAACAGACAACTCTCTCCTGGATACCTGGTGAATTAAGGGGTCATATAGACTAGTGGTGTTAGACTCAAATAGAATGGGATCTCTGCATTGGGTATTGACTTAGAAAAACCACAAATGAACATTGTCTGTGTTGTACTGTAGTGATTTTGCTAATCATTTCCTACCTTTTAATCTGGTTGAGGCTGTATTCAGGCTTGAGACACAATGGTAATGGAGAACCTTCTAAAATTCGAGGTGGCTTTTTTCACTTTTTGATTAATGGGATCGTTTCCCTTACATTTAATCAAAATTGATTTCTTTGCAACTTCAAGTATTTGTTTATCCTTCTGCTTTCTGGGGACAAGCAGAGCAAATCTAACCTCCCTTCCCCATGATAGCTATGCTTGAAGTTCTTTTCAAGCATAAAGAGGCCTGGGAGCTCCTGGCAGTGACTGTTTTTTCCTTGCTTTGTATCTCCAACATTTAGAACAGTGCCTGGCATATAATAAGCCCTTAATAAAAATGCTTATCAAGTGACTGAATAAGCATCGTCAGTGCCTTTAACTGATTGTCATATAGCATGTTCTCGATTCCTTTGTTTGTTCTGGTTAACACGGTCTGGACGTGCTTTGATTTGCTTTTGGGTCTTCATTCTAGAATAAAGTGCGCAGTCAGTGCCTGGAGCATAATATGTGCTATAAAAATATGAGTTATTGTTATGATGGTAATGCAGTCCACAGAACCTCTCAAGAATTTACAACCTGAACTGTTATCTAGCCTTGCGATAAGGTGGATAGAATGGCTCAGAGATTAGGGAGACCTAGACCTAGATTCAGCACTTAGCAGCTTGTGATTCCATGGAAAAGTCATTTAACTTCTCTGGATCTGTTCCTCATCGATAAAATCTCACCTCAGACACTTGACATTCACTAGCTGTGTGACCTTGGGCAAGTCACTTAACCTCAGTTGCCTCATCTGGAGTCATCTCCAGTCATCCTGATGAATATCTGGTCACTGGATTCAGATGGCTCTGGAGGAGAAGTGAGGCTGGTGACCTGCACAGCCCTCTTTCCCTCAAAACAAAGTCAAGTGCAAGTCATGTCATCATTTCTCTGATGACATGGTCTTCTTCAGCAACGAAGGAGGAATACACATAAAATGGAGATAATACTGGTTGACTCTCCCTTATTGGGAATGTTCTAAGGCTCAGATCAGATAAGAACATGTCAGATCTTATCTGTATTGTTGAATTTTTGTGCCCAGTTTTAGGACGTTAACTCTATCCTTATTAAAATTGATTTCACTTGGTTTGATCCATTGTTACAGTTTGCTGAAATTTTTGGATCTTACCATCATTCAAGTGCATTAGCAAGCCTTCCTAGCTTTGTGTAATCTGCAAATTTGCTAGCCATCCCATCCGTACCTTTATTTGAGACATCATTAAAAATGTTGAAGAACACACGACCAGCGATGAAGTTCCCTTAGGCACTCCACTAGAAACCGTTCCGTGCTGACACTGACCCATTGAGTGATTACTCTCAAGGCAATTCAGTTCATTCAGCCAGTTCTGAATTCACTTAATTATGCTATCATTTAGGCCACATCCCTATTACAGGGTGTCCCAAAAGACTTGGTGCAATTTTAAGCTATTATTATTCATAAGCATTGCATAAGAGACTTGTCAGATGCTTTATTGAAGTCTAGATATATTAAGCACTCAGTATTTCTGTTGGTCTAGTAAATTTATCAATAGAGAAAATGAATTTAGTCTGGCATGATTTGTGCTCGATGAAATCACGTTGGTTCTTATTAATCTGTGATATTCATTCTAAATGCTTGACAAACTATATACATAAATAGCTCTTACAAAACAGAGTATTTTAGAAATGCTAGGTGAGATATGAATAATAATAATTTAAGGTTTTAAACTTTAAGGTTTAAAAAGTGCTTTACAAATATTATCTCATTTTATCTTCACAACAACCGTAGGAATTAAGTGCTACTATTATCCCCATTCTACAGATAAGAAAATTGAGTTTGAGAGAGGTTGATTTGCCCAGGATCACCCAGGAATAAATATCCGAAGCTAGGATTGAACCCAGGTTTTTCTGACTTTCAGTCCAATGTTCTATCTACTATGGCACCTTGCTGATCTGAAGGAGATATCATTTCTGATGAGGTACTCAGGAAGACTTTATTGATATGCAATGCATTTGTACTAGAAGTGATGGATAGAATATCAGTCAGCTGAGATGAGAGTAGAGGTGTGGAGACCAAGAGTAGAGAACAGACAGAAATATGACAGCAGGAAATTCCATGTATTGGGAGAGTACTCCAATTGAACTAGCGTATAAGATCGCTAGGAAGGGCAGGATAGCATATGAAATAAGGCTGTAGAAAAAGGGAAGGTCTTGAATGATAGATTAAGGACTTAGACTTTATTTGGCTAAAAAGAGATGCTCTGTTTAATTCCATGAAATTCTCTCTGTTGTCTCAATTTGAAAGTTTACCTGAACAAACTTAAAAAATAAATGGCATAAGTAGTATATTTTTTGGAAATCTTTACAAAATATTAGTTACATGGTTATGTTCCTTTGTACTTTTCTGGATTATGAGTTGTAGCAATGACTAGGGTACATAGCAATTTTTAAGAATGGGACAAATCCAATCAGAACCTGATTTAAATTCTTTAACAAGAAAACCTAGAAAGTTTGAACTCCTGAATGTGTGGAAATTGATGCTATCCAGCATTTATTTCCCTCTTTTATTCTATTCCATCCTCCCTACTACCATCTTGAGAATATTTGGGGAACAAAATGTGCACATTTGTAGCATTTTGGTTGGACAAAAGGGTATGACTCCTGTTCAGCAACTGATGAAAACAACATATGGTTAGTTTTATGAGGACTTAGAAACAGATGGTGACCTAGAGTCTAATTATGCAATGGGCAAGGTTCTTTAAACAATCTCTGGGGTTTTCAAGTGGCTCTTTTGCATGAATTAGATGCTCTGTATTTTTGCTTGTCATGTTGCATAAACATGTTCCAGGTGAGGTCCTAGAAGTACTAATACTACGTGAGGATGTCTTGTGCTCCAGGAAGTCTCTTCTTGGTAATCATTATAAAGGGTCCAAGGAAAGTGGAGTTGGGTAGCAAGCTAGTCAAATGGTGATAATATACCCCTGGCTATTTCAAACCCTACACAAATTAATCTTCTTTTGGGTGGGGGGGGGGAAGATAAGTTTTGCAGCTAAGTGTTTGCCACTTTAAGCACTGAAATTAAAATTAAAAAAAATACTATGAACATCAGTTATTGTAAAATGTTGTGACATAATGATGTCTTCAAGAGCTATGGGCACATATTTATCATCTCTCTCTCTTTTTCTCTCTCATCCTTTTAAATGGCTTCACATCTGCTTAACTGAGTCCTTGGTTTGCATTTTATAATTGTTTTTTATCAACTCCTTTCTTACTTTCAAGTGTCACTTCTCACAGCCCATGCTTGGACTCTTTCATCCATCTCATTTTCTCTTTTGTGAATTTGCTGCTTGTCATCTGTTGTAGAAACAATAATGGTGATGATGATGATGATGGTAATATTTATATATCACCCTACTATGTGCCAGGCACTGTGCTAAATGCTTTACAAATACTAATTCATTTGATCATCACCATAACCCTGGGAGGTAGGTGAAATTGTTATCTCCATTTTACAGATGAGGAAACTAAACAAATAGGGTTAAGTGGCTTGCCTAGGGTCACACAGCTAGTAAGTGTCTAAGGCTGAATGAACTCAAATCTTCCTGACTGCAGGAGTGGTGCTCTATCCACTGCTCCACCTAGAACGGGTCTTGCAAACTGCTGATTCTGAGATGATTCCCACTGGTAACGAACCATTTCCAGCCTCTTACGTTATAGTCAATATCATATTTTCTTATGATGTTGGGCACTCACCACATTCATAATCCAAAGATATCAGGGTTCTGGATCATCTACAAGTCTTTATTATTTTTCATTAATTAATTTGAACCATATTTTTGCATACATTTTTCTCTATCACCCTTGTGCCCCCTTTTGCAACAAAGTCATCAAGTTTTAAAAGGCGTGTATTGACTTGGTTTAAGAGAATCAAGTTTACATAAATTTCTGTCCAACAGATATTGACATTTAAGGTACAATTAACTGCAGGATGGTCTTTGTGGGCATTCATTATGCACAAGAGGAAACCAAATCTGCCCATTCATTTATTTGCATTTTTGAGGGGAAGTTAGAAGCCAGCCTTTGCTTCAGCACCTGGTTGTTTTTCCTAGTGAAAGTATCGATACAGCTCTTGTTCAGGTTTTGTCATGGTTTATCAGTTCTTTGGTTGTGGGACAGATATCTCATATTTAGAGTAACAGAAATTAAATTGATGTTTGTGGGTGGCCTGAAACCTTTGTGGGATTTTTATCCTTTTCATGACTTATCGCAGTTGAATAATTTGTGATTAGAACTTTTCTTTCTATCGTCTGCTATACTGATCACCAAACTCCAGACATAATCTTTTGCTGAAACTGTCTTTATGCCCTCTGTCTTAATTTTTCTGGAGAGGTTCCCATAAAAGGTTAATGTTTATATTTTGCCAGGATGGTCCTGAGATAGTAATAGCTCTTCCAGTATATTCTAGCTTGTCCCTCGTCCCAATTGTCTTGATGGATTAAGGGTGCTAGGAGATGCAGTGCGTAGAGTGAAGCCTGAGTTCAAGTTCAAACAGTGT
The DNA here is from genome assembly GCA_023548195.1 of Bettongia penicillata ogilbyi. Classification (NCBI taxonomy): domain Eukaryota; kingdom Metazoa; phylum Chordata; class Mammalia; order Diprotodontia; family Potoroidae; genus Bettongia; species Bettongia penicillata. The sequence continues at coordinate 85,930 of JAJHZJ010000288.1, read as the reverse complement.
GACAAGCCCCAGGCAAGTTACTTAACTTGTCAATCTGTTTCCTCATCTGTAAAATTGAGGTGATAATAGCCACTGCTTCCTAGGGTTATTGTGAGGATCAAATGAGTTCATATTTGCAGAGGGCCTGGCACATAGGAGACACAATAAACACTTGTTAATTTAATGTACTGTAGACTTAACCAGAGAGTGGGCTAGTCCTGAGAAAATCTCTTCTCATTTATGTTCCCATCCTATGTCGTTCTACTTTTTATGCCTGTCAGTGATGTCATTCAGAGTCATCAGCTATAATTACTGGGTTCAGAAGAGAGACTCTTCTTCAGAGGTTTTCCTATTAAGAGGTCCCAGAGTATTTCCTTTGGCTTGTATACTTGTGGGAAAGTCAGTTAGCATCAAGATGGTGGTCACTCCTAAGATTTCTTGCTTTCTGTGTTGTGACTGCTCCAGCAACCATTGATTCCCTTTTTTTCTGCCTCTCCTTAGGCTTCTCTGTTCTCTGAAACACAACGATATTGGAATGAAGTCAATTAATAACTTACAATGGCCTCTAAGTGTTAAAGTGAAAGGAAAAGTCGATTAATGCAACAAACTTCGTTATTGTCTTATTTTAAGAAATTGCCACAGCCACCTCAACCTTCAGCAAACCACCACCCTGATAAGTCAGCAGCCATCAACATTGAGGCAAGATTCCCTCCTCCCCCCTCCCCCAAGCAAAAAAATTTCAGCTTGATGCCGGCTTGGATGATGGCTAGCATTTTTTTTTTTTAGCAATATCTTGAAATTAGGATATGTACATGGTTTTTTAAAGACATAACACTATTACATACTTAATGGCTACAGTATAGGGTAAACAGCATTTTTATATGCACTAGGAAACTAAAAAATTCTGGTGACTCCTTTTATATGATCTATATAAGAGTTTGCACTCTTAAACAGAGATTCATGATCTCTCTTAAGTATCCATTGAATAGCAGTGCTGAAACTGTGGGTTGGGTTTCAAAAAATTTGGCAGCAAAAAAAAAAAGTTTTCTAAAGGTACAGCAATCAAAAATTAATTCAAAATCAAACACATAATGAATCCAAGGTGTTTCTGGCAGTGCTTGCCTATGTTTCATCCAGAGACTTCACTGTAGCCTTGGTTCTGTACACAAAGCACGTGCGTTTTGCACTGTGCATGTTCTCAGACCACACATCACCAATGAATTCTGCAAAATGTGAAAAGGAGTCATGAGTGGAAAAGGTTTAAGAAGTCTTGGAATAGATAATGTGCTTCCCAATTGAGCTACAGGTAGGAGAGATCTGGCACCAAGTAATCAAGCTTTGTCTGTGTTGGCCCAAAGGGCTACCCTTCCCTATTAACTGTTTCAGAACATTCTCTTAAGTTTCTGGCCATTTAGCACCTTCTTTTGTAATCAGAAACCTTAGTCAGAACCTTCCTGTTACAATTATGTCTTTCAGTTTTCCTACTGTCTCTTTAATTTCTGGGACCAAAGGTGGTAAAATTGGATGTCTTCTGATTTCTGATATGATAATGACACATAGGTGAAATTGGCATCATCTTGCATAGAAAACAAGAAAGCATGTGGTTTTTCTTTCTTTAAAATTTTTTTTAAAAAAAGACAAAACTCAATCTTTTGCCTTATCAGTTCTATTGCTAGGATATTATCTTAAAAAAAGAAAAAGAAGAGAAATAGATCGTGGAAGTTACCCAAATATCCATCCCTACTCATTCTATTTTTAATATCAAAACATTGAATATGTGCAGCAGTTGGAAAATGACTGAATAAACTATGGTGTATGAATGTAATGGAACATTATGCTGCAATAAAAATGATATAATAATGGAGATAATGGAATGAGATATTCAAAGTGATGCAAATGAACAGAACAGAACCAGAATTGTATATACCCTTTGACTACAACTGTGGGAAAGGAAAAGGGAATCATAGGGACAGAGATTTAGAGATGGATGCTATCTGTGAAGTCATGTAGTACACCCTCTTCATTGTATAGATGAGTGAGGCCCAGAGAGGTTAAATGATGTGCCCAGAGTCCCACAGTGAATAAATGCCCAATAGGGAATTGGAAGCCAGCTTTTTCTGGCTCCTAGTTCAGCTCTGTCCATTACCTCACTGCATTTTCTGTAGGAGGTAGTGGACTTCCCATCACTGGAGGTCTTTAAACAAAAACTGGATAATCATGTCTTAGGTTAAGGAATTATTCTTCATGTGTGGGTTGGAAGATTTCCATTCCAATACAGTAAGGAGAAATAGGATCTAAGGTATCTCTAACTTGAGATCTGAAAGAGGACCTAAGGTAGAACAATTTTCTGTGCTTGGATTTTTTGTTTTTATTTTACACTTAATCATTTAACAAATATTTAGGATCTTCTATGGACCAGGCACAGTTCTAGGTGCTGGGGGTACATTGAATGGAAGTCATTTCTGCCTTTATGGAGACAACATGTGCATATTTAGGAAAGATCTCATGCAGGAGATAGCTTGTGAGCTGAATCTTTTTTAAAAACTTTGTTTTCAGTTTTCAACAATCACTTCCATATGTTTTAAATTTTCTTCCTCTCCTTCCCCCCTCCCTCCGTAACATGGCATGCAATCTTATATGGGCTTTACACATACATTCTTATTAAACATATTTTCCCATTAGTCATGTTGCATAGAAGAATTAAAACAAATGGGAGAAATCCATGAGAAAAATGTAAACAAAAGAGAAAATAGTCTTCTTCATTCTGTGTTACCATTCTATAGTTCTTTCTTTGGAAGTGGATGGTATTTTGCATCAAGAGCTTTGGAAATGTTTTAGGTCCTTGCCTTGCTATGGAGGTCTGTCTATCAGAAACAGTCCTTGCACACTGTGCCTGTTACTGTGTGTGAAGTTCTCCTGGTTCTGCTCACTTCACCTAGCACCTGTTCATATAAGTCTTTCCAGGTTTTTCTGAAGTCTGTCCGTTCATCATTTCTTACAGCACAATAGTATTCCATTATATTCATATACCACAACTTGTTCAGCCATTCCCCAATTGATGGGCATTCCCTCCATTTCCAGTTCTCAACCACCACAAAAAGAGCTGCTATATTTTTGTACATGTGGGCCCTTTACCTATTTTTATGATTTCTTTGAGACACAGCACAATTTTCAACATTCATTTTTACAAAATTTTGAGTTCCAAATTTTTCTCCTTCCCTCTCCCCTCCCCTTAAAACAACACAGAATTTGATTTAGGTTATATGTGTGCAATTATGTAAAATATATTTTCATATTGGTCACATTGTGAAAGAAGAAACAGAAAAAAAGGTAAAAAACTCAGAAAAATTCAACGACTTGGCAGCAGATTGAATGTGTTGATTAAAGGATCTATCAAATCTGTAAAAAGGTCCTCAACAGAAAGAGGGCAGTTAGGAACAGGGTTTGTTGGGGGCACAGTAAAGAAAACACTGAGCACATTTTCTTGGGACAGTGAAAGAAACCAACCTATTCAGAATAAAGATAGTTTCATTTGAACACTTTCTTGTAAGTAAAATTATTTAGTATGATGCTCATTTTAGCACCTTTTTATAGATGAGAAAATTGGAGGTTAAACAGTTGAAGTGATTTGTCTAAGGACAGACAGTGATGAAGAAATAGGACTTGGAGCAGTTAGGTGGTTCAGTGGGTAGAGCACCAGTCCTGGAATCAGGAGGTTCTGAGTTCAAATTTGACCTCAAACACTTATTAGTTGTGTGACCCTGGATAAGCCACTTAACCCCCTAAAAGAAAGAGAACTAGAACCCCAGGATTCCGCTTCCTGACCCTGGGCAATTTCCTTTATACTATAATGAATAGTGACAGATGAGCTTGGAAAAGATGGGGGTGGGGCATATATCACAGGAGGAGTCTACATTTCATTCGGGGGAAAAAATCAAGAGGACACTAAAGATTTCTGAGAGGAGAATGACATGATTTTTAAAAAAAATGATCTTGAAAGATGATTAGCATGACTTTAGCATTCAGGACTGATTGTGGTAAAGTCAAGAAGCTAAGAGAGGGGCTGTCACACAGGCATGGGCATGTGGAGTAGGTAGTGGAAAATGGAAAAGAAGGGTCCAATAGATAATTCATTTTAGGAGAAGAAATCAACAGGACTTGGTGCCTGGGTATGGGACAAAGTAGAGAGATGACTTCAGAGGTTCAGTCCTGAGTCAGAGGGGGAAGAAACACTTGACAGAAATGGAGAATTCAAAAAGACAGATGGCCTGAGGGAATATAGTTTGTCTTGGATACGTTGAGATGACGAAAGCAAAACATCCAGTGGATATTTTCACTAATCAGTGGACTCTGGAAAGATACTAATTATTTTTTTCTCTCTTATTGCCAGTAGTTGAAGTTAAGCACTCATGAAAAGACATCAGAAAGACGCTTTTAAATAGGACAATTAGTAATGTAATAATAGGGACTGTAATGGGAAAAGTAAAATGGGAGCTACTCACAACAGATAATATTTAGCATTTTTATGTCATTCTTAGTTGTAAATAATTGTTATTGTTTTCTTAGTAGAATCAGGAGAATAGACTTTTTGTAGACATCAATCAAATGATGCTTTCCTTTGGGGAATGTTTTATAGTGAAAACAAGCTTATAGATGAGTAAAAAGGACATGCGTATGAAAAGAAGACGCTGTTGCTGGGTATTAGTGGAGAGTTTTAGAGGAAAATAAGAATAACTTTGAACAAGTTGTGACCCATATCAGGGGGAAATTTTGCAGTAGTTTCTTTATAGAATTCCAAATGACCTCAATCATTTTTATCACAACAGTTTTTATCTAAACAAGTCCTCATGCATATCTAAGCTACTTTGTACTAATCAGAAGCTCACCTTTAATTATTAAGATTAAAATTATATTAATGATAACAATGAGCTTAATAACTCATCCATAAAAAATTGAGTGCAAATACAAAGTGAGGGGTTAAAGTATTAAGAGCCTTTATTAAGCACTTACTGTAGGCATGATGCTATGATCTTCTGTTTGAGGTGTGGCAGGGCTTACAAAACTTGAATGTCTGTAATACCTGGTTTGTAATTCCTATGATGCCTTATTATTTGTATAAAGTTATAATTTTATTTCTTAGAATTTTGTAACAGCAAATGCTTTTCTTCATTATACCTAAAGGCTCTTAATCTGAGGTCCATGAACTTTGTTTTTAAAAAATATTTTTATTATTATGTTGTAATATAATTGGTTTCCTTTTTAACCTTATATATTTAAAAACTTTCTTAGGAGTTTATAGGTTTCACCAAATTGCCAAGGAAAAAAACAAAACAAAAAAACTAAGGGTTCTTTTTCAAAGGAATGTAAACCAATTAATACTGCTTGTTATAGTATATCTATTCTACAATTTTATACATAGCTTTTTAGTAAGTAAGGCCTTAATCTCCTAAATAGGATCTTTGCCTCCTCTAGGTACCTGAATTAGTATAATACATATAAAATCCCTGAGGGGGGAAATAATCATACTCCTACTGAACTTCTTTGAGGCCTTTGATTTCTCTTTTGAGAAAGAAAACAAGGTCATGTCCCTAGTATTTCTCAAGTACCTTGCTACGAAATATATGGCAAGTACTTTGCCATGTTCTTATCACGTTTTCTGTAAGTGCTAATTGTCTCTTGTTTTGTACCTAAACCAACCATGGAAATCTCTTCCTTTTTGCCAAATAATAATGTCATCATTAAGTGTGTATCTGGGCCTATTGGACTCATTTGGCATTAGAGATAAGACGTTCCATGTCCCCCTTGTTTGCCACCCTTGAGTAAAGCAGGGAATATGAACCTTCATTCCTCTTAATTGTTATTCCAAAAGATCCAAAGGTATGGGTCTGGTGAGCACCTTGCTTCCCCACTATCAGTGATCCTTGAAATGGAGGAAGCATCTTTAACACACATTAGAAGTGGAATTTTTCCTACACAGAAAGAAACCTTGGGAACATGGTAGAGTAGAAAGATTCATATATGCTAGCTCCGAATCCACAGCCCATAAATTACCTGTAAAGAGAACTCCCCACAAATGAGAGCCTTCTGGGTTGGCCAAGAGGGGAGCATGGTGTCTCCATAACTCAGGCCCCCTCGGGAGGAAGTGCCAGGGGAGGCAGCAGCCAGGGGCTCCCAGAGCAGGCAGGAACTCCATTGTTGAAGGTCTCTCATAAACTCCCTGAGGAAACTGAGCCCTGTGAGGTGGCCCTGCCCCCACCTGAGAACCAGAACTTAATCTCTCACACTGAATAGCAGCCCCGCCCCCTGCTGAAACCCCTGAGGCTGGCAAGCAGCATTTGAATCTCAGACCCCAAGCACTAGTGACACGGGCGTGGAGAGGAATCTCAGAAGTCAAGTAACTGGCTGGGAAAATACCCAGAAAAGGGAAAAAAAAATAAGACCATAGAAGGGTACTTTCTTGGTGAACAGATATTTCCTCCTTTCCCTTCTGATGAGGAACAACAATGCTTACCATCAGGGAAAGACATAGAAGTCAAGGCCTCTGTAACCCAAACATCCGAAATAGATATCCAATGGGCTCAGGCCATGGAAGAGCTCAAAAAGGATTTTGAAAATCAAGTTAGACAGGTGGAGGAAAAACTGGGAAGAGAAATGAGAGAGATGCAAGAAAAGCATGAAAAACGGGTCAATACCTTGCTAAAGGAGACCCAAAAAAATGCTGAAGAAAATAACACCTTGAAAAATAGGCTCACTCAATTGGCAAAAGAGGTTCAAAGAGCTAATGAGGAGAAGAATGCTTTCAAAAGCAGAATTAGCCAAATGGAAAAAGAGGTTCAAAAGCTCACTGAAGAAAATAGTTCTTTCAAAATTAGAATGGAACAGATGGAGGCTAGTGACTTTCTGAGAAACTAAGAAATCATCAAACAAAACCAAAAGAATGAAAAAATGGAAGAGAATGTGAAATATCTCATTGGAAAAACAACTGACCTGGAAAACAGATCCAGGAGAGACAATTTAAAAATTATGGGATTACCTGAAAGTCATGATCAAAAAAAGAGCCTAGACATCATTTTTCATGAAATGATCAAGGAAAACTGCCCTGATATTCTAGAACCAGAGGTCAAAATAAGTGTTCAAGGAATCCACCGATTACTGCCTGAAAGAGACCCAAAAAGAGAAACTCCTAGGAACATTGTGGCCAAATTCCAGAATTCCCAGGTCAAGGAGAAAATATTGCAAACAGCTAGAAAGAAACAATTCCAGTATTGTGGAAATACAATCAGGATAACACAAGATCTAGCAGCTTCTACATTAAGGGATTGAAGGGGGTGGAATAGGATATTCCAGAAGTCAAAGGAACTAGGACTCAAACCAAGAATCACCTACCCAGCAAAACTGAGTATAATACTTCAGTGGAAAATATGTTCTTTCAATGAAATAGAGGACTTTCAAGCATTCTTGATGAAAAGACCAGAGCTGAAAAGAAAATTTGACTTTCAAACACAAGAATGAGAAGAAGCATGAAAAAGTGAACAGCAAAGAGAAGTCATAGGGGACTTACTAAAGTTGAACTGTTTACACTTCTACATGGAAAGACAATATTTGTAATTCTTTAAACTTTTCAGTATCTGGGTAGTTGGTGGGATCACACACACACACGCATCCACGCGCACACACGCACAGACACAAACACACATGCACACACACACAGAGACAAAGAGCACAGAGTGAATTGAATAGGATGGGATCATATCTTAAAAAAATTAAGGTAAACCGTGAGAGAGAAATACATTGGGAGGAGAGAGGATGAAATGGAATGGGGCAAATTATCTCTCATAGAAGAGGCAAGCAGGACACTTTTTAGTGGAGGGAAAAAGAGGAGAGCTGAGAGAAAAACATGAAGTTTACTTTCATCACATTTGACTAAAGGAAGGAATAAAATACACACTCATTTTGGTATGAAAACCTATCTTACAATACAGGAAAGTGGGGGATGATGGTAGGGAGGGCAATGGGAGGAGGGAGCAATTTGAAGTCAACACTCTTGGGGAGGGACAGGATCAAAAGAGAGAATAGAAGCAATGGGGGCAGGACAGGATGGAGGGAAATACAGTTAGTCTTACACAACACGACTATTATCGAAGTCATTTGCAAAACTACACAGATATGGCCTATATTGAATTGCCTGCCTTCCCAAAGGAAATGGGTGGGGAGGGAGGGATGGGGAGAGGTTGGAACTCAAATTTTGGGGAACAACTGTTGAGTATTGTTCTTACTACTAGGAAATAAGAAATACAGTTAATGGGGAATAGAAAGTCATCTGGCCCTACAGGACAAAAGAGAGGATGGGGTCAAGGGAGAGGAGGAATGACAGAAGAGAGGGCAGATTGCTGATAGGGGAAATTAGAATGCTCGGGGTATTGGGGTGGGAGGAGGGGACAAATGGGGAGAAAATTTGGAACCCCAAATTTTGTGAAAATGAATGTAAAAAGTTTAATAAATAAATTTATTAAAAATTAAAAAAAAAAGAAAACCTTGGGAGCCATTTTGTGAGCTGGGGAAATGCTGCACCAGGTGTGGGGAACCTGCGACCTCAAGGCCACATGTGGCCCTCTAGGTCCCCAAGTGCAGCCCTTTGAATCCAACCTTCCTAGAGCAAATCCCTTTAACAAAAGTATTTTTCATGTAAAACTTGGACTCAACCAAAAGACTGCTCCCAAGGACCTAGAAGGCCACATGTGGCCTCAAGGTCACAGGTTCCCCATCTCTGTCTCACACCATCACCTCAGTGCAAATGCAGATTTGGAGACCTACAATACCCCACTCCCATCTGTGGATAGTTGTAAAGAATATCCTTTAATAAATCTCCCAGGACACATGCTACCTTCCATCTCAATGACTTTGACCATGCCTGAAATGCATTCCCTTGGAATTCTGGTTTCCTTCAGGACTCAGTTTAACAAAGCTCATCATTTCTTATGGCACAGTAATATTCCATCACAACCATACACCACAACTTGTTCAGCCATTCCCCAATTGAATGGAGATCCCTGAAATCAACTAAGGCAGCCTTTCTGGGTCCCCTTAGTCTCCAGTGACTTCACCTTCTTCTCTCCAATCCCAGGTTACCTTGTATCTGTGCTGTATATATACATGTCATACTTCTATTAGAACAGAAGTTCTTGAGGGCAGGAGCTGATTCAAATTTATGTTTGCATTCTAGTGCCTAGCACATAGTAGGTGCTTAATGAATTCTTATTGGTTGTTTTTTTTTCCCTTTGCAATATTTTGCGTGTCTTTCTGTGTTTATTTATTTTTCATTTTTGTTTTCTAAAGCGCAGTAATATTTATTTCATTTCATTCATGTAGCCTGATCTGGTTAGCTATTTTTCAGTCAATAAGGTATCTACCTTGTGTCTGGTTCTTTGCTCCTACAAATATCCAGGTTGATATTCCTAGGTCTGACTGTGCTATTACTCCCTGGCACAGTGGGATTCAGGGGCACTCTATTCCTACTAGGATAAAATAGAATCTTTTTTTTTTTTTTTTTGGCATTTAAAACCTATCACAGTCTGGTTCCAATTTAGCCATCTAGACTGGTTTCATATTTAGAGTCAGCATTTGGTTTCAGATTTTTAATTTTGCTACTTACTACACACTAAGGATCTCAAATTTCTCATCTGTAAAGTAAAGGACTTGAAGTAGATAAATCGTAGTGAAGGTCCCTTTCACCTCTAAATCTTGTAATTAAAACCATATCTTCTCTAAGCTTATTTCTTAATTCCTACCATACTTTTGCTAACTAGAGGACAAGTGTTATGGGGGAGGGTCTTCTTTTTGTCCCCCCACAACACCAAGGATGGCACTAAAGATAAAGTATGAACTGGACAAGAATCTTTTTGATTGATTTTGAAGGGTTTGTGGGCTGAATTTTATAGCAATTCTAGCCTTAGTTCTTTGGTGTCTTTTTGTATCAAAGGACTTGGGTGAGCATGAGGCAACTAGTTTTCAGAAGTTGACCTGGAAAGGGTAGACATGCTGCTGCCTTCTTGAAAACCCTCTGAAGGCAACTCCCTCATGTGCCCATAAGGACTTACAAAATCATTTTGGGAACAACTTGACCATTTGATTTCCAGCCCTTAGAAGGTACAGTCCCATTTCTTGTCTGGAGGGAACTGTACTGCCCTGATGTCGGAATCTTATTTTCTCTTTTCTAGGATCCTGCTCCATTTTCCTCGGTAAGTTTAGGATTTCAGTTTTTCCTGTGTTTCCATTAGCATAAAAACAGCTTTTTAGCTTTAAAATGAAACTCAGCTACTACCCAAACTCCGGCCTACTCCACCAGCTTCGAAAGGCCTCCTTACATCATCCTGCTGTTAAACAAGCCCACTTCTTGTGGTATCTTAGCAGTAATGTGTCACCCGCTTCAGTCGGCTTTCTGTTCCCCGGCTTCTATGCTGTATGGTATCTCTCTCGGCTTTCTGTGGTCCAGCTGGTCTCTGGCCCATCCCTGGAATCACATGTTTTGGCTCCAGCCAGATATGTCTTTGGCATCATTCTCAAGGTTGTCAGAGTGCGTCTCCACCACCTTCTCTTCCCGATGCAAAGGCTCTTCCATTAATTGTTAGTGACACCCCTCCCCGCTCCTCCTACCCTCTTTGGGACTGATGCTATTTTCTCCAGGGTTTTTGCATGCTAAGTTGATGTCTGATTCTTCCTGATTGCAGAGAGCTGCTGGGGGCCTAGTTTACACTAAGCTCAGTGAACACATATAACTCTTGTTTTCTTTGGTTACACCACTTGCCAATTCATTTCCCTCTGCCTGAGAACCCATTTTGAATGATAAAGACTCTCACTTATTTCAAGAACAGAAGTTGGAATATCTTTTTACCAAGCCCCTAAAAAGCAGTCTATAGGAGACTGTTCTTCTTTCCTACCTCCTCTCCTCTCTTTTTGAAACATTTGGCTTTTAATTGTTCACTTGGCATTTCACCCAGTCTTGTATTAAATTACCTCATAATTTTGTGCTGGGAGATGCCTTGGCATGACTTCATAAGCAGACACAGAGACATTGTTCCTCATCCATGCAATGCTTCACTTCAGGGGGACCTGTGCATGTCACAGGCAGAGGCTCAGAGCTCAGCTGAAGGGTACATTTACTCTAGAACAGGGCCAAAAGTCTGTTCAGTAATAGCTAACATTTAGATGGCACTTGAAGGTTTGCTAAGTGCTTTCTATACATATCATTTGATCCTCAAAACAACCCTATAAGACAGGTGCTATTATTTTCCCCTTTTTACAGATTAGGAAACTGAGACAGAAAAAGATAAAGTACCCTGAGTCACATGGCTAATAAGTGGTTGAGGCAGGATTTGAACTTAGGTCTACCTGGTGCCAGGTCAAGTGCTGTAGTCATTGTACCACCTACCTGCCTTTTTCTCTTCCCAACCCCTAGGTTATTTTTGCTTTAGGAATACATAGGTGTTGAGTTGGAAGAGACCTCAGATGCCATATAATTCAGTCACCTAATCTCAAAGAAGAGGAAACTGGGAGTTCAGTTAATCAACAATCATTTATTAAGCACTTTATGATGTGCCTAGGACTGTGCTAAGCACTGACAACACAAAGAAGGAGCTTCTAATTTGTTGGGGAAGATTATGTACATACTATGTACATACTATGTACATAGAGAATAAATATTTACAGAAAAATCTATACTGAAAAAATACTAGGTGGTTAATTAGGGGAAGAGGCACTAGGAAAACCTTAAAAGTGGTTTTGTCTGTCTTTTTTTTAAAATAAAAGTTATTACTTCAGCTGCTTCTGGGAGATAGCTAAGTGATGCTGTGAATAGAGTCCAGGGAAAATCAAGCAGACCTGAGTTCAAATTTGGCTCAGTCACTTAATAAGTTGTGTGACCTTGGGCAAGTCACTTAACCCCAACTATAAAATTGGAAAAGTAACAGCACCTACCTTACAGGGTTGTTTTGAGGATGAAATGATTTGACACTTATAAAGCATTTACCAAGCACAGTTCCTTTCACTGTAGATGCTTATTTCCCTTTCTTTCTCCTTCTCCTTCTCCCCCTTTGGAGGAGGAGAGGAATGCTACGAAGTAGAGATGAGGAGGGAATTCATTCTCAAAGTGGGGGATGGCCAGTGCAAAAGAACACAGAGAGGAGGGAAATGGAGGATTGTGTGTGAGGAACAAAGGACAGTTTGGTTGGATGGGAGAGTTCAGGAAAGGTAGTAAATAAATTGTGGTTGAAAAGATATATTGGAGCCAGGTGGCAAAGCCAAATAGTGGAGCACATACTTTCTATTAGAGGCAATGACAGAATAATCACAATTCATTGCTCTAGAGGACTTTGAATAAAATCACTTTGGCAACTTGTGTGTGGTTGGTCCTTTCTTCTCCAAGAGGACCATGATGTCAGGAAGATGATGCCATGATTTGCAAGTGAATTGGATTACAGTGAGGGAGGGCTGAATGGAGGATGGATTAGATGGAGGAGAAACTTGGATACACAGTTTTTAAATGTCAGAGGAGGGAAGCTGACACAACTTTAGTCAGATATCTTCAGAGCTAGTCCTTCATGAAGATTCTTATTTATTTTTAATATTTTTATTTATTCTCAATATTTCTTGTATTCACTTATTTAATTAGTGATGGTAGTCAATCAGTAAATATTGTTTGATTCAATCACCCTTGTCAACTATGTTCGATGTTGTATTTTAATTATGAAGAGATTGTTGAAGATGATGAATAATAGACAACTTTTCAACTTAACAAGTGTTTATCCACATTTTAAAGCAAATTGAAGTACTTTATGTAAAGCTAACTGAATTAAATACCTATTCTTTCACCCATCTCCAGTGAGAAGGCAAGCAATTCAATATAGGCTACATATGTGTAGTTTTGCAGAAGACTTCCATAATATTCATGTTGTCTAAAACTAACTATATTTCCCTCCATCCTTTCCTGTCCCCCATTTATTCTATTCTCTCTTTTGACCTTGTTCTTCCCCAAAATGTTTACTTCTAATTACTCCCTCCTTCCATTTTATCATCCCCATCATCCCACTTGTCCTCTCCTCCCCTACTTTCCTGTAGTGTAAGATACATTTTCATACCAAATTGAGTGATCATGTTATTCCCTCCTTAAGCAAAATATAAAGAGAGTAAGCTTCATTTTTCCCTCTCATCTCCTCCCTTTTCTTCTCCATTGAAAAAGTTTTTTCTTGCCCCTTTTATGAGTGATTATTTGTCCCATTCCATTTCTCCCTTTCTCCTCCCAATATATTCCTCTCTCATCCCTTAATTTTATTTTTTAGATATCGTCCCTTCTTATTTAACTCACCCTGTGGTATACGTGTGTGTGTGTGTGTATAATCCCTCCAACTACTGAAATACTGAGAAAAGTCTCAAGAGTTACAAATATTATCTTTCCATGTAGGAATGTAAATAGTTCAACTTTAGAAAGTCCTTTATAATTTCTCTTTCATGCTTCTCTTGATTCTTGTGTTTGAAAGTCAAATTTTCTACTAAGCTCTGGTCTTTTCCTCAAGAATGCTTGAAAGTCCTCTATTTCATTGAAAGACCATTTCTTCCCCTGAAGTATTATACTCAGTTTTGCTGAGCATGTGATTCTTGGTTTTAATCCTAGTTCCTTTGACTTCTGGAATATCATATTCCAAGCCCTTCGATCCCTTAATGTAGAAGCTGCTAGATCTTGTGTTATCCTGATTGTATTTCCACAATACTTGAATTGTTTCTTTCTGGATGCTTGCAATACTTTCTCCTTGACCTGAGAACTCTGGAATTTGGCTACAATATTCCTAGGAGTTTCTCTTTTTGAATCTCTTTCAGGAGGTGATCTGTGAATTCTTTCAATATTTATTTTGCCCTCTGGTTCTAGAATATCAAGGCAGTGTTCCTTAATAATTTCATGAAAAATGATGTCTAGGCTCCATTTTTGATTGTGGCTTTGTCCCATAATTTTTAAATTGTCTCTCCTGGATCTATTTCCAGGTCAGTTGTTTTTCCAATGAGATATTTCACATTCTTTCCATTTTTTCATTCTTTTGATTTTGTTTTGTAATTCCTTGGTTTCTCATAAAGTCATTAGCTTCCATCTGCTCCATTCTAATTTTTAAAAAACTATTTTCTTCAAGGGGCTTTTGACCCTTCTTTTCCATTTGGCTAATTCTGCTTTTTCAAACCTTCTTCTCCTCATTGGCTTTTTGGACCTCTTTTTCCAGTTGAGTTAGCCTTTTGAAAGGTGTTATTTTCTTCAGCATTTTTTGGGTTTCCATTAACAAGCAGTTGACTCACTTTTCATGATTTTCTTGCATTATGTTCATTTCTCTCCCCAATTTTTCCTCCACCTCTCCTACTTGATTTTCAAAATCCTTTTAGAGCTCTTCCATGGCCTGAGACTGTTGCATATTTATTTTGGAGGTTTTGGATGTGAAAGCCTTGACTTCCTCTGATGGTATACATGCTTCTTCTTTATCCAAAAGGATGGAAGAAAATACATGTTCACCAAGAAAGTAACCTTCTGTAGTCTTATTTTTTCTCCCTTTTCCGGGCAATTTCCCAGCCAGTTCCTTGATTTTTGAGTCCTTTGCAAAGAGGAGGGTATACTCTGGGAACCTGTAAACTCTCAGTTCCTCCAAGGTGGCACAATCAAGGGAGAGGAGTTTATCCCTCTCCTGGCATGTGCACTGGTCAAAAATTTGTGTGTCCAGAATCTGTGAGTAGAATTTCCTCAGCCACACCAGTGCTCCTCCTCACCCCAGGGCTGTACTCAGCGCTGAGATTCAGATCAGTAGCTGAATTCCCCCTGGGGCTTTAGCAAAAGGTTCCAAAAATGGATGCTGCTGCTGCAGTGGCTGCTGCTGAGGGTCCAGACTACACCTCCCTTTTCTGGGTGAAGAAGCCCTCCCACTAACCTTTGAAGCTGTCTGTAGTATTTGTGGGTTGAGCAATCTGGGAACTGCTGCTACCAGTGGCTCCCTGAAGCCTTTTTCCGGGTCCTGTCCCTGCTGCACCAACAGGGACCCACACTGGGCTGTGCTCCACTCCATGTCTGGTGCAGTAGACCCTTCCTGTCAGCTTTTCAGGCTGTCCTGGGCTGGAAATCTCCTTCACCCTCTCCTTTTGTGGCATCTACTTCTGTAGAATTTGTTTAGAGTCATTTTTTCAAGAGATTTTATATACTATGTGGGGGAGCTTCTACAGGTTTGTCTGTCTGCTTTGCCATCTTGGCTCTGCCCCTACTTGTATTTTTTTTCTCTATTTCTGGTGTTGAAATTTGACACATGTCCTTTTAGAAGACCTATAGTCCTTGTCTCTATGCATCCCAATTTTAAGATCATTTTGTTTTGCTTATATAGAGATCATGTTTATTTTAATATGATTGCTTCTTTTCTTTCAGACTGTCCTTCAATTCTGTGTATGCATTCCAAACCAATCATTTTCTCTTTTGTTTCTTTGCTGTGACACACGTGAATACAAGATTTTCCTCTTCTGCCAATTATTTCTTCTGTGTGGGTCATACATTCTGTTTTTGTGATTATTTCTCTCCTGAATTATTTGGAAACATCCTGCTATTCACTACATGAGCCTTTGGAAATCCATAGGGTTTTCTTCTTCATTGGGTGTTGATTAATTTCCCTTTATCTTGCAATAGTAATTCAGAGATGTTTTTGACTCATTTAATCAGACCATCTTCCCTTTTGTAATTAGTATCTTCTCTGTTGTCTTATGTGCTTGTGCTTAAGGTTTTTAAACTGAGTTTTCTTCCTCCTGAGTTTTTTTGGTCATTTTCATCTCATTCCTTTATATCCTTCTGTTGCTCACTTTATGTGTCCTTCCCTTTTGATGGCAGATCTCCTTAGAGATGAACCTCAAAGCTGTCTAAGTCTCCCTCTATGCAGTCTCAGTCTCTGCCCTGGAGAGATAAACAGTACTGGCCTCTACTGGAGGTCAGATTCCCTTTCCTCCAGGCCTGGTGGAGCTCCACATAATGCTGAAATCCTGCCTCAAGTACCATTTTTTCCTTAGTTCTTCAACTGACCATTATTGTAGCCCAAATGTTGCCACCTCAGGCAGAGCCAGGCCCCCTCTGCATAGAGGGTAAGAGATGGGGAAAGGGTACAGAGTTTAGTTCTGTTGCTTGTTGCAATGTTTTGTACCCAGTTCCATTCCTTTAAGTCCATCATGCTCTCCTAGAATTTCATTGTTCTGCAAGATCACATCAGTTCTGAAACTCCTACCTCCTTGCTACCCCTTATTTTTGGGTCCCTTCACCTCTTCTCTTTGAAGAGAGCAGATACATGTCAATCACATGACATGGTGTGTGTGTGTGTGTGTGTGTGTGTGTGTGTGTGTGTGTGTGTGTGAGAGAGAGAGAGAGAGAGAGAGAGAAAGAGAGAGAGAGTTAGAAAATTAACCCAGGGGCATTGTAACTCAATGGCCAGATATCTGTCCAATACTGTATTGCTTCTCCAAAACACATTCTTAATGATAGATTAAACAAACTGAGAAAAATATGGCAACATAAACACTGGCTCACTCTAGGGAAATGTCGTCCAAATGACTAAAGATATAATGCATGGAGGGTAGAGAGCTAGGTTCTGAGACTTGAGATGGTAATGTAACTCTGACTAACTCACTTAACATAATAGTACCCTGGAGAGCTCTCTGAGATCTTTCTAATGGCAGGACAATTAATGATTTATATTGGTGGAGGGAGTTTCCTCACTAGGAGTTCCCTATACCCATGAAATCATGGGTTCATCCTTTCTTCTGCCATTCCCCCAAATGAGATGAAATTGTTCACATCCAATTTCAGGGAGATGAGAATTTTTAAGAGCATTGTACATGGAAAATCATTCAATATTTTCTGTCTATGTCATTGTGAGCAATCAACAAAGTATTTTTTGGCATGTACTAATGATCTTCTTTGAGGCACTGAAAATCTGATATCAAATTGAGCTCTTAAACAAAGTGGTTATTAAAGTATTGAAAGTCTGTATAGAAGATCAGCTCACATGGGAAGTTAGTAGATAACCACAAGAACACAGAACTGATGGGCATTTTGATAGGACATTAAAATTTGACTGATGTGTCATGGGGACTATGTTTTCCTTGCATATGGAAACATATACAAGTGTCAGATGGAAATTGCCCTTTGTCAACTCCTGCAAACAGTTTCCTGCCATAACTATTCAAAGGTTGTTTTGTTCAGAGGAACATTGGTTTTGTGAGAAGCAGGCTTGTAAGTGGCAGGTCTTTCTGTGCCTTGTGATTTATACTTCATTCTCATCTTTCCAGTGTCTCTGATGCTTAACAGAGCCATTGTTTACCAAAATGTGGCCACTAAAGTATGTTTAGAAGATGCTGACTTATTGGACTAATATTCTTTCAGTCTCTTTTTCCAGTTACATGGGAATATGTTTATGAGTGTGTATTTAATGGCAATCCACTATGTACTGCTAGCCTTTCATGCATTCTAATGGAGATGAAAGTATAAACTTGTTAAAATTAAGAATACTGTCAGATTAAGTGGTCAGCAACAAGGCAAAGTTAAGTTGATGTTGTCATTCATGAAATCTACTGTGTTAAGCTCATCTCAGCTCTCCTGCTTTTGGAAGCAAAATAACATTCAGATAAAGAAAGGAAATGAGATTAAAAAAATGACACTGAATGAAATTGACTTGGTCCACAATTATTTCATTTCAGATTTTAATTCCTATTGTTTATAAATTTTTTTAGATGTTTAAAATTTAATTATCAGTTTGAATTTGAACTTGTAAAATTATAGAGACAATAGTTGGGAAATGTTTTGTGTTGATTTATGTATGTGTGTGTGTTTGTGTGTGTGTGTGTGTGTGTGTTTAAGTAGCAGGCCATATTTGACAAGTTTTTTTTTTTTTTAATTTGTATTTAGCACAATTTCATGTGAACTTTTTTGGGCCTTTATCCTATTTCCTTGGAATTAAAGTTTTTTGAAAATAGATTTTTTTAAAAACATGTAAAGTGGTGAGTTTGGTATCTGCCTTTTTCCAGGGAGTAAAGTTGGGTGAGTTTGGGGGCAACTGGTTAGCCTTTGGCAGAAATCTCCAAGAAGTTGAGAAAATTAGTGTGTGTGGAGGGGGCAGGGTTGAAATCTTTCTATTTCACTGAGTGACTATTTTATTCCCTTGATGCATTATGCCAGTAGACTGAGCTGCCTGAATGGGACCCAGCTAGCTGAGAAACTCAGCTCATCCGCTCCCTTCTGTTCCCACCCTGCTTCCTTCCCCTCTCCAAAGGAAGGTAAATTTGGATGACCAGAGGATGCTCAGCTAACTTGGGGTTTACTGGCTAGATTTCTTTCTGTTTCTCTCTCCCTTTGTCTCTTTCTTTCTCTTTCTTTTCTTTCCTTTCTTGTCTTTCTCTCTTTTCTTTGTTTTCTTTTTCTTTTCTTTCTCTATCTTCCTCTTTCTCTCTTTGTTTCTCTCTCCTTTCTTTCTTTCTTTCTTTCTTTCTTTCTTTCTTTCTTTCTTTCTTTCTTTCTTTCTTTCTTTCTTTCTTTCTTTCTTTCTTTCTTTCTTTCTTCTTTTCTTTCCTCCTTTCTTTCTTTGTTTCTTTCCTTCCTCCTTCCTTCCTTCCTTCCTCCTTCCTTCCTTCCTTCCTTCCTTCCTTCCTTCCTTCCTTCCTTCCTTCCTTCCTTCCTTCCTTCCTTCCTTCCTTCCTTCCTTCCTTCCTTCCTTCCTTCCTTCCTTCCTTCCTTCCTTCCCTCTTTGTTTTTCTTTCTTCTTTTCTTTCTTTCCTGACTTTCCCAAAACCTTAAACTCAGTGTACTCTGAAGCCGTCACATTGCACAAAGAAAGGTCCCTACCCAAACTCCACTTAATGGCTATTTTCTGGACCCTCTTGGCTTCAGAGTGATTATCAATAATTAACTGTTGCTCTTTCCCTCCCAGCTTGATTTACTTACTTTTTTCTTTTGCTCATTAAGTGAGGCCATTCCCTGATTACTTCTTAGAGAGGCTTATTCACTGAATGGTCTTACCTCACTCTAAGTGAGTACCTGAATAGGCCAAGGTCTCCCATTGCATCCTGGGCTGTCTCCAGTCATCCTGATGAATATCTGGTCACTGGATCCAGATGGCTCAGGAGGGGAAAGTGAGGCTGGTGACCTTGCACAGCCCTCCCTCCCTCAAAACAAAATCAAGTGCAAGTCTTGTCATCATTTCTCTGATGTCATGGTCTTCTTCGAAAATGAAGGATGAACACAGACAGTGTGCGTGTGTGTGCCTATACACATAGAGATTTTAGCTCACTATCACCACCTATTGACTTTATTTTTTCTAAGTCTGCAAAGTTATTAAATTAGAAGTTCTTGGTTGTAAACACACTCTTAGTATAATTTTAGATCCACTACTATGATTAGTAATATTATTTTAAAAGTTTTTATTGATATTTTTGGTTTTTTATATAACTTATATTTCCTCAAATGAGTTATACATTAACCAGGTTCTACAGTCCCTGTTATAAATTGCATATTTGAAATCAGAACTTTTAACAGTTTTAAACTATACAAAGACTTTTGGAGTACCCTGTTTTGCTCCTGTCTCTGCAAAGAGAGTGATACATTCCCATGTCTTCTCTTTGGGGTCAAACTTAGTGAACATATTTTGACCTTATTTGGTGTTTCCTGGATAAGCCTTGGGTGGTAGGAAGTTACTTGTCATTATTCTAATTTCCATTTGTCCTGATAAATCTTCTTTCAGTAGTATTCCATTACATTCATTCGCCACAATTTGTTGAGACATTTCTCAGTTGATTGGCATCTACTTTTCCAGTTTTTTGCTACAATTAAAATACTGCCACTCTAAATATCTGTGTGTGCTATGGGACCTTTCTTTTTGTCATTAACCATTTTTGGGATATATACCCAGAAAAAGAATCTCTGTCAAAGAGTATGGACATTTAGTAAGTTTCTTTGCATAAGTAGCAGTTGCTTCCTATAATGCCACATATAGGCTGCTTTTGGATTGGCAGCATGAAAAGCTGTGATAAAAATTAAGTGAAATTCTCAACCATTCCATTTCTAGGATAAAGTACAAACAGTTTCCCACCATACATCTGGTTGTGTCCGAGTTTCTCTGAAAAAGCAAGCATTTATTCAGTGACTACAGTGTGCCAAGGGCAGCTAGGTGGTGCAGTGGATAAAGCACTAGTGCAGGAGTCAGGAGGACCTGAGTTCAAATCTTACCTCAGACACTTGACACTCACTAGCTGTGTGACCTTGGGCAAGTCACTTAACCCCAATTACCTCATCCTGGGTCATCTCCAGTCATCCTGATGAATGGATTAATCGCTGGATTCAGATGGCTCTGGAGGAGAAGTGAGGCTGGTGACCTGCACAGCCCTCCCTCACTCAAAACAAAGTCAAGTGCACATCATGTCATTATTTCTCTGATAGCATGATCTTCTTTGGCAACGAAGGATAAACACATACAGTGTGTCAAGCACTGGAGATACAAAGAAAGGCAAACTCCAGTCCCTGTTCCTACAATCACCTATGTACAAACAAGATAGAAACAGGATAAATTAGCCACTGGGACAATCTCATTGGGAAGGCACTAAGATTGAGAAAATCTAGGAAGGGATTCATGAAAAAGGTAGGATGTTAGCTGAGACCTGGAGGAAGCCAGCAAAGCCAGAAGGAGGTGGAAGAACATTCTAAGCATGAGATTCAGTCAGAGAAAATGCTCAGAGTCTGGATATGGACTAGAAACAGAAAAGAGGCTAATGCATCATTGAGTCTTGGGGGTGGGGGGAGGACAAAGGGAGATATAAAGAAACTAGAAAGGTAGGAAATGTTATGAAAGGCTTTACAAGCCAAACAGACATTTTTATGTGTGATCCTGGAAGTGATAGGGAGCCACTGGAGCATAGTGAGTAGGGGAGTGACATGGTCAGACCTGCTTTTTAGGAAGATCACTTTGAAAGCTGAGCGGAGGATGGATGGAGGAGGGGATTGAGGCAGAGAGACCAATTACCAAGCTGTTTCAAGAGTGAGGTGATAGGGCCTGTAGCAAGGGGGGGCAGTATCAGAGAGGGGAAGAATATATGAGAGATGTTAAGAGGGTACAAACAACAGGCCTGTTAAGGTTAGGGTTCAGCTGCACGTTTAGGGTTAGGGTTAGCGTGAGGAAACTAGCTGATCGGTAATGAGAGGGAGGAGTAGAATACCAAGTGACTGTACAGTAATAGGGAAATTAGAAAGAGGGAAGGGTTTGGGGGAATTGATAATTAGTTCAATTTTGGACATGTTGACTTCAAGATGTCTATGGGATATCCAATGCAAGATGTCTGATGGGCAGTTGGAGATGCAAGACTGGATGTCTGGAGAAAGATTTAGGAGTGGACAAATAGATCTATGACTCATTTGTGTAAAGTTGCTCATTGAAACCATAGGAGCTGTTGAAATCACCAAGTAAAAGAGTACAGAACGAAAGAAGAATGCATAGAAAGAATCAATTTATAGTAAAACTGGGATACAGATTGTGATGGAGAAGACCACAACAAGGCAACAATCATTCATTAGGCACCTACTGTGTGCCTGGGACTGTGTTAAGCATTGGGTTTACAAATGAAATAATAATAAATTTGACCTTAAAGAACTAACATTCTAATGGAAAGATAGTACCTGAAAAGGGGAGGGAGGGTAATCAACCACCATTTATGAATATCAATTACTATTATAATCATTTATTATTGAGATATTTTTATGTTTTCAGGCTGTTGTAGTGTTTGCTAGGTTCCTCTCAGTGTATTTTTATTATTATTTTAGTATTTATATAGCACTATGTTCCAGGTACTATGCCAGGCACTTTACAATTATCTCATCTGCTCCTCAAAACAGCTCTAGGACCCCCATTTTACAGAAGAGGTAATGGAGGCAAACACAGCTTAAGTGACTTGTCCAGGGCCAACACTTGGTATCTGAGGGTGGATTTGAACCCAGGTCTTTCTGATTCCAGGTCTGGCTCTCTATCCACTGTGTCACCTACCTGGTCCCAGCATTTATTATTTATAAATTACTAGGACAGGGCGTCATGTTGAGGTCTGTAGAGCATGGAGGTGAATGAAGTGTGCCAGGCTGGACCCAAAGGGGCTGCCATGACCTTCTGAAGTAGGATGCAGGCAAGAACAGCTGAGACATCATGGTGGCAAAATCTGGGTAATTGGAGGTAGAGCTGGTATTGGGGGGAAATTCAAGCATTATGTGTAAACTATGGCACAGTTTTATTCTTTTTTCCTTAATTTCAATGTCAAAAAAACTTAAATAATTTTTTAAATGTTATCCCGTCCCCATCATTTTGAAAGCCAGCCTTGGGAGATCAAAGTGGAATTGAAAATATTTAGGTACTTTAAAAAATCATTAAGAAAAGACTGGAGAGGGGCAACTA
Organism: Bettongia penicillata ogilbyi; assembly: GCA_023548195.1. Classification (NCBI taxonomy): domain Eukaryota; kingdom Metazoa; phylum Chordata; class Mammalia; order Diprotodontia; family Potoroidae; genus Bettongia; species Bettongia penicillata. The sequence continues at coordinate 63,479 of JAJHZJ010000288.1, read as the reverse complement.
TGCAGCAACTCAAGCAAGATCTGAGGTGTGCCTTTCATGTAGTTAAGAGGGAATGGTCAATGAAAATTATTTCAGTAAAATGTTAATATCCTGTAATGTAAGAATTATTCTTCTGGAACTCTGAAGTGTTTCTATGTATGCAGTGTGATAAAGAGCAGAGGGGCAGAGGGTACCACAGGGTTGAAGAACAGACTGAAGTAGTATGGATTTTCTTTGATGCACGAAGAGGAAAATTGATTGAGTGTTGTCCCATAGGTTTAACTCCTTCGGGTCCTCCCGTGTCCCCTTCCAAGTAAGTTAGATCAGTCGCCAAGAGGACATTCCTGATAATCTGGTGAAGCCCTTTGCAATTCACATGAATGATGGGCTATGGGAGGGTGGGTGCCCCTGTTTGCCTCCATTTCCTCCTCTATAAAATGAACTGGAGAAGGAAATGGCAAACCATTCCAATATATTTGCCAAGAAAATCCCAAATGGGGTCTTGAAGAGTCAGGCACAACTAAAACAAATGAAAAACAATTTAGAATATGAAAGGCAGTGGGGGTTGTGGAAAATGGTAAAAATAGATCAGATCTGGGTGGAATTGAGTGAAGTCTTCTGGGGCCCCAGTGGGAATGGGACATCCCCAACCAGTAAAATTTGTCAGGCTTTCATAGGATTCTTATATAACTTAGTTATATAAGAGCAGTTACTGGGAGAAAGGAAGGAGAAGCCTGGACCTGGTAGGTTGACATTTCAAACTCCCCCCTGGTGGGAAGGGGGCTGTGGGTCTTTATTGTTGAACTGTCTCTGAAGGGTTGACTCCGAGGTGTTGAGTTTGCCTTGGGGCTTCTTTATTTAGTCAGGGGAGAGGCTCTTACTGGGGTCACCATACTTGCTAGACACGCTCAGGCAAAAATCACAGAAAATCACAGGAAAATGTATCTTTCAAGGTATGGTTTGAGATTAGGAAAATATATATGCAGTACTTTCATGTGTAGAAAACTACTGTTGGGTCCAGAATCTTTCATGGGAATTTTCCATGTCTCTCTACAAAGAAAGAAAGAAAAAAGAAGGAAGGAAAGAAAGGAAAGAAGGAAAGACAGCGAGAAAAAGAAAAAGAGGCAGTGTGGTATGGTTAATGAGCTTTTCTGGAAACCAAGAAGACCTGAGTTCAAGACTTATAATGGATATAGGACCATGGACAAATCATTTAGCTTTTCAATGCCCAAGGTAACTGAGTAGGAGTAAGGGGAGGAGGAGAAGTAAAGAAATAAGCATGTATGTAGAACTTACTATGTACCAGGTACTGCACTAAGTAAACACTGCAAATGTTATCTCCTTTAATCCTCACAAACCCTGTGAGGTAGGTGCTCTTATTATCTGCATTTTACAGTTGAGGAAACTGAGGCAAACATTATATGACTTACCCAGGATTGCACAGCTAGTGACTAAGGCCAGATTTGAACTCCAGTCTTGCTGATTTTAGGTTCAGAACTGAATCTCCTATGCCACCTAGCTGTTTTTGGTATTTTGCAGAAGTGCCAACCTGAAAAGAGTTTCCTCATCTTGGTTTCTGTGCCAATGAAAAGCCTATTTTCATATTTTTTATCATAGTTTTTTTTTTCTCTATTGCCCTGGCAGGTCTATTTTAAGGTTACAACCTTTCAGGTAGAAATTTCTTTTTAATTGGCTTACATGAATTCTGGTGAGGTTCAGTCTACCTTAAAGGTCATTGCTTTACTTTACTATCTTGGAGTATTTTTGAGGGGTGAAGTAGGGACAAGGTAAATCTATGTTTTGCACAATTTTATAAACAATGTTATTGGATTTTCTCACAGTAGCGAGCACAGAAGGTTGACAAAGTCTTAGGGATACCCCATAGACAGCATCCAAACTCCACTGATGTCTTGGTAATGTCAAGAGAGCTAGAGGAAGTCCTCTAAGATATTGGGTGGACCCCTCTGTCAGACTTTTGGAAGGGTGTGGACAAGAGTCACATGGGATGACCAAATATGTGTTGGAATTCCATCTATCAGAGAGAAGTGCACACACACACATACATATATATATATATATATATATATATATATATACACACACACACACATATATGTATATATATATACATATATATATATATATATATATATATATATATATATATCAGTAAAATAATGGAGCCATTAAAATCAGACTCACTTAACTTTGCATGTGACCCACCACAGAATTTGCTGGTGATTTATCAAGTAAATTTTGGTTTGATAAGAATATTCTTAATTTTAGTAATTGAGCATGTAGGGGTACTGTTTTGACAGCTTTCCTGATGCATTTGGAATCCTTGAAAAATGATTCATTTTAATGTTTTTCTCTTTTCCTCTAAATTTTGAAACTAAACTAAATTGAGGCAAAGGACATTGTATTCTTGCAATTAGCTGGGATGAATGTGGTTTTTCTGTTTCTTCTCTTCATATCACAGGGTTATTGTAAGCATCAAATGAGATAATATTTCCTTCCTTCCCTCCTTCCCTTTCTTTCTCCCTTTCCTTCCTATTCTCCCTAAAATATATTTTGGGCAGTTGGTAGGCAATGCTAAATAATCTGAACATTTCACCCTTGGATGTTAAGGTGACAACCACATCTGCTCTGGGGAATAAAATATAAAAATACAAAGATATAAAATATCCAGTGATAGTTAGAATTTAGGGACACTCAGTCAAGATCCTAAGAAGCCCCAGGCCAGGAGAAAGGCTAAACTGAGTGTCTGTACTTAAAAACTCCTCTGAAGCAGTTCCCAAAGTTAGCCGCAAAGAGTTTTGTTAATTAAGAGACTGATAGTCTTACCTGGGGCTAGGATGGACTTCAGCTGTTAAGGGACTGAGTCTAGGTTAATTATCAGCTAGTTATCTGAAATCTTATTTATTTCCCTCTCCTTACTGAAGAACTTTTTAAACTTTTACCTTAGTATTTATAGTGGAAAGGATCTTAGAAGTCATCTGCTCATCATCTTTATTCCACAGATGAGGATGCCCAGAGAAATTAAGTGATTTGTTTACAGTCATGCAGAAAAGTGTTATACAATGTAGAATATTATAGGGATCAAAGAGATTGAGACAAAGTGCTCTAGGATAATTTGCTTCTTTTCTTTTATGAATCCCTTTTCAAAAATCAATTTTATTGATATATTTTGTTTTTATGTAATTTGTATTTCTAATTACATCTTCTTTCTACACTCTCCCAGAGAGCTCTCTTATAGTAAAGTAAAAAAAGAAGAAAAAAATAAATTCCATAAAACTAACCATATGTAAAATAAAAGTTGCAGACTAGGGTGGGGAAGGTGTACATAGCTTTTCCTTGAAGCTCAACTTGGTCGTTATAAATGCTCTTCTGTTTTGATAGCCATTTTCCAATTTGCATTTTTATAGTCATTATCTGTATTGTTTTTTCTGATTCTGTTGATTTTGCTATTAGTTCATATGTCTTCCAATGCTTCTTTGAATTCCTTATCTTAACCATTTCTTATGACATAGTAATATTCCATTCCATTTATTTAGCCATTCCTCAAACAATGGACAGCTACTTTCCTGTTCGTTAGTCACCACCCCCATACCCCAAATATTGGTGTATTTGGGACATTTTTAAAAAATCTGAGTTTTCTTTTAAAATCACATTCATTTCCTAATTTATCTTTCTCCTCTCCTACCTAGAGAACCATCTCTTAAGGACAAAGATTTTAAAATTTATTTTTTTAATCGGCTCAGTTAAACCAGCATCAATATTTCATACCATTAGCCCCTTACCTCTTCATTATAGAAAGGGAGTGCATTTTTTTCCAACTCTTCTGAGACCAAGCTTGTTCATTATAATTGAACTGTGTACAGTTACTAATGAAGAAACTGAAGCCAAGAGAGGTTAAATGTCTTTTCCAGGTCATATAGGTAGCAGTGAATGGAGGTAGAAGTAGAAAGGAGATCCTTGAATTCCAGATTCAGGGCTCTGTCTTCCTTTCAACATCATCCACCCCAAACTTTGTTCCTGTCCTTTCTTTGGTTTTCCTTTAGTCCTCAACGTCTAACTTTATAAAGCACCTTTTGTGTTCCGTGGCATTCACGAAAACTCAATTCTCTCTGGCCCACTTCTGGAGGTATTTTAAAGTTGGAGTGGTTTGATGAGTTTCCTCCACAGGCATCTCAGGATCTTTGGAGAGCTGCTCCTCTTTAGAATCATTTGGGATTTTTCTTATCTTTCCTCTGAACTCTTTGAAATCTGATTTCCAAAAGTGGGCACTATTATCAGGGTGTGCACAGTCTTCTCTTTATTACCTAGTATAAAATGTCATAACACCTTCCTTTCATGATTCTTATAATGTAGACTGTCAACCATTTCCCTTTTATTGATCAGAATCAGTTCTAGACTCAATTATATTTGTGGTTCCATTTTGAAGGATGAAATTAGGAAATCAAGTCAGGAATTTCTCAGTCTGTTTTCAGCAGAATGAGGGTGTCCAGTATATTCAGGAAGTATGTTAATTTGGACAAGTCATTTAGCTTTTCTGTTCCTCAGTTTTCTGTTTTGTAAAATGATTATATTGAGGAAATGGGAAATTAGTACTTTGCAAACCTTAAAATGCCATATAGATTTTTTTTTTACCTTTTTCTTTTGTTTACATAGTATTTTCCCCCAATTACAGGTAAGGACAATTTTTAAGACTTCTTTTAAATTGTGTTCCAAATTTTCTCCCTCTCTCATTTCCACCCTACCTAAGAAGATAAGCAATTTAATATAGGTTTTATATATATATATATATATATATATATATATATATAGTCATGTAAAACACATTTCCATATTAGTCATGTTGTAAAAGAAGAAACAGATAGAAAGAAAAAATTCCCCCAAATAAAGTGAAAAATAATATGCTTTGCTTAAAGCACTGTATAAATTCTAGTTTTTGTGCTTGTTCATCTGTCAAATAGAAAGGTTGGATTAGATCAGCAGTGTGGTCCAGAGAGCCTTAGGGGTCCCTGATATCAAAATTATTTTTATAATAATACTAGGATATTTTCATTTTTAACATGGCAAACATCAATAGATATGACTCACATTAATAAAAGCTCTTTGGTGAGGGGGATCTTCAGTCATTTTTAAAGGTATAAATGGATCCTGAGGTTAAAAAATTTGAGGGCTGCTGGATTAGACAATCTTTAAGATTCCTTCCAGCTCAAGCATTCCATAACAAAAGAATATTTGAGAAATAAGAGTGGGAGGTGGATGTTGTTTTTTTTTAAATATAAAAGAATAAAGAATGACCTTCCTTCAATTCCCACAATATTTTTGGTTTAATATTATCTCATATATTTTATTATGTTGGTTTCCCTTTCTCAGCAAGGTTGTAATGTTTTTGAGCACAGATCATGTTTCCTTCCTCTTTGTGTATCTTCATAACATACAGCCTCCTGCTTTTCTCATAGTAGGTGCCCTAAATTATCATTAATTGGTCATTTATGGGATTAATAAAGCAGAGGAAAATGTTCAGTGTTTGCATTTAAATGCCTAATTGTAATATATCTCAATCTGACTGTGAGAAGTTTTCTTCTACCTCCTTGGAGACTGAGACTAAATTAAGGAAAAAAACCATATAGTTCTCCCCTTTAAGAGAACATGGTATCCATACTCTATTTGGGGGTTAAAAAAAGAGGAGACTTTGAAACTGAGAAGCCTAAAAGGATACATTTTTTAAAAACTCTAAAGTTAATGATTTGATCTTGGAACAGTTTAGCTAAAGTATAGGGATAAACTTTGAACAAAATGGGTCTCATCAGTTTTACAGCTACTACTGTTATGATTGGAAGTTTTCTGCCAACTACTTTTGGCCCAGTGTTTTGAAGTTAGATCAAGAATTCTTGTTATTAAGTTTCTTTAAAAGGGAAGTGATAAAATGTGAAATATCACCTTCATTTTGCAAGCAACTTTTGATAGTTGTTTAAGAAATATTCTGATATTATGAAAAGGGTGGCTAGGAAACCTGGAATTCAGAGTTAATTATAGTCTAAAGTTAGACCTTGGTAGAGAGCTAATTTTTCCTACAGCAAAACCAGAAAACATGGAAGATACTTAATTTTAAAAATCTTCGCTGCTGGTTTAGGTACACGGTTATGCTTAATTCTTTCCCCACTGTATTTTAAGTCATTCAGGGCACAAGAGTGACTTTTATCTTTTGTGGCAAGGCTCAAAATGTTTTCACCCTCATGGTATGTGTCTGTAGGAAAAACTGAATGCTATTGCTTTTGTCTTGGCTAGAGAATAGTTATTCTAAGTTCTGAGTCATTTCGTAAACATCAGATATCATCAAAAGAGGATTTTTTTAATTGATAAATTTGCGTGTGATGGCATACAACTAAATGTAAAGCACAGAGGAAGGCAAAATCATTAATCAAATATGACTGATTACTGTGCTAAGCCCTGGGATACCAGTAGAAAAAAAAAAGAGTTATTTCCTGTTCTCCAGGGGTTCATACTCTAATTGGGAGACATAATACATAAAAGAAAGTTCAGCTAGTGGGCTAATGGAAATGTTCAGAAGTTAGAAGCTTTTGGACCTCCAATGGCAGTAAGGCCCATAAGTCTTTAGTGGTTGGGCAGATATTAAATCTTGGAGGGCCTTCAGAGGATACAGCGGCAAGGCATGTGCTAAGGCTTAGTAGACTTCCATTACTTGGGAAGGCCTACAGTCAACTCCCATCTTATCTAGCCTGGTGATCTCACAGGGGAGGAGGGGGCTGAATGTTAATAGGGAGGGGAGAGTCCTTATCCCTTTCTCTTTCCTCCATCTGGCTATTCTTGTGCCTTTTCGTTGCCAGGCCATCCCTGATGGATTCATCTCCATGTTACAGTTGAGGAAACTGAGGCAAACAGAAGTAAGTGACACCCAGGGTCACCTAACACAGCTAGTAAGAGTCTGAGGGTTCATAATTCTAGACACAATGCTCAGTCCACTTTGCCATCTAGCTTCCCCCAGACCTTCGACCTTATGAGGATGCAGCACTGAATTTTGTTAAAGAGGCATCATGAGTTAACTGGCAGGGACCTTAGAAATCAATTGCTCAACTTCCTCATTTCACAGATGAAAAAAAAGTGAGACCTAAGGAGATTATGTAACTTGACAAATGTGAAAGCTTGTAAATGTTGGAGGCTGGATCCAAATTCAGATCTTTTGACTCTAAATCCAGGGCTCTTTCCAGGCAACCTGGGGATGCAAATAGAAGTAAACAAAACAGTTCCTCTCATTAATATCCTTACCTTCTAATGGATGGAAGACAGGATATAAAAGGAAACTTCAAGTAGGAAGGTGAAGCCCAGAGAATAGATGTGTCAAGCCAAGATTGAGGTGAAGTCCTAGAGCTCCTTAATGATAATCTGAGCCAGGCACTTTCCAGTCCTGCAAATGGCCCTTAGGGTAAAGGTATTTCTAGGGCAACTAGGTGGAGCAATGGATAGAGCACTACCAGGAAGACCTGAGTTCAAATCCAGCCTCAGACACTTACTAGTAGTGTGACCCTGGGTCTCAGGTTCCCGTCTGTAAAATAAGCCAGATAAGAACTAGTAAACCACTCTAGTGTATTTGCCAAGAAAACCCCAAATGGGGAAACAAAGAGTTGGTCATGAACAAATGATGAAAGAAGAGAATTCCAGAGAATATTCCATTACATTAAAACACAACTTTAAACCATTATTCAATCAATGAACATCTATGTTTTTTTTTTTCAAGTTCTTCCCTACTACAAAAAGTGTCACATTATAATTGTTTTGATAAAAATGGATAGGACCTCCTTGGGATATATGATCAGTACTATGATCTCTGGGTCAAGGACACACTTTCTAAATGTGTCCACTTATAAGAATTTTGGCAGGTACCTTGTCTTTGATGTTGGGATGTGTGTTGGAATATCAAGCACATTATATGAAGGGCTTATGCAAGCTTTTCTTTTATTCCTTCTGTTTTTAAAAATGCCTTTTACTCTCCCCACCCCATTTTAGAATATTACTTTCCTGTTAGGGACATCACAGTGAATCTTTAGTAGGTTTATTTTCTTCTCATTTGATGGTGCCAAGAACTAAGCAATGATCATCCAATCAGAGTCCTCCAAAGTTTCAGGAATCTGAACTCTATTATACTTGAGTTCTTTCTTTCATCCTTTCTCTGTAGATAAGGGAGAGTGATGTGTCACACTTCATAGCATTAGGTTTCAGATCTTGTCGAACTGAGGCTATTTCTGCAAAAGCCTCACCATACTTACTGTATGTGTGCACACAAGACATACCCACAGACTATTGTCAATGGATCAAAAGATAATGGTCATCGTGGTCTGAGTCAGGGCAGCAGATGGTGGATTGGGTCTGTCAGAGCTCAAGAGAGATGTCTATCCAAAGGTTGTCAAGTTATTAGTTATATTCTGCTTTTAATAGGTGTTGTCTGTAATTTTGCAATACTCATTATAGAGAAAAAGCAAATACACACAGTTTGTTCCTTTTTTTGTAACAGATTTTTTTCTAGTTTTATTTTATTTTTAATTTATCTATTAAAACAAGCATTTCCATAGCAATGTAATAAAAAGATGCACATGAAATTGCAAATCTATTTTGTACAACTTGCTATATTACTTTTAAATATACAATAAATTTTTTGTGTGATTTTTTTTCTTTTTTTTCCCCTTCCCCATCCACCCTGTCCCTAGGGATGGTTACCATTAAACACAAATGTGTGGGTACACACACCTACACACACACACACACACACACACTCACATATGTATCTGTATATATATGTATATATATATACATACACATATATATGTAAAATCATTCTATACATACTTCTATTATCAGTTCCTTGGATGCAGAAAATGTCTTTCTTCATATGTCCTTTATAGTTAATTTGGGGATTTATAATAATCAAAATGACTTATTCACTCAAAGCTGTTCTTAACACAGTGTTGCTGTTACTGTCTATAATATTCTCTTTATGTTGTGCTCGTTTTACCCTTCATTATTTGGTGCAAGTCTTTCCGTGTTTTTCTAAGGTCATCAATCTCATCATTACAATTTGTTTCAACTGTGTGCCCTTATGGTCAGGCACTAGGTGCTTATGTTTCCAGTATGTGTGTGACACACAAAGTACTTAAAAGCTACTTTCATATTCTTAGCATTTCAGTTTGTATGAAGGATCTTCTTTAGAAAAAATGTCACTGAACATAGGCAGCACTCATATATGTAACAGAGGATTTTCCCCAGCCTGAATCTTCCTCATTACTAATCATTATCATTTGCATTTGTTTGATCCTCTATAATAAGCAAAGAAAAACAACATTCTTCATGTTTGCATTCTGGACTGATTTTCATTTTGAATTGTTTGAGGCTCATTTGTTTTTGGGTTGTTTCAGTCATGTTTGACTTTTCCTGACTGTGTGGGGTTTTCTTGGCAAAGATACTGGAGTTGTTTACCCTTTCCTTCTCCAGTTCATTTTACAGATGAGGAAACTGAGGCAAACAGGGTTAAGTGACTTGTCCAGGGTAACACATCTAGAAAGTATCTGAGGCCAAATTTGAACTCAGGAAGGTGAGTCTTCCTGGCTCCAGGTCTTGTGTTCTCTTTACCCACTGTGCTGCTTAGCTGCCCATTGAGCCTCATTACTGGCACTGAATGATGGAGATTCATAAAGGCACATGGTAGGAGAAAGGAAGCCTTGTATTGGTTCTCTGTTTAGGTAGTACTAAGATTAGTTTGCAAAAGATAAAATACAAATTCCAAGGCTATTTTACAGAGGGAAGCATTTTATTGGCGAACAAAAATTTTCTAAATTAAATTTGCCACTGTTTCTAAATAACAAGTGTCAGTGAGGACGACCTCCACCTTGTAGTCACTCAGATTTTCTTGGAGTGGCTTGCATTGAAAATACCTAGGGCACAGGATTATATTTGATGCAAAGAATTCTATGAGAAGGCAGGTTTATTCTGAAGTTCATCAGAGATGGGATTCATTTTTGGATGGACATTAGGGATCCCCAATTTAGCTAATCCTGGACTCCTCATTTAAATCAGCCTTTGGATTAACATGTTAATAATTCTGAATCTGACCGAAAATGTCACTAGAATGTTCTGCCCTATCCTCATTCTGGAGCTCAAGCTGTGTCCTAGGTCTGAGCCAGAATTTAATGGGCTCCTGGGTGGGGGTGGGGTAGGGAGTGGAGGGGCAGTCTTGCCTGTGAGAGATACATAAACGCTTAAAACCCAAATATTTCCACATTTGTTCTAGTATTAGATTTCCAGCGAGTTTCTAATCAATGACTTTCTCAGAATACTTTAAAATGCCCAACCTGTTCTGAAACTCAGCACTTGATAAACAAGTGAACAGTCTTTTGAGCTGAGTGGGAATTGGTTCATAGAGTATCCTATGCCTTTTTTCCACACTCAGGTGGGCAGAGTTGTATCCACTTGGTTCATTTATTTTCTCTCAACTCCTGCTGATTTTACAGTGACTTGATCCATAGCATCAAGGACCTGGGACCCCTAGGTCTCGCCTCTTTTTGTAGCTGATTTAAGTCCCGTGCTACAGGCAGTACACAGTCCTCTTTGTCATTCTATCTCCCGAAATCACAATGAACAAAGCCATAGGGACAGAAGAAGGTAAACCAGAACCTCTCCTCCTGGAGAGCTCCAACTCAGATAACAGCACCTCCTGATAAGATGGAGAGAAAACAGCTGCTGCTGCCAGTTTTCTAACAGAATAAAAGAATGTATCTGGATACTGAAGGACAGCCTTGGGTTCACAATGGGAGCTTATCACTGACCTTCATCCACTCTCTTTTCTCCCTCCCACTGGAGAGATCATTGGACTGAGGAACATGACAGGCATCTGGCATCTTTGTGGGACCTTTCTTATCTGTAAGATGAGAAAGTTTGAGGAATGTTGGAAGGCACATTTTTATGACAGTTCAGTTTGACAAAGTGCTTTCTTCACTGGTTAACAGCACCAGGCTGAATGCCTCCTTCCCAGCTTTTAATTTGGGGACATATGTAGCACACCCCATTTCCCAGGGCCTTCTCCAGGTAGGCAAGGCACTTTTGCTTTCTGACCAGCCCCTGTTCCTCCATCTGCTCCTACCTGCTGTGAGGTAAGACATACCATCACCATCTGCCACCATGTTGAAAACACATGAGAGGCGGGGGAGAAGGGAAGAAACCTTGAATACATACTTTAATCACATGCCTCCCTCAATAACCTTCCCTCTAATCTCTGCTGCTTCAACTGGACTCACATTACACTCCTTATCCTAGTGACTCTAAACCCCCAGCTATCAATGTACAAACACCTTTGCTCATCCTCAACTCCCCTGTTCCTTACTTCCATCCCCCTTAACTTAAACCACTTTTCCCCTCTTGCCTCTCCTTTTTCACTCCACATCTGCTTGCATTATCTCCTGTACTCCCTGGAATGCCTGCTCCGTAATTAACCAACATTCCCCCATCTTAAACGTATTCCTTTCTTCCTACTAACATTTTCTGATCCTCCCGAGCCCTTGACTCTCTCCTGATGGCCTCTTTTTGTACTCTGACAGCTCTTTTACACATCTACCCACTTACTAGCAAAGGTCTGGGAGCCAGAATATTCCTTGTTTCCCATTTTGTCTACAGTATCTCCTCCTTTGAGGTTTCTACTCTCCAAATTTATCATCTATTCCAGATGTGATAGCTCTTATCTAATGTATTCTCCCTTCCCACCCTCCCAAGTGTATTCTTCTTCCTTTCTCAGTAAATTCAGTTCTAGTTTATACTTTCTTCTCCCCATTTCATACTCTCTTATAAGGCTACTTCAATATACATATTTATTCTCCCATGAATATCCTAACTTCCCTGTTCTTCAGTTTGTTTAGTTCCAATAACTTGGTCCTCCATCCCACCTCTACTACACACCAAGGTGGTCATGCCCATGATCTTGATATCACACCCAGGTGTTCTACTTCCATGTTCATAAACTCTGGAATTCCTTTTCTGAACTCACTCCATGCCTTACAACCTCTAATCCTAATTCTTTTTTCTCTCCTGGTATCTATTGCTGCTACCCCTCAGTTCTTTTCCTGGTCATTCCCTCAGCCCTGGTTACTTTCTTCCTTTTGCCTCTCATATTTTGCCAAACCCTAACCTGAGATTATTCCCACACATCCAATTCCCTTGCTGCTAAACAGAGCTGGAGAAAATCACAAAATCATGGATGTTGGATCCACTACAACTTTATTATTTGCTTTCAGCTAGGTTCTCCTGGCATACAGTAAGGCAATCATTCTGTGGGCTTCCCTAAAAGAAGTTTGGTGGTGCAAAAGAGTGTTGGATCTAGAGTCAGGAAGACCTGAGTTTAAATCTTGCCTTTGACCAGATTTGACTCTGGGCAAATCTCCAGGGCAGGGATTGTCTTTTGCCTCTTTTCTTATCAGTAAAATGAGCTGGAGACAGAAACGGCAAACCACTCTAGTATGTCTGCCAAGAAAACTCTAAATGGGGTCATGAAGAATCAGACACAACTGAAAAATGATTCAACATCAGTATTAAAGAGCCTACTATATGCCAGGCACTGTCCTGAGTGCTGAAGACAGAAAAAAACAAGTGAATCTGCTGTTATTTACAGAGATGGTTAGATAAATATGAAATGGATTGAAGGTACTTTAGGAGAGTTCCTTCATGCAGAAGGTGGTTCTTCTGGTGGACCCAAGACTTTGAGGTGACTAACATATCTTTAGAAGTAGAGGAGTGTATTCCAAGCATGGAGGACAGCCTGTGCTCTTTGTTTCTTCATGAAGAAAGAAGGTGAGTGGCCTTTGCTCTTCATTACCAGAGCCTGGAGAGATAGGGCAAGGAGTTAGTCCATGGAGTTGTCCTTTTTTCCAACTCACCACCCTCATCATTCGCATAAGAATAGCATAGAGTTTCTTTCTCCTACCTTATCATGATGATTTTTTTTTTTTTTTACTTTCTTTGGAAGCTACTTTAGCAGTTTTGGATCTGAAAAGAAACCACAAGGCTCTGGATGAAAATTCTTTGGCTCCTTTGATCATCATGTCTGTTGGCTTCTTAGTGATTAGTTTTCAGCCCCTGCTTTGATTCAGCAGCCAGTTCAAGGATCATTTTTTTCTTTTTGATACTTAAAGTCACACATTTTTCATCCTTTATGTTGGACAGAGGATCTCCTTTCTTTCTTCAGTTTCTCTCCCATTGAGGATACATCTTTGGTCATTCTCTGTGACTGGGGGAGCTTCCTTGACTCTCACGAGTGATTCTTGTCTCCGGGAAATTGGAAAAATAACCCATTCTCCCCAGTTGCCCAAGTAAGGCATTGCTTTGGTATGCTGCTCATCAAAGAACACGCAGCACTTCCCCGTTCCTGGCTTGTTTTTCCTCAGCTTCAATGATTCTGTCAGCTATCATTTTCCTTTCAAATTTTTATTTTATGGAGTTGATATGACACTTCTTTGAGCTATTTTAATAATACCACAACTTTACACTGTGTCTTCTAAGCTGCTCACTTCCCAGATTACCCATTAAGCTCATGATTATCCCCATGAGGCAAGCAGGATCAGACAGAGTGTCTGTGAGTGAGAAGATGGGATTGAAACCAAGGAGTCTGAGGAAGGAACGCAGTGAGTTGGGTCTTCATGGAGACAGCTTGGCCTGAATGGGTAGAGTGTGGAGCTGGGAGTCAGGAGAGGACCTGGGTGTGAATTCTGCCTCAGACGCTTAGAGACTGTCATCCAGACAAATTGGGAGCTCTCTAAGCTTCCCTTTCCCCTACCTATAATAAAACAGGCAGAAGATTATCCACTCCAAAGTGTTGTTGTGAAGATCAAATGCATTTAAATCACTCTGACGACTTTAAAGCACTGTGTAAATGTCAGCTACAATTGTTTTCATTTCAGGTTTCTTCACTAGTCATTCTTCTGTATATACATACGTCATTCTGAGCATTCTCTGACTAATTATTCTTGAATGGTAACTGCAATTACTGCTGAATGAAGTAAAAGTAGTGATGAATGAATTAAAAAGCATTTATTAATAAGCATTATGTATCAAGCATAGTAATGTGTGTTGCTATTCAGTCGAGTCCAGGTTTCTGTGACCCCATTTGGGTCACAGATACTGGAGTGGGTTGTTATTTCCTTCTCCAGCTCATTTTACAGATGAGGAAACTGAGGCAGAAAGGGTTAAGTGATTTGCCCAGGGTCACTCAGCTAGGAAGTATCTGAGGTCAGATTTGAACTCAGGTTTTCCTGAGTCCTGCGTATCACCTAGCTGAGTAATGTGTAGCCTGAGAAATAACCCCAGAGTGGAGACTGTTTCTAGGTTAATTTAAAGCAGGGGAATTTTTAAACTTTTTTAAAAAATTACATTTTAATACAATTGTTTTCCTTTGTAGGCTTATGTAATTTGTGAATTTAAAAGCATTTTAAAGGGATCCATAGGTTTCATTAGACTGCCAAAGGGGAGGGTCCTTGACTCAAAAAGGATAATTATATCTGTTTTAGAGATATCAGAAATAACCACTGTATTGGGTCCACTAAGCTCCAGTAGTTTGTGACTATTGGTTATGCTTCAATTCCCATGATATGAAAGTGAATAGGCAGGACAAGAAGAAGCAAGTATTTATTAAGTACCTGCTACATTTCCAGGTATTGTGCTAAGCACTTTACAGAGCTCTCATTTGATCCTCCGTAGGTTCTATTCTTATACCTATTTTACAGTTGAGGAAACTGAAACAGACAGAGATTGATGATTTCCCTAACGTTACACCACCAGTAAGTGTCTGAAGTCAAATTTGAACTCAGGTCTTCCTGACTCCAGGTCCAGTGCTCTGTTCACTACAACACCTAGCATCTTCTTTGAATAAACAAAAGGAGCCTCTCTTCCACATGAAGTTTATCAGAATCAGGAATTTAGTTGCTTAATGCTGTTATATGAATCTTTCTAATGCGTACCTTGGTCATTCACTTGCTCAGAAACCTTTAATGATTCCCCATTGCTTATTGAATAAAAGCTAAGCCTGACATTCCAGGACCACCCTTAATATCCCAGGTAATTTTGTGTTCCCATGGGCACCAGGCTAGTATGTACATTTTTACCTCTCTGGACTATTGGAATATTCTTAATGACTAGCCTTTCTTCCCTGCGAATCCATCGAAAAATTGTCAGAGCAGCTTTCTATTTCATATAGTTTTATTACTCAACTTTTAACAAAAATCTTCAGTAGTTCCCTGTTACCTACTAAATAAAGTGAATCTCCCTCCTATTGTATTAATAAATCAATAAAACATCTTCAAAAAACCCCATTTTATAGCATGAGTATTCTGCATGATTATCGTGGTTATTTGATATTCTCTGCCATAGCTCTTTGACTTTTCACATTCTGTATAGGAAAAGGGAAGCAACCCCCACTCCCTCCCCTAGATAAAAACATTAGCTCACTGGAACAGAATAAAAATCCTAATCCAAGAAACAAAAATTTCACAAAAGCAAAAATCATTCTCTGGAATACCCATGAATTTGGTCTGAGAAGAACTAAAATGGCATTTGTTAGGAAGCATTAATGATAATCAAAGATGCTTTTGCTGAAATCTGGAACTTGAAAGAAAAGGCAGTTGAAAGCTAGGCAATTTATTTCAATCACTCTATAAGTCATGTACTGTATCTCTCCCTCTCTCTTAATTATATTTTCCATCTTCAGCTGCCTTCTTCTGACTGAGTGGGGTGGTCTTTCCTTCCTTTCCCTTTTCCCCTCCCATTTCTCCCTTCCCTTCTCCTCTTTTTTCTCTTTTTCCCTTTCCTTTCTTTTTATTAGGGGGTGGGGACAATGTGCACCTAAATGGAGGCAACAGAGTTTCGAAAGGCAATAGAGATTGGACAAGCACATGAAACAAAACACCATCATGGTCAATGCACAAGCACTGCCTCTCTAAGAGCAATGCTTGTGATATTTTCATGTATTCATGATTTTTTAAAATGATCTTGATTTCACAATTTGTAGAGATCCAAGAATATCTTAAGAGCCTGGTTTTATTTTGTAGCCTTTTGGGATTTCTGAGTCTTTTCTATTGAAAAGGACTAATCTTGGGTCATTTCCCAGTGGATTAATGGACAGATGACTTAGTTTTCAAAATAATTGGAAACCATAAATAACTGTATGACAATATACTCCACATAACTCAAGATAAAAAATACAATTTAAAATAAATGAGGGTTTACTTCACACCCTGCAAATTGTCAAAGATGACAGAAGATGGGAACAATCATTGTTGAAAGTGTTCTGGGAAGACAGACCCACTGGTGGAGCTGTAGAGTGAGCTAGTTCTTCTGCATTTCTATTTGCAATCATACAATGAAAATGACCGAATTATCTATGTCCTTTGACTTGTCACTCCCGCTATGGTGCATGTAACACAATTAAGTCGAAGGAAAAAATAGAGACATAAATATGCCAAAATGTTCACAGTAACACTCTTTATGGTAACAAATACATGGAACCAAAGTGTGTATCCAATGGCTAATGAAGAAACTAATGCCATATGAATGTAATATTATTGGGCAGTAAGAACTGATAAATATCAGGACATGGAAAATATGAAGATTTATATGAATGGGAAAAGAGTAAAATCAGCAGTAGTAAACACAATGATGACAACAATACAAAGTTAAAAATCATTAAAAAGAAGTTGAACTCTGAGTAATGAAAAAAATATTACAGGTCCCAGACAACAGATGACAAAACAAATCTTCCCACCTCATAGTGAAGATGCCTTGAATCTACAAGGATAGATTATTGAACATATTGACAGATGTATTCTTTGCATCAGATTTAAAAAATATTATGTCACAAGACAGGGTTCAAAATGATGAGTTTGGATTAGATCTGAGCATATAAATGCTTCTTCTGGTTTTTCTTTGACATGAGGCTAATGGTGGATGAGTGAGAGAAGGACTTTATTAAAATCATCTCATGTTATTGTACTGTCCAAGTTTAAAAAACATTTTCCCCCACGATATTGGGAGGTGGATAGAACAATTACTGTTCATGTGTACTGATATAATTCAGTTCAGTTTTGCACATGATAAATTGAAACTTCCCAAGGCCATCCAGTCAGAGATGCAGGAAGGAAGTTGAGGAGAAAGGTGCTTATTGATATCCAAATAGACTCAGGAAGACTAATTGAATTGCCCATGGTGGTGTAAGAGTTGGGAGAGTCTGGTGCTTCAGGTCTAGGATGGAACACAGTGAGTCATTAACAACAATGAGCAGTTAACCACACAGTGGTACCAAGACCTGTCTCTGGAGTCAGAGAAACTGGGTTCGGATTCTGCCTCTGATGTGTTTACTACTGATGTGACCTTGGACAAGTTATGCTTTCTGGGCCACAGTTTCTCCATAGATAAAATATAAAGTTTGATTAGACAATCTCTAATGTCTCTTCCAGTTTTAATTATATGATTTTATGAAAGGATATTAAGGAAGGACAGAGCACTAGGTCAGGTAAACATACCCTTGAATTCACATGGACATATGTCTAGTGAGGAGGATGTGGTGAATTGCATGGTGAATTTCACCACATCTGAGGGGTACCAGTTCCTTACAGTTTGCTCTTTATATACCATAGGCAATCAGGAAGCCTATTGAATGACTCAGTTTTATGGTTCAGTTCATTCTTGGGAACAGCTTTCCTGCCTTTCAGATGGAAAAAATCAGCTCAACCTGTGTGGCAGATCTCATTCCTACCACATATGGTTACAGAGTGAGAAAGTGGAATTTGAATCCTGGATGGTTCTATTGATTCCAAGGCCAGTGTTCTTGCTGAGTGATGAAATACTCACTTGTAGATAAACCTTCTGTTGAATCTTCCACTTAAGGTTTGCTTCACTGACTCTTTGTGATGGGGAGGTGGCCTTGGACTCTGCACTAGGGCAGTATACATCAGCTCTGACACATCCACCAAGGTCAAATGGCTTTGTATGTACCTGATAAAGGACAAGGTATTTGGGGTCAGAAGACCTGTCCAGCCACACATAGGGAGGTTAAATTGTTCATCTTTTGTTTTTTGAGGAGGACCGATGACATTACAGGGTGATGTCTTGACTTGTGTGTGAATTGGATTTAGGTGAGGCAGAATTGCACAAAGTCATCAATCAACCTTACCCTCTCTTTGGAATCATAAAAGTCCAGTGATAGGACAGAAGTCAAGATGGCTGGTGATGGTCTGGAATGCAATGGATGACCTTGGTGTTTTTAATGTATGATCAAGCTCCATCAACTCCTTAGTGCTCCACAGTACCTGCTTCAGCTGCCTTCATGACTTTGGAACAAAGTGTTCTCATCCACCCATTCTGATGGGGAAAGTCTTCATGTCTTGGGGTAGACAATCCCCTTAACTCATTGACAAGTTTGAGGCTTTTCAGTTAACCTCAGCCTGGCTTAGCTTGTCTGCTGAGATGGTTTAGCAGGGTATGGCCACTGCACATGCTACAGCTTCTCGGGCGAAGGTGGACACCAAAGGTGGATGAGCATCCCGGCCAAGGGGTCAGCAATGCTCTCCAGAGCTGTCCTCCCTGAGCACTCCATACATCCCAGAGATGTGAAATACCAACTTGACCACAAGTGGTGACAGACCATCATGTAAATCTGGAGCCCTGATACTTTTCTGTGTCATAGATACTTCTGGCAGTCTGGTGAAGCCTATGAATCTCTTCCCAGGATGATGATTTTAAATGTGTAAGTTAAAACATATAGGATGACAACAAAAATCATTTATATCAAAGTAAAGATGTAATTTTTATTCACACGTTCTTAGATGCCTTGGAATCTATCCACAGACCATAGGTTAATAAGAATTATACTAAATTGTATAAGGCTTATGCTCCATTGGTAGATAGTATGTCTTTACATTAAAAATTACAGATCCATTTAGTACCGAATTATAGTATTTTGATCAAATACACAAGATAGTGTTGAAACAGTACAAAATGACAGTGAAAAGACCCTCAGATGTGTGTAATTTTGTTTGATTAGGACACCCACATCTATTCTTTTCATCACAAACCCCTCCCCTTCTTTGCTTCCTAGAGAGGTCAGAACCTGGGTCCAAATCTGACCTCTGCCACTTAGTAACCAGGTGACCTTTAACAATTATCTTCATGTCTCAGGACCTCAGTTTCTTTATTCATAAAATGAGAGTTGGCTCGGCTGAAGTCTGAGGTCCTTTCCTGCTTTAAATCTATGTTCCTATGACCTTATAATAATGATAAATTGTGTCTTTTGTCCAAAAAAATCATCAAATTTGACATCAAGAAGGTAGATCACAAGCCCTGGGAAAGCAGGCACTATCATCTTTTTGCCTTTTTAAAAAACCCTACCATTTCTCATAATGCTTGGCAAGTAGGTACACAAAGCCATTTCACATAGGACTTATCCATTTTTTTTAGGTGGCAGCCTCAGGACAACATTTTCATACCCTTAGCTTATTCCTTCTGAGAGTGAGGATGATGGACTTAAAGTCTATAGAAAGCTAGGTTTGACTTTGATTTCTTGTGTAAGCTCAGTTTCCTCATCTGTAAAAAAGGATAATAAAACCTGGAGTCCTCAGTTCTTCATGGTGATCAGTGAGAATGAATGTAAAATACTTTGTAAATCTCTGCGTGCTTTGTAAATGCCAGATATTAGAGTAGCTAGATGGTGCATTGGATAGAGTATCAGCCCTGCAGTCAGGGAGACCAGAGTTCAAATCCAGTCTCAGAACATTTACTAGTTGAGTGACCCTGATCCAATCACTCAATCCCAATTCACACTCCCCCACAGTAAATAAATGGGTACCTTTGTACCCATTTCAGTATTTATCTTTCCCTTTATACTGCTACTTGTATTTCACAGTGTAATTTGCTCATGATCTCATACGTCACTTTTCTTTAGGGTCTGCCTACTAAGACATTAAGAAGAGATTGCCTTCTCCATCTCTCTCCATTTCCAGAAGTGCTTTTTTGGTTTCTGAGGACCCTCATTCCTCTTGCTAGCCTGGGTCGGATGTTTCCATCTCTATTACTAATTTTGAGGATGGTATCTTAAGTACCTGAAGACAACTGACAGGCATGTCTTGGACTTCAGTTTTAGTTTTCATTATTATCTCCTGTGAAATGAAAGCATTTCTAAGTTGGTTCTTCAGTTGCCCCCACAGTAAAATTCAGTGGTCTATAAATTCCCTTTCTTGATTTTTATTTCAAGTCCGGGTGGTGAATGCCTATATGACTTGTTTTACTTAATAAATTCAGAGTACAGGATGAATTACTACCTGTTTAATAGCAGAAAAGATGTTAATATAGCCTGTGTATTTAGAGGTCTTTCTATGTAATATTTTCTTTATTGAAAAAATTGAATAAATGGCATTCTTTTATATATACATATATATATACACATATATATGTGTGTATGTGTATATATGTATAAAAACATAGGTGTGTTTGGATATATAGACATATATATGCACACACATGTATACATGTATACATACACAAATGTGTGTGTGTGTGTGCCCTACAAGTCTCACTCGTGGTGAATATTTTGTTTTGAAACCTATGTTAGTGCCAGGATTCTTAAAAGAATGAGATACATTTTCTTTTTTGGCTTAAAAGATAATTTTATCTTCATAAAAGACTAGCTCCAACGTAACTGATTTGATCTAATAAATCTAGTTATTTCCTTTCTTCTGCTTCTGTGGTCTCAATGCGTCAGGCCAGGAACAAATGGATAAACTAAACAGGCCAGATATTTAAGCACTTAGGAGTTCAGGCATTGAATATCAAGTGTACCTAGAGCAAATCCTTTTGAGATCTCAGCCTCTTTATGTGGAAATCCGTAAAATTAGATAGTTCACTTGTTTTTTCTAAGGCACCTTTTATCTTTCACTGTGATAATGACACTATATTTGAAGCTAGGTAATCTGGGTTGGAGTCTTTGCCTTTTACTATCTAAGTGACTGGGCATGGCTCTTTATTTCTTTGTCCCTTGGGAGGCCTTTATTTCCAGTTCTTAATTCCACAAGCATTACCTGAAAGACCTATGGAATCCAAAGATTAAAACAAGATTTCTAAATTAAAAAGCATTGTGCTACAGTGGGCATGGGATCAGTCAGTTAACACATCTATTAAGCGCCTACTATGTGTCAGGCACTGTGTGTGTTGCTGGGGATACGAAGAAAGGAAAAGACAATATTTGTTCTCAAAGAATTCACAGTCTAAAGGAGTCATATAGACATGATTATTGTGAAATTAGGGAAATTGCTTAATATCTGGGCCTCAGTTTACCTCTCTGTAAAATAAGGGAATATGAGTAAATGATCCCTAGATCCTCCTTCAATTTCTAATGTATTTTGAATAATCAAGAAAATAACTGATAAGCATAGTGATAACTAATAGTGTAGTGAAAACTATTAAATATTTTAAGCTATAGTTTTGAGACTTTTATTTTTAAAATTACTTACCATATTTTATTGATTAAAAAAACATTACCCAGCCCCCCCACCCCATATCCTTCCTTCTCACTCCCAAACTATCACCTATAACAAATAATTTGAAAAGGAAAAAGAAAGGGAAAATCAATACAGCTGATCAATACATTGAAAAAAAAATCTGACATTATATACCCACCTTTTCCATTCCCCACCAAGTAGTAGGGAGGGGGAGCATATAAAACAATTTTAAAAACTGCTGACCCCTGAGTTTTCCATTAAAGCTTATTGTAGCCATGCCTAAATTAATTTCACTTTTGAAACACATTCTTGGAAGACGTAACAACCAAAATAACTGTTCATTGATTCTCTGATAACAGACATTAGGCAAGGTGATGAACAGAGGGATGTATGCTCAACAGAAGAACTGTAATGGAGGAGATCCAACCTAGAATCCAGACTGAAAATGTGCTAACTGCAGCGGGACCCAAGACATTGCCCCAAGATGCATAACTCCTCCAAGGAGTCTGACCTGTCCATCCATACAGGGAAGACAAAATGGTTGAAGAACATCTGTTGCCCAGATTTTAGTTACATTTGAATGGACTCCATCTCGAACTTGTCCAACAGTGTTGATAGCTGGGACAAACAATACAGATAGATAATGAGCTAAGCCTAAGGGAAAAGGAAAAGAGGGAAAATTGCAGAGCACTTTTGTGGACCTCAAGCTGTTATGGGACAGCAAAAGCCAATCTTTTCAATATGAACATTTTACTGATTTTTGCTCGATGGCAAAAAGGCTTGAAATACCTTGGTCTCCAAAGAACCAAGGATAAACATCACAGAGGGCATTAGAAAGGCATGTGCTTGATGTAAACAGGCTACGATAAACAGGACAATATACAATATTCAGTTAACTTATTAAAGCTTGAAAACAATACTTAAGACTTTGGTATATCCTTGGTTATATACTAACTAGTAAAGAACTCTGAAGTACATGAATCATTAAGAATTGTACGACAGAAAGAAAACATAGGCTAATCATGTAGTAAGTACAAGGGGTAAAGACTGAGCAGCCAGAATGCTCTTTGGGGGACTCTGTGCTAAGTGGTCCTGGACACAGAAACACTCTGTTAGTTCAGGCTTGATTTTGAGATGAAATAAGATACTAACAAGTCATTGAGTAGTTTTAAAAAATATGAGATTTATTTTGCCCTAACCTAGCAAGAATATGCAAAAGGATACAGTGACTCTTACCTCCCCCTTTGTATCCATATAAAGACATGACTGGACCAGGTGTGGTGAATCCCTTGGTTTTCAGACATTTACCAAAGAGAGCTTTGACTCCAGGTAGGTGGGATTTTTTTATGTCCTTAGGTGATCAGGCTGGGACTTTTCAGTTCTATGGGCAGCTTTCTCTCCTTTTAGGGAAAACTAATCTCTCCTTAGGATAAGTGAGAACCTTAGTAGATATCCTATGGGAAAAAAGCAAGGAAAGCCTTCAGAACATTGGGCAAACCCTGTGTGGTGAACTTTTGGGAGGATATTGATGATATTTGAAAATTGATTTGTTTTGATTGGCATCATTGGAAGGAACTCCTGAATTAGGGAGATCACAGGTCCATTTGAAGATTTATAGAGTATTTTCTGGGGCACTAAATGCTAGGATGCTAGCTTTGTTAGAGTTCAATCAACTCTCTTCTCAAAACATTCTTAAATGTGCTTTTAAAATTTAGCCTTCTTCTGTACACTGTGCCATTTATGAAAGTTTGTGCAGAGAAGGGGAATTTGTCTTCAAAGAGATTTGGGGACTGTCTTTTCGTTCAATATTTTAAGTGCTTGGCAAAGTGGCATTCTCATATAAGTCATATTGAAGATGAGTAAGTTAAAGTCAAGCAGCCTGATTTATGTTCCTGACTGAAATGCCTCTGTGATATGAATGAAATGGAACAGGAATTAATCACCCAGAGCCTCTCCGCTGCATGCGACCATATTGCATGGCACTCACTTGCTGGGAGCGACTCAAGGGCAAGGGATGAACCATTTTTCATAAACCTGATGCTACCACTCTAAATGTGTATGATGGTAATCAGTGTTGTCAACAATCTACTTTCTGATGATGTTTCTCTCTGGTTAATGGCTATGAAGTCTAACCTTGAGCTGACAGCAGAGAAAAAAGTAATTTCTCCAAGTTGTGTTTTTGTCATTAAATTATTATTGTTATTAGAGAAAATCTACTAGACCACTCAATTAGGTAAATGAGATGACTTGCCCCCTGTCTCATTGCTTCTATATTGTGGCATTTATTCATCCGTTGAATATTGAAGAGAGCCCAGGTTAAATTTAAGAAGTGATTTCAAAATATATAAAACTTGAGTCTGAACATGTCAGTCCTCTGTTCAAAAATCTGTAGTGGCCTCCCCATTGCTTGTGGGATAAAATGTCATCTTCAGTCCGGTAGTTAAAACGTTCCTCAATATGAATCCCACTTGCCTTCCCAGGCATTTTATGCTAAAAAACCCCTTCACAAAGTTCGCTTTCCAGTCAAGTGACCTCCAAGCTGTTCATTCATTCCTCAGACTCTGCACTCAGTAACCCATCTGAGAGGCCTATTCTCCTGCTTAGAGATGAACTTATCTTTCACCTTTTATTTCTTGGATTTCCTACCTGCCTTCTTGCTTTCCTTCACAGCATCTATACGAAACCTTTGCTTTCCAGCCTAAGGGCTCCTTCTCTCCCGAAAATGCTTTTACTTATCTGGGGACATGCAGTATGCATATCCATTCCACCCACCCCTACTCCCCCCTGCCAATTTGTGTTCCTCATGCTCCTGCTCACCATGACTCTAGAGCAGATCTGGTAGAAAAGGAAAACTGAGAGGTGCCCATTCATGGAGACTGTCCAAGATGGTAGCCAGTAGCTACAGGCGAAGGAAGACCTGTTGCATCTCAGAGCACTTAGGGGATTTGGCTGCAGTTTGTTTTATATCCAATTTCCCATGAGTCTTTATGATAAATAGTTGTATAAAGACAAGTATAAAAGAATTTTTTGCTAGAACCCATTTTCTTTGGTGAATGTGAAATGACAGTGGGTACTTGGTACTTACTGGGCTCTGTGTAGTTCATAGGAGACACTGGTGATGTTCTTTGTTGTACACTTCTTTTTATAGTGTTACGAAAAGTTGGGAAGGGGACAAAAGTGAGCCAGTCAGCCATGCTTAGTGTGCATCCTGAAGACAGCACACTTAACCTGTGTGGTCATTTTTATACCATTTTCCTCCTTGCTTCATCGTGCCAGATAAATGTTCTCCCTGTGTTCTGCTTTCATTTCCTAGGCTTGCTGTAATAAAGTTGGAAAGGAGATTTCACCCCAGTCAAATAGCATGAAAGATATTTGGTGATAAATGAATATGGAAAGGTAGAAAGGTGTGTGAGATGATGTTAACTATCATTAGTGAGACAAGGTAGATTTGGGAGGAAATATGTGTGTGTATAGATATGTGTATATATATATAAAATATACACACATATGTATATATGGGTATATACAGATATATGTGTGTTCATATATATACATATGTGTGTAGATATATGAATTATATATATATGAATTATTTATATATGTGATGGCTAGCCTTCTGAATGTCACATTTTTCTAGAATAATAAGACGATAACACAGCATGGACTCAATGGCCGAGTGACCACTCACATTGCTCATTGTGACAGAAAGATGCATTCAATATTTTTTACTTAGGTGTGAGGCTTGAAATTTTGATGTTCAAAAGGGTCATCCAGAGTGTCTTTGCTTTCTGTATTAGTAGGGCGGTTTCATGGAGGGAATAAAGGTCATTCTGAATGCTAAGGAAGAAATTTGTATACATCATCTAGTGCCTGCCACATAGGAAGAACCTAATAAAGGCTTGTTTCCTTTCCTTCCTTCTGTCTGCTGGTTTTTGTTCTCTAAAGGGGTGTGTGTGTGTGTGTGTGTGTATGTGTAGCCAGATTCAGGACTCCTGATTTCATTTGATGTACAGAGAGGATCAAATTAGGTCCTGTCCTAAAGTACCTTGTAATTCTTTGACTTCTCTGTCTATAAATGCCAATTTTTATTATTTTTATTGTTGGTTATGTAATAGCAAAGTTTGTTCTGCAACAAATGGAAATTTGTTTTTTTAAAGCAATAAAGTAAAGCACTTAGAATGCTTTGTGTTTGCGAATCATGTAATTTGTTCCTTTGGAACTTTAAAAATATATTTGCATTAAAATGACTAAGCACATTAACTCCTATGATGGAATTTACCTGTTACGTTGCTACCCTTTCCCATCAGGATAACAGCCTCCAGTTTGACATTTTTAAAAGCCCTTTACAGTTAGGATACAATCTACCTTTCCAGGATGATTTTGCATAACTGTCCTTCATGTAGTCAGGATATCAGGCTGACCTGCATAGCACTCAACATTCATTTCCCCCTTCTGGGTTTCTATACATGCTGTACCCCTTACCTGCTTGTCTTTTTCAGCTCTACCTTCTGGAATCCCTGGCTACACAGTCCAGCTTCAGTTACTGGAGTCTTTCCCTTATCTCTCTCAAATATTAGTATTCACTTTCCCCAAATTGCATCATCTATATTTTGCATTTCTTCCTCTATACCTAAAATTCCCACCAGTGGAATGTAAGCCCCTCAGCATTCAGAAACATCCTTATTTTTGTCTTAATATCACCAGTGCCTGGTCAGTGCTTGTGGAATGGAATGGAAATAAAGACTTGCCAACAGCTCATAGGCACTGCCCATGTGCCCAAAAGGGAATATCATTGCCATTCCCTGTCTGAGAACATGGATTCCTTTTTGAATTGATTTGCATTCCTCATCTCAGTCGTCCATTTATGGTGTAGTGTTAAGTGTTAGAAATTAGACTTGGAGTTACATGACGTGAGTTAAAATAAACTCCCAGTCCTGTTTCTTCACAGTTGGATGACCACAGACAACAATCCCTTAATCTCATCAAACCTTGAGTTTCCCCACGTATAGAATCCATGGAATCACACCTTCCTTGTCGGCTCACAGGGTTGGTATTGAGGCATCATGGAAGCACCATCTTTAGAATTCCGACCCTGCCTCTGATGCTTACTATGCAGGTGCCCTTGGGAAAGTCATATACCTGCCAGTCTGAGCCTCAGTTTCCTTATCTGTAAAATGAAGGGGTTGAATTAGGTTTATGGATTCTGGGAGTATTTCCAGTTCTAAGTCTGTTTTCCTATGGAGGATAAAATAAGATATGAATATCCCTTATAAACTTCAGTAAAAGTAAAATAGCTAAGCATGGAGGTTGGAGTATAGCTTTTTTCCATCAGATGTGCAGCGGAATCATTTCCCCTTAAGCACGCTTAGCACCAAATCTTCCAGATGTTCAAGTTGCTACTGAATTAATGGAGTGTTGCGAAATGAAGTCAAAGTTAGTGAAAAAGTTTAGTTAAGAACTCACAAACCTACAGTCTGTTCCAGGATTATTCTCAGGACCAGGAAAATATTTTATAATTCATAGCAATTTTTCTTAGGCTAAGCAAAAAGTGACTTCCATTTTCAAATGGAGTTTCAGAGTTTGTTTAAAATCTTGAGCTTCGGAGGAGCCAAGATGGTGGAGTAGAAAGACTCACGTATGCTAGCTCTGAATCCACAGCCCATAAATTTTCTGTAAAAAGAACTCCCCACAAATTCTGGAGCACTGCAAGCCACGCAGAAACACAGTGGAAGAGATCTCCATTCCAGAGAGCCCTGGAAAGCCATCCCCAGGGGTCCATTGTGCTCCAGACATGGAGCCCACCCCTACGCTGCCTTGGCTGCAAGGCCCCAGAGGAACAGATCAGAGCAGGCTTCAGGGATGGAACCTCCAGCAGCCGTGAAGAGTCCCTCCACCCACAGGCACTACAGGTCAGTGAGAGAGACTTCTGGGCTGGCTGAGAGGGGAGCAGGGTGTCTCCGTGACTCAGGCCCCCTCGGGAGGCAGTGGCAGAGGGAGCAACAGAGACAGCAGCTGCCCAGGACTCCCAAAGCAGCCGGCAGGAGCTCAGGGCCATTGCCGAAGGTATCTGCATAAATCCCCTGAGGGAACTGAGCCAGGGAGGTGGCCCTGCCTGCACCTGAGCACCAGAACTTAAGCTCACATTGAATAGCAGCTGTGCCCACCCCTGAAAGCCCTGAGGCTGGGGAGCAGCATTTGAATCTCAGGCCCCAGGCACTAGCTGGGCAGATATAGGTGGGGGAGGAGAGGAATCTCAGAAGTCAAGTAACTGACTGGGAAAATGCCCAGAAAAGGAAAGAAAAATAAGACCATAGAAAGCTACTTTCTTGGGGGACAGCTGTTCCCGCCTTTCATTTCTGATGACGAGGAACAACTCTTACCATCGGGGAAAGACGTGGAGGTCAGGGCCTCTGTATCCCAGACATCCAAGGTGGATGTCTGGTGGGCTCAGGCCATGGAAGAGCTCAAAAAAGATTTTGAAAATCAAGTTAGACAGGTGGAGGAAAAACCAGGAAGAGAAATGAGAGAGATGCAAGAAAAGCATGAAAAATGGGTCAATACCTTGGTAAAGGAGACCCAAAAAAATGCTGAAGAAAATAACACCTTGAAAAATAGGCTCACTCAATTGGCAAAAGAGGTTCAAAAAGCCAATGAGGAGAAGAATGCTTTCAAAAGCAGAATTAGCCAAATGGAAAAAGAGGTTCAAAAGCTCACTGAAGATAATAGTTCTCTCAAAATTAGAATGGAACAGATGGAGGCTAATGACTTTCTGAGAAACCAAGAAATCATAAAACAAAACCAAAAGAATGAAAAAATGGAAGAGAATGTGAAATATCTCATGGGAAAAACAACTGACCTGGAAAATAGATCCAGGAGAGACAATTTAAAAATTATGGGACTACCTGAAAGCCATGATCAAAAAAAGAGCCTAGACATCATCTTTCATGAAATTATCAAGGAAAACTGCCCTGAGATTCCAGAACCAGAGGGCAAAATAAGCATTGAAAGAATCCATCAATCACCACCTGAAAGAGATCCAAAAAAGAGAAACTCCTAGGAACATTGTGGCCAAATTCCAGAATTCCCAGGTCAAGGAGAAAATATTGCAAGCAGCTGGGAAGAAACAATTTGAGTATTGTGGAAATACAATCAGGATAACACAAGATCTAGCAGCTTCTACATTAAGGGATCGAAGGGCGTGGAACAGGATATTCCAGAAGTCAAAGGAACTAGGACTGAAACCAAGAATCACCTACCCAGCAAAACTGAGTATAATACTTCAGTGGAAAATATGGTCTTTCAATGAAATAGAGGACTTTCAAGCATTCTTGATGAAAAGACCAGAGCTGAAAAGAAAATTTGACTTTCAAGCACAAGAATGAGAAGGAGCATGAAAAAGTAAACAGCAAAGAGCAGTCATAAAGGACTTACCAAAGTTGAACTGTTTACATTCCTACATGGAAAGACAATATTTGTAACTCTTAAAACTTTTCAGTATCTGGGTAGTTGGTGGGACCACACACATGCACACATGCACACATGTACACATGTGCATGCATACACACATGCACGCACATAGAGAGACAGAGAGCACAGAGTGAATTGAATAGGATGGGACCATATCTTAAAAGAAATTAAGGTAAACGGTGAGAGAGAAATGTAGTGGGAGGAGAGAGGGTGAAATGGAATGGGGTAAATTATATCTCATTCAAGAGGCAAGCAGGAGACTTTTTAGTGGAGGGAAAAAGAGGAGAGCTGAGAAAAAAACATGAAGTTTACCCTCATCACATTCGACTAAAGGAAGGAATAAAATGCACACTCATTTTGATATGCAAACCTATCTTACAATACAGGAAAGTGGAGGAGAAGGAGATAAGCAGGGTGGGGGAGGATGATGGAAGGGAGGGCAATGGGAGGAGGGAGCAATTTGAAGTCAATACTCTTGGGGAGGAACAGGATCAAAAGACAGAATAGAAACAATGGGGGGCAGAATAGGATGGAGGGAAATACAGTTAGTCTTATACAACATGACTGTTATCGAAGTCATTTGCAAAACTACACAGATATGGCCTATTTTGAATTGCCTGCCTTCCCAAAGGGAATGGGTGGGGAGGGAGGGATGGGGAGAAGTTGGAACTCAAAGTTTTAGGAACAACTGTTGAGTATTGTTCTTGCTACTAGGAAATAAGAAATAGAGTTAATGGGGAATAGAAAGTCATCTGACCCTACAGGACAAAAGAGAAGATGGGGACAAGGGAAGGGAAGGATGATAGAAGAGAGGGCAGATTGGTGATAGGGAAAATTAGAATGCTTGGTGTATTGGGGTGGGGGGGAGGGGACAAATGGGGAGAAAATTTGGAATGCAAAATTTTGTGAAAATTAATGTAAAAAGTTAAATAAATAAATTTATATTTTAAAAAAAAGAATTTAATAAAATTCTCTGAAGAAAAAAAAAATCTTGAGCTTGTCTGTCCCAGATGCGAAGCACCTAAATCAGATTTTTAATTTTCCACAAAACCATTTTTAAGAGGGAAATATAAAAGATCTTGGTCAGAGAATCACAAACATTTATTAAGAATTTACCACATATATACCATGCATTGTTTGAAGTGCTGGGAATACAAAGGAAGGCAAAAATAATTCTTGTCCTCAAGGAGCATGTGATGGGAAAGAATAGTTCAGTTCAGTAGTGGTCCTTCGGTTGAGTTAGTAACAATATTACAATAACATTGGATATGATGGCACAGGCTTATAATCCCAGTTACTAGGGAGGCTGAGGCTTAAGCGTGAGAATTCTGAGCATCAGTGGGCTAAACCAATTCGGTATTCACCTTGAGCCTGCCATAGATAGAGTGAGCTCTTGGGAGCGGAAGGCCACCAGGCTGCCACAGGAGGAAGGAACTGGCCTGGATCAGTAGTAGGATTTGCCTCATGTATGGTCCTGCACTTCCGACCTGGGTGAGATAGGGAGATTTAGTGTCAATTTTTTTTCTTTTTAACAATGTTAAATATTTTCTTTGGATAGTGCTTTGGCATGTGCCAAATATGAAAAAAAAAACATTTTGATTATGCATATTAATTTTGTATATATGTGTGTGTGTGTGTGTGTCTGTCTGTGCATGTGGATGCATATGCTAGCTCCTTTGGTAGAACATAATCAACCTGACAGCAAAGATTTTTTCATTTTGCTTGTTGGCTGGTTTTGTTGTTTGCTTGACCATTATTTTAATTTGTGACTGTAAATAGCAATTGTTTCTGTAAGGTCTTCCCTTCCCTCTGATTTTTTTTTTCTTATGACTAGGTAAAAGATGCCATCCTTTGCCTCTTTCATACCTAATAGTAATCATTAAATGGGTGTTGCCTCAGACAAACTGAGACCTGGGAAAGACCTCAACTTAAAAAGGTCAAGTGTCTCACTGCATCCTGGGGCATCTCTAGTCATC
This sequence comes from Bettongia penicillata ogilbyi, assembly GCA_023548195.1. Taxonomy (NCBI): domain Eukaryota; kingdom Metazoa; phylum Chordata; class Mammalia; order Diprotodontia; family Potoroidae; genus Bettongia; species Bettongia penicillata. Next base: position 32,512 of record JAJHZJ010000288.1, on the reverse strand, counting down.
CTAATGAATATCTGGTCACTGGATCCAGATGACTCAGGAGGAGAAAGTGAGTCTGGTGACCTTGCACAGCCCTCCCTCACTCAAAACAAAGTCAAGTTCAAGTCATGTCATCATTTCTCTGATGTCATGGTCCTTTTCGAAAACAAGGACAAACGCAGCAACCCGTTTCTGTGTACCTATAGGTTGCTTCTTTTGTCCAAAGCTATGTAGTTTGTTAGTGGTAAAGCAGTGAATAAACAATAGGGAGGGTTTCTACCTTTCCTGTGAGCCCCTGGCCACAGGCTACCTCCAGTAATGGAAGGAATTGGTTTCAGTAGCTTTTAACATAACACATTCTCCTGAAACTTTGGCTGGTCTGTGTATTTACAAAGTAGTTAGGATGAGTACTGTACATACCATTCCTTGCGATTTACGGAAAATAATCATTTTTGAAAGAGTAAAGTGTCAGAAAGCAGCTGATTTTGTCAGTTACATCTCCATTAAAGGCAAGCTGGCATTTTTTCCTTATTTTTCTCCCTCTTTTTTTACTTTGTGTTTTTAAAGTTTTTTTTTGGTTCAGGATTTGAAAATTTAAAAAGTTGTTATCTATATTGGAGGTCCAGATTTGGGTTAGAAAATTGATTTGCTGCTTTACCTCAGTATGTTCACCTTCTACTACTTTTCTTTTTTTGAGGCTACCCATGGCTACTGAGCATCTGTTAGCTTTTTTAAAAATAGGAGTTAAAAGTCTTACTTTTTAAAGTTACTTGTGAAGCAGATGAATATAGTTTGCGTAAATGTATATGGCCTCCCCAACTTTAGTTTTTGTGATTAAAATTAACTAGTGCTAAAAAAGTACACAAGCTATTGAAAGATCATTTTAAAAAGTATTTTGGCCTTTAATATAAAATTTAAATTATTTAAATAAGATTTAATGTGAATATACTGAAATGGCATCATATATATCTTTTTAAAAGTAACTAGTGCCAAAATGTACATAAGCAATTGAAAGATCATTTTTTAAAGAAGCATTTTGGCTTTTAATATAAAAGTTAAATTATTTAAATAAGTACTTAATGTGAATATACTGAAGTAGCATCATATAGATCTTTTTAAAAGTAACTAGTGCCACAGTGTACATAAGCAATTGAAAGATCAGATCACTTTTTTTATAAAGAAATATTCTTGTTGACATCTGCTTCAAAGAGAAATTGAGCATATGACATGTCACTTGGAAGATCATGGTATATGATGACCATCCCATGAAATCTTGAACTAGCAGTGAAAAATTGTTACATTGTTACATAAAATTGTTACATAAAGTCCTTTGGATGTCAAAACAGAAAGAGAGAGAATTCTAGAGAAGTGCTTTCTGCCATTGAATGAGACCTCCTGTTTTGGTAACCATAACTAGTCCTACCCAGGGACCCACTAAGATCTGGTGGAGATTTCATTCCATGCTACTTAGTTCCTGTTGGCTCCTGACTGGTTAGTGATCCCTCTAATTAGCCCTACCCAGACCTAGCACCCATGTTCCCAGCAGGCTATCTTCATGCCATGCCACCATATTTATAATGCTCCTTTTGCCACCTCATCCCTGCCCAACACATACACATCCAAGTACATACACTTTGCACCTTCAGCTCTGGGAAAAGTAATAAACACCATTCCTCTTGGAATTCCTTTAATGGATATGTCCCTCAATTGCCTTGACTTCATTATCCATCCCCTCTACCATGACCAAAACATTACAATGCCTGGTACATTGTAAGCACTTGTTAAATGATCCTTCTTCTCCTTTTCCTCATTCCCTTTCTCTCTTTCCTCCTCCCTTTTCCTTCTTTCCCTCTTCCCTTCCTTCCCCTCTTAATCTTTGCACCCATTGCAGTGAACCAGTTTAATATCACGAGGATCCAACAAAGATCTGAGTGAGATGAAAGGTCCTGCAGTTGTGGAAGGAGCTGGTGTGACCCTTCCTTCAATGTCACCCAAGTTCTCTTACTACATCCTGTGGATGCCTTTTCTTAGCCAGCTTTTCCTGAAAGTCCCCACTCATTCTGTGGCATATTCTCCCAGGTCTAGATGTCAGCATAGGAATTTCAGGAAAACGATTCCTATCCTATGTGAGGGAAATGTCCTCTTGACCCTGGGTTGAAGATGAAAGTAGTAGCATTGAGCTCTGGGTCTTGAGTTTTCCTATCTTGGACAATGGACATTTTATTTACCCTATCTCTGTGAAGTCATTGAGAAATTGGTTCCCAAAGTATCCCAAAGGCTTGGAAAAAAACTTATAACTTATTATTTTTTTTAAAAAAGTGACTAATAATTTTTAGCTGCATAGTAGGCAGAGCTTTCTGAAGTCAACCCTGGGTTCAAAGTCCATCTCTGAAGTTTACTATTCCTGTGATTTCACTCCTTGAGCTAGACTTGTAACTGCCTTTTTGGGGATTTGGTGTCGTCATTAGTGAAATGAAGGGAGTGGACCTCTGAAGTCCCATCTAGCCCTAAAGTTATAATCTTATCCTTTGAGAATGTATGTACTTAATATGCAATTGATAATAGCATCAAAAGCTGGGAGGAGTTCCTTAAAGATCATCCATTTTCAGGGTCATGAAGGTTAGATTTGGACTCACATCCTCCTGACTCCAGAACTGTTACTGTATTCACTGTGCCACCCAGCTGCCCCCTAACTCCCTCATTTTTACAGATAAAGGAACTGAGGCCCAGAGAAAGGAAGATACTTACTTGCTCAAAGTTGTGGGGGAAGGAAATAGTAAAGCCAAGATTTCAATACAGATTGGGGTTTTGAGTCGGGTTTTTGGCAGTCAGTTGATGTTCTTTAAGTTCTAAAAGACATTCTCAGGGTAGAGCTTCCCAATAACATTTGTTTGATAGTTTGCAAATCATTTAGAAATAGCATTGAGCTGTAAAGTGGCAGTTTTATGTTTCCTTTCTAAAGGAATTAAGTGTTGCTTCTAAATCTCTGAAACTGTATTATCTGCAAATTAACCTTCCTGGGTCTCAGGATGAGGTCAATATTTTCTAGTTTTTCAGATGAACTAAGTGTGCCCCTAAGACTGTAAGTCTTTGTGTTTTTCTCTTTTTTTGTTGGGGGGAGGTAGGTAAAAGCCTGGCTAGGTGTTGAATGTTTTTACTTCTTACTAAATTCAACCTATTTGAAATCCCTATGACATTGTATGGAAAGTGACATTTTTGAGCCACCACTGCACGCAAATGACCATCATGTCATTGTCTTGGAGTTAATTAATTTTCTGTCAAAATACTAATGCTTTTTCCTCATTCTCTTACCATTTTGGCAAAACCATTTGTATTCAGGTTGCACATAGGGCTCTTGAAAGAAAATGTTTTCAGAAAAATTATAAACAAAAGTAGAATCATTGCTAAAACAGAAGGTTCTAGTGCACTTCCTACCCCATTCTATCTTCATCTCCTTTTGAAGACCTTGCCTCTACATCGGGATTGTCAATTCTATAGCCAACTTGGATCACCCATTCAAATTCCCTTACTGGCTGTGGAAAGCCTCTGTGATGCCCTAACCATGCCTCGTGTAACCCAAACCTTCCAACTCTCTGCAACACAGAGGAAATATCTTTGTATGGTTACCAGGCAGGAGTCTCAAGCCTTAAGAGCATTAGTCAGAAGAAATCCCGTTGGAGCACATGGCTGCATTGTTCCAAACCATTTAAATCTGTCTTACTTTTTTCCTCCCAGTAATGACAGTGATTAAACATTAGAACAGGCTGCCAAGGGTTTGCCCCTAGAGATCTTTGAAAATGGGATAAATAATTAGCTATCTAAAGCATCCAGCTTGGGATACTTTCAGCTTTTCTTTGTATAGTTGGGGACTTGAACTGGATAATATCATAATTTATGTTCTATTGTAAAATGCTTTGTGTACTTTGTCTCATGAAATACGTGTGACAGGTATTGCTTTCCCTATTTTAAAAATATGAAAAACTGAGGTCTGAGGTGGTAAGTGACTTGCCCATGACTGGGGATTCAAGTGTCATCTCTCCTGACTCTCCAGCATTCTTTCTATTTCCCACCCTTCCCCCAGCTACTTCTCTAGAGTACCAACTTCTATTCCTGTGACTCATTCCTAATTCCACATTTTGAAAAACACAGTGAGACTAGAACTTGGGACTCAGAAGACCTGACTTTGAATTCCAGAGCTACCACTTACTAGTCATTTGATCTTGGGCAAGTTGCTGAGTCTGTTTCTGCTTTTATAGCAGAGGTCATTAAAGAAAGAAAGAAAAAATAGTAAATAAAGAAAGAAATGAAGAAAGGAAGCCCTCCCCCAAAAACCTGCTTTTGAAATTAGAACACTGTAAATGTGAGTTAATTAATAGTCTATTTGCAAGCTATTAACTGATCCTACTCCCTATCATATTTTTCAGTAAGCTAAAAAAGTTAAATAGCTCTCTTTTATATTTATTCTGTGGTGTAAATCATTTGATTGGAAAGTGACGTTATTTTAGATTTTAAAAACTAATGTTTTGGGAGGTATGATAGCCCAAGAGACACCATTTTTGTTTTAGTTTCACTGTTTTAAACAATTTTCCTCCTGACGAATCAACACATGACATATCAATGAAATATACTAGAGTCTATGTTATAGAAGGTCTATTTCCTCTTTATGGAGGAAACCTTAATTGATAGTTGATCAAAATGCTGCTATTGATAATGTCTAAAGCAATTATAACTCTGTAGTGGGTTAAGTGCCTTTCATGTTGAGGGTGGTATAATTTGGACATTTGTAGTCACTGAACTACGGATCACTTTGTAAAGATCTCATGTAGTCAGTTAGTTAACTAGCATTAGTAAGCACCTATTATGTTCAAAGTCCCATGATAAGTACTGTAAACCCAACAGGCTTAAAAGATCAATGTGTTACCATGGCAAGGCTGAAGTCTTCAGTCTCTAGTTTTTGGAGTTTAAGCTGGATTTTGGATCTGGGTGAATTGTTGGGTAGATCCATCATTCATCCTCTAACCAGATTTGAGTGGAGAATGCCCACTTGTAGCATGTATCCTCCTGGTCTGTAGATCTCTTTCTGGTGTGATGTATGAGAAGCTCATACTGTAGCCTTTGAAATGACTCAGTTGGGTGAAAATTGTTTTTTTTTTATCCCCATTTTATTCAAAACCTTTTTCATTATTGTACCTTTTTATTATTTCCATTTGGTCAAAAGGTTATCGAAGTAAGCCCAGACCAGGAATGAGATACGGGACAATTACTTAAGTCTCTGAAGACCTCTAAATGTTTCTTGGAATGTCCCTTTCTCCACAGAGGTGTGGGGGTCACACTATTGTGTTTGTCAAACTTTGGGGCGTCCCCCAAATTTGGTTTATACAAATTCTTCCATTAAGAAAGTTGTGGCAAAAATTTGATCATTATTCAGTATATACATAAATATGTTTATATAGCTGTGTAATATATGTATATAAGTTCCTTTCAAAGAACTTATATTTTAGATGTATGGCTTATAGTCAGAGCATTAGCTGGAAGTTTATAGTCCCCTAGTACTGGATCTGGAAGCTTTAGGCATGATTGATGATTTTTGTTACCTATCCATAACTAATAGAATGATGGTCTTCCAGATACCCAAGTATCCTGAGCCTTCCAAATAATTGCTTCATTCAATCCTGGTTAAAGGTGAAATGATTTGTGTGATTTCTCTCCCTATGAAAGGCTGAGATTCACATTGTTAAAGAAGTAGATTTTTCAGACAAAGTGAAAAATGAATTGTTTAAAAAGTTGATTTTTATGTCCATAAAAATGTCATCTGTATACACTGCTCATGTGACTTTATTTGTTTCTTTCAGTTCTTGGGCATAGCGTTTCTTGGAATTGGACTCTGGGCATGGAATGAAAAAGTAAGTTGAATATAATGATATTCCTTCTTTTGGTGGTGGTTACAAATAGTTTGCTGTGCCCCATATTTTTTATTTTTTTCTTGTTAACAGTTGTGTATAAAGATGCACACTTAACAATAAGTAAATGTTCTTGGAGATAATTTAATCACATCTTTTTAAAAACTGCTGAAAAAGAAGTTCCCATTGACACCTGTACCAAAGCAATTACTGGTGTAACTAACACATGTTACATGTGAATACATGTGTTCACATAAATACATATACATGTACACAGGCATATATGTTAAAATTTTTATCAGCAACATAGAGGTAGTACGCTTTATAGATTTCAGGAATAATGATGGATCAACTGTACAAACGTTTATTAAGCACCTAAGTGCTAGGTGGTTAAGATATAAATATTTTAGAAAAGCATCCCTGCTGTCAAAATACTTAAGAGTATTCAAAGTATAAAAATATTTTTGTAGCAGACCATGGTGTTAGATAAATTGAGAGAATTAAGGAATGGTCTTTGACAGTATTGAAAGCATGAACTATTATTGGCGATGTATGTAGGGTATGGAGCACTTTGTAAATATTAAAGAAACAACGAAGTGTGGGAGAAGTCTGCATTAATAATTTACAATATGGATGCTTGGTGCTGACTGTGAAGTACAAAAAATGTTACTCAGAATTTATATCTAAATCATGTATAATGAAGGAAAATCTGGAAATAATGAATATTTAGTTCTAATGAATTCATTCATTTGGTTTGCCGTGTAATTGACTTTGGAAAATTCTACTCTTTCCAGGCTTTTATTTTAAACTCCCATCTAGGGTTTTAATTTTCACACTTTAATGTCTCCCATATTGAGCTTGGAATCCATAATTAACTATGAGCTCTTTTCTCTTAGAAATCTGATAGTACCATGGCATTTTATCCATCCATGAATTTCCCTGATTAACATGTACTGTTAAATCTATACTATTTGCTATGCTGGAAGAATGAGGCTACTAGGTGAACAGCTATTCTAGTCAGCTTGATTACATTTCACTTGGTTGGTCACCTTCCATCTACCTTTATTGCCCTTCCTTGACCCATCCTATGCCCAAAACCAAGAACTACTGAATTTTCTTTAAGGGCTAACATCTACCTTAAAGAGCATAACCGTATTTAGTGAACTATTTTCCAATCCAGAGATTCATAGCACTTAAAACTGGAAGATTTCTTGCGATAATCTTGACCACTTGATACAAATGAGCAAACTGAAACTTTAGAGGAATGAACTGACTCTCTGTCTAAGGTTACACGGAGAGGAAGCTGAAGGTCCTGGGATTGGAATCTCCATCCTCTGATTATAAATCCAATGCCCTTTTCTGCTGGTGTTCTTGAAATGTAATGGGACAATGGTAGATGGATGGATAGATAGATACATAGATAGACAGACAGAGCTAATAAGGTAATTAACATATTCTTGGGCACTTTTGAATTCCCATTTGCTTCTGTATTGATTTGTCTATGCTAGATTGAAGATTTATCTGGAAGTACAAAACACATCAGTTTCTTGAGCCTTTGGCTCAAGTGCCACACAACACAATGTAAGCATCAGCTTTGGGATCAGCTTATACTAGAATCTAAAAATAATTATAGGATCTTTTTGCCTTAAATAATTGGCTATTTTTAAGTGTGTATGTGTGTGTGTGAGCGTGTGTGTGAACATGTATGTATGTGTATGTCTGTGGGGGTGTCTTAATAAACTGTCTTTCATTTTGCTACATGGTCCAAATGGCTTCTTCGGGTATAATTACTGCTCTATTAGTGATTAAGGCTCAAAGTAAGTTACTGTATGTGTGTGTGTGAGCATGTGTGTGTGTGAGCATGTGTGTGAACATGTGTGTATGTGTATGTTTGTGGAGGTGTCTTAATAAACTGTCTTTCATTTTGCTACATGGTCCAAATGGCTTCTTTGGGTATAATTACTGCTCTATTAGTGATTAAGGCTCAAAGTAAGTTGCTGTGTGTGTGTGTGTTTTTGTGAGTGTTCGTCCTTCATTGCCAAAGAAGACCATGCCATCAGAAAAATAATGACATGACTTGCACTTGGCTTTGTTTTGAGTAAGGAAGGGCTGTGCAGGTCACCAGCCTCACTTCTCCTCCAGAGCCATCTGAATCCAGTGACCAGATATTCATCACAATGATGAGATGACCCAGGATGAGGCAATTGGGGTTAAGTGACTTGCTCAAGGTCACACAACTAGTGAGTGTCAAGTGTCTGAGGTGAGATTTGAACTCAGGTCCTCCTGACTCCTGCACTGGTGCTCTATCCACTGCACCACCTAGTAAAGGGCAGTCCAATGAATGGGAGAAGGACACAAAGTCTTTACAAAGTTGACTACTCTGAGTCAGGTACATTCAGTTTCTTTCTGAATAAGTATCAAATTTAAAACTTTTTTTTTTTTATTGCTGTTGAGAGGTAATCAGGATCTGTGGGACTCCTGCTATGGAAACTCCCTTCATCAATGCAGAGCTGCTGCTTGTCTTTGTAGTAATTCTGTGGTGCAGTGAGTGGTTAAGTAACTTACCTTAGGATCACACAACCAATGTGTGTTAGAGGGAGAACCTGAATCCAGGTCTTTTGGATTCTCTTCACCCCCATACTGCTCTGTCTTCTTCAAATGTCTTACTGTCCAAAAAAAGTTTCTTTTCCCCTCCATTCCATTTTGCAGGATTTTAAGACCAGATGCCGTGTCTTTTTAATTGGCCTATCAAATGCAGCAATCAGTTTAGTGTTATTTCTAATAGTTGATCAGGACAATTCTCCCCTCTAAATTAGGAAATGCTTCTTTTGCTCAGTGGGAGAGGAGAAGATGTTCCACTGGCTCCACCCCTACTTAATGCATCGCTGCAAAAACTCCTGGATCTCTTATGCCACTAAGAAGTCTTAGAGAAGTGGATTTGGGGACAGCTATAAGCATCAGGAGAGTTCTATGATCCACTGTGGGTAGAGATATGTAGGGAGATATGAGCCCAGTTGCTTTGGAAAATAATTTTGAATTGTACCTAAAAAGTCATTAAATTGTTCATATTGTTTGAACCAGTTATACCACTGGGTGTAAAATTCAAGGGAAGTCAAAAAGGGCAAGGTCCTATATATTGAAAGAATATTTATAGCAGCCCTGTTTTTGAATACCTGATTTTTTTATCAACATCTTTTGTTTTTTTACAATTGCCTTCTTAACAAAATATATCCTTTTCCTGTGCCCCTAAGTGGGCCATCCCTTGAAGTAAGGAATGAAAAAGAAGGGAGAAAAGCCAGTTTAACAAAATTAACCAACATTTCAATTGGGTCTGAGAATTTTTGAAATATTTCCTTTCCTATCAATTTCCCCTCTCTGCCAAAAAAAAACCCTGAATCTGAATCCTGCTTCAGATACTGACTAATTATATGACCCTGGACAAGTCCCTTAACCTCTCACAGCCATAGTTTTCTTATCTGTAAAAAAAGTAGATAATGATATCAGCTTCCTCGCAGTGTTGCTTGGAGACTCAAATGAGATAATATATGTATGCTTTGCAAACTTTTGAGCACTATGTAAAATTAGTGGTTATTGTTATTTAGATTGTTAAAATTATACACTTTTTTTTAAAAATATTTATTTATTTATTTAACTTTTTACATTCGTTTTCAAAAAATTTTGGGTTCCAAATTTTCTCTCCTTTTATCCCCTCTCCCCACCCCAATACACCAAGCAATCTAATTTTCCCTATCTCCAATCTGCCCTCTCTTCTGTCATCCCTCCCTTTTCTTGTCCCCATCTTCTCTTTTGTCCTGTAGGGCCAGATGACTTTCTATTCCTCATTAACTGTATGTCTTCTTTTCTAGTAGCAACAACAATACTAAACATTTGTTGCTAAAACTTTGAGTTCCAAATTCTCCCCATCCCTCCCTCCCCACCCATTCCCTTTGGGAAGGCAGGCAATTCAATATAGGCCATATCTGTGTAATTTTGCAAATGACTTCCCTGATAGTCGTGTTGTGTAAGACTAACTGAATTACCCTCCATCCTATCCTGCCCCTCATTGTTTCTCTTCTGTCTTTTGATCTAGTTCCTCCCCAAGTGTTGACTTCAAATTGCTCCCTCCTCCCATTGCCCTCCCTTCCATCATCCCCTCCTTGCTTATCTCCTTCTCCCCCCACTTTCCTGTACTGTAAGATAGGTTTTCATACCAAAATGAGTGTGCATTTTATTCCTTCCTTTAGTCAAATGTGATGAGGGTAAACTTGTTTTTTTTTTTCTCAGCTCTCCTCTTTTTCCCTCCACTAAGAAGTCTCCTACTTGCCTCTTAAATGACATATAATTACCCCATTCCATTTCACCCTCTTTCCTCCCACTACATTTCTCTCTCACCATTTACCTTAATTTCTTTTAAGATATGGTCCCATCCCATTCAATTCACTCTGTGCTCTCTGTCTCTGTATGTGTGTGCATGTGTGTATGTGTGTGTGCGTGCATGCATGTACATGTGTGTGTATGTGTGTGTGTGGTCCCACCAACTATCCAGATACTGAAAAGTTTTGAGAGTTATAATATTGTCTTTCCATGTAGGAATGTAAACAGTTCACTTCTGGTGAGTCCCTTAAGACTTCTCTTTGCTGTTTACTTTTTCATGCTTCTTCTCATTCTTATGTTTGAAAGTCAAATTTTCTTTTCAGCTCTGGTCTTTTCATCAAGAATGTTTGAAAGTCCTCTGTTTCATTGAAAGACTATATTTTCCCCTGAAGTATTATATTTCAGGTTTGCTGGGTAGGTGATTCTTGGTTTGAGTCCTAGTTCCTTTGATTTCTGGAATATCCTATTCCATGCCCTTCGATCCCTTAATGTAGAAGCTGCTAGATATTGAGTTATCCTGATTTTATTTCCACAATACTGGAATTGTTTCTTTCTAGCTGCTTGTAAGATTTTCTCCTTGAGCTGGGAGTTCTGGAATTTGGCCACAATGTTCCTAGGAGTTTCTCTTTTTGGATCTCTTTCAGGTGGTGATTGATGGATTCTTTCAATGCTTATTTTGCCTCTGGTTGCTAGAATGTCAGGGCAGTTTTCCTTGATAATTTCATGGAAGATGATATCTAGGCTCTTTTTTTGATCATGACTTCCAGGTAGTCCCATAATTTTTAAATTGTCTCTCCTGGATCTATTTTCCAGGTCAGTTGTTTTTCCCATGAGATATTTCACATTCTCTTCCATTTTTTCGTTCTTTTGGTTTTGTTTGGTGAATTCTTGGTTTCTCATAAAGTCATTAGACTCCATCTGTTCCATTCTAATTTTGAGAGAACTATTAAATTCAGTGAGCTTTTGAGCCTCTTTTTCCATTTGGCTCATTCTGCTTTTGAAAGCATTCTTGTCCTCATTGGCTTTTTGAATTTCTTTGGCCAATTGGGTGAGCCTATTTTTCAAGGTGTTAATTTCCTCAGTATTTTTTTGGGTCTCCTTTACCAAGGTATTGACCTGTTTTTCATACTTTTGTTGCATCTCTGACATTTCTCTTCTCAGTTTTTCCTCCACCTGTCTAACTTGCTTTTCAAAATCCTTTTTGAGCTCTTCCAGGGCCTGAGCCCACCCACCACCCCCCCCTGGGGTGTCTGGGGTACTGAGGCCCTGCCCTCCACGTCTTTCCCTGATGGCAAGGATACGTCCTCATCATCAGATCCGAAGGTCGGATATCATTTGCATTTGTTGGAAAAAACTCTCTAAAGTCTTATTTTTCTTCCCTTTTCTAGGCATTTTCCCAGCCAGTTACTTGACTTCTGAGATTCCTTTCCACCCCCCGCCTGGATCCGCCCAGCTAGTGCTTGGCCTCTGAGATTTAAATGGGCTTTCCTCCTGCTGGCTGTCAATCAGTGAGCTTTAGTTCAGGTGCTGGGGTGGGGCCAGGGCCGCCTCCGAGACTCTGATCCCTCCGGGGCTTTATGCAGAGACTTTCAGGAATGGAACGGGTGGGGGGCGGGGTGGGGGGCCCCCGCCTTCCAAATCCCGCTCCCTTGGGGGCTTTAAGCAGAAGCCTTCAGTAAGAGCGGGGTGGGGGCAGGGCCGTCTCCCAGGCTCAGCTCCGTCCGGTTTTATGCGGGAATCTTCCGTAATGAAGATCCTGCCTGCTGTTGGGGGATTCCTGAGTCTTGGGCCGCTGCCCCGCCCTCAGCCGCCGCCCACACCTCTGCCTCCGCCGCTTCCTGCCCCCCGTCCCCGCCCACTGCCCGCTTCCTCCCGAGGGGGGCCCGAGTCACGGAGATGCCCCCCTTCCCCCTCTCCTTCAGCCCGGCTTTCTTTCTCACTGACCTGTAGCTTCTGTAGGCGGAGGGACTTTCCCGGCTGCTGGAGCTTCCGTCTCTGAAGCCTGCTCGGCTCAGCTTCTCTGGGGCCTCGGCCAGGGCAGCGCGGGGGGTCGGGTCCACTTTCTGGGGCGCGCCGGACCCTGGGGACGGGTCTTCAGGGCTCCCCGGAACGGAAATCTCTTCCACTCTGCTTCTGCACACCTTGTATTCACCCAGAAGTTATGGGGGACTCCTTTTACATTAATTCTATGGGCTTTGGTTTCAGAGCCCGTAAACGTGCGTCCTTCTACTCCGCCATCTTGGCTCCACCCTGCATTTCAGTTTTAAAAAGTATTTCTTAAACACCTATCTACTACGTATAAGGTGCTGTTCAAGGTTCTGGGGATACAGAAACAAAAATGAAAAATGCTTACATTTTATAGGGGAAATATAACAATCTGTGAATAAAGAAAGTTAATTGAACTGATTTTGAGCCATTGGTGTGATATAATAGGCAAAAAAATTATGTGAATTTAACTCAATTAATAGAGTCAGAGGGTATAGACAGAGAAAACTGAGAATTCAGCTGCCCTGATTCTTAGTCATATCGTCTCTAGAACAGTAAGTTCAATTCTGAGAGTCATGTTTAAGCAAGTCTTGGACAAACTGGGGCTTGTGCCGAGGACAGTCAGAATAGTGAGGAGTCTCAAAGCCATACCATATGATAAGATAAACTGAATAGTTCTAATATAGAGAAAAGAATATTAAGGAGAAAGGTTTTTCCTCAGGGAATAGAAGTAGAAACAATGGTTGAAAGTCACATAGATGTCTGTTTTGATTCCCTGTAAGAGGTTCACATGGTACAAAAGAAAAAGTACTGTATCTCTGGTGCCATTCAGTCAGTCAACAAGCATTTATTAAATGTTTATTGTAAGTTCAAATCCTGCTTCTTCTGCTTACCACATCTGTGATGCAGAGCAAGTCATTTAAATTACACTGACTCTCCTGTCCTTATCTGTGAAATGAGTGTGTTGAACTAGATAGCCTTTGAGGTTGTTTCTAGGTCAAAAATATAAGGGACCTATGATCCTATAAAAGGTAATTCCTCAAGTTAAGTCAACAATAAGCACATATTATGTGCCAGGCACTGTGCTAATGACTGAGAATACAACAAAAAGGCTGGGAGGTGAGCAGTGAGGCTAATGGTAATATCAATTCCCTCTTTGAACGAAAGAATAAAAAGGCATTTATAAAGTGAATCCTATGTGTGTAGCACATAAAGCTTGGGGATAAAAATGGAAAGAAACCAAACAAGCAGTTTCTCTCGTCAAAGAATTTCCATTCTGGAAGAGTGGTGATCTGGTGTGGATGTTTTGGTCTGAAAAGAAACATGAGTGTTCATTGGAACCATGAAGGAAAAAGTTGGCAGGACCCTTCTAGTAACAATGGTAATATTGATTCAATTATAGTCACTGGTATGTATTATATGTATGTATGTATACACACACACACACATACATATATCTATCTAGTAATCTAGCAAGCTGCCCAGCTATTTCTTATTTGTACATTGCTATTTGCACACAATCTCTCCTATTAGACCCGTGAGCTGACTGAAAGCAAGAGCTATTTTCATCTTACTTTATATCTTCAGTGCTTAGCACAGTCCCTGATACATAATAAATATTCACTAAATTATCATTAAGTCCTGTTCACAAAACATGACTCTGTAGAAGCAAAGACATAGAAACAGAGATGTCCATTCACTGGGGAGTTGCAAAATAAAATGTAGTATGTGAATGGTAGGGAATGTTACTGCACCATAAGAAATATAGAATACAAATAATTCAATGAAGTATGGGAAGTCTTTTATTAATTCAAGTGGAGAAAAAAAGAGCAAAGTTAAAAGCATCATATACAATGCTGTGACAAAGAAAATGGAAAGAACAACAAAAAGGAAGTGATGAGAACCAAATTAAGTCTCTGAAAAGAGTTAAGAAAATACATCTGTGTTCCATTTGTACACAGAGGGAAGGACTATGGGTATGGAATATTGTATATACTATCAGATAGGTTAAGTAGTCTTTTTTAAAATACTTTTTCTTTCTTTTAAAATTTTTTATATAAGATAGCTCATTCAGTAGGAAAGGGGAGAGCGATATATTTGGGGGGAAAATGGTGATATAAAAAGATACCAACAAGATTTTTTAAAGCAGGACCATTCCTATAGATTCTCTGTGCCAAATTGAACTTTGCTTATAGACTTATAGAAGTAGGGGTGGAAAGGATTTTAGAAGTCATCTAATCAAATCTTCTCATTTTACAGACAAAGAAACTGAGGCCCTTTCCCTAGAAAAAACTTGCATAGAATTTTATATGCTTTACATCTCATTTAAATCTCATAATAATTCTATGAGATTAATACAATCAGTATAATCATTCCCTTTTCACAGATAAGTAAACCAAGGCTCTTGGAGATAAAGTGATTTGAACATAGTTACATGGATAATACATGTTGGAGGTGGGATTGGAACTCAGGTTTCCTAACTTCATGCTCAGTTCTTTATCCACTGTATCACACTGTAGTTATCCATTGACATTATGTTTAGTCTTAAATTATAATTAGTTATGTGGACCTTAGGGGGAGCGCTTACCTTTCTTTGGTTTTCTAAGAATTGTTCAATTAAGTCCCCAGGGCAGAATAAAATGTAAAACAAGATGTACTTGTGGAAAAGCTTATTCCAAACTGCTGAGGGCTTTTTTTTTTTTTTACCCCTTCTGAAGACCACTTTTCATGAAAATTATATGTATGCAAAAAATATAAACCTTTTTCAAGAGTAGAGAGAAATCGAATTGTTTCCCAGTGGTGTGTGAGCCCTCAAGGAAAACAATTTTGCTTTTAAAGCTTTCAAGTACCCACTGAAAAGATGCTAGATTCAAAATTCTTATTGGGGGATGAACACAAATACTTTTTGAACCATTTCACCTTTGGTGTCAAAGCAAATATTCTGAGAATGGAACATAGGTGGACAACCAGAGATATGGGTTATTGATAAGGAGTAATCTGATAAAATGTGATGAGGAAATGTCACTGGCCTGCTCCACATTTACAGAACATCAGAAGGTCTGATTCTTATCACAGGAAATCTTTTGATTCCTAATGACACTAGAACCATAGGTAGTTATCTTGGTCAAAGCTTGTGTATGGGAAAACAAGATCAGAAAGCCCCAAACTCTAGGTGTTTCAGGTGAAATGTCTGAGCTCTTCTCCAAGAGAGGTTGGGAAAGGACCTATTTTAGAAAGGTGACTGAGTTGGAAAAGGTCACAATCTTATTCCCCAGCTCCAAAGAAATAGAGTGGTTTGTTCTGTCAGTCACAAGGCATTAAGCAAATGGACTTGGTTATAGCAGCTTTGCTATTAAAATGCCAAATAGAGGAAAAGCAGTATCATCTGGCAGCTTTCATTAATACACAGGAACATGGTTTGCATTAAAAATGTGCTACTTGCTTGTACTTACTCCCAATTTAACAGGCCCATGGTTTAAAGGGGCATTATCTAGCACTGTGGGACTTATTACATGAAGCAATAGGCTTTTTCAAAGTAAGAGTTGCCTCAAAGTTAATGGGGATGGCATTATGACTGATGGAATATTTCATGGCATTCTGTCCCCTAAGGATTGGAGAAGACATATGGATGAAAGGCTGTATTATGCCTTCAGGCTACCAGCCCTTTTACCTACACCCTACACTTCTATCCATGCTTGAACACTGAGCTCAAATGAAACCTTTTCCCCCCTGCAGTTATTGAGTGTTCTTTTACTAAAGAACTCCTCTGATGCCTCATTGAGTTCTCAAAGACTCTTTACAGCTATGCCAATTGGGACACCAGCTCTGGCAGGTCCTACCAACATGGAAAGGCTTCAACTATCAGACCAGAGATGTTTTCCAAAGACCAGCCTAAATAATGCAAATGGGCTCATCACCAGAGGGCTGACCTCCAGGTGATAAACCCTTCTGCCTTATCAACTCATGAAACATAGATGATTTCTGATGTTTATCAGTGGAAAAAATATCCACAAAAATAAAACATGAATTTTTCAAACTAAGTACTCTTTTCTTAGGACCGAAAGGAAGGAAAAAGAATATTATATTACAGACCCATTTATACTCAATTTTTATGTGGAAGGAGAGGTGTAATTGCAGTCAAGAGGAACTGGGTTCAAGTTTAGCCTCAGATATTTACAAGTTATGTTACCCTGGAGAAGTGACTTACCCTCTCTGTGCTTCAGTTTCCTCATTTACAGAATTGGGGTTCGTGTTTAATGGCCTCAGAGAAATTTCTAACTTTAAGAATCTCTTCATCTTGGCTTTGCCACTTTTCCCCTTTGTGACCTTGGCCCAATCATAACCTCTATGAACTATTTCTTCATCTGTAAAGTGAAAGTGTTGAACAAAATGATCTATAATCCTCTAATATAGTCCCTTACTTTAATTTGTATCTTTCCTCAAGTTTCTTCTGACTGGCTGCAAAATCTTTGGCAGAATAGAAGGGGATAGGCATTTATATACCTTCCACTAAGAGCCAGGCATTTGCTAAGTTCTTTTTACAATGTTTTTTTTTCATTTGATTCTCACCATAACCCTTGATGTAAGTACAGTTATTATCCTCATTTTATCACTGAAGAAACTGAGGCAGATAGATATTAAGTGACTTGTTCAAATTCACACAATGAAGGAAGGTGGATTGGAACTCAGGTGTTCCTGACTCTAGGCACAGCACTCTAATTCACTGTCAGCTGCATCTGGAAGTTCAGAACTATGTCATTCTGATAAAAAATCAGTGTTCTTTCATCACTATTACTGAAATTCTGAAATCACTCCATCAATTAATGATATCAATGTGTACTCAGTTTCTCTGGTTATGGGCACGATATGGGTTATTATCTATAATTCCGTCCTAATCCTCACTCTACCCATGCTCCCTAAATCAACATTCACCCTAGGAATAAACCCATCCCTTTAGGGATCAAGACTCACAAACTGCCACAGATTCTTATGGGGATATAGACACACTCACAAATCATGGCCACAAACCCACACTTGCTGAATATCTACAGCCTAATAATTCTCTCTCTTCACATATGCAAGATACTATATCCATCTCTACAGTAATATCCTACTGTCATGCTTAATAACTACTCCATAATCTAACTTCATGAACCCAAGGGCCAGTTTCTCAGTCATATCTTCATCAATGTAGAATATCCTAATGAATTTGATGCTACAAAGAGGATAAATAATAAGTATGGGCAAATCCTTTTCAGATCTTGTTATAGCTAATTCCTGCTTTATGATCAATCACAATAATATACAGGACGGAAGGCAACTATGATGCAGCCCTGGCATTTTGACTTCCATGTTAGCTGCCGTAAGCAGTATATTTAAATAGGAGTGGTAATATAATCCATTTTAGAGTGTATGAAATGGGTAGTATCTTGACTGTACACACAGAGCAATAGAATTGAAGACATTGAGGAAAAGGAGCCCAGTGTGATCTTAAAGCTAAGCTTTAACATTCCAGTATGGTCCCTGGGGCCATTCTCCTATATGCTTGGAGTTCATATTCTCTGGTGGGATTCCTCTCTTCCACAAAGTGAAGCAGCAGGGTATGCCCTATTTGTGTTCACTCAAAAAATCTCACATGTGATGACTTGCGCTGTTGAAGTTACTTTGAGGCCTAGGTATTTAACAAGCCATCTGAGCATCAGACTGTGATGAATGTATGAAACAAGGTCATTGAGAGTTGTGGCTCTGAAAGTCTGCTCTGAAATCATTCTCTCTCACTCTCTCTTAGGGTGTGTTTTGTGTCAGAGATCTGGGGCATTTGATGAATGTTTTCTTTTTTATGACTTCCTATCTGAAGAAGAGAAGCTGGTTTTAAGTGAGAATGCTGAAAAGTGCAGTTCTTTGCTACCCCTCCAAATCACAGATATAGGAGACATATTTAATGCATCCACTCAGAAAGAATAGAATCGACAATCATTTTGCTTTCCTTTGAACTCCGAGAGCATATGACTGGTGCCTCTGTTGTGCCCTTTTCTCATCTCCCTTTGCCCCTATCATATCCTCTCTAATATTATATTTGTGTGCATGCTCTATCCCCTCTTGGTTATAAGCTTCTTGAGAGGAGGATCTGTATTTCATCTTTATATCCCATACCCCTGACACAATGCATTCAATTGCAAATTTTACAGACATTTATTTATTATATGCAAGGTGAAGGACTGTGTGACAGTGTATAGAGGGCTATAAACTAGAATAGGTGGAATAGGCAATGGATAGGAGGCTGTCCTTAGAGTCAGAAAAACCTGAGTTCAAATCCCACTACTACACACATACTAGCCATGTGAAAATGGGAAAATTGTTTAGCTTCTCAGTTTCCACAAGAAACTATCTAGCTACCTAAGAATTTCAACTGACATCAGAGAAGATATTTTCTATACTGAGTTTACTAACCAGATTAAATAAAGTCTAGATTTTTTTAAAAAAAGAAATAATAATGTATAAAGCACTTAAAGAGATGTATTAAGAACCTGAACTATTGTGATTGCCATGTCAGTGGAGAAAAGAAGGTATTTGTTATAGAAAAAGAATCAATAAGATTTAACTGCTGATTAGGTATGGGGAATATGGGAGAGAATAACTTCAAGGGCAATATTCATGGCTATGTGTTGGCCAGCATAATTCTGAATCACAAAATATAACAGACTCTCCACATGGGAGATAGAACCAAAACATTTATTTAGACACCATAAATCCGAATTCCCACAACAGAAAACCAAATCCATCATAGCAATCTATCAAAGAAATCAATACAAAATAACGATGCAGAGGAAACCACCATCC
This sequence comes from Bettongia penicillata ogilbyi, assembly GCA_023548195.1. Lineage (NCBI taxonomy): Eukaryota > Metazoa > Chordata > Mammalia > Diprotodontia > Potoroidae > Bettongia > Bettongia penicillata. The sequence goes on along the minus strand of JAJHZJ010000288.1, from coordinate 13,436 downwards.
CCAAGCCTTCCTCCCTCCAGGGCCTTCTGACAAACGAACACTCACAGCTGCTTCCCTTGTCTTCCTCAGCTCTAACTGCTGTGTCCAACTTTCTCTCAGCTCTGCTCCACCAGTTCAGCAAATTCATCCCACCACAGATTCATGTGACTCAGAATTCCATGTGAAGATGGATGGGAAAGTATAACAGGAAGGATCTCAGCATACACAAGACAGTCTGTTATACAGGTTCTCAGATCTGCTTTTCTAAAAGGAAAGCAACTTTTGTGTGGTCAACAATCTACTTTAATCAAGTACATATATTATTTACATAGTTCAGGGGAAAAGTCAGTACCTTGAAGTTTAGAGAAAATACAAACAGAAACTGCAAGCAGAAATTACAAACAGAAAGACAAACAGACAATGATGTTTGTATATCATTACCAGAAAGAAAAGTACCAACATCTGGGTTTCAACACCGAGGGACTCCTTAGCAGCTACTATGCATTTCATCTGCCTCATGAACCTTCTTCCCAAAAAAAGTGCTCCAAATCAAAATCTCACTTCAAAGTATATAAACATTTTTCAGGGCCAGAGGGCATGACACTCAGGACCCAGCACCCACAAGAAATTAGCAAAAGTTATCTGATGTCTATTAATGGGTTGGAAAGATCTTCAACTCTTCCTCCCACTCATCATTAACTTTACATTACCATTACAAAAAGATCTTCCCATTATGCAAAAATGCATTAGCAATACACTGGGTTAGCACTATTGGTGATTCAGGAGGGCTTCTTCAAAAGGAATATACCATTTGGAGGAGGGTTGTAGGTTGTATGTGTTGTGGGGAGGGAAAGGAGATGGAGGTAGATAATAAGTTTTGTTTTATGTATTCATTGAGTTTAGGATATACATCTAGGCATGTGTTGGCAGGCGGTTGGTGACTAGAGACTCGAGTTCAGAACAGATATTAAGTTTTGATATATAGGGTTCAAGTCCATATATTCAGTTGTGAAGATACGGGAATTGAACATAAGGGAGTAAGTGAGGTCACAAGAGAGTATAGAGAGAAAAGTAGACCTAAGATAGAGTCCCAGAAGATACTCATATCTAGGAGGCAGGAGATGGATAATGATCCACAAGAAAAATGGACCAAAGGTGGGAGAAGATCTGAGAAAGCAGTCATAAGCATAAGGAGAAAAAAGAGCATTCTTATGATGGGGATGGTCAATTATGCCAATAGCTGCAGAGAGGAGAGGATATGGATGGTGAAGATAGAGAAAAGGCCATATAGTTTGCCATCCAGCTCATGTTTAACCTTTGAGAAATTTGTCTCATCAGAATGGTGGACTGAGGAGCCACATTTCAAGGGTTTGAGGAAAAGGGGGGACTGAAGAAGTGGAAATGACTTTGCCTAGGAGTATGGCAATAAAAGAGATGAGGGATAAGTAGAAAACTAACTTGAGGGAATTCAAGGGTCAGTGAAAAGTTGTTTTTCTCAGCTTTGTTGTTTTTGTTTTTGTTTTTTAGGATTAGGGGAATCGAAATTTTTATAAGGGGATATAGAGGAAACCAGTGAATGAGGAAAACCTCATTAGAGAAGAAGAGAGGATGATAAATGGTATAAAACTCCTCAAGAAATTGGGAAGGTATAGGATTATGGGGACAAACAGTAGTGTTGATTTCAGCTAAGAAAACTCCAGCTTCTTCCTCCAAGGGGAAGAAGAAGATAGGTGAATGAGAATAGAGGTTTTGAGGTGTGCTGTGCAGGTGAAGAGGGATTTTGTGAAGGATGGCTTCAATTTTCTCACTAAAATAACTGGTCGTATGCTAAGAGGAAAGTGAGTAAAGTGATGAATTGGGCTCTTGAGGAGAATGGGAAAGGGTTAGAACAGCTGCTGAGAAAAGTATGATAGAAAGCCAATCTGGGGATAATTAAAGGTTGTGCTGGGCAGTGAGGGCCCACTTGCAATCAGATGATATGAATTTGTAATGGAAACAATCAGCTTGGTTGGATGACTTTCTCCAGAAACATTCAGCAGCATAAGACTAGGTTTAGTTTTTAAAATCCTTCACAGTTTGGTCCTACCCCATAATTCCACTCTCCTTTGCTATTATTACCCTTCTCACACTCTGTAACACATTCAAACTGGTCTTCTCTATATTCCTCATTCACAGCATGCCACTTATGGTCTTTGTGTTTTTTCATTGATCACCCCTCATGTCTGGAATGCCTTCTTTCCCATTGCAATGCAGAGTCTCTTTTCTTTAGAAGACACCATTTCTTCCATATGAAGATTTCCTATCCTACTTCCTGTAACAGTAAACACCCCAACATACACAGGGGGCCCTTATATTTGCATTCATAAAAGGAAAGGCAACTTTTGAAGGGGTAGCAATCATTTTAATCAAACACATGTATCATTCAAGCACATGTATCACTCCTTTAACCAAGCACATATATCATTCAGTTAGTTCAAGGGAGTCAGCACTCTGAACTTCAAGGAAAATACAGAGAAATTAAAACTCAACAGACATGGCTTCCTCTGCCTGAATTCAACAGACAGTTGGACTCCAGATATCTGACAAAAGTCATCAGAGAGGGAAGTATCAACACATGGGTTTTCAAAGCCAGGGGGTTCCATACAGTGACTTCGCAGAGTTCTCATATGACCAAACAAACACTTCTAGTCATTAAGCCTCCAAATAAAATCCTCACCTCAGAGTCTTTATACACTTGTTAAACCCAGAGGGCATCACATCCCTTGAGAACAAATGCTTCATTAACAAAAGGCTTGGACCTTCCTACAAATCCTCCCAGGCTGGGGGCTGGAGTAGAAAGACACACATACATTAGTTCTTCCCCCACAGCCCATAAAATACCTGTGAAGAGACACTCTCAACAAAGTCTAGAGCAGCAGAAGCCACAGAAAAATGGATTGGAGAAGGTTACCAGCCCAGGGTGGTCAGAAAGGCTCCCCACAGAGGGAAGCACAGCCCAGCCTTGGCAGCCTGGCACTGTGCTGGGAGCAGGCCTCAGGAGCAAAATCCCCAGGGGTAGTAATGGCAATTTGCAGATCCTTCAACCCACAGGTGCCAAAGGTCAGTGACAGGATTTTTTCAGCTGACTGATAAGGGAGTAGGGTCTTCCCATAGCTCCAGGCCTCAGGTGGCTGTGGTAGAAGCCAGTGGCACATTCCAGCAGCAGCAGCTCCCACAGCAGCCCACCTCCATTTTTGGATTGTAAAGCTCCTGGGGGATATGAGAAGCTGATCCATACCTCCACCCTGCCCCCACCTAATGCTACTGGAGGATGTAAGCAGCTGATCTTTATCTCACACTGAATGGTGGCCCTGCCACCACCAAAGACCCCTGGGGGAATTGAGCAGCTTATCTGAATCTCAGCCCCTAGTGCTGGCTTGGTGGAATTGGAGACCAGATAGCTGTGGAGTGTAAACGCTACTTACTCACAGATTCTGGGAACAAAAGTTCCTGGTTGCTCTCAGACAAGTATACATGCTTGACTGTGCCACCTTGGAGAAACTGAGATCTTACAGATCGCCAGAGCATACTCTACTCTTGACAAAGGAACCAAAAGTCAGGTAACTAGTTGGGAAAGTGCACAAAAAAGGGAAAAATAAAATAAAACTAGAGAAGATTACTTTCTTGGTGAATAGATATTTTCTCCCATCCTTTAGGATGAGGAAAAACAATGCTTATCATCAGGGAAAGACATAGAAGTCAAAACTTACGTATCCCAAACATCCAAAATAAATATTTAATGGTCTCAGACCATGGAAGAGCTCAAATAGGATTTTGAAAATCAAGAGACATGAAGGAAAGCTTGGGAAGAGAAATGAGAGAGATGCAAGAAAATCATGAAAAGCAAGTCAACAACTAGCTAAAGGAGACCCAAAAAATGCTGTAGAAAATGACACCTTTAAAAACAGGCTAATTTAATTGGCAAAAGAGGTTCAAAAAGCCAATGAGGAGAAGAATACTTTCAAAAGCAGAATTAGTCAAATGGAAAAAGAGGTTCACAAGCTCACTGAAGAAAATAGTTCTTTCAAAATTAGAATGGAACAGATGGAGGCTAATGACTTTATGAGAAACCAAGAAATCACCAAACAAAACCAAAAGAATGAAAAAATGGAAGATAATGTGAAATATCTCATTGGAAAAACAACTGACCTAGAAAATAGATCCAGGAGAGACAATTTAAAAAGTATGGGACTACATGAAAGCCATGACCAAAAAAAGAGCCTAGACATAATCTTTCATGAATTTATCAAGAAAAACTGCCCTGATACTCTAGAATCAGGGAACAAAATAAATATTGAAAGAATCCACAGATCACCTCCTGAAAGAGATTCCAAAAGAGACACTCTTAGGAATATTGTAGCCAAATTCCAGAGTTACCAGGTCAAGGAGAGAATAATGCAAGCAGCTAGAAAGAAACAATGTTGAGTATTGTGGAAATATAATCAGGATAACACAGGATCTAGCAGCTTCTACCTTAAGGGATCAAAGATCTTGGAATATGATGCTCCAGAAGTCAAAGGAACTAGGATTAAAACCAAGAATCACCTACCCAGCAAAACTGAGTATAATACTTCAGGGGAAAAAATGGTCTTTCAATGAAATAGAGGACTTTCAAACATTCTTGATGAAAAGACCAGAGTTGAAAAGAAAATCTGACTTTCAAACACAAGATTCAAGATAAGCATGGAAATTAAACAGGAAAGAGAAATCATAAGGGACTTATTAAAGTTGAACTGTTTACATTCCTACATGGAAAGACAATATTTGCATCTCTTGAAACTGTTTTCAGTATCTGGGTAAGTGGTGGGATGAGAGAGAGAGAGAGAGAGAGAGAGAGAGAGAGAGAGAGGAGAGAGAGAGAGAGAGAGAGAGAGAGAGAGCACAGGGTGAGTGGAATAGGAAGGGATCATATCTAAAAATGAAATTAAAGGTTGAGAGAGAAATATATTGGGAGGAGAAAGGGAGAAATGGAATGGGGCAAATTATCTCTCATAAAAGAGGCAAGAAAATGACTTTTCAATGGTGGGAAAAAGCAGGGAAGTGAGAGAGAAAACGTGAAGCTTACTCATCATATTTGACTCAAGGAAGGAATACAATACACATTCATTTTAGTATGAAAATCTATCTTACAATACAGGAAAATGGAGGAGAAGGGGATAAACAGGTTGGGGGGGACGGAAGGGAGGGTAATGGGAGGAGGGAGTAATTAGAAGTCAATACTCTTGGGGAGGGATAAGGTCAAAAGAGAGAATAGAAGAAAGGGGGGGCAGGATAGGAGGGAGGGAAATATACTTAGTCTTATATAACACGATTAGTATGGAAGTTATTTGCAAAACTGTACAGATATGGCCTATATTGAATTGCTTGTGTGACCAATGAGGATGAGTGGGGAGGGAGGAAGGAAGAGAAGTTGCAATTCAAAGTTTTAGGAACAACTGTTGAGTATTGTTCTTGCATACAACTGCGAAATAAGAAATACAGGTAACAGGGTATAGAAATTTATCTTGCCCTACAGGACAAAAGGAAGATGAGGATAAGGGAAGGGAGGCATGTTAGAAGAGAGGGTAGGTTGATGATAGGGGTAATTAGAATGCTTGGTGTTTTGGCAAAGGCTTGATTGGAATTAGTCTCAGGGGATGGATCTCAGAAGTACAGGGGGATGATTCTATAGTAGAAGAAAATACATAATTAAACTGCTTAACTAAAAGGTTGAGACAATAAGAGTAAGAAAGTTGGATCAAAGCAAGACTATGGTATACATACATACACAATACATAAATGCTTACACATAAAGATATATACATATAATGTACAAAGTCAGGTGGCTGAGGGAGGGGTGAAAAATACTCTAAGTGACCTACTGAACTGTGCGAGAAAGGAGGGAGAAAAGTATTAGGATCCTCAAGACCACAGAGTAAGAATTTTTAGCATAACACCTCCTCTTGTGAAAACATGAAGGGTACCAAATAAAAGTTCAAGGAGATAAGACATAATCATTTTCATACAAAAGTAAATTCTACCAAAGTAATATCAGACAACTAAGCTATTTAAGATTCCTATTCAAACTTGCTACCCACAGATCACTTCCACGATACATGACCCATGAAATAACAACATAGTTGTGTTCCATGGATCTGTCAGTGGTAGAGTGCTATTATATCTCCATAATAGGAAGAATTCAATCCCAAACCTTCTTTGTCTCATAACTAAACATGCAAATTTGATAATGACATTGCTTCATTGCCATGGGTATGTTAAGCATAATGTAGTTCATATATATAATATATATATATACATATATGTCATTTTGTATTATACTGTTATGTTATGCCACATATATTATATATTTTATATCATATTACATGATTATATTATGTTATGTTTTATACAATATATAGTATCTATATAATATATATGTCCATTTTAATTGCTTCCTTGATTCATATCATGATTACACATCGATTTTATGTGTTGAGGGGGACAGTCTAATTCTCAGTAAATTTTCCCTAGCCCTTCATTTTCACTCTAAATGCTATTGTGTTTTAAAAGCGTTTCTTATAAATATCGATTCTTTGAGTTTTCCCCCTGTTATCCATCCAGCTATTCTCCTTCATTTTATTGGAAAGTTTAATTCATCCACATATAAGATGATAATTATTAAGTTTATATTTTTTCTTTTCATTAATTTTGTATTTGTTCTTATTTTTCTTTCCATCTTTTAAGTCATCACTTAGTCCTTCTAAATAAATATGATGAAATTAATTTGATCCTAGTCTTTTCCCCAAAGATTTCTTTACCTATTTCCAACTTTTCTAGGTTCTTTTGGTTTCTTTAAATTCTTTATCTTCCTTCCTCCTTCCTTCCTTCCTTCCTTCCTTCCTTGCTTGCTTGCTTCCTTCTTTTCTTTCTTTCCTTCTTTCCTATTTATTCTACTGCAACTCAAAATATATTTCTATTCTACCCCTTCACTTTCTCTGCTGAAATAACAGTGTAATTCCATTCTGTCCCAGTGCTAGACCTCAGCATCCTGAATAACATTAATTTATGGCACCATTTTCAAATAATTGTTGTTTTACTCTGTTTTTCTCTGTATTTCAATATTCAACTAGGTTATTCTGAATTGTCATTCTATTCATGGTTTATAGACTTAAATGGTTCTTATTTATTTCTTCTTTATCTCTCATATGGAGAAGAGCATCTGAAATGAAGAAGTTGTGCTTTATTTTCCATTTATATTTCTATATTTTCATGTTATAGATCTCACTCATCTTTCCCTTCTGCATATTTTTATTGGGATGTGTGTGCATGTGTGTATGTGTGTATGTGTGTGTGTGTGTGTGTGTGTGTGTGTACGTGCCTGTGTGTATGTATATTTGGAAGAAGGGAGAGTGATCATTCTGTAGTGCTTCATGCCTACAAATGTCATTGAAAGAGGCAATGCATAATTTTTGGCATTCCTCCAAATCTTGAACCATGAAGATCAATCTTTTCTCCTTCCCTTCTCATTTTTTAATATATGAACTCATCCTGGAATCTGACTACCCCCAGTGACTTATGCACCTTGCACAGCCTCTTCTGGGAAGAAATTCCTAAGCATTCCAACCCTTGATTGTCAAAAGCTGGTACCCAAACATGATTCTGAAACAATATTCAGTATGATACCCCTGGTAATCTTGCCACACCATGGGAATATCCGTCAATGTCTATACAGTTTTCTCTCTTCTTGGACAACATTTGTCTCCCACTCACACAAGTCACTCTTGGCTCCCCTCCACTTTTCTCATTCTATTCTCCTTCTGGAGCTACCCCCAAGATTATCATTGCTGTCATGATTCTCCTACCTTTGTGACATATGCTGCTCAATTTCCTTATTATTATTCTTTCCCTATATGCTTGTGTAGAAGAGGTTTTGTCCTTGGCCATCTTTTCTCTGCTCTTTATGCTTGTTTATTTCATCAGTTCCCTTAGGTTCAATTATTATCATTATGCAGATGACTGTCTCTCTCTCTCTTTCTCTCTCTCTCTCTCTCTCTCTCTCTCTCTCTCTCTCTCTCTCTCTCTCTCTCTCTCTCTCTCTCTCTCTCTGCCTATGTGTGTGTGTGTATCTGCATTGAGCTCAAATAGTACATCTCCAGTCCTTTGCTAGATATTCCCATCATAATATCTCATAATCATCTCAAACTCAAAATATTCAAGGCTGAGCTCTTAATCTTTTCCACTAAATCCTTTTTTTCTCATAATTCCTGTATAGTGAGGATAGCATCATTCTTCTAAGTAACCTACGACTGGTTTGACCTAAAGGTCTTCCTTAATTTTTTCCTTCTCTCTCATACCCTACATACCATTAGATTCAATATTACTTACATCATCCCCTTCTCCCCTATCATACAACAACCATTCAAAGCCAAGCCTTCATCAGATCTTATCTGCACTATTGCAATAGCCTCCTAATTGACTTCACTCTCTTTAGTTTCTTTCCTTCTCCAATACATTCTCCCATATAGTTATTTTATTGATATTCCTAAATCACAAATCTTATCATGTCACTCAATTATTCTTGAAGTTTCAACGGCTCCCTGTTGATTCTAGGAAAAAATACAAACTCCTCTGACATTTAACGTTTTGCATAATCTGTTCTGTTTATTTTTCCAAACTAACTAACCATTATTTTACCCTTATATATTTTATTCTCCAGTCAAATGACCTAGAATATAAAATAGTGGGGGTGGAGCCAAGATGGCGGATTAGAAAGATGCATGTTTACAAGCTCCAAACCCACAGCCCATATATTTAATGTAAGAAGAGTTCCCCAGAAGTTCTGGATCAGTGCAAGGTGTGCAGAAACAGAGTGGAAGAGATTTCCATTCCAGAAAGCCCTGGAGAGCCGTCCCCAGGGCCTGTTGCACCCCGAAAAGCAGACCCCACCCAAGTGCTACCCTGGCTGCGGCCCCAGAGAAGCTGATCCAAGCAGACCTCAGGGACAGAAGCTCGGGTGGCCGGGAAAGTCCCTCCGCCCAGAGAAGCTACAGGTCAGTGAGAGAGATGGCTGGGCTGGAAGAGGGGAGTGGGGTGTCTCCATGACTCGGGCCCCCTCGGGAGGAAGCGGCGGCGGCAGAGAGGTGGGGGCGGCGGCAGAGGCAGCAGCTGCGGCTGTGGCCCAGGACTCCCCCAGCAGCAGGAAGGATCTTCATTACTGAAAGTCTCTGCATAAACCCCCTGAGGGAGCTGAGCCTGGGAGATGGCCCGGCCCCCACCCCACTCCTTTACTGAAGGTCTCTGCATAAAGCCCCTGAGGGAGCTGAGCCTGGGAGGCGGACCTGCCCCACCCCGCTCCATTTCTGAAGGTCTCTGCATAAAGCCCCTGAGAAAACTGAGCCTGGGAGGTGGCCCCGCCCCCACCCCAGCACCAGAACTAAAGCTCACATTGATTAGCAGCTGCGTGGCATGGAAAGCCCATTTGAATCTCAGACCCCAAGCATTAGCTGGGTGGATCTAGGCGGGGGTGGACAGGAATCTCAGAAGTCAAGTAACTGGCTGGGAAAATGCCCAGAAAAGGGAAGAAGAATAAGACTATAGAGAGTTTTTTTGAACAGATGCAAATGATCCCGACTTTCGGATCTGACGATGAGGACATATTCTTGCCATCAGGGAAAGATGTGGAGGGTGGGCCCTCAGTACCCCAGACATCCCAGGGGGATGTCAGGTGGGCTCAGGCCTTGGAAGAGCTCAAAAAGGATTTTGAAAAGCAAGTTAGACAGGTGGAGGAAAAACTGGAAAGAGAAATGAGAGAGATGCAAGAAAAGTATGAAAAACAGGTCAATATCTTGGTAAAGGAGACCCAAAAAAATGCTGAGGAAAATAACACCTTGAAAAATAGGCTCACTCAATTGGGAAAAGAGGTTCAAAAAACCAAGGAGGAGAAGAATGCTTTCAAAAGCAGAATTAGCCAAAGGGAAAAAGAGGTTCAAAAGCTCACTGAAGATAATAGTTCTTTCAAAATTAGAATGGAACAGATGGAGTCTAATGACTTTATGAGAAACCAAGAAATCACCAAACAAAACCAAAAGAATGAAAAAATGGAAGAGAATGTGAAATATCTCATGGGAAAAACAATTGACCTGGAAAATAGATCCAGGAGAGACAATTTAAAAATTATGGGACTACCTGAAAGTCATGATCAAAAAAAGAGCCTAGATATCATCTTCCATGAAATTATCGAGGAAAACTGCCCTGACATTCTACAACCAGAAGGCAAAATAAGTATTGAAAGAATCCATCGATCACCACCTGAAAGAGATCCAAAAAGAGAAACTCCTAGGAACATTGTGGCCAAATTCCAGAACTCCCAGGTCAAGGAGAAAATCTTACAAGCAGCTAGAAAGAAACAATTCCAGTATTGTGGAAATACAATCAGGATAACTCAAGATCTAGCAGCTTCTACATTAAGGGATTGGAGTGCATGGAATAGGATATTCCAGAAGTCAAAGGAACTAGGACTCAAGCCAAGAATCACCTACCCAGCTAAACTGAGTACAATACTTCAGGGGAAAATATGGTCTTTCATTGAAACAGAGGACTTTCAAGCATTCTTGATGAAAAGACCAGAGCTGAAAAGAAAATTTGATTTCAAACACAAGAATGAGAAGAAGCATGAAAAAGTAAACAGCAAAGAGAAGTCTTAAGCGATTTACCATGAGTGAACTGTTTACATTCCTACATGGAAAGACAATATTGGTAACTCTCAAAACTTTTCAGTATCTGGGTAGTTGGTGGGTCCATACACACACATGTACACACATGCATACATACACACATGCACACACATACAGAGACAGAAAGCACAGAGTGAATTGAATAGGATGGGACCATATCGTAAAAGATATTAAGGTAAATGGTGAGAGAGAAATGTGATGGGAGGAAAGAGGGGGAAATGGAATGGGGTATTTATATGTCATTTAAGAGGCAAGTAGGAGACTTTTTAGTGGAGGGAAAAAGAGGAGAGCTGAGAAAAAAAAAACAAGAAGTTTACCCTCATCACATTTGACTAAAGGAAGGAATAAAATGCACACTCATTTTGGTATGAAAACCTATCTTACAGTATAGGAAAGTGGGGGAGAATTAGATAAGCAAGGGGGGAGGATGATGGAAGGGAGGGCAAAGGGAGGAGGGAGCAATTTGAAGTCAACACTTGGGGAGGGACAGGATCAAAAGACAGAAGAGAAACAATGAGGGGCAGGTTAGGATGGAGGGTAATTCAGTTAGTCTTACACAACACGACTATTATCGAAGTCATTTGCAAAACTACACAGATATGACCTATATTGAATTGCCTGCCTTCCCAAAGGAAATGGGTGGGGAAGGATGGATGGGGAGAATTTGGAACTCAAAGTTTTAGGAACAACTGTTTAGTATTGTTGTTGCTACTAGGAAAGAAGACATACAGTTAATGAGGAATAGAAAGTCATCTGGCCCTACAGGAGAAAAGAGAAAATGGAGACAAGAGAAGGGAGGGATGACAGAAGAGAGGGCAGATTGGAGATAGGGAAAATTAGATTGCTTGGGATATTGGGGTGGGGGGAGGGGATAAAAGGGGAGAAAATTTGGAACCCAAAATTTTGTGAAAATGAATGTAAAAAGCTAATTAATCAAATAAATAAATGAATGAATGAATGAATGAATGAATGAATGAATGAATGAATGAATGAATGAATGAATGGATGGATGAATGGATGGATGGATGGATGGATGGATAAATAAATAAATAAGTAAGTAAGCAAATAAATAAATAAATGAAATAGAAAAAATAAAAATAAATAAAAAAGAATATAAAATATTCTGTCTCTCACCTTAGCTCTTCGTACTTAGAATGCTCTTTCCTCTCTTCTGCCTTTTGAAATCTCTAACTCATTTAGAGGTTCAATTAAAGTGCCATGTCCTTGCAAAATCCTTTCCTAATATACCTTGTTCTTAGCAGTACCCTAACCCAAATTAATTTATAATTTCATGAAATATATGCTGTATTTTTGTCATGTATCTTGTAGTTGAGAGATAAAGTGACATAGCAGAGACAGCCTTGGAGACAGGAAGATCTGTGTTTCAATCTCATCTCTGACACACTTCCATGTGACTCTGGGCAAGTGGGTTGGTCCTCTAGGTCAGTACTCTAAGACTACAAGTTGTATAGAAGGTGATAAGCTATGTTAGTAAATGGACCTGTGGTATCTGAGAGTTTCCTATACCAATGAAATTCAGACCCAGTCGCTACTTCTATCCTAGAATTTGTATTAAATTATCTGTACACTAACTGTGTTTATCCCCACTATATTATAAAGTCTATGAGGACAGAATTTTTTTATCCCCAGAGACTAGTAAAGTTTCTGGCATATAGTAGGAACCTAAAATGTGTTTATTGATTTGTTCAAAGCTCAAAGAAATCACTATGCCTTCTTGTCTCAAAACCAGGACGTGTGTTACTGCATTTCTGTCTCCTCTGTGTCTTCTATAGGCATATGTAGGTAAACATACATATATGCATACGTACATATGTACATATATGTGTGTGTGCACAGACATTTTGTCTACCTATATATATATATTCATATATATATATGTATATATATATATTCATATATATTTTGTCTACCTATATATCTACACACACACACACACACACACACACACACACACACACTCCTATGCACAGGTTGGACTCTGGACCAATCAGCTCTAGGATGGACATATTAGATATAATAAACATTTAGTAAATGGTAAATGAATGAATCGGTTCTTTTGTGCATTAGAGTTGTTGATAAACATATCTTTTGGTTTCTACTTTAAAGGAATTTATAATTTAATAGAAGAAATGTGTAATTAATACTTAAAAGTCATCCTCAAGCACCTAATATATTATATTGCTCAGAGTAGACACTCAATAAATGCTTGTTGAATGATGAATGGATGAGCAAATGAAAGGATGGACTGAAGAGGAATTATGCATTTTCCAGGTGACTTTATAGGTAAAATTTTTATAGGTAAATAAACTTGTTTTAGAGAAGGAAGGTGATTTGGACAAAGTTGTACTGCCCAAAAATAGAAAAACTGAAACAAAAATTTAGACATCTTGATTCCTAGACTACTGTTCTCTCTTACTATGTCTCAGGCTCAACATTTTTTTCAGATTATCAAGATTTCAGGACTTTAAATTCATATAGATCTTGCAATTTTTTTGCCATCTTTGAAAATATCTCCATCATCATATCTTATAACTAAATAGTATTTCACCACAACCATAGGGTCACAACTCATTTAGTCATTCCACAAATGATGAGAATCCTCTCAATTTCTAATTGTTTACAATCACAAAAAGAGCTGATATAAATATTTTTGTGGGTTTTTCTCTTTTTTTCTTTGATCTCTTT